>CM076572.1:1042174021-1042912140 GCA_034641835.2 Pinus albicaulis
GAAAAATCCAAAAATGAAAAGATTTCCTCCAGCAAGTGTCCCAAAAAAAAGTGAGCAAATGAGGGTGAGACCCACTTAACTGAAAAACCTGTTTTTTGACCCAAAAATTTGAAAATGACAAAATTTTCTCCGAATTTGCCCAAATTCGGAGTGGAGATCCTTCATCATGTATCCTGCCCAGTCAATGAAGCCTCGGCCAAAATCCGAAGTGGATTAGGCCTTTTCCGCCGTCTTAGTGCCTTGCGCAATCTCCTCTTCAGAATCTTCATTCTCGCTTTGCAGACATGCATGCGAGCCCAATAATGGCCTTTCATGTGACGAAGCATGTCTTTGTCTCGATTGGCCTTCGCCAACAATTTCTCCAGATGAATGTTCACATGTGTGAGTACAGTATCTCGGTCAGCTGGGGTCATGTCACCGGGTCTCTTTCGATTCCACTATCGGTCCTCACGGATTCGACGCAACTCATAATATGTGAGCTCATCCTCAAGCTGTTTGTTGCGTTGCTCCAAATAGTTAATCACCCACTGAGCCTTCTGCAATTGATCTTTCAGCTTGTCATTCTCGGCCCTTTGCTCCTGGATGACTTCCCTCAGTTTCGAGCTAGGAGAGCTCGCATCAACATCAATGACTGTGAAATCTGTGTCCCGGCCTCCTGATGGGCCCTCATCATGCATGGGCCTCTTTCCCCTGTCCTGTACCTGTACCTGCACTGAAGAAGAAGGCGAGACCCCTTCCACATCATGTGGAGATAATACTCGCTCTGCTGATGAAGTCGGCAAGACCCCTTCCACCTCACGTGGAGATAATACTCGCCGTGTCGCTGCAAATAAGGCCCTGTGGCCTCGCTGATATGTCTGAACCAAAGGAGTGTTGATATGCTCAACCTCAGGCATGTCTGGCTGGTGTGAAGGCTCTCCTGCATCATGAACTGTCTCGGGAGGTGGCTGTGGCACTCTGAAAAAGTATCTAGAAATGAAATCCTCCCAAGTGATGCCCTGCTCTGCCAACTGATGCAACACTATGATCTTGATCAAAGCGTAATGGTATATACTCCTGTACTGCTGCATTGGGCTCGTCTTCTTTTGCACAAAAATCACCATCCTCTCTATGTTGCGATATATGAAGTACGGAATATTCATCATACGTACCCTCGTGAAGTGCATCAACAAACGAATATGGTACGCAAAAAGACGAGCATATCTGCCCTCACAACTAAAATACTGAATGATGAGCTTCATCAGTGGTGCATACTCATCCCTCAAGAATCTGAATGGAAAAACTCTGCTCAAGTAACTCATATATCCAGTTTTAATGTATGGCTCATAGTGGAATTTCTCTAAATGCTGACGTTTGTTCCATTCTTCGCCTATGTTTGGTATGCCAGTGGCTTGAGCAATAGTCAAGGGTGACAAAATGAAATCAACCCCGGCAAGATTTACCCGGCCATCCCGTAAATGTAGAACAAACAGACGGGCCAATTCACGATGAAGCCGGGTTTGTGCAATCATCTCACAAAATCTGAAACATGACAAATACCGAAAACAATCCATTGCTAGTGGACATGCCTTCAACCGAGCCAAAGAAGTAGGCTCCTCTCTAAGATGATTACCACCTCTGCTTACTCTATGAGACCCCCTTGGCACATTACCTTCAGTCGTAGAATCACTGCCTGACCCTTGCTCATACTCTGACTCTGTCTCTGACATGACTTTAAACAAGATATTGGCACTATGTATACTGATATAAATGCAGTGAAAACAGAGTTATAATGTGTGTTTCAATACCCAACAAATATCCCCCACTGTCCAAGCACCATAAGGAAACAAACAATGATATCAGCTCTGTTTTAGGTGAATTGAAATAGAAGCACAGTCTCTGTTTTAATTGTAAATGAAATTTGACCAATGGAAGCAGGCAGCCTTTAGAATATTGGGCAAATTTTGTCAAAGGGAGCAAAGCATCATATGACTGTGTTTGTCAATGGGCAATGAAAACAGAGTTACAAGTGTCAATGGGCAGTGAGAACAGAGTTATGAAAACGTGTTATCAATGGGCAATGAGGTGCAATATATCAATGATCATCATGGAACAAAAGTCATGACAGTGGTAAAATGATAATGATGACCACAGTGGTATAATGGATGTGAAAACAGTGGGCTTTGAACATACATGCCAAGGTGGATATATATCAATGATATAAGGTGGTAAAATGCTCATAAAACCATCCATACATATTTTAAAACCCTGAGGAAAAAATCAGCCATGTATGTAGGGTTTTGCTCTTCCATTCAAATGTTTGAAGACTTCAAGATACCACCAACACATGAAAAACTACTGAGCAATAGTTTAGAACCTGTTTGAAGGCCGTTGGAGGCGACTTAAATCGAAACTGGGCACTCAGCACGATTTTTCTGAACTCTGCTGTCAAGTGGGTCGCTTTTTCCCAAGTGAGTCGCTTTGCCCAAGTGGGTCGCACCCGTTATAATTTGCACTGTGAAAAACGCCCAGGTGGGTCGCTTTTCCCAACTGGGTCTCTTTTGCCCAAGTGGGTCTCACGACCTTCAACTCTGTCAACAATGCTCCAAAATGCGATTTCGGCCTCCAAACTCCAGATTTCGCCTTGTATGCTATGGATTTTTGGAAATGAAACTTATTTGCCCTTTTATACATGATGTAAATATCTTTCACAATCAGATTTGATCCCAATCTATTTGATAACCCATATTACAATGTTTTTGCATTTTCACATTTGGCTTTTTAATACAATCTCTCTTTGGCTTTTCTGAGTTTTTAATTGATGATTTTGTTGTCTTCTTGCAGGGGTATGGCTCTTTAGCTGAGGAAAAGATCAGAGGTCTGCGTTGACACTGCTTCTTGGTGAAATAAACACAATTTATTACAAAATAATATTGAACAATTTCTAGCTCCAAAACAGAGTTTTGGACTAGAAATGTTTTTAAAATGCTAATGATAATAAAACATGAAATCAAAATTTGCGGAACCATCCTCATCCTGCAGGCTTTTATGACATGCATACAAATGACTCGAAAACCCTAGACACTAGGACCCAAGACACTTATTTGACATTTAATGACTATAAATGAAATGATGATGATTTTGAGTGATTTTTGAGGAAATTTTTAAAATAGCACTGCAGGTGTAAGCATGAGGAAACATAAGACAACAGACCCCTTCGTCAGTCAATGGCATGCTCCTAGCGAAATGCAACGAAGTGGAACAAGCGAGACACCTAAGAATGAATATGCAAAAGACGAAATGATCACTGACGGAGGGCTGTAAGGACCAACTCTAACATTGGCTCCAATGGGGATGGTGGCTCCATGGAGATGCCAAGAATAGCAGATCTCTGGGGGAGCCAGACAGTGCCTTTCATCCATTGGGCGATGGAATCATTATTTCAACTGATAAAACAAACTTTGGACATTTTTATTGACTGCAGATTTGACTAAAGACTGACTGCAATTTGACCAAAACTGACATGACCAAAACTGACATGACTTTAAAACTAAAAGACTGATAAAACTGACTTGACAATTTCAAACCAACCAACCTCCAAACTCCAGAATTATAGCCTTCGCTCCGGGCCCCAGACTGAAGATGAGAGATCAGTACACACTTGCAACGAAACAAAAGTAAAATGATATATACAATGATAATGAGATCAGTAGAAGATACTCAGAAGTAATATCGCTTCAGCAACCGACCATTGATCGGTCCTCCAGGACAATCATCTCCATTCATTTCTTTGAGAAGAAATGCATTTTGACCCCGATACACTGCAATCTTAAAAGGACCTTTCCACAGATTTTCAAATTTGTCGTGCTTTCCCTTATCTTCATTCCGAGCATCCCATTTCAAAACTACCTCATCCAACTGAAACTTATCTACTTTCGCCTTTCTGTCATAGATCTTCTTTATGCGCTCCTGCAACTTGAAAGTGTTTTGAAATACCTCCTCTCGTGTCTGCTGTAAATGAATCATCTGATTAATCCTCCGCTGCACAGGATCTTCCTCACTCCCAGCCTCCTGAAGCAATTTGACCACCGGGACAGCAAGTGAAGTAGGAAAAACCGTATCTGTTCCATACACCAACTCGAAAGGAGACATGCTAATAGACTTTGTCTGACTTACCCTATCAGCCCACAATGCATTCACTAACTTCTTGTGCCAGGCCTTTTTGTTGATTTCCAGCAATTTCTTAATGATATTCACCAAGGATTTATTTGAAGATTCCGCCAAGCCATTTCCTTGCGGATGGTAGGCGGTCGAATGCCCCAAGGTAATATTGTACTTAAAGCAAAAGTCAACCATCCTCTTAGACTTAAAGGCTGCTGCATTATCTGTGATTATTTTACTAGGACACCCAAATCGTGACAGAATATTGTTTTCAAGAAAAGAAATAATTACCGCATCCGTGGCCTGTCGAGTAGGAATCGCCTCAATCCACTTAGTGAAGTAGTCTATAGCTGTCAAAATCCCAAGCCATTTCCTTGCGGATGGTAGGCGGTCGAATGTCCCAAGGTAATATTGTACTTAAAGAAAAAGTCAACCATCCTCTTAGACTTAAAAGCTGCTGCATTATCTGTGATTATTTTACTAGGACAGCCAAAACGTGACAGAATATTGTTTTCAAGAAAAGAAATAATTACCGCATCTGTGGCCTGTCGAGTGGGAATCGCCTCAATCCACTTCGTGAAGTAGTCTGTAGCTATCAGTATCCATCTATGCTGTCCGGAAGATGCTGGGTGAATTTCTCCGATAAAATCCAATCCCCACTACTAGAATGGTGCACTAACTTCAATTGGTTTTAGAGGCAAAGGCTGTAGTTTCTGCTTCCCTTCGAAAATTTGACACTCATGACAATTTTTAATAGCCTTAAATACATCAAAAAACAAAGAAGGCCAATAATACCCTGCCCTTAGAATCTTATTCGTTGTGGTCTTCCAAAACAAATGACCTCCACAGTCACCTTTGTGAAAGTCCTTCAAAACTTTTTGAGCTTCCTCCTCTACCAAACAATTCAACAACATACCTCCAGGGTCTTTCCAATATAATGCAGAATTCAGAATGCAGAATTTAGCAGCTCTTAACTTTAATGTTCTACTCTTATTTCTAGGCATCCCGGGCGGTGGAGACAAATTCTGAAGCACGTATAAAATGTCAGCATACCAAGGGGAAGAAACAAAAATATCAGATACCTGGACTGACGTACTTTCCTCATCTTCATCGGACATGGCAGCGATCAAATTTATGTCAAGAGCATGCAGATTTGTTTCGGCCATGAGCTTGGCGAGTCCTTGTCCTTTGATCAACTTGGTTGGTTTAATCTCCACATCGTATTCTAACAACGCAGCGATCCACTTACCCCTTCTTCCCTCTGGATCTGCCTGTACCAAAACATCTTTAACTGCTGCGTTAGGAACGTATGCTATAATGTGGGAATGCAGTATATACACACGAAAATCTTTCAAGGCCTTTACAAGCGCAAGTGCTTGTTTCTCAATAATATTGTACTTCAATGCTCCATCCCTTATGATCCGACTGAAGAAAGCAATGGGCTTCTCAACTCCGTCCCTTTTTTGCATCAAAACAGCTGCCAATGTGTGCTCAGAAGCAAAAGAAAATAAAATGAAGTCCTGTGTGTAATCCGGGCTGATTAAAATAGGGGCTGAGGAAAGAGCTATCTTTACCAAATTGAATGATTTCACTGCCTCTTCTGTCCACTTTACCTGACTGTCCTTTTTCAGCATGTTCATGATTTCTCTAAGGTGTTCTGCAAGATTTGCAATGAAACGACGCAGAAAATTCATTTTACCATTGAATGATTGTATTTCTTTCTTGTTCCGGGGCTGTTCAATCTGCTGTATGGCTTCAACACGTACAGGGTCAACTCGAATGCCATCTTTCGATATGATGTGGCCAAGGAGCTTCCCTTCATCCATGGCAAAAAGGCTCTTTTTCGGATTCAGCGAAATGCCATATTTTCTGCACTTCTGGAAAACAATTTTCAAATGATATAAATGTTCCTCATCAGAATTGGAAAACACAGTTAAATCATCAAGGTAAACAACCAAAAACACATCTTTTTCGTTGGCAAAAGCCATGTCCATTGCACGCTGAAAGGTAGCGCCTGCATTCTTTAAACCAAACGGCATCTTTGCATAATGAAATGTTCCCCAAGGAGTGGTGAACGCAGTCTTGTCACGATCATCTTCATGCACTAAAATCTGATTATAACCTGAGTATCCGTCGAGTAGTGACATCCTTGATGCTCCAACTACTCGCTGCAATATATGGTCCATTTTTGGCAGCGGATAATTGTCTTTTAACGATACCTTATTCAGATTTCTGAAGTCAATACATAAACGGATATCACCTGTCTTCTTTCTCACGGGCACCAAGTTTGATATCCAATCCGAAAATCGAATAGGCACAATGATTCCTGACTTACACAACCTATTTACCTCTTTTTCAATCGATGGTAGCAGCTTTGGATTGATCCTCCTCAACTTTTGACGAAAAGGCTTCTGATTTGGTTTGATGGGGATAGTATGCTGAATGATGTTGGTATCATATGTTTTTAGATCTGAATAATCCCATGCAAACACATCAGAAAATGAAGACAACAATTTCACATATTCTGCCTTTACCTTTGGTGACAATGACTTTGATAATTTTACCATCTTGGGATTCTCAGCCGTCCCAATATTTACCTCTTCGACACCCTTTTCTGTTGGCCTCAATGTCGGTTTGCGGGCTACATCATCTTGATGAAACAACTCTTCCAAAGGAATCAATCCCTTAGGAATGATGTTATCTTTAAGTTGCAACACTTCCATTTGGTTTATTTGTATGTCATCACTACCATCATCAAATTCTGTATCTATGGAGGTATCTTTAAACTTACCCTTATTCTGCAGAAATTCACTAATCTCCTCATCATCCTGAAAGACTTGCCAACATCGCTGATTGTCTGGAACGGTGGGGCGGTGTTTCACATGTATCTCGAACTTGTTGCTGGAATTCATCGGAATTTTAAGATTGCTTGCTGCCTTAGCAAGTCCATCAGCAACACCATTTTGTATGCGGGGCACACATGTCAAAGTATGATCAGAAAATAATTTCAGAATGTCTAAAACTGCATTTCGGTAAGCCCTCATGCGAGGATGCTTAGCCTGAAACTCACCTTTAACTTGCTTTATCACCAATTCTGAATCACCGTATACTGCAATCCATTTCGCTTTCAGCTTCTTAAGAATCTTAAGGCCAGCAATAAGAGCCTCGTATTCCACTTCATTATTAGAACAATCAAATGCAAGCTTGTAGGAACACACTCTCACATTGCTCGGAACTTTATCAGGAGGGGAAAATGGACTACGAATCCACACACCAATCCCAGCACCGTCGCTGCCCACTGCGCCATCAAAATCCATGGTCCAAAGACCATCTTCATCGTCCTCTAAATGCTGAAACTGTACCGGCTCTGTTTTTCCTGTTTGCTGCCCATTGTCTTCAGCTGATTGCTCCATAACAGCTTGTTTTTCTCTTCTTTATTTTTGCAAAACTTCTCTAAAATTCTCATTGATTTCTGGTATGTCTTCTACCTGAACTAATTGACTTTCTATATCATTAAAACTATCAGCAAGCAACACAAACGACTCTAAGTCGGTATGTACATAATTTACAGGATGATTGATTGGCTTCTCTTTGCTAGTTATCATATATTTCATCTTCTGCTCTCGATATAACTTTCTCATTTGACCGAAGACTGGAATTGTAGCATAAGAGAAATCTAACTGAAGTGTACCTTTCAACTTTGCCCCCCAAGATCTTGCAAGGAGCATCCCGAACCGAGGAGGAATGTCGGCAACCACCACATCCATCAAAACATTCTTTGTTGGGATTTGATCTAAGCTTACAACCAAATCTTTGATGAGTCCTATACATTTTACCCGGCTGGAATCAAATGAATACAAATCATGATACTCTCTTGTAATGTCTAATCCCAACTTTTCCATGATCACCTTTGGCATCAAATTGTGCGAAGCACCCGAATCGAGCATAGCATTGTGCAATATATATTCGTGCAACCTCAAACTGATATAAAAAGGAGGAACATTACTGTCAGGGGACTCACCATTTAATGCAGGCCCAAAAATCAATTCCGGCTGATCATCCTCAACATTTACTATATCAATCATTGGATCAAAGTTCAGAATTTTGGAGACTTGACTACGGTAGCTGCTGTTCTTCATGATTTCTGTCAAAGGAATAGATATTTTCAGTTTGGAAATTTCATTTTCCAAACTAAATGCTGAAACTTTCTCAACCTCTTTGACCAGAACTTCCTTCTTTTCAGCCTTGTCTTTCACTATGTTTGACTGATTTACCTTTTCTGCTGATGATACTTTACTAGCTGCAGGATCAATTGTCTCTTTTCCTCTCTTCTGTGGTATCGGTGAATCCGTCTTCGGTGCTGAAGCTTCTTTTCTTTTCTGAATGGGATTTATGGGCACATCTCGATTTCTCAATGAATATTGTTTCTGCTGGGCAGTCAATGCATTCATATATCCTCTTTGGTATTCATCTGACTCTTCCTCTAAATCTGTATCATTTGTTAGGATGAAATCCTCATCTTTCTGAACAACTGAACTTTCTCCATATTCTTCATCCTCAGTGATATAGATAGGCAAATCATCAGGAGTGAAGAAATGATTTTGCTCACCTGAAACATCATCATCATCGTCGGAATCATGACTCACAAAATTCTGCAAAAGAGGTGTCTTAATCTGCTGTTGGGCTGCTGGCTCTTGAGCTCTTTGTTCACGCTGCTTAATTCTGAATTGTGGCTGCTGCTGGCCACGATAGTTGGGATTACGAATCTGCATGTCCGATTTGTCAAGTGTCACCTTTTTAAGCAATTTTTCTACCTCACGAAGCAAGTGCTGTTCAGATGTAGAAGTGGAAGGCTCTTCCTTTATAGTCACTCGTTTCTCTGCTTTCAACCGTGCCCTTTTATCATTCAGATTTGCCTCAACACTAACAGCGACCTTCTGCATATCTTCTAAAGTAGGTGGATCTCTATCACGAAGGGAATAAGCCATCTCCGGATCAAAGCCATCCGGGAATTTAAGGAGAGCAGACTTTTTAGACGGTCTCAAGTCATATGGAATTGCATTATACACTGTATTGAATCTAATGATATAATCCTGAACAGACTCACCAGGATTACGTTTGATGTTTGTATATTCTAAAGTAATCTGCAGTGGATCCTTTTTCATCTCCCATCGATCTAAAAACTGCCTCTGGAGTTCTGCCAATGTAGTGATGCTTCTTTGTGGCAAGGCTCTAAACCATTTTCTTACCTCTCCTCCAAAATTTTGCACAAAAAGCCTCATACTCACATTCTCTTCATCAATTTCAAAACGATCAAAGAAATCTGCCATATTGTCTACATGCTGTTGTGCAGGAATACTCTGTGGAGTGCCATCAAATACTGGGATCTTGCTCTGATAGTCTGCAGGCATATCATTCAACTGCTGTGGTAACACAAGAGGTGCAAAACGAGCAGCCATAGCTCTTGGTGGATTGATGACAATCTGCTGCCGAGGAGACACAGGAGGACTAGGAGCAGTAGGTCTGCGAGGTGTATTTGGTGGAGAGGGAGGAGAGATTACTATGGATTGCTGATCAGAAAACTCAGGCTGAACCGGAATGGTAGGGATGAAGGGAGGCTCAGTAGGGATCTGTGAACTAGATGCAATTTCAGATGGTCCAAGAATTTGTGAAGCAGATTCAGTGAATTCAGGAGTGTTGGTATCCACAATGGAATTTTGCAACTGTCTATCCAGGTAATGTGAAACAAATATATATTGCAAATCTTCAGTAAACAATGGATCTGGAACTAATCTTGACAATTCAGTTTCGGAAAAATTTACAAACAAGGATGTTTCAAACCATGCATCAAAAGGGATTTCATCAACATATATGATTTTGACAGGACAGGATGCAGATCGGGTAAGCAATCTGGAACTCCCAAAACTCAATTGGCTTTCTCTTTCAGAACTTTCTTGACTTCCTTGTTTTCTAAGGGTCCTCGGAATCAGGTTTGGATTTTCAAATATTGTTGGTGGATCAGGGTCAGGATTCGCCCTAGTATTCCTTCTTGAAGCCAGTGTATTGATCTTCTCGAGATAAATTTCAAGGAACACAGTCAATTATTTTCAGCCTTTCGACTTCTAGACTCAATCATCCAAAAAGTCTAGAACGAATAAGTATACTGGGGTGATTTACAAATCAAGTACTGCACACACAAGCTTACCGGAGATCGACTGAAGCAGCGTTTATCTACTTCCGCTTATGCATAACAAAAGCGTTTCGAAAGCTACCTGGCGTGACTTCAGACTCCGTCTAAGACTCATGGAACAAACACATCAACAAGCAAACCATTGAGATCTTTCCCAGTATGGTCGCCACTATGTTAGCACTCAAATCTACCTCAGGCTGAAATGAAGTAAAACTCAAGGCTACATCAAACCACGCTCAGCCTCGTAGCTAGCCCTACGAGGACAGGAGAGGGCTCTCTCCGTCAATCTCGAGAAAATGAACAATAGGATGCGAGATGACTTACAATAAGAACTGATTTTAGGCTAGTAAAGAGATAGGTATGTTTGATTTTTTGGTTTTTGGGTTTTCGCTGGAGAAATGGGAAAACAAATTTTGGGTCCGGGGATAAGATCAGACCTTTGCAGATTTCAAGTTGGGGCAAGGTAGGTGAATGTCTTGATGCTTTTGATTGGATATATGGACAGATTAGACCGACGAGGAGCTGAAGAGGGCAAAGAAGAACTTGGATCCTCTCCAAACAGCTGAAAACATATAGAACTAACTGAATTCAAAGGCCAAGCATTGTAAACAATGGATTCAACCTTATTCACTCATTCAATTTAGTTCAGAAGCATATGAAAGGATGGCATACATTAAACATGAAGAAACTTACAGTAAACAAAGAAGAAACACCATCAAGAACAGAACACCACAAGGATCCCAACAGGTGCCGCAAAACCCCTGATCTTTCCTTAGCCAAAATATGAAAAATATGTACAATGATATCAAAAGTCTCCCAAGAGTCCAACCTGTAGAATGCCTCAGAAATTACAATATATAGATCACTCTAACACCTTTCCCCACCTCTAGGGGTCGAATTCCCTCTTCAGGGATCATTTTCAACCAATTCTATTCATGGAACTACAATCTAGGCAGCTAACAACTTGCCTCTAAAAGAGTGGAAACTGATCCATTACATGATTTTTTACCCTTTTGAGAGTGAATCTTCTAGAATAGATAAAAATAAGCCAAAGTTACATGCCAAACATGAATTTACATCACAAAAACCCAAAAATTCCATCCAAAAGCAAAACTGGTCCATACTAGGCGAAAATACAATTGTGGTGAAAGTCGGGGAAAAATTTAAGTGGTGACACCCAAAGGCAGAGTGGAGGTCACTTTTTCCAGCTGATTTTGATGTAATTCCAAGCATCAGAATTGAGCTCATGATAGCTCGTTGGAAAGCCCTGGATGTTTACTATCCTTAAATTAGGGCCTACAATTTTGGGCTCATTTGACCCTCCAAAACCTCATTCTTCCAGAGGTACTTCCTGCTGGTGCAAAAGGTGGCATCAAGGTGATTTTCATGGTGTTTTTGAGCTGTTTGACCATCCAGATTTTGATGAAATGCTAAGTTGACTTCAGAGGATACATAATTAACCATGAAAAATCCAAAAATGTAAAAATCTCCTCCAGCAAGTGTCCCAAAAAAAAGTGAGCGCATGAGCGCGCGACCCACGTAACTGCAAAACCTGTTTTTTGACCCAAAAATTTGAAAATGACAAAATTTTCTCAGAATTTGCCCAAATTCGGAGCGGAGGTCCTCCATCATGTATCCTGCCCAGTCAATGAAGCCTCGGCCAAAATCCGAAGCAGATTAGGCCTTTTCTGCCGTCTAAGTGCCTTGCGCAACCTCCTCTTCATGATCTTCATTCTCGCTTTGCAGACATGCATGCGAGCCCAATAATGGCCTTTCATGTGACGAAGCATGTCTTTGTCTCGATTGGCCTTCGCCAACAACTTTTCCAGATGGATGTTCACACGCGTGAGTACAGTATCTCTGTCAGTTGGTGTCATGTCACCGGGTCTCTTTCTATTCCACTGTCTGTCCTCACGGATTTGGCGCACCTCATAAAATGTGAGCTCATCCTCAAGCTGTTTGTTGCGCTGCTCCAAATAGTTAATCACCCACTGAGCCTTCTGCAATTGGTCTTTCAGCTGGTCATTCTCGGCCCTTTGTTCTTGGATGACTTCCCTCAGCTTCGAGCTAGGAGAGCCCGTATCAACATCAATGACTGTCAAATCTATATCCCGGCCTCCTGATGGGCCCTCATCATGCATGGGCCTCTTGCCCCTTTCTTGTACCTGTACCTGTACTGAAGTAGAAGGTGAGACCCCTTCCACATCATGTGGAGATAATACTCGCCGTGTCGATGAAGTCGGCAAGACCCCTTCCACCTCACGTGGAGATAATACTCGCCGTGTCGCTGCAAATAAGGCCCTGTGGCCTCGCTGATATGTCTGAACCAAAAGAGTGCTGATATGCTCAACCTCAGGCATGTCCGGCTGGTGTGACTGCGCTGAAGAAGAAGGCGAGACCCCTTCCGCATCATGTGGAGATAATACTCGCTCTGCTGATGAAGTCGGCAAGACCCCTTCCACCTCATGTGGAGATAATACTCGCCGTGTCGCTGCAAATAAGGCCCTGTGGTCTCGCTGATATGTCCGAACCAAAGGAGCGCTGATATGCTCAACCTCAGGAATTTCCGGCTGGTGTGAAGGCTCTCCCGCATCATGAACTGTCTCGGGAGGCGGCTGTGGCACTGTGAAAAAGTCTCGAGAAATGAAATCCTCCCAAGTGATGCCCTGCTCTGCCAACTGATGTAACACTATGATCTTGATCAAAGCGTAATGGTATATACTCCTGTACTGCTGCGCTGGGCTGGTCTTCTTTTGCACAAAAATCACCATCCTCTCTATGTTGCGATATATGAAGTACGGGATATTCATCATACGTACCCTTGTGAAGTGCATCAACAAACGAATATGGTACGCAAAGAGACGGGCATATCTGCCCTCACAACTAAAATACTGAATGATGAGTTTCATCAGCTGTGCAAACTCATCCCTCAAGAATCTGAATGGAAAAACTCTGCCCAAGTACCTCATATATCCAGTTTTAATGTATGGCTCATAGTGGAATTTCTCTAAATGCTGACGCTTGTTCCATTCCTCGCCCATGTTTGGTATGCCAGTGGCTTGAGCAATAGTCAAGGGTGACAAAATGAAATCAACCCCGGCAAGATTTACCCGGCCATCCCGTAAATGTAGAACAAACAGACGGGCCAATTCACGATGAAGCCAGGTTTGTGCAATCATCTCACAAAATCGGAAACATGACAAATACCGAAAACAATCCATTGCTAATGGACATGCCTGCAACCGAGCCAAAGAAGTAGGCTCCTCTCTGCGATGATCACCACCTTTGACAACTCTGTGAGACCCCCCTGGCACATTACCTTCAGTCGTGGAATCACTGCCTGACTCTTGCTCATACACTGACTCTGTCTCTGACATGGCTTTGAACAAAATATTGGCAATATGTATACTGATATAAATGCAGTGAAAACATAGTTATAATGTATGTTTCAACACCCAATAAATATCACCACTGTCAAAGTACCATAAGGAAACAAACAATGATAACAACCCTGTTTTAGGTGGATTGAGATAAAAGCACAGTCTCTGTTTTAATTGCAAGTGAAACTTGACAAATGGTAGCATGCAGCCTTTAAATGAGTATAAGGCTGTGTTTGTCAATGGGAAATGAACAATAAGTATAAGATTGTGTTTGTCAATGGGAATTGAGACACAATATGACAATGATCACCATGAAACACAAGCCATGACAGTGGTAAAACAATAATGATGACAATGGTGGTATAACGAGTGTGAAGGCAGTGGGGCTTTGACAATACATGCAAAGGCAGATATATCAATCATATAAGGTGGGAAAATACTGATAAAACCATCCATATGTATTTAAAAACCCTGAAGAACAAATCTGCCATGAATGTAGGGTTTCACTTTTCCATTCAAATGTTTAAAGTCTTCAAGATACCACAACCACTTTAAAATCTACTGAGCAATAGTTTAGAACCTGTTTGAAGGCAGCTGGAGATGATTTAAATCGAAACTGGGCTCCCAACGCAATTTTTCTGAACTCTGTTAGCAAGTGGGTCGCATGCGATCAAGTGGGTCGCTTTTGCCAAGTGGGTCGCATGCGTTATAATTTACACTGGAGAAAACGCCCAGGTGGGTCGCATTTTCCAAGTGGGTCGCATGCGCCCAAGTGGGTCTCACGACCTCCAAACTCTGTTAACAATTCTCCAAAACACGATTTCGGCCTCCAAACTCTTGATTTCGACTTCTATGCTGCGGATTTTGGCAAATGAACTTGTTTTCCATTTTATACATGAGGAAAATATCTTTCACAATCAGATTTGATTTCAAATCTATTTGATAACCCACATTACAATGTTTTTGCATTTTTACATTTGGCTTTTTAATACAATATCTCTCTTTTGGCTTTTCTGAGTTTTAAACTGATGATTTTGTTGTCTCTTGCAGGGATATGGCTCTTTAGCTTAGGAAAAGATCAGAGGTCTGCATTGAAACTTCTTCTTGGTGAAATGAATACAATTTATTACAAAAATAAAATTGAACAATTTCTAGTTCCAAAACAGAGTTTTGGACTAGAAATGTTTTCAAATGCTAATGATAATAAAAACATGAAATCAAAATTCTGCGGAACCATCCCTTATCCTTGGCGGCTTTATGACATGTATGTAAATGACTCGAAAACTTCAACCTCGTACTCTAGGACTACCGACACTTATTGACATTTAATGACCATAAATGAAATGATGATGATTTTTAGTGATTTTTGGGAAAAATTTTAAATAGCCCCGCAGTAATAAATGAGTGGTTCATAAGACAACAGACCCCTTCGTCAGTCAATGGCATGCTCCTAGCGAAATGCAACGAAGTGGAACAAGCGAGACACCTAAGAATGAATATGCAAAAAACGAAATGATCCCTGACGGAGGGCTGTAAAGACCGACTCTAACAGAAACTGAGCTCTCCAATCATAGACATTTCAAACTCTGTTTTCATTTCATCAGCAAACCCTTTTGCTAGTTCATCTTTGTTGCTTCCAAACATAATTTCATCAACATACACTACAACAATTAAAAGTTCATTTTCATGGGCTTTTATATATAGATTGTTGTCTACTCCACCTCTCTTAAAAGCCTGTTTTTGCAAATATTTATCCAGTCTTGAGTACCAAGCACGAGGAGCTTGTTTCAGTCCATATACGACCTTCTTCAGTCTGCATACATAGTCTTCTTTGTCTGTCAATGAGAAGCCTTATGGTTGTTCCATGTACACTTTTTCTTCTAGATCTCCATTAATAACATCCATTTGATATACCTTGAAGTCTTGGTAGCATGCAAATGCCAGGAAAATTCTGATAGCTTCCATTCTGGCTACAGGGGAAAATGTTTCTTCATAATCAAGTCCTTCAATTTGTGAGTATCCTTTGCAGACCAGCCTGGCTTTATTCCTGATTACTTGTCCTTGCTCATTCATTTTGTTTTTGAATACCCATTTTGAACCAATGGCATTCTTCTCAGTTGGTCTAGGAACTAGTTCCCAGGTATTGTTCTTTTCAATTTGGTCCAATTCTTCTTTCATTGCTTTTACCCAATACTTGTCCTTGCTAGATTCTTCAAACTTCTTTGGCTCTATTTGTGATAACATGGCTATGTATACTTTTTCTATCTATTCAGTTAGCTGCCTTCTTGTTTGCACTCCTACACTCTTGTCTCCAATGATTTGATCTTCTAGATGGTTCTTTTGAGTGTATCTCGAGGGGGTTTTCGAGCTTAGTTCAGTATCTTCTGATGTCTTGCTTGCTTCATCATCCTCTTGGTCCTCTTCTTCATAATTTTCTAAATAGCTGCTGCAGTCTATATCTCTCGTTTTGTTTGGGAGTTCTTCATCAAATCTTACATCAATACTTTCTACAATTTTTCGAAGAGTCTTGTTGTAGCATCTATATCCTTTACTCTTGGCTGCATATCCTAAGAATATTCCTTCATCTGCTCTTGCATCAAACTTCCCTAGATTTTCATCATTATTTTTTATGTAGCATTTGCTGCAAAAAACTCTAAAGTGCTTGATTGACGCTGGTTTACCACGCCATAGCTCATAAGGAGTCTTATCACTATTAGGTTTTAAATGAGCTTTGTTTATTATATGTACTGTTGTGTGTACATCTTCTGCCTAGAATGTTTGAGCAATATTATTCTCCTTCATCATGCCCTGGCCATTTGTTGTACAGACCTGTTTTGTCTCTCTGCTACTCCATTCTGCTGAGGTGTCCCTGCAATGGTAAATTGTTGCTTTATTCCATGTTCATCACATAGGTCTGCAAAGTCATAATCTGTGAATTCTCCTCCTCTATCTGATCTGATACATTTTATTTTGCATCCAGTTTGATTTTCAGCTAATGCTTTGAATATCTTAAACTTTTCCAGTGCTTCTGATTTGTTCTTGAGAAAAGCAACCCATGTCATTCTGGAGAAATCATCTATTATCAGCATAAAGTAGGATTCTCCACTTGGTGTCGTAGTTCTAGCATGTTCACTGTATAGATCCATGTGCACAAGCTGGAGTGGTCTTCTTGTTGATAGCTCATCTTTAGATTTAAAGGATGTGCGAGTCTGTTTCCCCAATTGACAAGATTTGCATATGGTATTTGAAGGCCTTTTTACTTCTGGCATATCTCTGACAGCTTTCTTCTTGCTCAGTCTGATGATATGGTCGAAACTGAGATGTCCCAATCTCCTATGCCATAACCATGACTCCTCCAGTCTGCTAAGATGACAGGCTTCATCCTCCTCTTTTACTATGTACACATTGCTCTTTGTTCGAGCACCTTTCAGTATAGTCTTTCCTGTTGTGTTTGACCTGACTACACAATCTTGTGCTCTAAAGAGAACTTCACAGCCTTTATCACACATCTGACTGTCACTCAGTAAATTTTCTTTCAGCCCATCTACATATAGTACATCTTGGGCCTTTCCTCTGCCATTGTCTATGCTGACTGATCCTTTTCCCTTAATCTTTCCTGATTTGTCATTTCCAAAAGTGACATTGCCTAATTTCTTATCATCAAGAGTTATAAACTTTATTTTGTATCCTGTCATGTGTTTAGAGCAGCCACTGTCCAAATACCATTGACTCTTCAAATCTTGAGCAGTTAAAGCTAAGTCACATTTATTCACCTTCTTTATCCACTGGAGGCCCCCTTTTGTTTGGTATCTTTTGTGAGATGATGAATTATATCCTTTTTTAGAACACTTGGAGGATATATGTCCAACTTGATTGCATATACAACATTTGATTATAGTTTTTGCAGAATTGTGAGCATGAACAAAATTACTTTGACTCATAAACCTCCTTGAGGTATTGAACATCAGTCTTTGTCCATACTTTCTACATTCAATAATTCTATGGCCAAAATCCTTACAATAAAAACAATAACCATAGAAATTACTTGCATACCTAATGTAAGGTTGTCTCTTCCATGCTTGCATCTTTTGCTAGTTTGAATCATTCCTCCTTGCATGAAAGTATGCAGCAACGTGTCCCAGCTTGTGGCAGACATAATAGGTGGCATTATTCATAGGAGGCAAGAATCTTCTTTGATGGCTTCCAAATTTGATATAATCAGGGGTATATGATCCTTTCTCTATTGTATTAGTATTTGTTACAATCTTTGTTATTAGAGGTTTCTTCTGGTCTCTTTCTTTCTCATTACATGTTTCTTCCTTTGTAGGAATTATTTGAGTTGCTTCATCAGCCTTTTTTGCTTTCACAAAAATTATAATTTTTTTTTCCTTTTCTTTGCCTTTACTTGATTCTCCTTCATAGCCTATCCCAGTTTTTATTAGAGGAGATATTTGAACATCTAAGATTTCATTCAACTTACCAGAACTTTTCATTTGAGAAGGGTATATAGAAACTTTCTGTTGAGCACTTTCTAATTTCTTTCTCAGACACAGAATTTCTTCTTCCAGCTTCTCTTGTTCTCGAGTTTTATCTTTGATTTGCTGAAGTAACATATCTTCTATCTTCTTGGCTTCTTCAAGCTTTACCTTCAGCTGCATGAGGACTTCTGAAATTTGTTCTTCTTTCACACATTTTAGGAGAATATCTTTTTGTTTTCTGCATTTTAGTTTGAGTCTGTCAATCTCCTCCAGAGCACTTCTTAGCTCCCCCTCAAGGTCGACTTCCCCTTCTTCTTCTTCTTCTAGCAAGAGTCCTTCAAGATCTTCTATGGCCATCAGTAAAAATTCAAAGGTTCCCTCTTCTCCTGAGGATTCATCTAAGTCTTCAGATGCACTGCTGTCTTGCTAAGCATAGAAGGATTTTCTGTTGAATTTCTTTCCTTTCTGCCAGTTCTTTGATGTGTCTTTCTCTAATTCTTGAGCTTGATTTCTTACTTTCTTGTGAGGACATTTAGCAGCATAATGTCCAACTCTTCCACAGTTAAAGCATTTGAAGGGAAGTTTACCTTTGTAGCTACCTGAGCCTCTATCCAATTTCTTGACAAATTTAGCCTCTTCTTCATCAGAGCAGGAGCATATGTCTTCCTTTTCTTCTTTCATCTTTTCTGTTTTGAATGTTGCCTCCCTTGTACTTGGCTTCTTCTGTGGGAGCCTCATCTCATATGCTGTAAGATTTCCTAGTAGCTGGTTAATGGTCAAGGTCTCCCAATCAGTTGTTTCTTCTATTGCAGACACCTTGGGATTGAATCTGGATGGAATAGATCTTAGAATCTTTTGTACAATTATACCTTCTGGTATTGTTTCTCCAAGAGCTTTCATATTGTTAACAATTTCTGCAACTTTTAAGAAGAAGCTGCCAACATCTTCATCATCATTCATTTTTAAATTTTCAAACTGGGCTCTATATACTTGAAGTTTGGCAGTCTTAAGCTTTTTATTTCCCTCATGAATATTCTCTAGAGTGTCCCACATTTCTTTGGCAGTCTTACTGTGCATTATTTTGATAAACTCAGCTTCACATAGTCCATTTAGGATTGCATTCATTGCTTTTGCATTAGCTACAAAGCTTTGTTTAGCTTCTTTCTTTGTATCAGTTGACTTTGTGACATATCCAATTTCCACAGCATCCCAAACTTCTAATCCTAAGGACATTATATAAGCTTTCATTCTTATTTTCCAAAAGGCATAATTTGCACCTGTAAAGAAAGGGGCTTTATTGGTTGAGCTTCCTTCCTGACTTGCCATCTTGAGAGCCTAGGATCTCCTTTCAGTTGTTAGACTGATATACAAGGAACCTGCTCCGATACCAATTGTTGAGCCTTTAATTAAACTGAGAGGGGGGGGGTGAATCAGTTTAATTCATTCCTGATCTTTGAAAAACTTTTTCATTAAACTATTTACACCTTCATTTCATATCCAATTTAATGTGTGAGTAATCTTAGAATGCAAGCAGCAAGTATTAGTTTAATATAGCAGTAGACTTAATATGAGAGTTGCAGGTATTAAGCAGATGATACATATCAGATTCAATACATAACTATCATGCACAGAGACACCAGATATAAGTGGAAACCCATAACAGGAGAAAACCACATCTTATTATTGTTGTGATGCAAAGGCAAGCTCTTACTCCCTCTCACCACTATTTTTCTGTAGGCACCAACCTACAAGAGGCTCCAACCTCAATTCTCCAAGCTGCAACTTGCAAGAAAGCACCAACTCCCTCCAATTTTCTGTAGGCACCAACCTACAGGAGGATTCAACCTTTGTCAGCTACAACTGACAGCTATTAAGCTGAATGTTTGTTGATTCACTTCAGATATCAGCTATGTTCTGTATATGCTCTTCTTCTCTTAATCTTCTCGGCTTTATTCTTCTATATTCTGTATTCTCTATATCTGCTCTCTCTCTCTCTCTCTCTCTCTCACTATATCCTTTCCCCCCATTTTTTTTTCCTTATCAAATTGATGTTATATATATAAAAGTTCTCATATGACTATTTGTATTCCTCTAGGAATTCGAAATGGATGGTCATATCCCTTGGTCTTCATCCTCCTCATTTCTTTGTCCAACTCAATTTAAAATCATAATAATATGTACAATATTTCATGCTATAGTGGGATTTTTGTCTTTTCCTTAGGATACTTGCCTCTGCATCACAAACAATAAAAATAATTACAACATTTACATTCACATTTTTAATTAAATATTTCAATTTCATTAAGCTCTTTTCCTGGATTTTGGCTTCACTGGATTTGTCTTTTCCTGCTGCTGTTAAGAACCTGTTCTGCATACCTTGTTTCACTGTAATTGTGTGCACCTGTGAATGTATACCTGTCAAACTTGTAATCTCTATTTATCTCTGCATGCTCTCCTCTTCTTTTTCTTTTTCCATATTTTCATTTTAGTTTCATGCTCAATCATATTCCAACCCGGGAAATCTTTCTCTCTGCACTTATTCTACGCTGGCAACTCAAACAAATAAGTATGGTTTATTTTAATGTCTCAATTCATGGAATTGGGATATAATTTTATCATTCCTCTATAGTTATAGCCCGACAGTCCATTGCATACACATATGTGCCAACTTTGCATATATAACTATTATAATCGACATAGTACTTTGCCTATTTAAACCAGGTAAATTGGCCCTCGGCACATACATATATTAATCCACGTAATATCCATATATCGATTATACGTAATATTTCCATATATATTCCATCGGACCTTATAATGCGTCGACTAACGTTAATAAACCAACTCCTTACATATAACTCCGTCGGACCTTATATTAATGTTAATAAACCAAATTCATAACATAGATCTCCATCCCGGGCCCACAATACCATCGCGAATGCATACACCGTACATTACTTATCGTCCACGCACTTTTGTTAATCCTCGTGCAAGTCCTGCGAGCGCCCACCATTGGATAGCCTTTCTCCAGATCAATGAACCCTATATATGTATTTCGCTGGGCGTCTTCCGTCGATCCTTAATGCGCGAAGGCGCACGTTAACTCGTCGCTTTACAATACCACTGGGACACGCGGCGGCTTCCCTATGGAATCGCTCCGATTCCACAAATACCGCCTGCTCCGGAAAAGCGATGCGAAATGGCAGGGCGATTTTCGGCAATCCACGTTCACTGTTCATCGGTCTTGGTTCCATTCTCCCTCACGGTTCCACTCTTCTCCCTTATGCTCCGGTTTCGCCTGTTGGGTTCAACGTTTATTCAAATTTGATATAATTCTCGTGCGTCTTATCTCCTCATTCTATAGTGCTCGTCTGATGAACACCACTTCCGCTATACATGGGTTAAAGCCATGCCTCTGTTGTGCCTTATACTCGTGGCTCTATCACCCCCTTGTCGACATTATCGAAATTATTTACATCAATTCCGCTTATTGCGTGCACAACACCATTCATCACATCACAGGTTCTTAATTGTCACGACTTCGATTATTCTCCCATTAAATACAGAGCCTTGTGCATACTTTTCGCTGGAGTTAAGTGATTCCCGGAATAATATAACGGCTCTTCTGCCTCTGTCTCTGCCTTCCGATAACGGTTCTTCGCTGTGCTTCTGTGACTGTTACATTTTGACATTCTTCTTGCTGCCTCTGCAACTTTTGTCGCTCTACCTTTACCTTCATTTGCTTCTTTGCTGCCTCCATTGCCTTCGTTGTGCTTCAGCGCTTTCTCCTTTGCCATCAATGACAACATTTCCAATAGGCTTCTCTTCCCTAATATAAGGTACATAGCGAAGCCGATTTGTAAATTTGGTAACAAAATCATCTATGGTAAGCTTCTCCAATCTTAGCTCATGAAACTCTTTGGATTTTTCATCATAGTATCTTTCATTTAGATATCTAGATTTAAATTTAGTTTGGAAATCTTCCCAAGTGACAGTTTTCTCATCTAGCACATGTACCATTTTGGTTTCTTCCCACCACAAGGTAGCAATATCCAACCTGGCTTTCAAGTTACTTCCATATTCATAAACTTGAAAGTATTTTACCATTTTGAGAAGTCAAGCTTCTACATCTTCCTCCTTCTCACCATCATAAGTGGGAGGTTTTGTTTTTCGGAATTCTCCTTGTAATTCCTTTTTCCTTCTGGACTGCTATCCAAAGGCTTCACCATCCTCAGATCCTTCTGAGTGGTTTTTAGATTCCTTTCTCTTTCTTCCAGAACCTACACCTTCATGAGTAGTCTTGGAGCTTAATTCCCTGATTAATCTTTCTTTCTCTTCGTTGGCTAGTGACAATCTTTCATTGTTGGTTCTTAGTTGCACCATTTCTCTTTGCATTTGATGTATCAAGGCCATCAACGGTGTATTTGGATCTGGTGGATTTTCTACACCACCCAGATCTACATATAGCTCATCCCCTTCACTCATAGTTTCAGCTGTACTTTTCTACACTAATTCAATGTACACAAAATAATATTAATGTGAATTTTTTTTTCAAAAAAAAAAAAACAATTTACAGCAACATAATTCTTGGAATTTTAATTCCTAGTGTGAGCACACATTTAGGCCTAGTGTTTTTACATGGGCTCTGATACCATTTGTAACAACTCTGATTTCACAAGTTTTTTTTTCCTATTTATAGGTTAAATAATAAATACATACAACCTCATTACTGTATTTCGTTGCATTTTGACAAAACCATCTAGTAGCTTGAATGTTTGTTGTACTCTTGTCTAATTCTTATTGAATTCAAGCTCAACAGTTTTCATCAATCAACTTTATTATAATTTAATATTAGTGGCATTTCTTACCACTTTATGTCACTAAAACACGATCGAGGTTTCTTATACAGTTTCTAGCATAATAATATTTTTATATCATGCTTTAACTAAAGAAATATCCTTCTTATGATAATAGCAAAAGACATATTTTTGTTGGTCTTTGATTACCTTATCCTTTTTATATTTCATTCATTTTATATTACCAACTTCCCTCCATTGATAATTATACCTATGGTTAAGGTTATAGTCTTAACCTTTACTATATGATTTCTTTTCTAATTTACCCACCTACCTATGTTCTGTCCATAAGTGGTCTACTTATCAATTAAACTCATTTCAAGTTTTTTTCATATTTATTACACTTATTTAATTCCTACATTATATCATATGTAACTATAATCTTCCTCCAACATAGTTTATATATGAACAATTGTTTCGAGTTTAAAATGCTTGGTAGGAGAATACCTTCATTGGAGTTGAACCTTCCACGTTATCTTTCTTAGTCCAACGTGGACTGATATTATACTACAGAAGCACATTAGGTAAATTTTCCTTTTGGTTTAACATAAGTTTGCAGGCTCTCACTGGTTTAACATGCAATCCTCTACGTGACTTATCAAACTGGCACCTAAACATAGAATTTATGCATTTATGAGTTTGAGATTGACAACCTTGTCTGTATGGTTTAAAGTCCAATGTTTTGATTGTAGTTATCACCTCGGGATTTCTGGAATTTATTATTTGTACCGTGGCCATTAAATTTATCACATGGCTCTGACCTATCAATTTAATTTCGCATCTACTCAGTTAATTTCTTCCGTTTGAGGTATTCCAAGTGGAGGGTTAGGATTTAGTCATATCCATGATTATGGTTATTCATTCTGTTGGTGTCCTGTGTTTTGATAGATTGGCTAACCAAAATACAAGGCAACATCAGAACCAATCTTTAGAGTTCCAAGATCTAGTCCTCCTGTTCTCAGAGAGGGATCTCTCAAATTGTTTGCAAAGATATGTCTTGTTTTCTTTTAAGTATTGATTTTAGACTAGTTATTAAGTACAAGCTGTTTTGTTTTGGTTTGTTTGTTTGGTTGAATTGGCACAGCAGAATATGAAAGGTCTAAGTAGTTATAGATAGAAAGAAGAAGTGTCAGATTCATTGGGCAATGGAGTCAAGAAGAGGTTTGTGACAAGCTATTTAATGGATATGGGATATCAAAGGGAAAATCTAACTTGGCCACAGGATCCTTTAATTTTGTGAATGAGATGGACATTAATGATTTAGAAAGAGAAATTGAATTCTCAACAAAGGGAACTTTAGAAACATAATTTGAACAATAAATAGGTATTTGACAGACAGGGCTAACCATGAATTCTACAAACCACACTTTAAGCAAATAATGACTTCAAGACAACTTTTAAAATGAAATCTAAGATTCGGGGAACACCCTATTTCCTCAAAGACTTTATTTCAAAGGAATTAGAAAACATGAATGATTCACTAATAATTGCGGTCATAGAAGAGGGAACACCTAACGCATCTATGATCACAACTATAAAGACCTTTAAAACAATTGTTCAAGCAGGGACAAAGGGTATGATGAAAATAGACCTCCTTGGCTAACTATAAACAATGGTACTTCAAAGGGAGACTTCAAAAACAGTTTTCAAGTGGCAGCAGACAAGCAGGGAAAACCATAAATCATGTTGGAACCAACTATTTGAACTATTAGAGAAATAAACAAGCATCAATACTAAAGAGAAAGATTAAAGACTCTAAAATACCTCAGCAGAAGAAAACATAAAACAGTGAAGGATTAACAGGTCTAAGGTGCTTCCATTAGTCATTTCTTAACCTAAAATTTTCATCCTACTATAGTAAGAATTTATGAAACATAATGAAAATAAAAAAAACAGCAGACAGTTCAGAAAATATCACCAATAGCCAAGCTCAGGGATCCAATGATAGAGCCTTCTCAAAGAACAAACATGTCAAAACATCATCAAACTTTCAAGACTTCAATTTCTTCTTCAACTTCAAATAGAATTTGTATTATTACAACTAGTGACCAACCAACCCGGTTTACAATGTGATCCTCAAAGAGTTTTTATAAGAAAATGAGGAGATGGAAGAGTTCCTAGGGTTGAAGTGTAATTAATTCTATACTAAATGCAACTCCTAGACTTGAAAACCATGCAAGGCATAAGGCAGGAAAGCATTCGGTTTACAACTCTATTTCATTAACTCTGTTTTCTGCTTTTTAGGCTTAGTGGGTGAAAAGATTGACTTTAAGGCTCTTTTTATCTTTTACAATAACTTTTCTATCAGTGTGAAATATTTTATTTTTCTTGTAATAACTATTAACAGTATTTAGCCTTAATTTTACTGACTGAAATTTGATCCGGGTATTCCTTTGAGGCAGAGAGGCTGCAACTGGCAATTTTGGTAGCTGGGGATTCAATTAGCCTCTCTGATGTGGCATTCGAGGTCTTCTGGATCTGATTTGTGGATTAGGCCTTTGATTCCACAATTCATGCCTTGATCCTTTAAGCTTTGATTATAACCTGTAATCTTTGGATTATGCTTTCATCCTGTGTTTTCAATGCTGATACTCTTCAATTAATTGATGTCCAATGTGTTTGTTGTTTGCAGGTGCGCCTAGGGTTTGTTGGAGAATTTTTTTAGAAAGCCGGTGATCATGACTTATCGGCGCTTTCAAACTGTGAAATTTAAACCCTTGATCCCTTTAATTTGTATTCAGGGCTATGAGGATCGTCATCCTCGGCCCATAACATTGTAATGGCTTTGGGAGGGTTATCCCTATAATTTTATCCAAACCTGCACAAACAAACAAAGTTATTTTAAAATCCTGCGATTTATTGGTTTAAACTTCTTTGGAAGGTTTGTGGAAGCGGTTGGAGCTGTGAGGATGAATGGATGTAGCAGTGTAGGGAGCAAAACTGTGGCAAAAAATGAAACAAGGGTTTAAATGTGAATTAGGGTGTGAATTAAGAAAAAGCGGTTTCAGGAAAACCATTAATGGTTTTCGCGCAACATTTGGGGGGGTAGGCGGTATTAGCTTTTGGAATGCGATTCCATTCATCGCTTGACACCTGTCCCTTTCGATACCTCTGATTTCACAAAATGTTTATGTGTTAAACCTCTGGTGCCAAGATTTTGGGATATGCCGCAACAACCGTTGGATCGGAGGCTCCAGATCCAACAATGCAGAATGAGCGCAATATGAAAGGTGAGCGAGCAGGGGTTCTGGTGGAAGACAAGTGGCAGCGCGCGAGTGCAAAAGTGCTTTATGAGGTGGGAGGTAGGTCCCAAGGGAGTCGAGTTTATCAAGTTAAGTCCCGATCGTAGGATCTCTGAAACGAATGGTCAGGATTTAATAAAGGGGTGGGGTTTTGAAAGGGAAAAGGGACGACAGATGAAATGAGGAGAAGGAGATGTGACCCGATGGCCATTGATCCACAGAGATCAACGGTCCATATTTATTTTAACCTTAACGTTGGGAAATGCAAAAATAGAAGGGGAAAGGGGTTTTGGCATGAAGGCTAGTATGTTTAAGCGCCCGATTGCGGGGCTTAGGCCATATGAGGAAGAGGGCTGAAGAATATAAGCTCTCGGGGGCTTAATGCCTTAGGAGTGCAAAACACTGTTTTTAGGCCAGAATAAAGGGTCTTTAAGGCCAAATGAGGTTTTCGGTAGGCTAGAAAAAGGATTTTTAAACCAAATCAAAGGATGATATAATGTTTAAAAGAGGGTTTTAATGGTTTGGAGGTTAATATGAAAGGATGAAAGGGAAAATTTGTAAAGGAAAATAGGGGTGGAAATGCAGATGATTTGTGAAAATGAGATGGAGAGGTGAATGATGAGAATGGAGGCTCATGAGCAGTTTTCTTTGGTAAACAACAGGTACTTTAGGACTAATAGTGAAACAACAGTGAATATTAACTCAAAGGGTAATAATCATCATAAAAATTCAAAAGATGATAAGTTTTCAAATGGAACTATCTCTTGAAGGTTTAAAAGACAAGCTTAGCCACCATTGAGTATAACAGAATTTATAGGTGGCTAACAATGGCTCCACTTGGGGAGGACAGCTGGTTCGTTAGGTGTCCAGAACCTCAGCTATTGATCTCTGACTTTTTAGTAAACCAATGCCTTATCCATTGAGTAGCAACTTTCTTTTCCTTTAGCTGACCTTTCTTTGATTTGATAATGTCTACAGCAATCTGAAACAATGGAATTCTATCAAAACAACATCTCTACCTACCCACTCCTAATGATCCTATCATTTTTTCTTCTTTCAGAGTGCATTTGGACTAGCAAACTCTCTTCATCAACATTTTATTCCTTTGAAAAATAGGAAACTAATTTATTTCTACTCTTATTTCACCATGAACTCAATTAAAACAACTGAGTTCATAAATTCTCTACCTAACTACTATCTTTCTGGATTAGACTGTCTGACAGACCTTTATTCTCTAAATTCTAAAACAGGAAATTTAAAAGCAACCAAGCCAGGATTAAGCAATTTGACTTGCTGCAGATCTATGGCATAAAAAAACAAGCTGCGCATAGATTTTATTTGCAGAAAAATAAACAAGATTGTGAAGGCTTAAGATCTGAAAACTAAAACATCCTTCATTATTTATTCAGCTCTGATTTTGATTTTACTTGAGCTGTGTTTTCTCTCTCATCTGGTTCAAGTTTTGAGCACATTGGAACCAGTTTGTTTTCTATCTTTGGCTCAAGATTTAATCTAATTAGAGCCATTCTTCTTTTGAGATTCATAGGTTCAAATATTAAATTTGTTTGAACCTTTGTTTCCTCTATCCTAATCTACCTTACTGATAAGCCAAGATTGTGTTGTTTGGCTGATCTAATTTACTAACCTATCAGCAATAAATTGAAAAGTTAATTATTCATGATTAAGTTGTATATTTAACTAGAAGTATGTTTTTAGGAGTGGCATTTGAGCTTGCACACTTTCAGATTTTGTCTCTCTTTTTTGGTATGGGGCTATACCTTTCTTGTTTTTATTTGCCCTATTTTCTTTTCTATTGTTTTTGTATTTTTATTTTTCTAAATTTGAATGCAATGTTCAAACAATGATATTTACAATGGAAAGAAAAAGCTTTGAAACTCATGAATCTTGACAAAAATAATGCTTGATCATCCTGCCATTGACAGGACCTCCATATAGATCTTCTCCATTCAACTCTTTCAGAAAAAATGCATTGTGACCCCTCTCAGCATGAATAATATAGGGTCATTTCCACAAGTTCTCAAACTTGCCATGTTTTCCCTTCTCTTCTCTTCTTGAATCCCATTTGAGAACCACATTTCCAACTTGGAAATTGTTTGCCTTAGTCCTTTTATCAAATAGTTTCTTGATATTTTCTTGGACTAGTTATGTTCTTTCTTAGACTTCTTCTCTAGACTGCTGTAAATGAATTGCTTGGTTGATTCTTCTCTGCATATCATTTTCTTCAGTTTGCACTTCTTGAAGGAGTTTCATGACTAGAACTCCTAATGATGTTGGGAAGACTGCATCCATGCCATAGACCAGCTAATAGGGGGACATATTTATCGACTTATTTGTAGTTAATCTATCAGCCCATAAGGCATGAACTAGCTTATTGTACCATGATTTCTGATTCTGCTCCAACAGCTTTTTGATGATATTGATGAGGCTTCTATTGGAGGATTCAGCTAATTCATTTCCTTGGGGATATTAGGCAATAGAATGGCCTAAGGTGATGTGGTATTTGTAACAGAAATCAACCATTCTTTTAGATTTGAAGGCAGCAGCATTATCTGTGATGATTTTTCTAGGACAACCAAATCTGGATACGATGTTTGTTTCAAGGAACTTGATAATATCAGAGTCAGTAGCATTCCTAGATGGTATGGCTTCTATCCACTTGGTAAAATAATCAGTGGCAGTGAAGACCCACTTATGCTGGGCTGATGAAGATGGGTGAATTTCCCCAATGAAGTCCAAGCCCCATTGTTGAAAGGGTGCCTCAACACTGATAGGATGCAAAGGTAAGGGAAGGAGTTTTCTTTTTCCATAAAAAATTTGACACTTATGGCAAAACATGACTAACTTTTGAGTATCTGGGAAAAATGAGGGCCAATATTGACCAGATCTAAGGATTTTGTTTGCTGTGGTCTTCCATTAGAGGTGTCCTCCACATTCTCCTTCATGCAGCTCATGCATGATTTTTCCTGCATCATCCTCAAGTAAACATTTAAGCAAAATCCCAATAGCATTTTTCCAATACAATATCCCATCTAATATGCAATAATTTAAAGCCTTCTGTTTCAAAAATCTAGCTTTAGTTTTAGACAAAGAAGGAGGGGCATTTAGATATAAAAGCATAAATGACGTCAACATACCAAGGTGAATTCATAAATGTTTCTTCAATGAAGAGAGCAGTGAATTCTTTTATCTCTTCCAACACATCCACCATATTTATATCTAGTGCTTGGAAGTTTGACTCAGCCATGAGTTTTGCTAATCCCTACCCTTTAATCAGTTTGGTGGACCTGATTTCTAAGTCATATTCAAGAATAGTAGCAATCCATTTTCTCCTTTTACAATCAGGGTCT
Source organism: Pinus albicaulis (assembly GCA_034641835.2). Lineage (NCBI taxonomy): Eukaryota > Viridiplantae > Streptophyta > Pinopsida > Pinales > Pinaceae > Pinus > Pinus albicaulis. The sequence continues at coordinate 1,042,203,676 of CM076572.1, forward strand.
TGACTTAGAATATCCTTGACAATAGTATGTGGAACAAAAGTAATTATGTGAGAGTGTAAAATGTAGACTCTAAATTCTTTTAATGCTTTCACTAATGTTAAGGATTGCTTCTCCATGATGTTATATTTGAGAGGAGCATCTCTTAAGGCCCTACTAAAAAAGGATATTGGTTGTTCTTGCCCCAAGCCATTCTGTTGAAGTAATACTGCAGCTATTGTATGTTCAGATGCAAAAAAAAAAAGATATAAAAGTCTTTGGTGAAATATGGACTAATAAAGACTGGTGTTTGAGTGAGACCTTGTTTAACCAGTTCAAATGATTGTTTAGCTTGTGTAGTCCATTTTACACCTACCTCTTTCTTAAGCATGTTTGTAATGTTTCTTAATAGCTCAGCAAGGTTGGGGATAAACCTCCTTAAAAAATTAATATTTCCAATGAAATATTGTAATTCTTTGAGGCTTCTTGGATGGCTGATTTTCAATATGCCATCAATCCTTTTAGGGTCTACTTTGATTCCCTCTTCTGAAATTATGTGACCAAAAAGTTTACCTTCTTGGAGACCAAAGAGTGTCTTTTTGGGGTTTAAATATAAGTCAAATTTCCTACATTTCTCAAAAACGTTTCTTAAGTGAATCAAATGTTCTTCATCAGTTTTAGAGAAAACAGTTATGTCATCAAGGTAAATGATTATAAAATAACCAATGTCTTCTGAGAAGGCTATGTCCATGGCCCTTTGGAAGGTGGTCCCTGCATTCATAAAACCAAATGGCATTTTGACATACATAAAGGTGCCCCAAGGTGTAGTAAAAGCAATTTTTTGTTGATCACTTGGGAGCACTAACACCTGATTGTAACATGAGAACCCATCCAATAGTGATATTCTTTTAAACCCAACTACCCTTTGAAGTATATGGTCCATCTTGGGCAAGGGGTAGTTGTCTTTCAGGGAGGCTCTATTTAGATTTCTAAAGTCAATGCAGAGCTTGATTTCCCCTGTCTTCTTCCTAACAGAAACTAGGTTTGACACCCATTCTGAATATCTAAGAGATACTATAATCCCAGCATCATACATTTTTTCAATTTCTTTCTTGACTAAAGGTAATAAAACAGGGTTTATTATCCTTAGTTTTTGTTTGAAAGGTTTCTGATTTTCCTTAAGAAAAATTTTGTGTTGAATGATGCTAGTGTCATAAGATTTCAGATCTTTGTATCCCCAAGCAAACACATCTCTAAATTATTTGAACAGCTCTATGTATTGAAGTTTTATATGAGCTGGGAGTGTGCTAGATAGTTTGATCATCTTGGGTTCTGCTAGGCTGCCTATGTTATGTTTTTCTACATCTGTTTCCATAGGCTCCATTCTTGGTTCTTTGGCTACATCATTAAAGTGAAAAAGGTGTTCTAAAGGTGTGAGACCTCTTGGAATTGTATCATTCTTGCATTGTAAAACTTCCAAGTCTTTCTGGTCTACGTTGTCAATTAAATCTGCTTCAAAAATATTCTCACAGTGATTTATATCAACAGAATATGTCATTTCTGTTTCTGGGATTTGTTCATTATCCAAACAGTTTTCTTCATGGCTGGTTTCTAATACTGGTATGGCAAAATCATTTTCTGATTTTAGGAAATCATCTATGTGTTTTTCAGTGTCAAACACTTTCCAGTGGTCCTCATTGTCAGGCACTGCAGGCCTGTTTTTGACCTTTATGTTAAGATGTTCATTTATCTGAGGTACTTGGAAATTGCTGGCATTGAAGGCAAGCTCATTTGCTAGATGATTTTGTGCTCTTGGAATGAAAATGAGTTCATATTTTTCAAAGGTCTTTATTAAATCAAGGGCAACATTTCCATATTCTAAGTCTTTGGTTTTTAGCTGAATATTCTCCTTTGATTTGTCTAATGATGAGTTCAGAATCTCCTAGGACTGATATTTTATGGGCTTCTACTTGTTTAAGTCGCCTGCAAGTCAAGAAGCAAGGATTCATAATCAGCAATGTTATTGGTGCATGGAAAGTCTAATTTATATGAATAACCCTGATTTGTATTGTGAATCCATACATCTACCCCTGCACTTGTCTTATTACAAGACCCATCAAAGTTTATTATCCAAAGTATTTCTGTCTCATTTTCATTTTCTTGCTGCTGAGAATTGCTGATGTTTTGTATATGAGTTGAGGGCAGTTTTGACTTTATCTGGTAAACTGATTTCTTCTTTGTTTTCCTTTTCTTGTTGAGTGATTTCGTCTTCATTGTACAAGATAAAGGAATCTAAAATTGACTGAATGGAATATATTGGAGAGTTGTTTGGTTTATCTATGTTGCTCACCATGTATTTCATGTGGGATTCCCTGTATAATCTTCTGTTTTGGTTAAATACTGGGATGGTGGCATACGACACGTCCATTTGAAGGCTCCCCTGAAGTTTGGCTCCCCATGATCTTGATAAAAGCATGCCATATTTTGGGGAAATGTCAGCTACCACTATGTCCATTACTAAAATCTTAGCAAGGATTTGAGATAAGTTTACACATAAATCTTTGATTAAACCCAAGCATTTGACTCTGCTTGAATCAAATGAATACAAATCCTTGTATGGTTTAGCAATTTCTAAACCTAAGATTTCCATTACTACTTTGGGAATAAGATTATGTGAAGCTCCAGATTCTAACATGGAATTGTGTAATATCCTATCATGTATATTCAAACTGAAATAGAAGGGAGGGACAGCTCCTTCCTGGTATTTTCCTTCAACTTCTGGACCAAACAACAACTCAGGTTTGTCATCTGTCAAGTTTAACGTATCAGTGTCACTTCCTAAGTTCAAAGCTTTCAAAACTTGGTTTTTGTACACTTCTTGGGTTACTAGTTCAGCTAGAGGTATGGTAATTTTTATCTTTGCAATCTCTCCCTCAAGGCTGAAAGGAACTATTGATTTTTTCATATTTACATCTGTTTTTTCAATTGAACTCCTTTCAGCAATTCTGATTTGCTGAACTTTTTTTGGACTTCTATTTGGGACAATTTTGTTAGGGCCACTAGCTGAAGTGATAGGGCTACTTTGTTCAACATTTGGCTGGTTGCTTTTCTCTTTGTTTAAATCTGTTTTCTTAGCCAAAATGTTGGGTTTCTCTGCTGTTTTCTTAGGCTGATTTTCTGCATTTTTCCTAACAGCAGTGCTAGTGTTTTTATCATTTGACTTATCTATGTTCCCTCTGCTCATAAGATCATATTGTTTGTGCACCTCCATGATTTCATTTTCAAACCCCAATCTATAATCATCAGAATCCTCATATGTATCTTCATTTTGTTCTGGGGAGAAGAAACCTTGTTCTTCTTCAGTGAGGTAAACATCATCCCCACTGTCTGATCCAATCAAGTATACATGATTTTCTCCCAACCTTTCAATCTCCCTTTCTTCCTCTTGATCTACATAGTTTTGTTGGAAGGGAGGTCTAATTTTTTGGTCATTGTCTCGCTGCCTATCTTGATTAGGGTCTCTTCTCAGATTTTGGTTTCTATTTCTGTTTTGGTTTTCTCCAGGAGGCACTCTATCATTCAGATTTATCTTTTCAAACATCCTCTCCATTACCTTTACTAAGTTATCAATTTTAGTATCTAATACTGAGGTTGATGACATTGTATCATCCTTGTATGTAACTCTTTTCTCTGCCCTCAACCTAGCTCTTTTTTCAATCAGATTTGCCTCCACACTCATGGCTCCCCTCTGCATATCTTCTAAAGTTGAGGGGTCTCTTTCTCTTAACTGATAGGCCATTTCCGGGTCAAATCCTTCTGGGAATTTAGCCAAGGCTAAGCCTAGTGGAGGTTTCATGTCTGGACAAAGTGCATTATACACACTATTGAATCTAGTGTAGTAATCATGGACACTTTCCCCAGTATTTCTTTTGAGGTTAGTATAGTCTGAAAGGATTTGGAGGGGTTTTTTTTCTGATTTCCCGTTTGTTTATGAATGTTTGATATAGAGAAGGAAGATCATTTATGCTGTGAGGAGCTAAGTTTTTAAACCATTTCTTGACTTCTCCTCCTAAACTTTGAGCAAAAATTATCATTTTAGTAGTCTCTTCTTATATCTCCATGTAATCAAAAGCATAATTCATTTTATCTACGTGCTGTTGGGCAGTAGTAGGTTCATTTCCAGTGAAATGAGGAATTTTGGATCGGTAATCATTTGGTAAGGGAACCATGGGTTGTGGTAACACTAGTGGAACATACCATGCTGCCATGACCGGAAATAATGGGGGATTTACAAGAGGGAAAGTGGGCTGAAATGGAGTGTTTTGAATAGTGGATGTGTGGATAGGAGTGGAAGAAACACTTGGGCCAGCAAACTGATGATGGGCAGATTTGTTATGGAAGGAGCTGAAATGATGGAGAAGCTGATAATCAGGTGGAGTAGAAGGTGAGACTTCTCTGCTAAAGCTTTGTTGTAAATCTGTGGTTTCAAAATCAGCTTGGTTTAAATCACACTGAGACTTATTTCTAAAGAGGTTCTTTGTGAAAGATAAGTCAAAGTAAGGATCTTCTAAAACTGTAAGATTTTTAGGGATAGATCTTGTTCTTGGAATGGTTCTAACAGTAGTTGGTTTTCCAGGTCTAGAAGTTTGCCACAAAATCCTCTCTGGATTGTCAACTATGGTAGGGGGATTTGGATATGGATGGGATCTAGTGTTAATCCTATGTGAAGCCAGACTGCTTTTCAAAAAATGAGAGGCTGAAGTTTTTAGGGACTGTTTTTTAAAGGTTTTGCCTCTCACAATGTCTTTATCTAGAATGGGACTAGGTTTCTTAAACTTCTTTAAGGCTGGTTAACACAGTCCTAAAGTGATCTGGAGACCTAAATGAATAATAGGCCTACTGGGACTAGTGGAGTCGCCAGGTGGAAAATTTTTAGCTTTTGTGAAGGTAAAATGTTTTATGGTTCCACCACCATGTTTATTATGAAGCCAATCTAAAATATTTTTGGATTTTTTATATTTCTATGGTTATGAGAGTGTCCTATATCTGATTTCAACACTTAGCTAGGGTGTTAAAACAAACAAAGTCTACTCTATGGCTCACTAACTGATTTTCTTAGAGATTTGTAGGACTAAAGAGTTTATAATAGTTTGTTAGGCTATCATAGATTCAATAGGTCCCACTGTGATCGCCATTATGTTGGTGATGAGGTGGGATAACAATTCCCTGGGTATTCTTTGTCACATTAAGGGCCTAAAGAATTTTAAGAGGTATTCAAGCAACTATATACTTAATAGGTCCCACCGTGATCGCCATTATGTTGGTGTCCTGTGTTTTGATAGATTGGCTAACCAAAAGACAAGACAACATCAGAACCAGTCTTTAGAGTTTCAGGATCTAGTCCTCCTGTTCTCAGAGAGGGATCTCTCAAATTGTTTGTAAAGATATGTCTTGTTTGCTTTTAAGTATTGATTTTAGACTAGTTATTAAGTACAAGTTGTTTTTTTTTGGTTTGTTTGTTTGGTTGAATTGGCACAGCAGAATATGAAAGGTCTAAGTAGTTATAGATAGAAAGAAGAAGTATCAGATTTATTGAGAAATGGAGTCAAGAAGAGGTTTATGATAAGCTCATCAATGGATATCGGATATCAAAGGGAAAATCTAACTTGGCCACAGGATCCTTTAGTTTTGTGAATGAGATGGAAATTAATGATTTAGAAAGAGAAATTGAATTCTCAACAAAGGGAACTTAAAAAACATAATTTTAACAATAAAGAGGTATTTGATAGACAGGGTTAACCATGAATTCTACAAACCACACTTTAAGCAAATAATGACTTAAAGACAACTTTTAAAATGAAATCTAAGATTCGGGGAACACCCTATTTCCTCAAAGACTTTATTTCAAAGGAATTAGAAAACATGAATGATTCACTAATAATTGCAGTCATAGAAGAGGGAACACTCAACGCATCTATGATCACAACTATAAGGACCTCCAAAATAGTTGTTCAAGCAGAGACAAAGGGTATGATCAAAACAGACCTCCTTGGCTAACTATAAACAATGGTACTTCAAAGGGAGACTTCAAAAACAGTTTTCAAGTGGCAACAGACAAGCAGGGAAAACCATAAATCACGCTAGAACCAACTGTTTGAACTATTAGAAAAATAAACAAGCATGAGGACGAAAGAGAAATATTAAAGACTCTAAAATACCTTAACAGAAGAAAACATAAAACACTGAAGGATAAATAGGTCTAAGGTGCTTCCAGGAGTCATTTCTTAGCCTAAACTTTTCATCCTACTGTAGTAATAATTTATGAAACATAATGAAAACAGGAAAAACAGTAGACAGTTCAGAATACATCACCAACAGCCAAGCTCAGGGATCCAATGATAGAGCCTTCTCAAGAACAAGCATGTCAAAACATCTTCAAGCTTCCAAGACTTCAATTTATTCTTCAACTTCAAACAGACTATGTATTATTTCAGAGAGTTTCAATATTACAACTAGTGACCAACCAACCCTTTACAATGTGCTCCTCAAGGAGTTTTTATAAGACAATGAGGAGGTGGAAGAGTTCCTAGGGTTGAAGTGTAATTAATTCTATACTAAATGCAACTCCTAGCCTTGAAAACCATGCAAGGCATAAGGCAGAAAAGCATTCGATTTACAACTCTGTTTCATTAACTCTGTTTTCTGCTTTTTAGGCTTAGTGGGTGAAAAGATTGACTTTAAGGCTCTTTTTATCTTTTACAATAACTTTGCTGTCAGTGTGAAATATTTGATTTTGCTTGTAATAACTATCAGCAGTCTTTAGCCTTAATGTTACTGACTGAGATTTGATTCGGGTATTCCTTTGAGGCAAAGAGGCTGCAGGTGGCAATTTTGGTAGTTGGGGATTCAATTAGCCCCTCTGATGTGGCTTTCGAGGTCTTCTGGATTTGATTTGTGGATTAGGCCTTTGATTCCAGATTTCATGCCTTGTTCCTTTAAGCTTTGATTATAACCTTTAATCTTCAAATTATGCTTTCATCCTGTGTTTTCAATGCTTATACTCTTCAATTAATTGATTCCACTGTGTTTGTTGTTTGCAGGTGCGCAGAGGGTTTGTTGGAGAATTTGTTTAGAAAGCTGGTGATCATGACTTATCGGCCCTTTCAAACCGTGAAATTTAAACCCTTGATCCCTTTAATTTGTATTCAGGGCTATGAGGATCGTCATCCTCGGCCCATAACACTGTGATGGCTGCGGGAGGGTTATCCCTATAATTTTATCCAAATCTGCACAAACAAACAAAGTTATTTTAAAATCCTGCGATTTATTGGTTTAAACTGCTTTGGAAGGTTTGTGGAAGCAGTCGAAGCTGTGAGGATGAATGGATGCAGCAGTGTAGGGAGAACAACCGTGGCAAAAAATGAAACAGGGGTTTAAATTTGAATTAGGGCACGAATTGAGAAGAAGTGGTTTCATGAAAACCATTAATGGTTTTCGCGCAGCATTTGGGGGGGTAGGCGGTATTAGCTTTTGGAATTTGATTCCATTCATCGCTTGACACCTATCCCTTTTGATACCACCAATTTCGCAAAAATTTTATGTGTTAAACCTCTAGCGCCAAGATTTTGCGATATGCCGCCACAACCGTTGGATCACAGGCTCCAGATCCAATGATGTAGAATGAGCGCGATATGAAAGGTGCATGAGTGGGGGTTCTGGTGGAAGACAAGTGGCAGCACACAAGTGGACAGGTGCTTTATGAGGTGGGAGGTAGGTCCCAAGGGAGTCGGGTTTATCGAGTTAAGTCTCGATCGTAGGATCTCCAAAACGAACGGTCGGGATTTAATAAAGGGGTGGGGTTTTGAAAGGGAAAAGGGACAATAGATGAAATGAGGAGAAGGAGAAGCGACCCGATGGCCGTTGATCCACAGAGATCAACGGTCCATATTTATTTTAACCTTAACGTCGGGAAATGGAAAATAGAAGGGGAAAGGTGTTTTGGCACGAAGGCTAGTATGTTTAAGCGCCCGATTGCGGGGATTAGGCCATATGAGGAAGAGGGCTGAAGAATATAAGCTCTCGGGGGCTTAATGCCTTAGGAATGCAAAACACTGTTTTTAGGCCAGAATAAAGGGTTTTTAAGGCAAAATGAGGGTTTTGATAGGGTAGAAAAAGGATTTGTAAACCAAATAAAAGGATGATATAAGGTTTAAAAGAGGGTTTTAATGGTTTGGAGGTTAATATGAAAGGATGAAAGGGGAAATTTGTAAAGGAAAATGGGGGTGGAAATGGAGATGATTTGTGAAAATGAGATGGAGAAGTGACTGATGAGAATGGAGGCTCATGAGCAGTTTTCTTTGGTAAACAGCAGGTACTTTAGGACTAATAGTGAAACAGCAGTGAAGATTAAATCAAAGGGTAATAATCATCATAAAACTTCAAAAGATGATAAGTTTTCAAAGGGAACTATCTCTTGAAGGTTTAAAAGACAAGCTTAGCCACCATTGAGTATAACAGAATTTATAGGTGGCTAACACGTTCTCCGCCATACTTTATCTTTGTTCCTCCTTTTGGCATCATAATTTGGCTCTGGTTATGCAACAGTCAATTTGCTTCAAAGATATTTTAGTTAACTTATGATGTAGAGCCAAGCTTATGACGCAGAGGTTAGGAGTTCGTCATTTTCAAAATGCCTTCAGGTAATGATTTAGTTTTATTCCATAGTTTATAAATTGAAGGTCTCTGTGAATTTTGGGTTTTCGAATTGTTAATTCTATTTAACCAAATTTTCTCTACAACTAATACACATTCGTTTAATATGGTTGCAACGTTTGGTTTTATCCCATGAACACTATGTCTTCCATAGAAAACCATGACCATTCTCGTTTCATGCCCTGACAAATCGAATTGTAACTATTCCTCTAGCATAGATAGTAAGGATCTTACTCCGTTAACACAACTCTAGTATACTATCACGCCTTTGAATATTGTCACGTTTTTTGTTGGTAATTCTATTCCAGCATTTTTGGATATGATTTAATTTCTTGTTTATCTTTTTCAATAATTGTAGATTTTTTATAACTTAAACTATGATTTTATAATGTGTCGTTTGGTTGTATGCAGGTGGAGGATTCACTTCATGAGAACGAAGCCCTCTCTCACACACTGCAATTTCGAACTGGTCCACTTCATTTGTTCCTCTTGACATTACCGTGCCTCTCCAGGTATGAGTTATGCTTCTTACTCTGCCCTCGACATATTTTTAACCCTTAGTTTGTAAATGCACTTCTGGTCTTTTATTAAATGATGCTCTTCGCTTTTATTACTGGCTCTTCTCTATTCAGAGAATCCAGTGTCATCCTTTGCATATGTTCCCTTGTTAAATACACACAGGGTTACGTAGTAACTAGTTTTATCAATATGTTTTACATTACTCCATTTCTAATCCAAAATATCTGCGTTAAGATTATAATTTTGGGTATTAATTAACTTGTGTTCAGAGATAAGCAATTTCAATTCCTCCAAGTTAATTGATCTCAGTTATGTCCCTTAGAAGCTCACAGTGTGCTTTCACTTCTAGCTAGGGTTAAAATCATAATCCTCTTAATGTCATTCTCTCTTCACAATGTTGAAGATGGCAACAAGAAACAGTGAAGGAGGCATCTTGAAACATCTTTCCTGATCCTAGTTGGAAAGTGATCACCTAAACTAGGTGGAGGCCACACAGGTGATTTTTGTCGCAAAGTCTATTTTTAGACTATGTCTATTTTTAGACATATGGAGCATATTCTATAAGTTGCGGGATGCTATTTATGGATGGTTGGTCAAGTTGGAAAAATAGTTGGATTTCTATTTTTAGACATATTGGGCGGAATCTATTTTTAGATTGCCAGTCTAAAAATAAATATGTCAAATATTATTAGCTCTTAATAATATTTGGACTATAAACATTATCTTATTCTCTTGAAGCACTTCAGTTTGATGCCTGGATGTGGCACATGCAGCTGACAGAAGGAAATACGCTTTTCCTATGGTTTAAGTGAAGCTATTGCATGAAGACTTCAGTTAGAACTCATGTGACAGAGTTTGGTGGAGTTGATTGAGGAAGTTAGTGGAGTTGTATTCAGTTTAACTAATCTAAACATAGTTGAGCTTTTTGTATCCAAGTTAACTAATAGATACAATTAGTGAGAGTAGTGTGAATTAATTATTAATTAATTCACTAATTATAAACTCATAAATCAACTAAAGAATACATCAGTTAACTTCAGTGCATGGACAATTTCAGTGGAGACCAGTGCAGAAATAGGTGAAAGAGCAGGTTAACTATCAGTTGTGACTATACTGTTGCTATTTGCAACACATAGATAGGTGGAGTAATCAATGAGAATTGCACAGTTCAATCTAGGTGGTTTATCTATATAAAGAGACCATCCCATAGCTTGAAAAAGCAATTCAGGTTGGCTATCAAGTGGCTAAAGGTTGGAGCATGAGTTTTGCTAGATCTAGCTTGATAGTGTGTAGCAAGGGAGGTAGTGCATGAGAGCTTGCAAAGAGCTTTGTACTATGATTGTTACATGATCTCCATGACATGTATTATACGTATAGTTGGGGGTTTTCAGCTTTAAGCTTTCCCATGAAATATCAGTCTATGTGTGTGAATTTTTATGGCTTTAATGTGTGCATGCAATTGATTTTATTTCCGCATGTGATGATCAATGGTAGAAGAGATTTTGTATTATGCATGAAGCTAAAATAGTGTGTGATCAGGAGAATCTCGGTGGATAACATATCAGTTATTCAAATTTCTACACACAATTCTCATTTTCAGGAGTCTATCCACCTCATCGTTCAAATTAGAAGAAAATTGAGAATCTCTTTAATTTATACTTGTTCACTAAGTGTATGAGCTTAAATTTCAATTTCTTTATTTATACTAATCTTTCCCCACACTTGGATTAAAATTAATAGCCTGTAATAATTCTAACTTTTAATTGAATTGAAATAATTTTGTACAGAACAAAGTCTAATATTATTATTCCCTAATTTGTACAGGAACTTCATAATTCTACAGTTCCTCAAAGTTGACTCAATATGCTGTCAAAGAAGGTTCACGGAATAATTTTCCTGATTCTAATTAATAATTTCTTCGACTATTGGTTTCCTCTCATACTCAATTTGAAGGGTTTTAAAATCTCTTTTACAAAAATAATTATTTTTCGCCTCTATGACAGTCAGTAAGGTAATAATTACCTATTCCTTTGTTACTATTTATTATTTCAATATTCACTACTTTCTGGAATTTAAACACAATTATTAATTTCTATAAATTTGTTTATGTGCAGGTACCCTTTGCTATCATATTTCATTTTACAACGTGGTCAGCAATTTGTATGTCACACACTGACATAATAACTTGGATTTCATTGTACAAGTTGGTCCAGAACTTCCTTGACGACTTCCCTTGGTAGAAATCTGAAATATTTTCACAGGGATTATGTAGTTATAATTTATGGGACAGAATCCCAAATTTGTATAGATGTTGGACAGTAATTACTTTGACAGTTTATGTACATATATGTCTCTCGACTTATTTTAATTCAGTATAATCTAATATATTATGTTTCTAGAATTAAAATTATATTTACTATTCATCATATGTTGTATTCTATGTGACATTTTCTTCAATTCAGATAATATTATATGTAATCTTTGTTGCAATTCTGATAAAATAATATGACTTATGTATAAATTCAAAATCTTCTAATTATGCGATAGTAGAAGATATGCTTTGAATTTTCTAGATTCAAGCTAATTACCAAAATATAATTTCTTTCATTCTGTATAATATTATTTGACAGATTGTCATAGTTAGTTGCATAATTTCATTATATCTAGTTTTCATGTATTTACTTTCTACATATAAAATTGGAATACTCTCCCTAACCTCAGATTTAAACCTACTTCACAGGTTTAGACATTCTGAGAATTGGTACCATCTTAAAATTATTTGTGCAACACTCTAGGACTACACTATATTTATTATAATAGGTTCTGTTAAATGCATAGATCTATAAAATTTACAACTAACAGAAAAGTATCCTACTACTTACATACATAGAATATACTCTTTGACCGATCTGGCTACTTACTTCACCACCATTTTAAACTTCAATATAATAACAAAAAATCAAGACAGAATGAACTAACTTGTGCATACAAATTCTGGTAGACTATTTTCCACCCGACCTATGAGCTCTATCTCCACAGCTCCCCCCGGGCAGATATCAATTCCTTCCAGCAGTAGACAACCTCTTGTCTACCCAGAATTTTCTTATTTAAGTCACCTTTCCGATCAGCTTATTTCCATAACTGCGTCCAGTTAATCAAGATGTTGTTTTCTTTTTTTCTTAGGCTTCCTTTTTGTTTTTTCCACAAAAGTACTTTAAAAATTTATTTTTCTTCTTTCTAGTTTTATTCCACTTCTTCCGAGTAACTTTCCTCTTTACTAGGGTATCTTTTTCGATTTTTATCTCTAATCTAATAATAAATATTTAATTTATTTTCTCCAAAGAGTTTTTTGGAGAACTGGGAAAGCCTTTGGAACCTTATCCATCCTCATGGACTTGAATTCCTGGTCTGCAATTATACTCTAGTCTTTGCACAATTATTTCCATTTACATTTTTATTAAATTTAAATAATAAAAGATGTCCACAATAATTGTTTTCCCTTGGGTCCACTTGACCCTTTAAAACTATTCAAATGTCTAATAAAAGCAATATAAACTAGGGGTATTACACATTAAAAACCCTTATCGAAATTCTAATATAAATTCCAGGAACAGTAATTTAAAGTTCACTTAAAATAAGTAGCAGATAATACAAAGAGAGATAAACTTTATCTGCAAGTATGCATGCAGTAAATAAAAAAAATAGGGGCAAGCCCTCAATGGTCTAAGTTACGAGCTTTCAAAATAATACCCACAGGAACAGTCGTCGAGTACAATAACCACAATTTTTATAAATAAAGGTTAAACCAAGATAATATTATTAAATTATACAAAACCCTAGAAACTTTCATTGATTTCTTGTCCATAGCCGTAAACCATTCCAGAATATCCTATAGGTACATATGAAGAACCAATAAACAATAAGTATGGCCACACCTGTAAAGCTTCACAGGAAAGGAAGTTGAGCTAGTTGGGTAGCAGTGCCAGCGAAAGCAGACGACCGATGTCTCCTACCTGCAAGAAAATAGGTTGGGTCAAATGTCATAACCAGTTGCATAAGTAAATAGTGGTGGAAGGAGAGTAATTACCTACGTGAGGAACAGGCAGAGGAGGTTCATGTCCGCTAAACTAGAAGGTAAATGATAGTTAGATTCAAAAGGATCAAGGGTTAAAATATATGATTACAACTGTTGAAGAAGGAAGGAAAGAAAACAACCCAAAGTCAATGTTCCTGTGCGAAAGAGTTGGTTGTTTGAATACCAGATTGCGGCCATGAACCAAAGGACCAAAAGCCAGAATTCCGGGCTAGAAATGACAACCATCGAAAAGAAATTCGAACAGAAAGTTGTGGTAAGCTATCGAACCTAGTGGGGCCATTGCAGAACACATAAAGCTTTAAAAAATGGTAAAAACCTCAAAGGAATAGAAACAATTGCAGAGCCAGACACCGATGCAGACAGAGAGAAAATGAAGCTTTCAAGCTCTAGCTAGGTAGGGTGGTCAGCTTCAAACGACCCTCCCTCCTTTGCCACCGTCGGATGATCAAGAACCAATTTGCATCATAGATTTGTGAGAGGATCCCAAGAATCCTTGGGACCGTGGATCTTTACCTCCCTCGAGATCCAAATGACGCCACCTAGCTCTTGATATTATGCTTGAGAACTGAGTTTAAAACCCATATGATAATGATTAATGAAATCTAAACCATAATGCAGACGTCGAATGTGTAAATTCAATTCAGAATTATGCACAATGGTATATATTTTAATGACCTTATTTAATCACAAGATTTGGCATAAGATCCAAGGTAGAAATCATATCTTTCATATAGTTGTATCACATGTGCGTGGCAGGGTATATCATACCTGTCTTAGATTAGACTTTAATATGCATATTCAAATTAATATATATATTATGTTAGCTATAATAGGTTAGGATATTCACAATGATATTTATTCTATGATAGATATAATAGAGTAGGGTATTTGTTGTAAAATAATTCAATTTTTTTGTATGTGGAGATATTAGAGGTGGTATCAAAGCCAAAGCTTCCACACTAATGGCCTGATGGGGAAGATATAAAGTTGTTGCATTGATCGAAGAAAGTAGATAAGGAGAGGACGCAGAGAATACCATCGGAAGAAGAGGTGAACTGATGTTTACTCCACTGGATCAGCATGAGTTTTAAGGAGATACTGCATCCTTGGAATGAGTTAATCCAAAATTATGGGTTCAGTTGGAAACTAAGCAACGAAATTGAATAGAGGCATTAATGGAAAATTTCCAACATCTTATGACATAAATGGCCACTCTACGGACATAAAATGAACGTCTGGTACGTAAGAAAGAACGTATTATTAAAAGTATGAATGAGAAAAAAAACCATCGAAACTCAAAACCCAACTTGGATAATGGAAATTGGTTTGAATCCCACAAGAGAAGAGAGGACAATATACCAGAGTTACATCAAACTCAAGAATCTGAACGAAATCAAAAAGTTTGAGGAGAAATAGTCTCATGATACCTCTAGCAGTGGGGTATGGCAAAAGACAAAGAAGCGAAGGGTTGAGTTACAGGGTGAGTTCAAGAAAATTAAGCCTCCAATTTACGATGGTAAAACGGAAGTGATGGAAAAATCCTGACTGATAGATATGACAAAGTATTTTCAATTTTATAGTTATGATGAAAAATTAAAGGCCTTGTTAGCCATCTACCAGCTGAGGGGAAAACCCACCTTATGGTGGGAGGAAGTAAAAGTGGTACACAATATTGACGAACAAATGACTACTTAAGAAACCTTTCAAAAACATTTTAAAAATAAATTTATCACTGAACGGTTCTATGATGATAAAGCTAAGGAGTTTAATGAAATGAGATTGGGTCAGATGATCATTAATGAGTTTGTAGCAAATTTTACCTCACCGTTACGATATGTATCATATTTGCAAGAGGAAAAAAAGGAAGTTCAAATATTTATGAGTATCTTACCATGATATATGAAAGAACGTATTGAATTTGAGTACCCAAAAAAAAATCGATGATGTTGTGAGGAAAGCATGACTCTCTTACCAGCAGATACAAAAAAAGGATAATGGTAAGAACTTGGGAGGCAATAAGGGACAGAGGAATGTACCAACCAGTAGAAACATTAAGAACGTTGGTTTCAAGAATACCTTTAAAATACCACAAGGAATGTTTATAGAGAAGAGTCAGCAAAGGAATCATCCGCAAAATGAGACAAAGATGGTAGAATCATTCACTAAAGGTGAAAAAAACTCTACTTTGAAACCATTTCTGCAGTGTTGGGGTTTTGGAGAACCGCATTATGTAAAAACTACCCACACCGTGGAAAGTTAGAACTAGTAGCGCATGTACAAGAAGTGTCAACTGTTGATGATGTGGCTAGAATTTTGCCAAGAATTCACACACTACTTAAGGATCACCAAGAACTATCAGCCCATCATAATCGAAATGGAAGGTAAGGTGTCAAACCATGTTGTTTCTATTTTAATAGATACTGGAGCCAGTCTAAGTTATATAAATCCTAGGGTGGTAGATTTTTGTCATTTACAAACTCATAAATTTAAACAACCCTGGTTTGTTCAATTGACCACATTAGGAAAAAAGACGAGTATTGGCTAAGGTGGAAAATTGTGTGATTGAAACAAAAAAAATATACCTTTGAATGTAAACCTGAATGTCTTGCATTTAGGATATTATGATGTCCTGATTGGTATGGACTGGTTAGAAATACACTGGTCCTTAGTGAACTGTAAAGAGAATATAATTAGCTATCGTAATGAAGATGGTACCATATGTGAAATACAAGGAATCAAAAGACATGTACAAATTAGAACAATTACAGCTTCCCAACTTGGAAAATGCTTAAGAAAAGGATGTTGGATTTATGCGATATAGGTAGGCTATGCAAACTCCAAAGGGAAATCATTTGGACTAGAACATATACCAATGATTCAGGAATTTCTCGATATATTCCTTGAGGAAATATCGGGGTTGCCAGTGAAAAGGGATCTGGATTTTACCATTGAGCTACTTCTAGGAGCTGCCCCAGTATCCATAGCTCCTTACAGGATGAGTATACCTGAACTACGGACCTGAATATCCAACTGCAAGAGTTTTTGGACAAGAACTATATTCGACCCAGTATCTCACCATGGGGAGCTCCGATACTTTTTTTTGAGGATGGCACGCTACGACTGTGCACAGATTATCAACAGTTAAATAAATTGGCCATCAAAAATAGGTATATGTTACCTAGAATCGACGATTTATTCGATCAAGTTAAAGGAAGATCTGGTTATCATCATATTAGAATTAAGGAAGAAGAAATATGTAAGACCGGGTTCAATACCCACTATGGTCATTATGAGTTTGTAGTCTTGTCGTTTGGGCTGACTAACGCACCAGCGACTTTTATGTGCCTAATGAACAAAATATTCCACCTTTACCTTCATAAGTTTGTATTAATCTTCATAGATGATATTATGATTTATTCCAAGAACATGGAGGAACACCGGGAACATCTACGCATTGTGTTGAATATATTATGAGAACACTAATTGTATGTGAAATTCAGCAAGTGTGATTTCTACAAGGAACAGATACAATAACAGGGGCATATCATTACACTAGAGGATATAGCCATTGATCCAGAAAATATCAGAGGAGTCATGGAGTGACTTGTTCCTTAGAACATGGCATAAATTCGATCCTTTCTAGGATTAGTGGGGTACTATTGTCACTTTATCAAGAATTTTTCCAGAGTAACCCACCCCTTGATAAATTTGTAGAAAAAGGGGATACCATTTAACTTGACTCGTAAATGTCAGCAAGTTTTGATCAACCATGACAAATATTGACCACGGCACAAGTTCTGCGCATAGCCAACCCAAATAAAGAATTTTTTGTCTATACCGATGCAAGTCGAGCTGGAGAAGGAAGAGTGCTAATGCAGGATGGTCAGGTAATAACATATGAGTCTTGGAAGTTAAAAGAGTATGAATAACATTATTTAGCAATATTTGATTTGGAGCTTACTGCATTAATTCATGCTTTAAAGGTTTGGCTGCATTATTTGTTGGGAAAGAAGTTCAGCTATGACAGATCATAGCATCTTAACCAACTTCTTCCACCATCCAAACCTGAATGTACGACAGGCACGAGGAGTTGATTTCTTAAGTGAGTTCAACTTTGACATCAAACATCTAAAAAGGAAGGAGAATTGGGTGGTTGACACTTCAAGTCGAAAACTAAACTATGTTTATGAAATTTCCTTCATTAAAATAAATTTGAACTATGTGGAACAGATTAAAGAGGCTATGTTAAGAGATCCAGAGTATCTCTACCTATTGCAGCAAACTGAAAAGGAATACAACCCAGAAAGGAATTTAGGATATGGTATCAAAGAAGACAATTTGCTGACATACTGTGAATGTGTTTATATACCAAATCAACAAGCTATTAAAAGGTTTATTCTGGATGAATATCACTGAACCTCGTATGCTACGCACCTGGAATATCAAAAAATGATCACTACCTTACACAAAGATTATTTCTGGAGTGGAATGAAAATTGAAACAGGTCAGTATTTGGCACAATGTTTAGAATGTCAATAGGTGAGGGCAGAAAATCAACACCTAGTTGGTCTACTTCACCCTTTACCCATTCTAGAAAGGAAATGGGAGGTGCTAACCATAGATTTTATTACAATATTTCCAAAATACAAAAGACATAATGACTCCATAATGGTAGTCGTGGATAAACTGAGTAAGGTGGCTCATTTTATACTCGTTCAATCAACCTACAAAGCGGTACAAATTGCAGATATTTTCATGAAACAAGTGTTCATACTGCATGGGATCCCTGAAATGGTAATTTAGAACAGAGATGTGAAGTTCACCTCTGCCTTCTAGAATGACTTGTTTATCGTTTTGGTCAATCAAGTGCAATTTAGCACCGCTTACCATCCGCAGATTGATGGGAAAACAGAGCGAGTAAACCAGGTATTAGAGGACATGCTCGAGATGTATGTAATGCAACAACCCACGAAGTGGGAAGAATACATACATCTAATAGAGTTTTCCTATAATAACGGATATCACTCATCCTTAAAAATGAGCCCATTTGATGTACTCTATGGGAAGAAGTGTCTCATACCAATTAATTGGAATAGTCCGAAAAATAAGTGGACGCTGGGACCCGACATGCTCAAAGAGATGGAAACTACGGGAAAAAGGTTATGCTAATTTAAAGGTCAAGCAAGACCACGAAAATAATTACGTTGACCAATGAAGATCATATTTAGAATACGAAGTGGGAGATCATGTCTCTGTAAGAGTAAGGCCCAAACGAAGTACTCTAATATGGTGTGGGAATTCTAAATTAACCCCTTGCCACTGTGGCCCTTTCCAGATCATCGCCTAGATTGGCCCAGTAGCATATCGGTTAGCATTTCCTAGCCACATCCGGGTACACAATGTATTCCATGTATCTTTATTAAAAATATATATACATGATCAAAGACACACAATACAATGGAAAAATATTCAGGTAACACAACTAAATCTTGTTATAAAAAAAGGGGAAATCTATATATAGATGTCAGATCTCTCTTTTGTATAATAACGAAAAATGATACTTTGTTGCAAGTCGAACCGGACGGGTAATTTATGGTCGCACCCCTTCATATTCTTGATCGGAGAGAAACAACATTGCGGAAATGAATTATCCCCCAGGTTAAAGTGAAATGGCAGCACTTTAGCTCGGAGGAGGCGACATGGGAAGACTAGCAAGTTATGCGCAAAGCGTACCCAAGTCTATAAGTGAAATGGCAGCACTTTAGCTCAGAGGAGGCGACATGGGAAGACGAGCAAGTTATGCGCAAAGCGTACCCAAGTCTATTCTGGAAGCAAGAACACACCAGGAATGATGTTTCTTTTGAGGGGGAGGAGATGTAATAACTCCAAAAGATGGAGTAATTATCTTAAGTACTGGTTACTGTGGTAAAAACTTATTATTATTTTGTTTTACTATAGTGAAAAACTTATAAAATGTTTTACTGTATGTAGGAAGTTATATTAAATACATTTACCGAATAAACAATGAAAGGAAAATTTATGAATTGTGGTTAAGAGTTTTCTTTTTGCGTTAAGGAGGCCATTTACAGAATTACGGATGTCAAATGTGAAGTAATTGTTCCATATATAAAGAAAGTCAGGAGGACAATTGCTAATTATTTTCTTGTAGTTTCCTTTTCTCTTTGGAGAAGAGAAAAGACGAAAGGGGCTAAGAGGGGGTAGCAAGAACTTGAGGCGAGAGAATAAAAAGGGGTAAAAGTCCCACCCCGAAAAGAAAAAGGAAATTCCAGCTGCAGTGCCAGTGGAATTTTCCTATTACCGGATTGCAGCTGATCAGGATCAGGTGGTCTAGAGTTAATAACATAACTGTCTTTATGTATGGAATTGTCACAAGGGTAGTACCAGAGGTAATCGGGACACGTTGGTGAAGGTGCATCTTATAGTGTGTAAGTTTGTAACAGACTTCTGCAACTCTCTCTGTTAGACATTATTATTAATACTCTAGGTTTATCTGATGTACCAGGAAGGTGAGAATGAGCAATGATTATTTTCATGATAATTGTCTCTTAAGACACTGATAATTATTTGTAAGAGAATAATCTACTATTATGGTTGTAGTATGATCTTAATGAATAGTGAAATAACTCATATAATGATAATCTATTCTTTGTATAATTTACTAATGAAATCAAATCTAAATATACAGTGGATGAAACTCATCAAAAGTATGCAGGAAAAATTGCATCTAAATGATAATACAGATCGTCAAATAATTAATCTGAGCAACAAAGTTCGTGGAAACATGTTCCAGAATGAATCCAAGAAAGGTCATGAACCATTGTACAAGGAATGGGTTACTCCTGATATTTGGATAATAAATCCAATCATCTACACAGTCCTAAATAAAATGGTAAAAGTTAGGGTAAGAACTATTGTTACAGGAAACCCTTAAAATAACCATAATATAATCTCGATGCTAGTACAATTAAAACATTTCATGAACAGTTAGGAAAATACAACGAAAGACTAATATGCCAAGAAATGCTGATAGAAATATAAAATCTTGAGAAACCTCTTTTTTGTAAACAATTTGAATTATAAACTGTTGCAGAGACAACAGTAAATAGTTATTAAGAAAGCAATACCAACACAAGTATAATACGTAGATTCGCATGTTAAAAACCCATATCGAAATTCTAACATAAATTCCAAGAACAATAGTTAAAGTTCACTGAGAATAAGTTGCAGATAATACAAACAGAGACAAAATTTCTCTGCGAGTATGCATGTAGTAAATAACGAAAATAGGGGCAAGCCCTCGATGGTCTGAGTTACAAACTCTCAAAATAATACCACAAGAATAGTCGTTAGGTACAATAACCACAATTTTTATAAATAAAGGTTAAACCAAGACAAGATTCTTAAATTATCCAAAACCCTGAAAACTTTCTGTCATAGCTGTAAACCATTCCATAATATCTTGTAGGTACATATGAAGAACCAAGAAACAATAATTATGGCCACCCCTATAAACCTTCACAGGAAAGGAAGTCGAGCCAGCTGGGTAGCAGTGCTAGTGGAAGTAGCCGACCCATGTCTCCCGCCTGCAAGAAAATAGGTTGGGTCAATATAAACCCTTCAAATGTCATAACCAGTTGCATAAGTAAACAATGGTGGAAGGAGAGTAATTACCTGCATTAGGAACATGCATATGACGTTAATTTCCGCCAAACAGGAAGTTAAATGATAGCTAGAGTCAAAAGTATGAAGGGTTAAAATATAATATTACCGATGTTGAAGCCTAAAGGAAAGAAAACAACCTAGAGTCGATGTTACCTGTGCGAAAGAGGCGGTAGTCCGAATAGCAGGTTGCTGCCATGATCCTGAGGACCAAAAGCCAAAATTACAGTCTAGAAATGGCAACCACCCAAAAGACAGGTGAAGAGAAAGTCGTGGTAAGCCATTGAACCTAGTGGGGCGACTGCAGAATGCGGAAAGTGCAAACAATGGTAAAACCCTCAAAGAAATAGAAACAACTGCAGAGCTAGACACTAGCATGAACAAAGAGAAATTGAGGGTTTTGTGCTTGAGCTTGATAGGGTGGTTACCCTCAAATGGCCCTCCCTCCTTTGCCACCGTTGGATGATCAAGAACCAATTTGTATCGTAGATTTGTGAGAGGATCTTGAGAAGCCTTGGGATCGTGGATCCTTACCTCCCTCGAGATACAAACCACACCACTTGGCTCTTGACATTCTGCTCGAGAAATGGGTTTAAGACCATTCGATATGAAATCTAAACCATAATGCAGTCGTCGAATGTGTAAATTCAATTCAGAAGTACGCACAATAATAAATATTTTAATGACCAGGTTTAATCACCAGATTTGGTATAAGATCCAAGGTAGAAATCATATCTTGCATATAGTTGTATCACATGCGTGTGGCTGGGTAAACCGTAACTATCTTGGATTGGACTTTAATATGCATATTCAAATTAATATATAAAGTATGTTAGTTATAATAGGTTCGGATATTCGCAATGATATCGTAGGGTAGTTGTGGTAAAATAAATCAATTTTTTTTTTTTTTTTTTTTTTTATGTGTGCAGATATTACAGTAAGTCATCATCATGAAAATATAAACTCAGCACTACTTAAACAATGTAATATGCAATTTTCAATTTATGTTTTCATAGAAAAAAAATATTTTATAAATGTTGTAATAATGGAGTAAATTACAAAGTGATTGTTGGTGTTTTTTTTTTAAACAATTAGGGAATTGGGGATTTGTATTATTAAGAAAAAACTAGTTAGGGAAAATTCTTTGCATATTCCAATGTTCTTTGGAGGTTTTCCTTGAAAGATTGAAATTGAGCATAGAGGCTTGTCTAAACCCTCAAGTGAGTTCTCCTTGACACAAAAATTTTAGTCCTTTTCCATCTAAAAATTTTCCATAAAACTTGTAATATTGAGATACATTTACTTTTGGTTATTCACTACTTTTGTTTTGATTGATTCTGACTTCTTGTTTTTCCTGGAAAAAAATATTTTCCTTTTTACCGAACTTGAGTCTAGTCTGTGCTTTATTATATTTCTATTGAATCATTCTTCTTCAACAAGTGGTTTTTGAATTTTTTTCTCATCCACTTGATGTTCCCAAGAAGATTTTTTTCTAGCAAAAATCGTTGTGGATTCACGAGGTGTTCCATTTTCCACGAGGGCTTTTTGCTTTTCCATTTTTGCTAGTCAAGAGGATCCTCATTGGCATGCGTTTCCTCATACTTGTTTTTTATTGTTGTTGATGCACTTTTTTTGGTAGTATCTGCTTAGTCCTTATCTTCTTATTCTCTCTTATCCTAGAGCTCTTCCCCTTTGTATATCATATATGATTACCCTGTGCTCCTTCCCACAATTTGGGCCAACATTTTTTTTCCAATCTTTGTTATTTTTTAAACGATTGTGGTAGTTTTTAATTACATGTATTTTTTCATAGCATGCTTTAAATTGGAATGAAATATTTTCATACTCGAGCTTTTGGACCCAAACATAGTTTTAGAGATTTAAAATTAATCTCAGTGGGAAAAACCTTGTTGAAGTCCATCTCCATAGATATTCAGGCATAAGTAGTCTTCTAAAATTTTCAATTTAATGGAAATGACGATAGAACTTTCCTAGTGCATTCCCAATAGAGGATAGCAATGGAAGATTCCAAAAATTCATGAGAAGTTTTAGAATCCTGACCCAAAATGGATCCTTGGAAATTGATGTTGTTATCAGATCAAAAGTGCAAGTTCATGGCTACATGAAGAGACTAGCACTACCCTAGAACCATGGTTTGGTTCCATAAATGGCCTTATTTTCCTCAATATTGTCAAAAACCATAATGAAAAAACTCCATGCCATAGGGTAAATATTCATTTATCTCTAAAAAGAGGCTTCCATGTCTCAGGGATCCATTTTCGCAGATCAATCAGTCATGGCAGCATGCACTAAATGTACAAACCAAACCTTGCTCCAAAAAAAAAATCACGACTAAAAAACTCCTCATCCACGAGAACATTGAGTGAAGGAATTTATTGTACCACCAAAATCCCATAACCAAATTTTAACATGGAACTGTATGAAACCGAAGAAGATATTGCTTGACTGGTAGCCACACCTACAAAAGAAACTTCCTTTTTGGTTGAATCACTAAGACTCACCATTAAATGAAATGGAAGTGAATGTTGTGTTTTCATTGTAGAATAAGTTTAACACTTTTGGTTACATTCTAATAGTTGTGAAACAAAAGAAGTGATATTTTCTTCAATCACTTCTATAAATGTTCTTTGATTGTGATGAAGAATTATTTTAATTTGTATTTTTAAAAGTTTGTAATAGTTCTAGAGGTTTTAGTGTGTTCATGAAGAGGGATCTTGGTTTCTGTCATTTTTATATAATGTAACTAGACACAATTATTTGAATATGTAATTGGAAAAATTGAATAGTTATAGGGATAGGTAGCAGATTTGTTTTTTTATCTTTTACTTTATCAAAATTTGGAGGATATGAATAAACATCCTAGGGTTTGAGCCAATTCATCATATTTATATAAATAAATACTTTTTAGACTCAAAACAATGGTAAGGAGAAGGTTAGGGATATTGAGAGAAAGAAATAGTGTGTATGTAGAGGATATGTTTTCAGAGTATTAATGAATACAATATATGATTGTTCTCCATGCAAATTATATTTTTTATTTCAATTTGTAGATCAGTCTTGAATAGAGAACATGGACTATCTATGTGTGTGTTATTGTGTTAATACCTTTAGAATTTTCTTGAAATTTTCATATTTGGGTGATTTTATTCAATGAAATTGTAGGTGGGTGAGTTAATTGAGTTTTGTGGAAAAAGATGGGTAATTGATTGACCGGGTTTTAGGAAGCATTCTAGATTGTGTAATAATTCAGTTCTGCATATCTAAAATTCTTGCAATGGGATTTTCCAAATAAAATAATTAAGTGAAGTTTCTAGATTATAGATTATAGATACCTAATCCTTCTTGCATTTTAGTGATTTATCCTTTCCCAAAAGTGGATTCATGCATTAAATAAAGAGTTAATAAATATTCTTTATTGAAATTTAAATGGTTACTAGCCTTCTATAGAAATTTGAACATCAAGCATCTAGAATTTGACTTTTAGGAAAAGTGATAAGTATTCCTTTGGTATCATACTAGTCCAAACATCTGGACTCTTGAAGAAATGTTCCATCTAAATTTCTAATTTAACTAGATACCCATATATTATAATTTTGTGATTAACATTCCATCATGCATTGAGAGTTCATAAGGATAATATCTCGATCCATCTTTTATTTAACAGCCTATGAAAAACAAGCCATATATTTCCAACCTCCATATCATTGTTAAGTGATGGGAATGAGCTTTGCGTCGATATATCTATTGATTGTCATGAAATTTCATAGGTTTTGACACAATGAAAAGGTAGTAAATTTGAGCCTAAGTACATGTCCACATCCATTATGGTATTAGAGAAAACAAACAAGTTGTCCTAGCAATAAAGTGGTAAAAGGAAGCTAAGAAATGGAAGCAAGAATAAAAATGAGAGAAATATTGGGTTGAGAAAAACCAATTTATCATGCAGTCCTACTTGAAGAAATGAGGAAATATTTAAGCAAGGTTAGATACCATGGAAATTACAAAAAAAGAGGCATTGAAAATAGATATGTTAATGATAGAGAGGATGAACCAATAGAAGAGGAAGAGGAAGAGGAAGAGAATAAGAGAATTGAAAAGAAGAGGTTGAAGAAAGATTGATTATAGAAATCTTTGGAGTGAGTGATAGAAAAATAATGGAAGCTTCTATGTATGAAGGTAGTTTAAATGTTGAGGAATTGGTTGCTTGAATTAGTTCAATGGACAAGTATTTTGATTATCACAATGTAAATTAAGAGAAGAAAGTAAATTTTGTTATGACCACATTTAAGGGACATCTGTTGCTTTGATGGGATGGAGTACAAGCTAAGAAGAAGAAAAAAGGAAATGGAAAGATCAAAAGCTAGGAAAGAATGGTAGGGATGTTGAAAGGTAATTGTATGACTAAGGACCACCAACTTAATATTTGTAAATGATTGCAAAATTAAATAAAGAGGAATGTGAGTTAAAGGATGCATAGAAGAATTTCTTAGGCTAAATATTAGAGTTGGTCATGTAGAAGAAGCATAAAAATAGCAAAATATATTAACGAGTTAAGAATTTATATCCAAAATGAAATCGATATTTTATCTCTAAGGACAATTGAAGAAGCATATCAGGATATCTTTAAGTAGAGGAAAAGTTGGAAAAAGGAAAATTCCATAAGGAAAGATTCAAAATTCAACAAGAGGTAGAGTGCAATAAAATAAGAGAGGTAGATTTCAAATTCAAAAAATGAGAGAAAATTATTATCACTTAGTCTATTAGTCATCGAGAGTTAACGATTTCTATATATGTATAGGACCTTATCATGAAAGAGGAGATAGAGGTAGAGGTTTGAAAATAATATGTTAAAAATGTAATAAACATGGTTATAGATCATGTGAATGTCTAGAAAATAATCCAACAAGGAAAAAGTGTGTGCATTTAACTCAAGCAGATGAGGATTTTTTTGTTGTCATTTTTCACTCTTCCTATTAAATTCAGATAGACATTTCATTCAATCCAACAACAACACTATTATCAGACTCAATTGCATATTCATCCACTCTTCAAGTCATCGTGATTTTCTCTCTGAGGAGTTGAATCTGAGATCAAAATATTATGATGATGGGTCATCTCTTGGACTTGCCCTAAAGAGATACACAAGATTCTTTCAAGCAGATGCCATGAAAAAATAAGTTTGAATCCACGCGATTTAGGTTGAAGAATCTAGAGAAAGAGCACAACTGAGCTAGATGAGGAAGAATATACAAGAAAGGAAAGATAACCATGCGAAGAACACATGGAACAACATTATCTCCTCATACAATTATGTGAGATTTAGGATTATCCATATGGAAAAATAAATAGAGAGCATAATATGTCGAACTGAAATGGGGATTAACATGTGCAATAGTGCAAGGAAATAGGTTTCTCATATAATTTTTGCTTATAAAATATTGGAAGCACTCCATAAATATGGTTCTCAGACTGGTTTTGGAAACCACCAAAGTAAAAACAAAAGTGTTTTTGCATACTCAAGTCCTCATGCTGATCCAGATTTATGCAAGAATGCAATAAAGTACAGAATAGACATAAACAAAATGATCCAACCGAATTAATACTTCATTTCATTAATATCAAATAACAGAAATATGCTTACAGACATAATGGAAATAAACTAGCTAGGGCACTGGTAGCTTATATCTAAGAAGAGATGTGGTGGCTGCAGGCCTTTGAACTATGTTACAATGAGGCTAGAGGGCCTATTTATTATTTAGAAACAACGGAAAACCCTAAACATCCAAAAACATAACCCTATGAGATGAAGCGCCAAAACTATGGGCCCTGTTTGGGTAAATTGGTGTTTCAACTTCCTGGGGACATAACTTTGGCATACGATCTTCGTTTGACACGCACCATACCTCGTTAGAAATATCTATCCTAGGAATACAACTTTTGATGTTAGAAAAATTATTCCATGAACTTTTGTTGCTCTCGAGTTTCCAAAAAAATGTCGTTTAGGGCCTCAAAACGGCTCCGGAAGTTCATGACCCGAAAAAACTACTAAAAATAGTAAGTTGTGTTGAAACTGAAAAACTGAAAGAACTGATGGTGCAGGTCCAAATGGAATAAGTGGGTGGCCACCAATATCCACTTGGATCATTACTCCCTCCTTAGGAAGCAATGGTCCCCATTGTGTTAAGTTCCTCCATGAGAGGCAAATTCTGCTGAAATTAGTATTGGATTTGTCCAAGATGTCGTGGACCTGCTGGCGAACGTGCTATATGCGTTCAATAAATTTGGTTGCCTCAGAAACTACATGTGTGGATTTTTTTTTTGGTAGTTGCATTAGGTAAGGCAACAACAGGGAGCGGTGCGCCGAGGGTCATAGCAATGGAGTGATTCTCCTGACAGTGTAGAGGAACCTCTGTGGGTGAGGAGAAAATGTCCTCGTATTCCTCCACAAATTTGTCCATCTGCGGCAGTCGTGTAAGAGATACCTATTTCAAGGTTGTGGCCACAATCTTCTTCTTTCCATATGAGCGAGTTGTAAGGAAAATAAATTTCCTGGTTTGGGAAACAATCTTACTGCGTTATTTTGCAATAGTCAAGGAGATGGCAGGAGGTGGTACTACCTCTAGCATCTTGTACAATTTATTTCCAAAAGTAATAACAATATAACGAGGCCTAGACTCATACACAACATGTCACCTCCATAAGTATGGTTGGCCCAATAATACATCAGCTACATCAGGAGCAAAATCACACAATACCTCATCCGTGAATGGCTTGATGTTGTATGGAAGGCGGCACTGCTGGCAAACGAGGACATCTCTCCCTGGGTGAAGCCACCCGATGGCATACGGCCGCAGTTATTCTATGGTCAGTAGGCCGAGCCGCTTCACAAACTCTGCTGAAATGATGTTCTTTTGGCTTCCGCTATTAACAAGAAATTTTAGTGGAGAACCCTTCACCCACATCTGTGAATGGAAGAGGCACTCCCCCTCCTCTGGATCCTTGAGACCCTCCATCTGGATCTTGGTGGTGGAAAAAATGGCCCTAGGGTTCGCATCAATGATCTTCTTCCCTTTTTCATCTCCCTTTTCTGGTTCTAGCTCAGGATCAAAACATGCATCTAATTCGGGTGCCTTCAGTTCAACCACCAACGACTATTTGGCTCGACACTCGTTTGTGTTGTGAGTGGGGTTGTTATGAAATTAATACCACTTCCCCCTATCCTCCTTTGGATTTTTGGTGTTGTTATGATTCGCTGCGCTTTGGCTTTGCCCCCTGTTTTGTGGTTCTGGGGCACCTTTCCCTAGCTTCGGATTCATGGATCCAAAGTCTCGCTTCTTCTGCTTAAATTTCTGCTCGATCTTGGGATAGAGATATGTCGTGCCAAGCGAGGTAATGTCGAGGAACTCCATTTCCTCTTGAATGTGTCTGTGCAGACAGTTGTGGTACTTGAGCACCAAATGTCTCTCTGAATCTTTAATATCCAACTTTGTGTGTAGGGTATGGAACAAATTTGTCAGTTCATGCACATCTTGATCCCTTTGCTGCCGCAACATGGTCCATTGGATGTACTTGTGCTCATAGCTCCCCAAGGGGTAATATTGTTCCTTGATGCACTACAAGAAAAAAAGACATTGGTGAGGGTCATACTTGTGACAGACCTTTAAGGTCTATCACCAATGTCACATATGGTGATGATCCTTAAAAAAGTGTCACTATAAGTCTATATAGTGATGGTCCTTTAAGGTTTGTCACCAAAGCCATTTTCAATGACACTTTTGGTGAGGGTTGTTAAGGGCCCATCACTAATTCTCTCTTTGGTGACACTTCTAGTGACGGACTTTTAATGACCCTCACCAATGCTCTTTTTGTTACTTTTGCTGACAGTAAAAAATTTTCATCACCGTTGATCATTCCAACGAGTTTTTGATGATGCTATATGCAAGTTAATATATTTTTTTCAAAAGGTAACGATTTAAGTCCATTATTGTGGAGTATTTTTTATGATATTTCCAAGGCCATAGTTGTTAGAATCAGTCAATTTTTTAAGAAGTAATTAGTGTGTATCATTTCCCTCAAGTAATCACTAATATAATTGAGTTTTCCTATGAGTCAACACATGATTCATATCTATTAAGTTTGCTATCTATAAAATTTGCTTTAGATAAAGTTCCACTAGTGTGTGTAGGAAATATATTATTTAATACATAATCAAGCTCTAAAAATTCTATTAATGAGAAAGACCTAACACTCCTCAACAATCCAGACACACCTTAAATTAATGCTTTGACACACCTTAACATTTCTTAGCACCTCGCATGTCTTGGAACATCTTCGTACCTAGAACATCTTGTCATGAAACCGACACCCAAGCACGTAGTGGCATGCGCATGTCTTGGAACTCTCCTAGCATGTGTTGGCATGCATGTAGTCCCTAGCATGCCCTGGAACACCTTGGTTGAATGCATTGACATACATTAGGACTTGGCACACAATGCCACTTGACATGTATTGGGACCTATTATTAGTGTGACTAGCATGCCCCTTTTGAAAAAGATAAAGTCCTGACTTATTAACCCTCTTATGTGTTCATTTACTTACATTTTAGCTTGGTTCTTCCTTTTGTTGCCTTGACACTTCTTGACACATATTGACATACCCTAGCACCCTACACATCCTTAGCACCTGGCATGTATTGGCATATCTTGGCATTATTTGGCACATACAATTAGCACACCCTGGAGCTCCCTAGAAAAATTTGGCACTTATTTACATGCCTTGATATTCCCTAGCATGCCTTAACAATTATTAGCATACCTTGTCACTCCCTCCTTGGCATGACAACTAGCACTCATTAACACTAGTCCCTGGCACACATTCCTCATATTCATTAACTTCCATGAATTTTGACCTAGTGCTCCCTTATTTTTTTGTCATAGTACTCCTTAACACTCCTCAACATGCATTAGCACTCTCTATCACACCTTAGCACTCTTCAACATGCCATTCCACTTCATAGCATGCATAACACTCCCTGACACTTATTGGCACTTGGCACGGGTTGGCGCTTGGAAAGTCTTAGCATGTATGGAACACGTTGAGATGCCTTGGTATGATTTGGCATGGTTTAATATTAAATTTATTTGAGATCAATTTTTGGAAAGTAGACGAGAAGCAACAAAGGAAGGCTTGGCACTTATAATGCACTAAGAGTTTGCACTTGGCACCTATTGGCACCTAGTATTGGTGTACCTAGCATGCCCCTCTTAGAAAAGGTGAATTGATGACTTATTAACCCTCTTATGTGTTCATTTCCTTGTATTTTAACTTGTTTCTCCATTTTGTTGCCTTGACAATCCTTGGCACGCATTGAAACACCCTTGCAAATCTTGGCATGCCTTATCACTTGGCACATCTTATCATGTTTGACATGTCTTCGCATTATCTAACACATCTTAGCATTCCCTAGCATGCCTTGGTACTCATGTCCTCACAGGTAGCCTTTACATTTTTTCACGAATTTGGAACCCAATCAAGCCCTTGGCTACTGCAGTTCATGTGAAAACGTTGGCCTACTTCAACTGCAACAACCTGACCAATTACACCTACTACAAGTAGATTGTGCCTTTTTCACCTAAGAACTGCCTATAACTCATCTTATGCCACTCATGTCCAAGATCATCTTGTCACACTTAACTATTTACCAAGACGAGGATCGCATGATCTAGCCATGGCCATAAAACAACTAAGCAACATAGCTTACACATGCAATATTTCATATTTCTGTTCAGTTCATATAAACAATAGAACATTAACTAAGAGATTGCAAGAACCACAAGATTCACAAGGCACATAAGATATAAGCTGACACAAGTTGAGTGCCCCAAAACTTATACACAAAAATGTACAATATGCAATTATCTAGAATATTTTAAAACATGAGCATGTAGCCAAAGTGTGCCACATATCATATAAAAAAACTAACTAAAGGAAATACAATGTTGTGCCTAGCACAAAGTGATATCCCTTTGTCTAAAACTGCTATGTCGAGCCCCTTATAACAATTGTAGGCTTTCCTCCTGTAAATCCTATTGTAAAATTCTCCTAACACACTTTGTCCTTAGCACACTTGAATTCACTAACACTCCCTGGAACACACTATTATTTGTTCCTTTCCATGCATTTTAACCTAGTTATCCTTTAATATGCCTCGACACTCCCTAATACTCTATTTCAGCATTCATTGACATTGTCTGACATGTGTTAGCATTCCATTTCATTCCTTTGTATGACCTGATCCTCCCTATCTATCATGCCCTCACAACTACCCTTACTTAATTTTCAACTTGGGAACCCAACCAGGCCCTCGCTTGACTACAAGAGCTTGACCAAGTTATAGTTACTACAACTAGACTACGTTGTCGAATTGTGTAGCTTGGGAGGTACTCCACGATCCTAGTGATATGGATTTGTGTGAGTTTGGTCAAAAAAGTATTTATGGGAATAGAAGCCAAGCAAAGGGATTTTGGACCCAAGACGGGGTTTAAAATCTAAAAGAAAATTAAAAAGTAAAATTAATATTTCCTAAGGTGTAAGTGGATAAAACCTGTAAGTTCTAGAGGGTTCCTAAGAGGTCTAGGAAAAACTATTTAAGGAGTCCTTAGGATGAAGGAAATAAAATCAAGTGAGAGGGAGCTCATTTGATCAAGGGGGAAAAGAGAGATGTAGTCCTAAAGAGGCCATGATCATTATCATGTCTAGCATTCATTAAGATGCCTCGGTATGCTTTGGCATGGTTTAATATTAAAGTTATTCGAGATCAATTACTGGAAAGTAGAAGAGAAGTAACAAAGGATGATTTGGCACTTAGAATGCACTAACACTTGGCACTTGACACTCATTTCCACCTAGTGTTGGTGTGCATAGCGTGCCCCTCTTGGAAAATGTAAATTGATGACTTATTAACCCTATGATGTGTTCATTTCCTTGTATTTTAACTTGTTTCTCCTTTTTGTTGCCTTGATAGTCCATAACATGTATTGTCACACGATTGCATATCTTGGCATGCCTTAGCACTTGACACATCTTAACATGTTTGGAATGCCCTCGAACTATCGGGCACATGTTAGCATTCCCTAGCATGCCTTAGCACTCATGCCCTCACAAATAGCCTTACATTTTTTCATGAACTGGGAACCTAATCAAGTCCTTAGCTACTTCAGTTCATGTGACATTGGTCTTCTTCAGTCGTAACAACTTGATCAATTGCACCTACTACGAGTAGATTGTGCCTTGTTCACCTAAGAACTTCCTATACCTCATCTTAGTCCAATCATGTCCAAGCTGAGCTTTTCCCACTTAAGAGCTTACCAAGACAAGGATCACATCTAGCCATGGCCATAAAACAACTAAGCAACATAGCTTACATAGGAAATATTTCACATGTATGTCCACTTCATATAAATAGTAGAGCATTAAATGAGAGTTTGCAAGAACCATAGGATACACAAGACACACAAGATATAGGTCGGCACAAGCCGAGTTCCCCAAAACTTGTACACAACAATGTACAATATGGAATTGTCTAAAATAGTTTAAAACATGAACATTCGGCCAAAGTGTGCCACATGTCATATGAAAATAATAGATAAAGGAAAAATATTGTTTTGCCCAACACAAAGTCTCCCTTTGTTTAAAACTGCTTTGTCGATCCCCTTATTGCAATCAAAGGCTAGCTTCTTAAAAATCCTATTATGAACTTTTTCTAACACACTTCATCCTTGGCACACTTGAATTCACTCACACTCTCTGGAACACACTCTTATTTGTTCATTTCCATGCATTTTGACCTAGTTCTCCCTTGTGATGCCTCGACACTGCTTAACACTCCTCAACATGCATTGGCATTGTCCAAAATGTGTTAGCACGCCTTTTCATTCCTTGGCATGCCCTAACCCTTACTAGTTATCATGCCCTCACAACTACCCTTACTTAATCTTCAACTTGGGAACCCAACCAAGTCCTCGCTTGACTATAGGAGCTTGACCAAGTTACGATTACTACAACTAGACTATGTTGTTGAATTGTGTAGCTTTGGAGGTACTCCACAAGCCTAGTGAGATGGGTTTGTGTGAGTTTGACCACAAAATATTTTTTGGGAAAATAACCCAAGCGAAGGGGCTTTGGACCTGAGATTAGGTTTAAAATCTAAAATAAAATTAAATATAAAAATAACATTTCCTAAGATATAAGTAGATAAAGTTCGTAAGTTCTAGAGCGTTCTTAAAAGGCCTAGATAGGGAAATCTATTTAAGGATGCCTTAGTGCGAAGGCAAGAACATCAAGTGAGAAGGAACTCATTGTATCAAGGAGGCTAGGATAGTTGTAGTCCTAAATTAGGTTGAGTTAGAGGGTTGAGTAAGCGTTTCTAAAGGGCGGCCATGATCATCCACCAAGAGTAAGATCATCATGTGAGGGTTCACATGAATATCACATACCTTAATGGGTTTGATATAGGAAGTAGGATGGCATATTGTTGGTTCTCTTAGGGCAGATAAAGCTCAAGAGAGGTGACTCATGAGAAATTGGGCATGTGCTTTCAGTGGTGTTTATGTGTGAAGTCCACATCAAATTTTGAAATAGTAGAGAGGGTTGAGACCCTACCTTGTGGTGGTTACTAGGTTGCAAGTTCTGTGATAAAGAAAAACACAAATGGAGGAGGGTATGCACTAGAATTTAGGTCCAGAACATAAGTAGTCACAAGTGTAATATTTTATGAGGTAATCGTAGTTTGAGGGTCATAGAGATCTAAAGTTCAGGTCAATATTCAGTCAAAGAAATGACCAAAATCTATGGATCCATATGAGCTAGCTAAGTCTCTAATGGAGGAAAGAGTTGTCTTCTTTGCTATCAGTGGATATGGTTTGTTCTAAATCAATTAGAATAGAAGTATAATTCCCTATTTAGGGAGGTTTCCTAGCATGTTCAATCCATAAGGTATGCAATTAAGATTGTGAAAAATCTGCATAAAAGAAGAGGGGTTGTGACCCTTAGAGAGAGGTTTATCTCTGCAATATATACCACAAATTTGGAATATGGTTTGCAGAAGTATGTGCAGAGATAAGAAATCCAAAGGAAGGTGGAACCCGAGTAGAAGATGGAGTAGAATAAATGTTCCATATGAGGAATGGATTGACATGAAGAGGATTTGAGTTTTTTGGATTGTCCATAGAGTTTTGGACAGAGATCTAAAGCATCCTATAAATAGTTAGTCAATGGATTGTTAATGGATGATTTCTGACCCTAGTTCAATCATCTACAAATTGTTAGAAGGATGATACGATGAGTAGTTCAGATGTGTTCATAGATTGGACAACAAATAAATTGGTACACAAGAATAATGATTTTGAGAGGACTTAAATCACTGTTAGGTGGAATATTTGAAGAGCCCTAGATGAGGGTAGCGTTATGGGCACTAGATCAGTAAAAAAATTTACTGTGGTTGGGAAAATTGATGGCAGTCCAAGTACAATTGGAGGGTTGTTAGCTTACTATCAAAGAAGAGCTCTAAGTCTTGTACTTGTGAAGGAAAACAAGACTGGTAGAAGGGTAGGTGTATTGGGCCTAAGGATGTGCAGAATTTGAAGGACTAAAGTAGAAGTCAAGTGGGCTAGCCAACTAGCCCTAGTTCACTGTATTGTAGAGGATTGTGTCATTGAGAAGAAGGGAAACCTCCATATCCGTAGACTTGTCATCTTGGATCAGAAGTATGGAAAAATTGGGTTGTTCACAATGGAGTTGTGAACAACTTATCGAAAAACTTAAGTGTTGCAGAACTTAAAGGAAAAAAGAGGTAGATAGAGGGAAAAGTTTTTTGAGCCGATTTCAGTAACATAAAGGAGTTGAGTTCATTGATAGAGGCAGATTACGGAGTTGCATAATGGGAGGAAAGAGGACCTGCTAGATGTGTTCAAGACATGTGGATTGAAAGGGCTATGTGTGTCCACCATCAAAAATTGGGTTGTGTGTTCTTGTTCAAGGTATATTGGTTGTCAAAGGACTAACACCAAGCCCTAGTTGTATTCCTTGTATCAATATGATTATAAAGGCCCATCATCCTTGGTATGAGAGCTCTAGCCTATTCTATTACAATTTTTAATTTAACGAAGAAAGGTTTGAAAAAGTTAAAAAATTTCATGTGCACTGATTGATTCCCTGATGTGTGTATTTCATTGTGCAAATTTGATGCATTGTGGCACTTGAGTGTGTTTTCATCAAAGCTTCTAAGACCAAACCCAAATTCTCATGTGTCATGGAAATTCAACATATGCCTTGCTCACCTAAGAACTACATGTAACTCATCTTAGACTACTCATGTCCAATCTCAATTGATCCCACTTAAAAATTTACCAAGACAAGGCTCATCACATCCAACTGTGGTCGTAAAACAACTAAGCAATAGAGTTTACATCTTGACATGCCATAACACCTGACATGTCTTAAATGCCTTGGAATTATGTGGCATGTGTTAGCATCCCCTACATTCTGTGACATGATTTTACACTCCCTAACACACTGTATCACTTCCTGATACACTTTGGTAGTTTAACATACCTTGTCATTGCCTAGCATATAACCTTGTCACTCCCTCCTTAACACACCTAGAACTCATTGACACTCCCTACCACACACTTTTATTTATTCATTTCCATGCATTTTGATCTAGTGCTTCCTTGTGTTTACCTGACACTCCCTAGCATGCATTGGCACACCCTAACACCTGGAAAATATTGGCATGTCACCCTAGCACTCTAGCATTCATTGGCACAACCTAACATACCTTTTCACTATCTCCTTAGCACACCTAGAGCTCATTGAAACTTCCAGTCACAAAATCTTATTCATTCATTTCCATGCATTTTTACCTAGTGCTCCCTTGTGTTTCTGTAGCATTCCTTAACACTTCTTGGCACGTGTAGGTACACCCTAACACCTAGGACATCTTGCCATGTCGCCCTGGCCTCTAACATGCATTAACACTACCTAGCATACATCGTCACTCCCTCCTTATCACACTTGGAAGTCACTAACACTTCCAATCACAAACTCTTATTTGTCCATTTCCATGCATTTTGATGTAGTTCTCCCTTGTCTTTCCCTGGCACTCCTAGTTAACACTTCCTTGCATGCATTGGCACATCTTGGTTGTATCCCACCCTATCACTCTATAATTCCTTATCACTGCCAAGCATGCCTTGTCATCACCTCTTATCACACATGGAACTCGTTGAAACTTCTCGTCACACACTCTTATTCATTTATTTCAATGCATTATGACATAGTTCTCCCTTGTTTTTCTCTAGCACTCGCTAACACTCCTTGGCACACATTGGCACACCATGAAACTTGGCGCATCTTGGCATGCTTTCCTAGCACTCTATCATGCTTTGGAATTGCCTAGCATACCTTGTCACTCCCTCCTTAGCACACCTAGAACTTTCTAACACTCCCTCTTTAACACATGGAATGTCTTGGCATGCCTGGCATGTCTTGGCACAATCTGGCACATATTAGCACACCATGACACTTCTTGAAATGCCATATCCTAGTATGCCTTGTCACTCCCCCCTTGCCATGCTAACACTCGCTGACACCCCCAACACACCCTCGTATTCATTCATTTCTATTATTTTTCACTCGATGATTTATGTTTGATGGGGTGCATGTCTAGAAAGAGTTCCTTTAAGAGAATAAAAAAATGATCACACCATTACTGACATAAGTAATTGAGAGATTATACTTGAATGAAATTAGGAAACTACACAATAGATTTTAAGAATGACATTTTGATGGTTTTTTTTTTATGGTGTGAGAATGGT
The DNA here is from genome assembly GCA_034641835.2 of Pinus albicaulis. Classification (NCBI taxonomy): domain Eukaryota; kingdom Viridiplantae; phylum Streptophyta; class Pinopsida; order Pinales; family Pinaceae; genus Pinus; species Pinus albicaulis. The sequence continues at coordinate 1,042,240,555 of CM076572.1, forward strand.
AAGAAGTGAGTGGTCAATAAGGTGTGTGAATTCTTAGAACACCTTATCACTCCCTCCTTGGCATGACAAATATCACTCATTGCCACTCCCTGACACATCCTCATACTCATTCACTTACATTTATTTTAACCTAGTGCTCCCTTGTGTTGTCCTAGTACTCCTTAACACTCCTCAACATGCATTGGCACTCTCTACTTAGCACTTTTCAACATACCATGCCACTTCATAACATGCATAACACTCCCTGACACACATTAGCACTTGGAACATGTTAGCACTTGGAAATTCTTAGCATGTCTGACATGCATTCATGATATGAATTGGTATGCTTTGGCATGGTTTAATATTAAAGCTATTTGAGATTAATTATTGAAAAGTATATGAGAAGCAATAGAGGAATATTTGGCACCTAGAATGCACTAACACTTGGCACTTGGCACCTATTCACGCCTAGTGTTGGTATGCCTAGCATGTCCCCCATGAAAAAGGTAAATTGATGACTTATTAACCCTCCTATGTGTTCATCTCTTTCTAGTTCAACTTGTTTATTTGTTTGTTTTCTTGATTGTCCATGACACGCATTGTCACACCCTTGCACATATTGGCATGCCTTAACACTTGGAACATCTTAGCTTGTTTGACATGCCTTCACAATATCTGTCACATATTAGCATTCCCAATCACGACTTGGCACTCATGCCCTCGCAACTAGCCTTATTTGGGAACTTAGATTCCCTAGAACACCTTGGCACTCCCTAGTTGTCACACCCTCATAGATAGCCTTACTTTTTTTTTCAACTTGGGAACCCAACCAAGTCATTAGCAAAAACATGTTGTTCCCAACCCAAAGTCTCCCTTTATCTGAAATTAATATTTCCACACCTTATCACAACCATATACTACCTTCTTGAGGTTCTTATTCTGAACTTCTCCTAAAACACTTCATCCTTGGGACACCTGGAATTCACTGACACTCCTTGGCACACACTCTTATTCGTTCATTACCAAGCATTTTGACCTAATTCTCCATTTCCCATAGAACTCCCTAACACTCCTCAACATGCATTGACATTGTCTACCATGTGTTATCACACCTTTTCATTCATTGGCATTCCTTGGCACTCCTTAGCTATCATGCCCTCACAACTACCCTTACCTTTTTTTAGACTTGGGAATCCAACCAAGTCCTTCCTTGACTATAATAGCTTGACCAAGTTAAAATTACTACAACTATACTATACCTTGTTCACCTAAAAACTTCCTGTGGAACTCCCAACACTCCTTGGCACACATTGGCACACCCTGACACCTAACACATATTGGCATGTCGCACTAACACTCTAGCATTCCTTGGAACTACCTAGCATACCTTGTCACTCCCTCCTTAGCACACCTATAACTCACTAACACTACCTGTCACACACTCTTATTCATTTCCATGCATTTGAAACTAGTGCTCCCTTGACTTTCCTTGGCACTTCATAACACTCCCTGGCATGCATTGGCACACCTTATAACCTGGCACATATTGGCATGTTTCCTTGACCTCTAGAATACCTTGTCACTCCCTCCTTAGCACACCTAGAACTCACTGGCACTTCATGTCAAAAAATATTATTTGTTCATTTTCATGCACTAAGTTTACCTAGTGCTCCCTTGTGTTTCCCGGACACTTTCTAATACCTCCTAGCACATGTTGGCACACCCTAGCACCTAACACATCTTGGTCGCATGCCGCCCTGGCACTCTAGAATGACTTAGCATTTCCTGGAACACCTTGCCACTATCTCCTTAGCACACTTGGAACTCGCTGGCACTCCCTGTCACACACTCTTATTCATTCATTTCTATTCATTTTAACCTAGTGCTCCCTTGTGTTTTCCTATCACTCCCTAACACTCCTTAGCACGCATTGGCATAGCCTAGCACTTGACACATCTTGGTATGCTTCCCTAAGACTCTAGCATGCCTTGGAACTACATAACATACCTTGTGACTCCCTCCTTAGCACACCTGGAACCCATTAACACTTCATTTCCATGCATTTTAAACTATTTCTCCCTTGTGTTTCCCTAGCACTTGGACCTAAAACTCCCTAGCATGCGTTCGCACCACACCTTAGCACCTGGCACATATTGGCATGCCTTAACATTTGCCTTGTCTTGGCATGCCTAACATGACTTGGAATTTTCTAGCATGTGTTAGTATTTCTTCGCATTCTTTGGCACAACTTAGCACTTCCTAGTTGTCATGCCCTCATAGATAGCCTTACCTTTTTTGCGACTTGGGAACCCAACCAAGTCATTGGAAAAACAATTTTTTTGTGCCCAACCCAAAGTCTCCCTTTATCTGAAATTGATTTTACCAACCCCTTATTGTAACCATAGGATTCCCTCCTACAAGTCCTATTATGACCTTCTCCTAACACACTTTGTCCTTGAGACACCTAGAATTCGTTGACACTCCTTGGCACACACTTATTTGTTCATTTCCATGCATTTTCACCTAGTTTTCCCTTGTGATTCCCTGGTACTCCCTAACACTCTTCATCATGCACCACCAAGGAAAAATTAGCATGTGTAGGGATGCCTCTTGTTGCAAAACTTACAACATGCAACCTTTACAACTGTTTGGGATTGCCTCCCAAGCTCAGAGGGAGCAACAATTTGTTTAACAAAGGTATAGATGTATCATCATCCAAGATATGTAGCTCACATATATAACCATATTTAAACCTCGTCCAAAACATGATTTGGCAATAAAGAATTGAATTTGGTGATAGTGTGGGTTTTATTTAAAATAGATAAATTTAATTGACATTAAGCATAACCATATTGAAACCTTGTGGAGAACTTGTTTTTTCAATAAAGAATTGAATTTGGTCATATAATAAGATTTAAAATTGTTTTTGATTGATTAAAAATGTGTTTTCCTTATACACAAGGTTATAACTTAACTCAACAATAAACAAAAGTATCTTGCAATAGTGAAAGTCCACACCTCAATGGCCTACCAATAAATCATTTCAAATAATATATTTTTCCTTAAATAACATCAATGAATTAGCTCTCACTCTATTTTGGTTATACTATACAATAAAAATAATTTACTTAAAAATCATCCAATTTGAAATCTAAATATCCATTAAAGAGTATCTATGTTGTTGTTTGAGGGTTACTTCATGTTTGAGGTGCCTAGACTAGTTTTGGTTATGACATTAAGTGCAACACATGTGATACACATGGTTCGTAGTCATGCTTAACTAGTAAGGTCACATTAAAGATTCTTGGTGAGCATGTTTCTTGAGTGGTATCCGACAGTCAAGTGCAATAAAAAATATAGCCCCATAAAAAATGGTATTAAATCCATGTTTGAATGAAAAATTGTGGAATTGTTCTTCACTATCCACACCCATTTCATTAGAGAAGTTGATGGGGCTATATTGATGAGGATGTTAACAATTCAAGTTGGGAATCATGTAAGGACCTTCCTCTAGGTGCCAATGGAAATGTTATCCTATATAACATGCTAAGAAAACATGATAAAGGGTGCCACTGGAAATGTTATCTTATATAAGATATTAAGAAAACATGATAAAGGACCTTCCTTGAGGTGCCACTGAAAATGTTATCCTATATAACATGCTAAGAAAACATGTTAAAGGACCTTCCTCGAGGTGCCACTGGAAATTTTATCCTATATAGCATGCTAAGAAAACATGATAAAGGGTTTATATGTTTCATAGCCCTCATGACCGACTCACAATGATCCTTGAGACATTTAGGATGAGATGATGTACTAGTTTGGTGTGTACTAGGAGGATGGAGGATGTCTAGCCTAACAAGGATGGATGATCAATGAAGTGTTGCAACACAAATTCACCGAAGGATATCACAATCTAGCAATGTGTTTGATAGTGTGTTAGTCATGGCAAGGCAACATAGTTGATGAGTATATTGAAGGTAAGTGGAAGCTTGTTGCCACTATGTACATGAACTTTAGACAATTACAAGAAGTTGTTCTAGATCGAGACAACATAGTATTACACTAGGTAGTTAGTTATTCAAGTGTGTTGGCTTGCGGGAGGCAGTGAAAGGTTGTTTATGTGTGGGTGGTGATGACACAATATCACTTATAATGAAACAAGCACTGCAACATTTCCTATATTTTAAGGAGCCTAACTTGGGTTCGGTTAGGGCATGTTGGCTAGGCATAGTTGGAGTGATACAAGAGGTTGATGGTCATGCACAACTATTAATGCCATGTCAATGCCATAAAAATACTAGGCTTCTTGAGATGTATTAGATGCTTAATTGGATTGAAAAGTTTACCCTCATGAAAAATGGTATCAACACCACATTTAAATGAAAAAATTACAAAGTGTATTTTCACCATCAATGCCTTGTCCATTAAATAAGCCAATGGATCCATTTTGATGAAGATGCTAACAATTAAAGTGAGGGGAGAATGCAAGGATCTTACTTGAGGTGCCATTAGCAATGGCACAATGGATGGCATGTCGGGTAAACACGACTAAGAGTCGATAATGATTTTATATGCTTGGTATAATTTGTGAGTGACTTAGGTTGTTTCATGAGACAATTAGGATGGTGTACTAGTTTAGTGTGGACTAGGAGATCCCCTTAACAAGGTTTGATCATTGACAAAACATTGTAACACAAGCTTAGGGCGAGGAAGATGTAAATTGGCAATGTGTTGGATAACGTGTTAGCCATGAAAAGACAACATAATTGATGACTGAAATGTAAGTGGAATCTTGTTTCCATTAGGTATATGATCAATAAGCCTTGATGGAGACAACACAATTCTATATTGGGTGGTTAGTTGTTCAAGAGTGCTTGGCTTACAGGAGGTGGTAGAATGTTTCCTATGGTTGGGTGGTGATGATATAGCATTACTTACCACTAATGGAAATTTCAACATTTTTTATAATTTAAGGTGTTTCTCTTGGGTTCAATTAAAACATGTTGGTTAAGAATAGATCGTTATGCCTAACTAGCAACGTTTATCACTTCTATGCAATGACTAAATTTTTATAATTATATAGCATGCTTAAATAATCACTATATTTTTATAATTATATAGGGATGTTTTAAAATAAAATAAAAATTTTAACAGTGTGATACCCCTCTCTTAAACTCTTCTTCTTCTTCTTCTTCTTCTTTTTAAAATAATCATAACTCACTTTTATACCCACCTAAATCCACCTCAAATGCAAATCTACCAAGCACTTAGGGGGATCAAATTTCTTTTCACTCTAAAAAAAAATTGCATCTAAAGATATTTGATCCCTCTCAATGCTTGGTAGATATGGAGTTAAGAAGGATCTCTAGGATAGTTTAATTATTAATTACAATTAATTATAAATTTTATTTTACTTTTATTGGGTCAAAACGTTTAATAAAACATTATAATATTTGTATTATGTTGGCCTTTTATTTATAGTTATATTTCATTTTGTTTATTTTTATGGAGTCAAAATGTTTAAAAAAACATTACACTTTTAACTATACATGACAACATATAGACATAATTAAAAGTGGAAAAGCTAAATTTCTCTCAATAAATTAAAAACCTAAAAAATTAAAAAAACTAATTTTTAACTAAAATTTCTCCCAATGAATTAAAATCCTAAGAAATTTGAAAATAATAAAATAATATTAAGAATGGTTATTTTCATTGAAATTTCCTTTCCCTCGCTTCCATTAACGACCTAGTCTCAATGTTAAGGTAGAATGTGGAGAGACCAAATTTCTTTTGAGAAGTAAAAATAAAAGAGTAGCATGTTATTTTTGGCTCTCAATGTCGTGAAACAAGGAGACGTGACCAAAGCCTTATTTCCAGACCATTTACCACTACTTTATAAAATTTATCTAGATTTTGTCAAAAATATATACCTATTGGTTACACATTTTCTCCATTGAGGCCATCTTCCTGGAGAACCCAGCAGGCATAATGGATTTGGGAAGCAGAAAATACCAATCCGAAATGCTACAGAGGATCAACAATCAATGTCAATCAACATATTAACCCAAGGTTTTATTTATGTTATCTTTTCTGTAGATTTTAGGGTTTAGTAGAGGAGCATAGAGAAGACTAGAAGCTGAGCTGAGGAAGCGGAGGCTAGCAGATCCTAATTCCTAGCAAATTGTTGACTCATTAGTTTAGTTTGAGCAGCATCATATATGGTAGTTGCATAGGTGGAGGGAGTCGTAGATTCATTTACAAAGGCAAAGGCTTATGTAGCAGCAACAATAAAATAACATTCAATTTACTTATAAACAACAGAGGCAGGTGGATCGATCCCAACATCCCCTTTTGTTCCATAACCAAGTCGAGATTGAGCCTAGAATAAGCTAATACATATTGGATCGGAATTCATGGTTTATTGGAACTATGGGTGCTTTGAATGCTTATTATATACAAAATAGAATTGAGCGTGTGTGGGGTTGGGTGGGTATATTGGAAAGGAGCACAATCCCTTCCTTCCCTTGGAAGGTTTCAGGTCTAGTGGTAAGTTTCCCTGGCTATTTCCTTTCGCATTGAAATTGTCCTTTCTTTCTAATTCAAAGGGGGGGTGAGCCCGTGCTCATTGCGGATATAGCACTGGTAGTGAAAATTGACTATCAATTTTTGGTTTGGGCCCACTGCTTGAGAGCCCACTGCACCATCCTCTCTATCAGCACAAATGGCAGAGTCTCCACCTCCTCTTCCACACTCACACTCCCATCTAGAAGCCACGCTTGCATGGCATAGTAGTGTTGGCCCATTTTCAATATATATACTAAGTGTTCTCGAGACAAAAATTCACAGGTATGGCATTAATTATTGCAGATCGATTTCCATCGATTTTGTTTCACATAGTAAATCATATTTCCCCTAGTATGGTGAATGTGTTTTTTGAATTTTCCTCATCATTAACTTTCCTGATATTTTAGGAAAACGTTTGCCATAATTTTATGGTAGGAATCTATAAGTGTCCCAGAAATAAACCAGTTGCAAACACTCTATGAAACAATGTTAGCCTCATGCAAAATTTGGGGTCATGTTGTGTATAAATAGTGTGAAATAGTATCTTTGGTTAAGACCTAATTTGTGGAGCAATTTATTGACACGTGGTACATCATAGAGTGTAGGAGGCCCGAGAAGATTTGGTACCTCAAAATAGATCCAAGTTTTTGACCAGGAAAAGGTAGCATGTAGAATGGAGTCAGATCCAGATCCAGTCAATGAACCAATCCCAGCAACAGCGATAAAGGAAGGTGCATTAGTTATGAAAAAATATCCACTTAGATGTTCCATTGCGAGATCGAACAACAACATTTGATCTGGTTGAATCAGTCGAAGATTTAGTCAAGTCAATTGGACTTGGCTAACACTGTGAGTCAAGTCTTCTTAAGTCTTAATGTTCATTATTCCTTCACTTAAGTTCTCTTTTGCAAGAATTCCTAAGTGTAAGGCGCCATGTAAGAGACCTGGTTGTACAGTAACTAGTGAATATAGCTTCAAATGCCAACGTATTTTCAAATGGGAGACCAAGATCACTCTCAAATTATAGAGGAAATGGGGAGTCAAAAAGGTGTTCTCTTTGCTTTGCTGATGTAAATAGTTATGTTTTCTTTTCTTTAAGTCAATCGTGGTGCATTAGTCTTGTCAGAAGTATAGTTTATTGTATTGGATAAGGTTGACCAGATGTTGAATGTGGGCTTCGATGAAGATGTTGAGGTGAGTATGGAAAGATTGCCGAAAAAGCACCAGAGTATGATTTTTTCTACTACAATGCATATATGGGTACAAAGGCTTTCGATGAAATATGTAAATGATCCAGTTGTTATCAATCTTGTTGGTGAACCATCTCAGAATTAGGCAGAAGGAATCTCGCTTTATTCTATTGTTGCATCCACCTATGGGAAACACTCGATTCACAACCCACTGATAACTGAATATGCCAAAAGGGGCAAATGTATTGTTTCCACCCAAACAAAGCAAGATGCAGATATTATGTCGATGGCACTGAGCACTACAAGGAAAATACCCTCTAGTGGAGGTTATAAAGGAGGTTTTAGTGTTATAAAATTGGCCAAAATTGTGAATAAAAACATTTGCTACAATAGTCGTTTATGGTTACGGAGGTTTGGTAGAGCTTTTAACGGAAATTCAACATAACTAAAACAAAATGGATAGTCAGAGGTTATTACGGATGTTTTTTTATCGGTGTGTGGTATCACAGAAAGGCACCGAGATTTATAATTGGTATTGGTATTCGTGCAGTGCCCAGAGGTCGTACAAATGCACCGGTGCTTATAGACACATAAACGCCTCGGTGCACAGTATCATACAAACGCACTGAGATTTATAATTGGTATCGATATTCGTGCGGTGCCCATAGATTGTACAATGGCACCAGTGCATAGGTCATAGAAACGCAATGGCGTGCTTCTTAATACAAACACACTAGTGTATAGTTACTGACATGCACCAGTTTTCATTTTGTATTTTTTAGAAACATCGACCTGTGACATTGAAATTATCGTGATTGTCTTAAATTCATTATTCATAAAAAGTTGACACATCTTATAACAATATTCATATTAATTAGATTTGTATTAATGCATTTGAATGTGATGTTTGGATTAATTTGTTATATCATATCATAATTATTGTGGTTTTTAAAAATTCATTATTCAACAAAAGTCGACACATATATATCTTATAACAATATTCATATGAATTAAATTTTTATTAGTGCATTTGAGAATGACAATGGAGAACAAAATAGAATAAATTAAAACATATTTTATGATATATAATATATATGAATAAGACAGTCTTTATCATACAAAATGGGACAGTTATTAGTATCCTTTTGTCTTTCAATTGGGACACTATATCCATTACATTAAACAAAATGTCTAATTTCACAGACATATTTCAAAAAATACAACGCCTTTCTTTGATATCCAAACATAGTGATCATCATTCTTCGCTTGAACTGTTGTCACTGCTAGAGCTACTTCCATGACTTGGGTTATTTGTAGGAATGTTTTCTTATTTTCAAGAATGTTTTTTTCACAGTGTTGATTGTTTTCTTCTTCTTCACGTTCCATCTACAAACATAAAAATAAATTGAAATGATTGTATATACATTGGTGAGAATAATGAAAATTGCAATATTAAATAATATACTTCAATGTAAATTGAAAATAAAAATGACGTACCATAGCAACAATTGACTCATAAACTATACACATTCTTTCAAAACCATGTACCATGCCATCTTTCAAAATTTCATCTGTTGGCGCAGTTCCATACTTTGTTTCCTACAAGTTTTATACCCCATAGCAAATCATATATTTAATATAAAAGATGTTTTTGTTCTATTAATTATAGACGAAGCTAAGTAAAACAAGATCGATAGATGCTTACAAATTCCATAATTAATTTCTGATATGCCAACATATACTCACAACCCATATTTAACCCAATTTCAATCAATTCATCTCATGGTTCTTCTTTGTATATTAGCACCTGTTTGAAGACATTCAATGATGATTTTTGTAAGACAACTTAAAAAATACAAAAATGAAATCTAGTTAAGTTGTTATAAGGAAGTAACAATTACTCACAAACTTAGATATCAACCATTTTCTTCTTTGTCGTCCTGTTTTATGTGCTGAATGGGTTCCATTTTATTTTCTTTTTTGCAAGAAAATTCTTGAGAATTAATATCTAATGCTAAATTGATTATTTATTGTACCTAATGATCAAAAAATTCAATGATTACATATTACATTTGAAGCATGTTGTTGTTGAGATGGCTCTTCTTGCGATGCAATTTTGTCCATTTCTTTGACCATCTCCTTGTACACCCTTTTGGACATTCCTACTGGCATATTTCTGATATCAGCTCGTTCATATTTTGAGATTTTCATAATCTTCCTAAAAATTTAACATGCCAATAAAATATTTAATTTTTATATTGATATCTGAAAAGTAAATATAACAAAAGTGATATTTATAAATAATTCGAGACAAACATTTAAAGGAATATTACTTTTTCATTCCTTCTTTTTCATTGTTGTACGTTTTTTCTATTAAAAGTTTGACATGTCTCATTGACCAATTCTCTGGAAACTCTTCCTGTAGTTTAGATAAAATTTGGTTCTTGGAATCATTGGATTTATTTTTATACTGTAAGTGGAAAGAACGTCTATACATTCATTCCACTAGATCCTTCAAACTTTTGTAAAAGTTTTCCCCCCTTCGTTAATTTCCAACACCACTCCAGATGAGCTAAGGAGCAATTCATTTTCATTTGCATGCTCTATTTTTTTCTTTTCTTAGAAAAAAATTCCTTTTCTGAGCTGTTGGTCCCTGTAGAACATTAAACAGATGTGAATTAATAGACTGTTTGACACATGTTATCTAAAATTTTTAATTATATTATTAATTATAATTAAAAAAAGAAACTCATATTGGATCGATAGTATTTTTTCATTCACCTTATTCATCCTTTTGTAATTTTTCCATCAATCTTTTATGCTCTTCTGGTCCTAGATCAGAAATAATCTTATCGAGCTTCGTCATTTTGTGGCTCTGCATGATACACAATAAACAATACATATTAGTTAAAATTACATATAGTTAAAAAATAATATTTTTTTATAAATAATTTACAAAGAACATGTCTTTTCTTCTTTTCTTGATGTGCTATTAGTATTTTTGTTACTTGATCTCTTGTCAGTCATTTCTTTATCAATCTGAAACCTGCACCATATCAATCATTAATATATTTATAAATAAATTGTCTACTTTTTAGGTAAAAAATAAATCTCAAGGCACCGGTACGCCTTTCTTGATGTACGCATCGCGGCCGGTGTGTGGGGGTATTACCAACGCACCACAAAATAGTATAATAGACCATACAATGCATGGGGTATTATAAACACACCGCAAAAACAGTGTAATAGACTGTACGATGCTATCCTCATAATGTGAAGCACCAGTGCCCTATTTCAGATATGGCGCACTGATAAAAAAAAAATTTGTTTTCAAATTTTTTGTTACACACTACTTGCATGGTGCACTTTATAATATAGCGCACCAATGCGCTAGGTTATGCAGGGCGCACTGATAAAAAAAAAATCTATTTTTTCCAAAAATTCATGCAATGGCCGAATGGATTGGGATCCAACTATACAAGTTGTCCCGTGGGTTGGATGTCAATCTAAAATGAAAAGCCCTAATTCTGAAATCACAGAAACAAGGAGAAGAAATGGAAAAAACAAAAAAAATTAAGGGTTTAGGGTAAAAATGGATAAAACTGCAGAAAAAATAAAAAAAAATAATCAAATTTAATGACGAAATGGTTTGAAATTATATGATACAGGGTTTGAATCACCAGAGGTTTTGTTTCTGATTGTCTGAATACTTCTGTTCAAACGTATTTCACTGCTCCATATTGCCCTTGTGCTCTCTTGCTCCAGGTATGTCTCCTGCAAATATCTGGCTGAAAATTTTAGCAAAAATAGTGAAATAATGAAAAGTGTTTAGTATTGAAAGAATTATTTTATGAAATTAGATTTTCGAAAATATTTTGTCGTCCATTTTTCAATTTTCCACTTTTTTTTTTTACTTAAAGAAAATAGAGTTGCGCTTTTTTTATTTGCGTTTATTCGTCACTTGTGCGTCACTTAATAGCACCGCACCGGTGCGTCTTTTTGTAACACCAACACCGGTGCGGTTATATGTACAGTAGCACCGATTTTTTGTTAAGGCACCAAAATTACTTTTAGGTGTGTACACAAAAATTTAGTGAACTCCAACCATAGAAATTGAAAATTAGAATTTTTTTTATTCTTGAGAATTAGAATTAGAATTAAAATTGAGAATTGGAATTGGATAAATTCTTGATGGAAATAACTATTCTTCCAATGCATTGTGGGATGTGTGAAGATGCAATACTACAGGGCCCAAGTGGGCAATTGTGGCATGTGAACCTGTTATAATTGGCACTTAACTATTTTCAACCAATAAGTTTTAGAATATAATCTACAGATAGACGGATGGCCTGCTAGAAATTAGTACATATAATCTACAGAAGGGTAATGTTCTGGGAGCAATGAAAACGAGTCCTTCATTCTACATTTGCTAGCATAAGAAGACCGATTTCCGACTAGAAGATGCAGTTATTACATGTGGAGGCAATGGTTTCCCATAGAAAATGAGTATACGGTTGAGCAGAGGAAAGACATTGCAAAATAGGCTATTACATTAGTTTTTCCAATGGGAAACTGATTTGCAGGTGGAAATATGGTAGCTGCAGGTATCTATGCTTTTCTTCCCACATTAATGGTCACCGGATTTCCATTTATAATACAAGCAGACTTTTTACTGGTTTCATCCACAAGACCACAACTCAGACAAGGTAGAGATGCCATTTAGGTTCAATTGAAAGTCGAAGATGTGATTTTATGTGACGTCAGCTTTGCCGGTAAAATTTTATGTGAGCCAACTGAAGCTCGGACAATACTCCCAACTACTTTTAAACTCATTCTAGAGAATCTTTCCCTTCATGGGGCCTACCAGCTCGATCAACAACGTCAATTGATCTTTCTCTGTTGTCCTTAAGGGAATGAGAATCCTTCCCTTCACGATGTCTCTTCGATTTATCAACTACCTCTATTGATCTTTCTCTGCCATCAACTATGCTCTCCATTTCTCCATCATGGGACCTCTTAACCCTATCGTCGGTCTCAACCGAATGCTCTTTTCCGGTCTCAACTTGTACTCCTTTTGTACTTTGTCGAGCCCTGTATCCGTCTGCATCCTTGTAAGCATATTTTTCCATATTTCTGTTTGAATCACTCATTTTCTCTGCTATAAAATTCTCAGCCAAAATTCGAACTCTCGTCTTTTCAAACCCTCATCTCCTCAGAAAAATTCTTGCCCGCGATTCAAACCCTCCCCTACTCCAATATTGCACTTTACAGAATAACCCTGTTCTGGTGCGTGTTGTTTTATAGGCGCATCGGGGCGGTTTGTAAGATCGAGGTTTTTGTTTTGGCACGTTGTTTAATGATGCACCAGTGTGGAAGAGTTGTGAAGCACCGATGCGTCTGAGTAATAAGACGCAACGGTGCGTGTTGTGATGATAAGCGCACTGTATTGTATAAAGTTTGTTTGTTTGTTTGTTTGTTTTTTTTTTTTCTATGTAAGATCATAATAAAATAATGATAATTCTAAATTACATGAATTTATTTGCATTATTTTCTAAACTTTATTATGTTACAAAAATTCATATTATTCTAGATTTATTATTTTACAATTATTTACAAATTTACAAATTTAAATATTTTAATAAAATCATTTCACATTAATACAATTAAAATTTTCACACTAGTACAATGAAAATTTTACAAATATTTCACATACAATTAAAACTAGAATTACAATTATAATTACAATTTCAATTTTACAATTTCACATACAATTATCATTAGAATTAGAATTACAATTTTACTTTTACATACAATTAGAATTTTACAGTTACAATCATTTCACAGTAATACAATTAAAATTTTACAAATATTTTACATACAATTATAATTAGAATTAGAATTACATTTACAATTACAATTACATTTTACAAATATTTTACATACAATTACAATTACAAATAAATTAAAATTTTAGAATTTTACATACAATTAGAATTACAATTACAATTTTACAATTTGTCATATATACAATTACAATCATTTCACAATAACTTAAATATTACAATTACAATTGAAATTTTACATTAAATATTTTACATACAATTACAGTTAAAATTACAATTACAATTAGAATTACAATTACAATTACAATTACAATTTTAGAATTTGTCATATATACAATTACAATTTTACAATTTGTCATATATACAATTACAATTAAAATTTCAATTTCAATTACAATCACGACATAATATTTAATAAATATCATGATTATTTAATATTAAATTAATTAATAAATATCACAATCATGATAACCATCTTACAAATATCATATTCGACTAAAAAACACATTCAAACATCAAATTAACATTATATATTAACATCATCAAAACACAAACATCAAATATACATCTCATGTCAAATAACTCATGCTATCACATACACATCTATTTGCAAGTTAAACATTAAATGAACATATCTAACATGACCTAACAATATACACATCATGATGATCACGAACATGTAAATTAAGTACAACTGCAACATGAACATAAAATACATGGACCATATATATATAACTGAATAATATTAAAAATGTACAACTGTAATATAAATGTCACGGATCAGCTGGTGGTAGTACAACATCAATATCAGTACTAGTGAAGGCCTGCTCAGTCAATGGTGCATCCTTGATGGTCGATGGTCGAGCCTGCTCATGATCATGACTAGTAATGATGGATGGATCAGCTGGTGGTAGTACAACATCAATATAAGCAGTACCAGTGGAGGCATGCTCAGTCAATGGTGCAGCCTCGACGCTTGATGGTCTAGCCTGATCATGATCATGACTAGTACTAATGGATGCTGCAGGCTACTGACTGGGCGTGGTCGATGGTCCAGCCTCATCTCCATGATGACTGCTAGATGTTATTGGAGCCTCATGCTTATCATGCGTGGCACGAGGTGAATGATCATGAGATGAGTCGCTACTCGCGGACTGTCCATCACATGTTGCGGCTCGAGCACACTTATAACTTGCAACAATCCTCCTCAGTCGCGTAACAACTATCGTAGCTCCTATAGCATGCCGCATCAGGTTGTACATGTCATGCGGCATGCCTCTCCACATCCGTAATAGCCTATCGTCGGCCTGTATGTCTTTGTAATGAGCGGTCCTGATGCCCGCCTTAACAATCAATGCACTGAGTTGGTCGCCCAACTCCATCCTATATCTAGTATCAGGTCGACCGCGCCTAGCAAAAGGTGGTATTGGCGCATGAGTAGGAGCATGTCTCTCTGCAACAGCCTCCTGATCATGATCCTCAGCATCTGCCATGTCCTAATCGTCATCAGGATCCACACCTAGATCATGTGGTGGTTCTGAAATCTCCTTGCCATCAAAAGAGCCAATGTCTACAAAATATATACAAGTACACAACAATAATTAGACAATTTCATTACACAATTTAATACAAACAAGTTGAAGAACATGTTAGAATAAATATAAATAAAATAATAATATTACCTCTATCATCTGGCGGCTCATCATCTGTGAAGAGGATGTTGGCACACCCTCGCCAATCCAATCCAGCATAAGGACAGGGGACCATAATGAAGGGATGCAGCTTGTCAACACTGGCTAGTAAGTCCAATGCATCATGCGATCTCTTGGATGGAAACATAGTCTCTCCACTCTTGAGAATCATCTGCCCCCACATGTGCATCCGGGCCTCCAACATCAGCCTACGAGGTTGTCGAACAAAAGCAAGCCTCATCTCTGGAAACCTCTCAAAAAATTAAAAAAAAATCTATGAAGAAAAAGGGAAGTTGACCCTCCCTTGTGCATGAGCACAACATCTATCTAAAGTCGTACAAAACTGCCGCAAAAAAATGGCTGACCACCTGAAAAATCTTGGCTCCTGTACTAAAGAATCAACATAATATAGAAGCAAGCAACTAATGTGTTGCCCATCATTGGTGTTGTGTGAAATAGTAGAAATGAGAAGTGAGAGGCACTGCACGTCCTGTGTACCAAATTTTCCAATACGTAGCTAACCTCCAGGGACCTGAAACTCTAAAGGAGACAGTTCATTTGCTCCAATGTATATCTGGGAGTAAACTAACTGACTCCCTTATACACAACCAACTGGAACCTCTGGGAATGAGGGAAAATCCACCCCTCTCCTCGATAGCCCTGTAATGAAATAAATATCCTCCTCAGTGGATGTGTACCATTGGTCAGGACCAACCTGAAAATCTTGTTGGTGGGCATTCCACCTACGGATAAGATGTCTCAAAAAGACACTATGGGCCTTTAGGGAAGTAGCCTCCTCATAAAACTTGAGGAGGCCTACCTGAATTAAGAGCCTCTAGGTATCTGCTATAATAGGGCGAGGGTACGCATCTCTCTCCCTCTCTCATGCCTCCCATTGGTGAAGCATGTCATACTGCTTTGTTGTTGTTGTTCCTCCTCTTCTCTTTGAATCATTGACATATTAAATAATTTTTTTATTATTAAATCAGACATGTATTTAGGAATATACATATATAATTTTTTTGAAAATAAAATAAAATAGACCAGTTGGTGTGCCACAAAAACAGTCATGCACTGGCTCTGGTGTGGCTTTTGTTTGAAGAGCATCGGAGGTGGTGCCCCAGATGACATACAACACACCATATGCGATGCACCTAAAAGTTTTTCAAGCCCCGTTGACTATATATGGTGTTAGAAGAGTGGTGCACTGACTAAAATATATGCCCCGGCACATATAGTCGTTTCAGCGCACCGACTTCCTGACAAATTACATAGTCAACGGTGTGGTATTTTACCAAGCTGCACCGTTGACCCTGTCAGAATTTCGAATGCGGTGCGCTGACAGACACCGGGGTGGATATATCCGTCAATGCACCGCGTTGCTATTCCCATGCTCAACGGTGCGCCCCGCTAAATGACCATAATGAATATTTTTTTTAATTTTAAAATAATGCAGGGAGCCTTTCGGTACCGCCCCAGACACGATGCGGATACCGTTAGCACCGGTTGCAATGCGACCTGTAAATTTTACAGGAAGCACCACTTATCGATGCGAGTCGAACGGCTCATGTGCACCACGCGAAATTTTTTTTATTATTTTTTAATGGTTAATTTTAAAATTATTTCAAATTCTAATCCATTAGAAAGCTTAATTATGGAAAAAATAAAAAAATACTTGTACATTTCGCCGTCGAGGAGGCATATTGGCTATAGAATTTGAAAAAGAAAATTTGCCCACCGTTTTGCAAAATGAAAACTAGAGATTGGTGACCAATGCACAACACAAGTGCGTGTAATGGGTGCAATGGGAGCATCGATGCCAGGGCAACTCAAAGGAGGAGAAATTGCATTGGTGCTAGAGAGCTGTGGAGTACTGAGAAAAGTGAAAAATGCAGCTTTTTGGGAGTAATTTTTTTATTATTATTTAACCTTGTTCCGGTGCGCGGGGTTTTATAGGAGCATCGGTGCAGTTTCTTAAGACCGCACCGAGCAGTTTTAGATTTGGCACGTTGTTTTATGATGCACCGGGGCAGTTACTTAACATTGCACCTGTTTGTTTTATTTTTTGTGCGGTGTTTTATGATGCACCGGGGCGGAATAGTCGTGAAGCACTGGTGGTCTACAGTAAAAGGACGCATCGGGCATGTGTATACGGAGTGCACGGTGTCCGGTGTGCCAATATTTTGTGCAAACAGTGCTTTCTCTTGTAGAGCGCATTGGTAATTGAGAGAAAAAGTGAAAAATGCGGTTGTTTTGTCGTAATTTTTTTTATTTAACCCTTTTTCGGTGCGCGTGTTTTACAGGCACACCGGTGTTGTTTCATACGAACGCACTGGTCCTCTTCTATTTTGGCACGTTGTTTTATGATGCACCGGTGTGGTTTCATAACACCGCACCGGGCAGTTTCTGTTTTGGTGCGGTGTTTTATGCTGCGCCGGCATGGAAGAGTTCTGAAGCACTGGTGCGTGACAGTAAAAATAGGCACCGAGCTGGTGTATATGGAGTGCACAGTGTCTAGTGTGCCAATGTTTTTGGTGCATTGGTGCTTTCTCTTGTAGAGCGCACCGATAATTGAGAGGGTAGAGCACTGAAAAAAGTGAAAAATCCAGTTTTTTTTGCCATTATTTGTTTTTTATTTAACCCTTTTCCGGTGTGCGTGGTTTATAGGTGCACTGGTGTTGTTTCTTACAAACGCACCAGTTGGTTTGTGTTTTGGCGCGTTGATTTATGATGCACCGGTGTGGTTTCTTAATACCGCACTGGGCGGTTTCGGTTTTGGTGCGATGTTTTATGATGCACCGGAGCGGAAGAGTTGTGAAGCACTGGTGCTCTACAGTAATACGATGCACTGGGTAGGTGTGTACAAAGCGCACAGTGTTTGGTGTGCTAATGATTTGTGCACACCAGTGCTTTATCTTGTAAGGAGCATCGGTGTGATATTGAATGATAAGCGCACCAAGCGGAAAACATCCGCAAAACCCTCCGCCTGCCAACCTCCTCTAGTAACCTCCGCTAGAAACGGATGTATAGTGTATTTTTATAAGGGGTTTCTCAAAAACATCCACTAGAGGGTCTTTTCCTTATAGTGGAGTCAGTTACTTGCATGTGAAACTTTTCATGGTATATATTGTGGGATGTATTCTGCGGTCCAAGATGTATCTGACAGTGGCTGAAAATTTTTCCACGTCAACTTTGACGTGTTCTATACAGCTGCAACCCGTAGTTTTGATGTGCAAGGACTGTGTGCCAGTAAGCTCATTGTCATTTTCAAGAAAATTTTCACTGTCAAGGCCATTAAAAGATGGATTATTGGCAACCATCTATGAAGAATCTACATTAATTTGAATATATCTGCATGATTTCCCAAGAAAATGGAATGGTGCCTTGGCTTTGTTCCATGATCCATCCATTATAATGGAGGAATTACAGGCTTGGAAGAAATCTACAATGGGCATGTTCATGTCTCATCACTCAAGAAATACACTTTCATCCTTTCCCTCGCCATTACCCCATTCTTATTTTTGCAAATTGTTGCTTAATCTCACATAAGTGAAGCCCTTGTCGTTTGATTGGCTTGCGTGTTTTGGACATGCAACTTTGTTTCTCCCTAGCAGATTGAAGATCTCATTTTAGAATTTGAGAGCAGGATGCTAAATAGGGACAATTTGATAAGTTTCCCAGGTCAGCTTACAGCACTAAACTATTTTCTGAGTAAAGTTTAATTCGAGTATTGTTGGGTATGTGTTATATTCTTTCCACAACTAATCACGCGCGGGGGGGTAAGAGGGGGAGGGGGCGATAGCTCCCCCTTTGCGCTGGGCACAACATGGGGGTCACAGGGGGGGTGGTAGCCCCCCCTATCGGGGTTCGGGGCAGCGCCCCAGCGAAAATTTTTGGTCCTTAATTTCCGGTGGGCGATCTGCGCCCATGGTTTTGTGCATGGTTTTGCACATGGTTTTGGGGTACCATGGTTTTCGGCCCCTGGTATTTTTGTAGATCCGGTCAAGGGAACTACGGTTATGTTCTAATCCAGGGTTAATGGATTAGGGTTTATGTATGCTTCGGCATGTATATATATGTGTTGTAACACTAAAAGGAATATAATGAAATATCAAGCTGGTCATCTCGATTTGGGATCCAGGGGGGAAATCTCTATGTTTATCTGTTTTACGTTTTATGCTCTCGCTATTGTTTATTTTCTGTTATAAGATTCGTGTGTAGATAATTTATGTTCAGGCTTAAAACTTACAAGTATTTGGTTATTGCATGAAGCAACTTTATAATGATAGATAAATTTTATTACCACACCAGATATAGAAATGCAATCACATATCTACAATAACCTAGAACCTTAGAACATGCTTCAGTATTGTGAGACAATGTAAAACTTTGAGGTAGTTCTGAGTGAAACATTTCTGTCCCGATCCTTAACTCTAGGGAAATCTTCAACGAAATCACACCCATTTTCTATAAATAACAGGATGTACCAGAACACTACTTAAAATGTTCGGGTGGTTTTGAGAAAATAGGTTTCTCTCATCCAATGCTTCTCAAGCTTCCTCTATAAAACCATGGGTGATTTTTTAAAGCGTGGATTTTGTTAAAAAGTCCACTTGGTTTATTACTTTGTTGTCCCTACAATATAACTGCATGCCACACAGTGATCCACAACTCATTAGGGTGTAGTGATTGTATTTCGCATGGTTTTATATTTGAATGTAATGTAATGTTCTGAGCATGAAATCAATACATAAATTAGAGAGACTTGTATTGAGAAAATGAATGTAAATCGTGAAAATTAATAATCTTCTTTTATTACAATCATAGAATTGGATTCTACTTGTTTTCTTAATATTGTATAGAGTAAAATGGATAATATTTTTTGTTTGTTTTTGGATTTTTTTAGCCTTTTTGAGATAATATCTTAAGCGTGCGAACAACCTTCACCATGAGATCTTTTGACTAATTTCCACATTCATAATAGTGATTGCATTTATTATTTGTCTTTGCTAATTGAATACTGAAGAGTTTCACCAAACAAGTTATTTTTCGTAATCTACATATTTCAAAAATGGAAAATGTATATATTGTGTTATAAAAGGCTCATATGGAATATTGTGTTTTATCCCTCCTATTTTTTTAGACCTCATGATCAGGTTACTCTCAAGGAAATGAAATTTGATTGGCATGCTTCCTAGACACCAAGGTTGGGTTTAAGGTGAGGTTAATATGTTGCCTTTCATTTTTTACAAGAATTAAAATGATTTATGTGTACAGATGAGAATAGTTATTTCATCATACAGTAAAATTAATTTCCTTAGACATAATATTCTTGTTGTTTCATAGCATTGAATGCATTTCATTATTGATTTGAATAAATTAACAACCAAATTTGCAATTGTTTCTAAGTTTTACATACTCCTAGTGATCCACTTATCAACGTGGATTTCAAACAAGTCCCATCTATCAGAGTTTATAGAATTCCCTCTAAAGTTAGTAGTCTTTCATACCTTAACATACCATATCAAATGTTGATCTTCATGCTCAACTATCATGTCTTCAAACAAAAAATTCTAAACTTCAAAACAAATCATGCTTATGCAACAAGGCATATTCCTGCAACTTGCTCTTCTATAATAATCTAAAAGCATGAATCAAATTTACTAAAAAAGAATTCAGATTCATGCATACCTCTTTCTTTAGCTAGCCATCTAGTACAAAATTGCTTCTTATCTCGAAGATGAGATTTCCTCCATGTTGAATTGTACCTGCAAACTATTAGGAAACTTTCTCTCAAAATCTGAAAGTATAGAATATTCTGCAGTTTCATCATGTTTCTTCTTCTACAAATTGAATAATCTCTCATGATTTATTTCTTGTAGAGTATCTTTGAGATCATCTTTTGTTATGACATGATACAAAGATTTTATGCATGCATTGGTCCTACTCCTTAATGACTTCTTTTATGAATTCCTAAATTCTTCATATTCATATGATGTTATCTATGATGCCAAAATTAATACTTCTACATGATCTACTCTCCAAACTGCAAAATTCATTATGATGGAGCTAATAAAAGAGATCCTTGGGATCTTCAACCTTAGGCTTCTTTCCAGGTTCTTTTCCTTCTTCAACTACGTGAGCTCCATCCCTTTCCTTTAAGCATTCTTAGGACAGTCTCTCTTGAAGTGTCCATAATCATTACATTAAATTAATTGTATTTTGAATATATTAATCTTCTTTTGACGAGGTTGGAACTTCCCAAATTTCATTTTCTTCAAATTCTTTAATTTAGCAGCAAAGGCTTGAGACTTACCATTGGGATCGATGCTGTCCTTTTCCTTCAATTTAGTCTCTTTCAAGATGCATTGAGACCAAAAATAAGCTTGGAGTGTCTTTCCATGAATAGATACTAGTCACAAAAGTCTTCCATTCTGGAGGTAGAGCATTGAGCACATAGGTTGTCAATTTTGCATCTGAAATAATTTCTACAAGAGCTTGGAGTTGATCCCTCAACTGAGATGTCTTCATCGGGTATGAGGAGATGTCTTCATCAAAGGATAGCCTTGCCTTGTATAAGTTAATCCACAAAGATATATTATGTCGTGAAGTGCTTACTACATATAGATTAGTCAACCTATCATAGATGTCTTTTTCCTTATCAAATTCTACAACAAATGAAATAAGGTGATCCTTGATTGATTCAATAAGGACTCTTTGATCCCTTATTTCATCCTTGAAGTATTTGTTCCAGCCTTTGGTATTTCTCTTATCTAGTTATGCAAATTTTTCTAGGACATGGTCCATGACATCATTTTATATGAGGATAAGGTCTATCATGTTCTTCCATGCTTGGAAGTTGGATATCCCATCAATATTATTACTTTCTTTGCAGAATAAAGACATAGTATTAGATGCTTGAGACATAGAGAGCAATACAAAAATTACTTGAATTTGATTATGCCTTTAAGGTTCACTTCAATTGTAGGCTTACCTTAAATAGTCCCAAGACTAATATGCCAAGGTACTGCTCCTTTTTTCTTCTAGTTAGGTTACATTGTAGTTACCACTACAATCTTTCTAACTCAACCTTATTCTATTCCAAATAATTGTGGATTCCTTCTCATCAATAGATATGTAATTCACTGCTTTAACAATAGATTTGGTACTCATCTTAAGGCTATTAATCTGTGCAAATACTCTGCAACTTCGGCCCTCTGGTTAGGGCTTATAACAATCACTGCAAAAATCTTAAGACTAGGCTTAAAATTCCACTCCAACCTACCATATCCTTTTAATTTCTAGGTGTCTTCTTCCCTGGCTAAAAGTTCTGCTTCTAAGCCATTGTAGCCTTACACACTTAAGACTACATAACTCACCTTTCTTGACAAGTGAGGTAGAACCTGCGACCTAGGTTAGGCCTCTTCTCGAGCTGCCTCTAGAGGTTTCTAAGCCTCTTCAAATACTTTATAACCCTCGACTTTGTAGCACAAATTTTCGGATTTGTTAGCTGCTTTTCCAGCCTTATACTAGCCCTCAGACCCTCCCGAGGTAGATCTGACAAAAAAAACGGTCTTGTTCACAGAGGTATTCGAGTGCCCAAACTTGCATTTGATCCCACGTTCAGCCTTCTGCTCTTACTTTTCTTCACTCTTGATTAATTCAGCCTTCAAATAATTCACAAACAACCTCCTTTTCTTGACTTGGAAACCCTTTTGAATTAAAACAACAGTGATATTCCAGTTGCCTATGAACTTGACCTTAGCTATAATACCATGTTGATAAATTTATTATGGAAACAAGAATACAAAATTCTCTTATCTTGACAAATTACGTGTGATATTAATTTATCTTTTCTTCTTTATTATTATTATTATTTTTTTATCATCAAATAATTTTCCAAACACTAAAGATCACAAACAAGAAACAAGGACACAAGATATAGGCTCCAAGCCAGGGTAAAAACCCTCCAAGGGAAAACCCAAAAAAAAACTCTTCTTATAGAATCAATTCAAATAAGACTTCCAGGACTCAAGACCAAAACAATACATCCACCAAGAGCCAAGCCAACAATCAAACAGGTCTTATCCAACACAAAATAGACTCTCTAAGGACAACAAAGCAAAATATCTTCAAATCAAGGCTAGACTAGCCTTTCAACCTCTGAAAAAATCTTTGCTACTTTTCCTGAAATTCTCAGAATTGTAGAGTATCCAAAAAATCTAATTACTTCACACATGTGAGCTGTAATAGAAATAATTTTAGATATCGAACATCGATAGGTTTTCTTGCTCCTTTGTTAGGGTTTTCCTTGCCTTCCAAGTCCTTCTGACATCATTTTCAATTGCATATCGAATGTGAGATGTGTGTATCAAATGTGGTTAAAGTTCCTCATTTAAATAGCCTTTCTAAGAGGTTCAAATAGCCCTCTCTAGGCCGAATTCATCATAGCTGGCCGAATTGGTCTTGGGAGTTCTCTAGACTATTCTGGAGACAAACTAATGATTATTTCTTGATACAAGTGCCTAATAGGGTCTTTTGCAAAATTTGACTCTTTGAATTGTGTATGTCCTAGCAACATGATCTGGATTTTATGCAGGAACGCAACATAATACAGATATAACCATAGATACAGAGATGCAGCGGAAATAATGCTTCAATTTATTAATAAACGAATGACTGAAATAAGCTTACAAACATAATGGAAATAAGCTAGGGCGCTAGTAGCGTATCTCTGAGAAGAGATGTAGCATACGCAGGCCTCTGAACTGTGTTACATTGAGGCTCGCAGGCCTATTACAGACATAATGGAAATAGATGAGCTAGGGTACTGGTAGCGTATCCCTGAGAAGAGATGTGGTGGCTACCAGCCCCTGAACTGTGTTACAATTCAGACATGATGGAGATGCGGCGAGCTAGGGCACTGGTAGCGCTTATCTCTGAGAAGAGATGTATCGGCTCCCAGCCCCCTGAACTGTGTTATAATGCAGACATGATAGAGATGTGGCGAGCTAGGGCACTGGTCGCGCTTATCTCTGAGAAGAGATGTATCGGCTCCCAGCCCCCTGAACTGTCTTACAATGAGGCTCGAGGGCCTATTTATTGTTGAGAAACAATGTAGAATCCGAAACGTCCAAAACCCTACCCGCAGGAGATGAAGCGCCAAAACTGTGGGCGCCCGTTTGGGTAAATTGGTGGTTCAACTTCCCGGGGGCGTAACTTTGGCATCCGATCTCCGTTTGACGCGCACAATAGCTCGTTAGAAAGATCTATCCGAGGAGTACAATTTTTGAACGAGCAACATCAGTCCATGGACCCATGTTGCTCTCCGTTTTCCCAAAAAACGTCGTTTAGGGCCTCAAAACGGCTCCGGAAGTTTAAGACCCGAAAAACTGCTAAAAATAGTAAGTTGTGCCGAAACTTACAAACTGAAATAACTGATGGTGGGGGTTCAAATGGACTCGATGGGTGGCCACCAATATCCACCTGGATTATTACCGAAACGGTTCCGATGTGGCAGACTCCAAAACTCGCTATAAATAAAAAAAAAAAAGGAAGAATTGATACAGGTCCAAATGGAATAGGTGGGAGGCCATCGATATCCACCTGGATCACAACATTAATAGAATGCTTGACCTACTTGACAAAATAATTGAACATGAAACCCATGCTTTACAAAATAATATTCTTTCTCATATTTTTATACACATATGAGTCAAATGACAATTATGAAGACCGAAACTAGTTACATTTTCCAACATCCTTAACATGATCTTGTGATTCTTGTTTGATTGTGTATATTTGTATCATTATTTGTGATTCAAGTGTTGAAAATATCTTATTACATATTGTTCTCCAGTCAGTTCAATATGAAAAATCATTTTCTTTTTTCAGGCAGCAAAAGGGAAGAAAGGAAGATGATAGAAATATATCAAAGAAGATAAACTCATGAATTATATCATAAGATTAATGAAAGGAAACTATGGAAAAAATTAATCATAATGAAAATGTTGATACTTTTGAAATAAAAACAATATGAACTTGTATCACTCTATTTTTGTACCTTCTTCTATGCTTGAAGCATGATTCGTGCTAAAAGACAAAGTGCTTGTTATTTCATATCATAAGTCCTAGGCTAAGAGACTGCTCTGGTTGATTAAAATAGAAAGTATGGAAAAATCAAGACCAACATTAAACATATGGAAGAACCATCATTTAAATATTGGATGCACCCCTTAAATGTTAATTGGATCGATGGTTACTTTTCCACCATGTAACATAAGTTGCAAACAGATAAATCCCTTTGATGATTCAAATCAATCCCTGAGATTTAATTAGAATACCCTTTATTACATATCCACATCCTACATGTTCAACAAGACAAAGAAGTTTGTATTTGTCTATTATTTCTTTACTATGCATATATTTTAGTCATCATGGCCAACATGCACACTATTGACTTGATTATATCATGCAATCCAATGGAATTAAATCTGCACAAATAAAACAAATTTGGAATATCTTAAACTTCCAACGGCCACAATTTTGTCATATGACGTACCTTCAGGGTCCACAGCCACTCATTTCATTAGGAATAGAAAGTCCCATACAATGGGAAAGAAAGATGTGGGGTGCATAGTGTATGGTTGGTCCATGCTCTTCCATGATGGACTTGGACATTGGAGGTGGTTTACTATTTGCTGCTATACCTTGTTTGGATGTTTGAAAGACATTCTTCCTCGAAGCGTGGGATAAGTATGGAGCTTGGTGACTTCATGTTGTTGATGCATGAAGGGAGTTTGTGTGCTTGGAGTAGAGTTGGGTATTTGACAATGAGAAAAAACTCCCAAAATCACCATGAGCATATAAACTCCCTTGACATGTGAACTCTTGGGTTGAGAGAGTGTATATGTAGGTGTGGGAGTCCTTAAGGTGACATATTACCTTGGATATGCATTGTCCTTAAGGAGACACATGACCTTGGAGATGCATTGGATCTTAGGACCTTTGGAGGATTGTTGGACCTTGGGGAGTAGTGCTCATGCCATGGAAGCCTTACTTGTTAATCACTCTCACCTTTGATCCTGACACATGTCACTTAGAGTAGAGCGCTTCACATGGGTGGACCTACTTGTGTCTTGCAAGTTTTCTTGTAGTGGACTAGGTCCACTTGTTATTGTAAAGCCCCTTTACCTCTCATATAAATAGAGGAAGGAGTGAGTTGTTATTATAGTTGATCATGCACTTGTGCAAATTCCTTTTCATCCTTGGGTTAGGGATGTAAGAGCGATGCTACTCTCTCTCTCTCTCATTCAATCTTATTTGTACTTTATGTGTTTTTTCCTTAAGGTTCTAGGATTGCTTGGAGAATTCACCCGAAAACTTCATATATATATAAAGAAGAAATGAAACCCATGAACACAATCACAACCTATCATATAATTATCCATGCTTTCAAAAACTCTATATAGGGAAAACCGAGAGAGACCCTAGCTCCACAAAAGATACAGTATACTCCAACAATCTAAAATCGCCATGAGAAAAACATCGATATTACAGTATCTTTGGTGGAGCCATTGTAAACCCTAAGTTATTTTGGAATTGTGTTATTTCATATTTGAATTCCAGCTTACCACTGCCTTGCATACCTTGTCACTACCATAAATTATGTTATTTCAAATATTAGACTTCCAAATTTTCACAAATACAACGTCTTTAATAAGATAGGTGAACGCTTCCATATTCATAGTTAGATCATATTCCAATAATATATACATTTGTTGTACCGATCAACAATTGTTTCATGAAGAACAATCACATCACAAGTGGCAATTGAACTTGGTTGGAGAGGATATTAATTTATCCTCTCAAGTTCCTGAGATATACCAAGCAACATGTGTATAATAATACTCAATCACTAAGGATTTTTTATAATTTATCTATTTATTGGACTCAAAATTTCTCAATTAGCAACAAATAATGATTGTTAAAATTCTTCAATACAAACTTCCATTTATAATTTTATGACTATTTACAATTATCACGAGTCACTATTAGTGGCTTGCTTGTCATTCCAAGCACTATCATGATTTCACAAGCACATAATTACTATCCTCATGAATTGGGATTCCTCTCTTACTATATATAGGTAAGTAAAATTGTTAGGTTCCAACACGTCCCTAGTTTAGATTTTCATTATTTTTATAAAAATATTATGCCTTCCACATGAAGAAGAGGAGCAACAATATGACATACATACTAAATTTGTTGGCACGATTCTTTGTGATATTACATTCAACTTGGAGTTTTATTTATCCATGATCGAAGTGACTTTATTCACTAATCACACATCACAATAATCTTATTTCTAAATTTAGGATATTTTTTTACACATCTTCTTACATCAATGACACTCCAATTTTCCAATTGGGGATAGCTAAAGATTTTTGTAACTCCCATATTACTTATGCATGCAACACTCTCATGAACACACAAATACCACTTTATCTTTTATGCCTTATTTAATTACATGAACTGGACTAGTCATCAAATGGTTAACCTCAAAAATGTGAATTGAATCAAAGCTAGATAAAAACCGGGTCAAAAACTGGTTTTCCAAAGATACATAAATGATTCAAATTTAGTAAAAAACATATATATTAATGTGCATCCATATGAATCAAAAATATTATACAAAAATGTTTCCATTTAACTTGAGTTTTCCTGGTCACAGATTTGGAGGTTTCCCAACATGAAATTCCTAAAGAATATGTTGTCTTGAAGCCTAGCCTGCACCATATCATAGTTAAAATATAAAGTCTTTGGCACCCTTAAAATTGTCACTAGTCTAAGAATCAAATACCATACTAAGGGAAAATTTGCACTAATAGAGTTCACCATGCATTTACAACCACATTTTTTCTTAAGGGTGAAAGTGGTTCTATATGTCATAACTATGTTTGAAGGACAAATGTCCATATCATACAACAGAGCCAATCTTGAAATGCTTGTTATATAGATAGAAGAATTGTTATGAAATTGTTCACACACCAGCACTAAAGATGCAACATATTGTGTGCATCCTTAGATATGTTTGAGACTTCAAGCTAACTATTTAAATAAATGCATGTATAAAACTTATATATCAGCAAAATAACCATCAATATTTTTCTTCTAGCATTTTGGGCTGAATTCACAATAGTATGCTAAAAAGTGTCATTTCAATGTCTGGAAATTAGGATATATAAATGTGAGATATATACTCTACATCTTTGGTTATCTACTTTTTAAATTTGAGATTTTTTAGGCTACATCTTTGGGTTATCTAATTGTTTGAACTTTGAACTTTGAAGAAATTCCTGAATGGACTTCGTAAATACTCGACATATGGTGGTAAGGCAATGGTACCATAAACTATGTTATTTCAAACATTACCAAGGACTTGGCGCAGTGCCTCAACCTACCCATGACCCCTCACCCATCGATGGGTGCAAAAAGAGGGCCCTCACCTTATAGTCTCACAACACTGTGTTATGAACTTTGCCATTTTTCCTTAATATGACACAGTGGTATGTGATGTTTCTTCATTGGACTATGTCAATCTCCTACTTTTTCTCCCTTACGAACAACAATACCATGCTATATATAATGCTAAAATTCCAGATTTTCACAAAATACAATGTCTTGAATAAATACTTATCTATATAGAATCTATACTTATGTTTAGGATTATATAATCTGTGTTGGAGTTGTTCATTTATGTTTTACTACAATCCTGATGTTGAAAAGCTTTAGCTGAATTTTTTCATCAATTTCTCATAGAATATGCAAAAGGAAATTACTATTAAAATGTGGTAAAAATTACGTTTCTCCTTATTTATTTTTTAATTGTTCATGAAAAGATAATCATGTTGCATGAATGAGTTATCCTACAGTCTATTTTAATCTATGGATTTTATTTTTCTCCCTTTATTTTACAAGGATGTATATTTCATTTTCTTGTTGATGGTTTTTCCATGTATCTTATCAAGCCCCAAATGCCGGTAATGGAGCAGATCTTGAGAAGTAGTCGTGGAAACAAACTCTATCAGAGGTTAAAGTTATAATACCACTTCCACCTGGTACCAGGAAAAGTTTAATGGTCTATGCATAAAGAAGAGTTATCTAACTTCAAGGTTGAAAGGTAAACCTCATGTCTTAGCTGTAAGTCATTTATTTTCATTTCTTAGCTGTAAGTCATATGTTTTATTTTGAGATTTATTAGATCAATTATTTCACTAAACCAATATGCATGGCCATTATTTCTCACCCGATGTAAGTTACTTGACATGGTTGATATAACATTCAATTCTAGGCCAATTTTATTTTAAGTCAGAGAATATATTGATTAAAATGATGTTCATATTTTGATTGGTTTACTGGGAGCTTGACTTTAAAATTTTTTGTAAATCCCACATGGATGTTGTTTTTTCAGGGTAAGCTCTTTGCACCAAAAAGTTCAGATGAGTCCTAGAACATAGGTATACATCAAGTGCATCTTTGGCCTTTGTTGTGTATCTATTATTCTTTATATCATTGATGGATGGTTATTGATTGATTTAAAACAGAGGATGGAAAGGTCTTGTCAATTCTCTTGACAAAACAAAATCAAATGGAGAGGTAGAATTGTCTTTTGAAGGGTGAGCCAGAAATCTGATCTGGATCCAGAGACACGACATACAGTGGAAAAAAAATGATGGTATCGACGAGTCTTCCCTGCTAATCAACTCTAAATGTTAGACCACTACCAAAATTTCAGTTATCTGCAATGGAAATAGTGACTAGCTTTAATATTTGTATGTATAGCAAGTCTGGTCATTGTCCTATTCTTTTCCTATGAATGATATTAATTTTTCAAACTCCAACTAGTTTGTTGTTGAACTAATTAAACTTGTGATGACAAACATATAGTTTTAAAATATCTTTTCTAAATCTATTTTCTTGAGAAAATTTGTCTTTTTACTTTATGTACCACAATTGCTAGTGTGTGACATGTGCCATGATATAGTTTCCTGGATAAATAGACAGAATTTTATACAACATAGTATTTTTTAAATATGAAGAAACACGATTTCCAAATACAAAGTTTATTAATTAAGATAATCTTTTAGACTTCTTAGCTAAGTTATAATTATATATCGGTATGGGATTTTGTGTATGTTGATGTTGTGTTGTCTCTTTGGTTTCTGTCAGGTAAGAATGGTTAATAAGGAATGTGTTCTTGAGAAGTAGGCACATATCTTATTCTACTATCGACAGGGATCTCCATGGTTTTCAGGCATGGCAATGGAAACACAAATTTTTTTCTTGTTTAGTAAAAGATTGTTGAGATTTTAATTTATGTAGAATTTACAATCTATAAAGGTTTCAAGATATAATTTTTAAAATTATAAGTCTTTAAAGGGTGCTAGCTCAATGGAAGATCACTTGCTTTACAAGCAGGAGGTTAGTGGTTCGATTCCATCGTGCCCTGATATTCACAGGGAATGGCGGCGATCAATTTTTGCTGACGGATACTCTTTTGAACATCACCAATGAGCTTATGGTGACAATTTTTTACCGTCACCAAAATATGAAATGGTGACGGTCAACGAATGCCACCATATATAAGCATCAATAGTGATGACCATGAAAGGTCCGTCACCATAAATCAATGTTGTTGATATGAAATGGTGAGGTTCATCGTTTTTCATTATAGTCATTATTCGTGACGGACCTTGATGTCACCAATGAGCTTATCATGACAATTTTTTACCCTCAACAAATATGAAATTGTGACGGTCAACGAATGTCACCATAATTGCACCAATAGTGATGACCATGAAAGGTCCATCACCAAAAATCATTGTTGTTGATATGAAATGGTGACGATCACTAACCATCATTATAATCAATATTCATGACGGACCTTAAATGTCACCACAACACATACTTTCGGTGACGCCACCTTTGGTGACGTTCAGGTTTTTGGTGATGGATGCTATTTTCCATCACCATTTCTCATATGAAATGGTGACAGTCACTATTCTTCATTATAAACCATTATTGGTGACAGACCTTGAATGTCACCACAACACCTTTACTTTTAGTGACACCACCTTTGGTGACATTTAGTTTCTGGTGACGAAGTCTCTTTTAACCCTCACCAATGAGCTTGTGGTGACATTTTTCACCCCTCACGAATGTCCCTTTTTCTTGTAGTGCCTCTAGAAGAAGTGAAACACCTAGGTCGTTGCGCTCCTAGCAGTCTAGTTGTGCTTAAATGATCCGGATTTATGCAGGAACGCAACAGAATAAACACATAACCATAAATACAGAGATGCAGCGGAAATAACACTTCATTTCATTAATATCAAAGAACTGAAATTTGCTTACAGACAATGGAAATAAAACTAGCTAGGGTACTGGTTGCTATCTCTGAGAAGAGATGTGGTGGCTACAGACCTCTGAACTGCTTTACAATGAGGCGCGAGGGCCTATTTATTATTGAGAAACAATGGAGAACCCTAAACATCCCAAAAACCTAACCCTAGGAGATGAAGCGCTAAAACTATGGGCCCCGTTTGGGTAAATTGGTGTTTCAACTTCCCAGGGACGTAACTTTGGCATACTATCTCCGTTTGACGCATATGATACATCATTAGAAAGCTCTATCCGAGGACTACAGCTATCGGGCCGAATTTTATCAGAAAATTCGCTGGCGCTTTCGTACCCAAAAAACGTCGTTTAGGGCCTCAAAACGGCTCCGGAAGTTCAGGACCCGAAAAACTGCTAAAAATAGTAAGTTATGCCAAAACGGAAAAACTGAAAGAGACAATGGTGGGGGCCAAGTGGAATAGGCGGGTGGCCACCAATATCCACCTGGATCATTCCTCCCCCCTTAGGAAGCAATGGTCCCCATTGCGTTAAGTTCCTCCATGAGATGAGGAAATTTCTGCTGAACTTGGTCCCCGGTGAACCACTTTCCTTGGTGCAGAAGTTGGCCAGCTTTGACAACCCGATACAGTTGGATCTGCTGTTGACGAGTGTTCTTGATTTGCATGTCCATGATACAATCTGTGGTGGCCTGTTCCATGCAGTCTGGGTTTAACTCTGTTGGTGTGAGTTGTTCTGCAATGTCCGAGGTGTCCAGTAGAGGTGGAAAGTAAGAACGAAGGCGATCCACATTGAAGACTGGGTGCAGACCAAGGAATGGTGGAATACTAAGCTCGAAGGCATTGTTACCTACAGCCTTGGTGATGGTGTACGGCCCGCATCGGAGTGGGCGAAGCTTGCGGTGAGGTCCAGTGAGGCGCTCCTTCTGCAAATGTAGCCATACTTTGTCGCCCACCTGGAAGTGGTGTGGCACCCGGTGTTGATCATGGCGCTGCTTGTACTTCGCATTGGCTCTGTCCAATATATCATGAACCCGTTGGCGGATGTGTTGAATGCGCTCGATGAAGCTACT
The DNA here is from genome assembly GCA_034641835.2 of Pinus albicaulis. Taxonomy (NCBI): domain Eukaryota; kingdom Viridiplantae; phylum Streptophyta; class Pinopsida; order Pinales; family Pinaceae; genus Pinus; species Pinus albicaulis. The sequence continues at coordinate 1,042,273,316 of CM076572.1, forward strand.
TGCTTTGTCAACTTCAGACTGGACGTGCGCTGAATCGGCCTGAGCAGCTGCAAATGGCATGGCTACGTCAATGGGACATAGTGGCTGGAATCCCAAGCACACCTGAAAGGGGCTATGGCCAATTGAAATGTGGAGAGCCTAGTTATAACTATGTTGTACATAAGGGAGGCTCTCGTCCCATGTGCGTGGATGCTTTGAATTGTACATGCGCAGAATGTGTACAATCATTATGTTGACGACCTCTGTCTGGCCATCTGTTTGGGGATGGAAAGTTGTGGACTTGGTGAGATTTGTGTCCATCATTGACCAGAGGCTGGACCAAAATGTGCTGAGGAACCTGCTATCTCGATCTGATATGATAGACTGTGGGATCCCAAAGTGCACCCATACTTGTTCAAAGAAGAGTTTAGCAGTAGCTTCTGCTGTGATATTCTTCTTACAGGCCGCCATAATGGCCATCTTCGAGAATCTGTCAACGACCACGAAAACATAGTCATTGCCATTCTTAGTAGAGGGCAGGCTCGACATGTAATCCATGGAGATGGATTCCCAAGGTCGACTAGGGGTAGGTAGTGGAGTATATAGGCCTTGCTTCTTGATGGTCGGTTTGGCAATGGCACAAGCAGTGCAGGATCTGATGTGCTTCTCGACATCCTTTCGAAGGTTCGGCCAATAGAAATACTTCCGTAGTATTGCTACTATTTTCTCGACCCTGAAATTCCCAGCAACTCGACTGTAGTGTGCTTCCCATATCATCTTGGCACGCTCGCTTGAAGGAACACAAAGGTGTCCCAGGTGACATAAAAGTGCATCTTGGAGGTGAAAATTTGGAACTTGCATGCCCCCCAAGAGTGCCTTGTAAGTGTGGCCGAATTCTGGGTCACTCTCATAGAGAAGCGGCCAATCAGAAGTCTCGTGCCCACAAGAGCTGAGCACGGTGGTGAGCGCCACGATCGGTGGTCGGCTGAGGCAGTCTGCAACATTATTGGTGCTACCCTTCTTGTACTTGATGTTCAAATGAAACTGTTGCAGATATGTGGACCACTTCTGATGGCGATCATTCTGCAACTTCCCTTGTGTCTGTATGAATTACAAGGGCCGGTGGTCCGTGTGGATGATTTTTTCGTTCCCCAAAATGTAATGCTTCCATTGTCGACAAGCTTGCACAATGGAATACATTTCTTTGTCATAAGTGGGATACTTTTGAACTGTGTCAGATAATGTCTCATTATGATATGCCACTAGATGTCCCTGTTGAGTAAGAACTGCCCCAATAGCATAGTCAGAGGCATCTGTCTCGATCTCAAATGGCTGCTGCAAGTCTGGTAAGGTGAGCACTGGGGCAGAACAGAGGCAATTTTTCAATTCTTTGAACACCTTCTGTTGAGGTTCCGACCAAAAGAATTTTGCTCTCGCTCCTCCTTTGGTGACTTTACTCAAGGGCCAAGTGATATGAGAGAATCCCAACACGAATCTACGGTAGAAATTAGCAAGACCCAGAAAGCTGCGAAGCTCTGTTATAGTAGTCGGGGATGGCCAATCCCGAATGACTTGGATCTTGGATGGATCCACATGCACCCCCCTTTCATCAATAATGTATCCCAGATATTGAACCTGGGTCATGCCAAACGTGCACTTCTCCAAATTGGCACACAACTTGTGTTGCCGCAGTGTTTGGAGGACTTGTCGGATGTGATGAAGGTGCTCTTCCCAAGTCTTGCTAAAGATTAGAATGTCATCCAAGTACACCACTACGAATGAGTTGGTGAATGGCCGCAAGATGTCGTCCATCATCCTTATGAAGGTTGCGGGAGCATTCGTCAACCCGAAAGGCATGACCAACCATTCAAAAAGGCCTTCCTTAGCTTTGAAGGCAGTCTTCCACACATCAGAGGGTTCAATTGGTACCTGGTGATACCCAGACTTCAGGTCGATCTTACCGAAATATTTTGCACCTTGGAGTTGGTCCAGAAGGTCATCAATCCGTGGGATTGGGTACCTATTCCGGACAGTGATCTTGTTCAGCGCCCGATAGTCAATACAGAGTCTCCACGTCCCATCCTTCTTCCGTACCAACACGATCGGGCTCCCACAGGGCGATGAACTTGGTCTGATGTGACCTTTCTGCAACAGCTCCTGAATCTGCCTCTTGATTTCATCATTTTCCAGACCAGAGCGTCGATAGATCGGTCCATTGGGTAGTGGCGCACCTGGGGTCAGATCAATCGGGTGCTTGACCTGGCAGTGCAGAGGAACCCCTGTGGGTGAGGTGAAGATGTCCCCGTACTCCTCTACGACCTTATCCATTTGTTGTTGTCGTGCAGAGGGGCCCTGTCTGGAGGTCGTGGCCACAGTCTTCTTCTTGCCCTGGGGGCGGATCATCAGGAAAATGAATTTCTTGGTTTGGGAAATGAGCTTACTGCATTGTTTTGCAGTAACCAAAGAGATAGCGGCAGGAGGTGGTACCTCTGGTATCCTGTACAACTTATTTCCCAAAGTAACAATAACAGCACGAGGTCGAGACTCATACATAGCATGACGCTTCCACAAGTATGGTTGTCCTAATAATACATCAAAAACATCAATAGGAGCAACGTCACATAATACCTCATCCGTGAAGGGCTTGATGCTATAGGGAAGGCGACACTGCTGGCTGACGCGAAGATCTCGTCCTTGGTGAAGCCACCCGATGGTGTATGGATGTGGGTGAGCCGTGGTCGGCAAGCCCAACCGCTTCACGGCGTCTGCTGAAATGAGGTTCTTTTGGCTCCCATTGTCGACAATGAACTGTACAGGGGAGCCCTTTACCCACATCTGGGAGGGGAAGAGACGTTCCTCCTCCTCTGGATCTTCCGGTTCCTCCTTCTGGACCTTTGTAGTGGCAACAGTGGCGTTGGGCTCCGCATCAATAATTTGTTTCCCTTTTTCATTCCCCTTTTCAGGTTCTGATTCGGAGTCGGAGCATGCATCTGACTCAGAAGCCCTCATCTCGGCCACTAGCGACTGTTTGGCCCGACACTCACTTGTGTTGTGAGTGGAGCTCTTGTGGAACTCACACCACTTTCCCGTGTCCTTCTTTGGCTTTACGATGTTGTTCTTTTCTTGTGGCTTTGACGGGTTGTCTTTAGCGTTCTTTTCTTGTGGCTTTGACGGGTTTTCTTTAGCCGCCATGCCTTGGCTCTGTCCTTTTTTCTGCGGTTTGGAAGCACCTTTTCCTTGCTTTTGATTCGCAGATCCAAAGTCTCGCTTCTTCTGTTTGAATTTCTGCTCAATCTTGGCAGCATACCGGTATGCCGTACCAAGCGAAGAGATGTCGAGGAACTCCATTTCCTCCTGAATGTATCTGTGCAGACAACTGCGATACTTTAGCACCAAATGTTTCTCTGAATCTTTGATACCCAACTTTGTGCGCAGGGTATGGAACAGATTCGTCAGCTCGTGCACATCTTGATCCCTTTGTTGTCGCAGCGTGGTCCATTGTATGTAGTTGTCCTCATAGCTCCCCTTGGGATAGTATTGTTCCTTGATGGCATCTCGGAAAGAATTCCAAGTGGGTACGGTTGAGAACAAAGAGAGGGTTCTTTCCGGTCCTTGTTCTCACGAGGTTTCCAATCACTCCCAACATGGGGTAGCTTTATGAGGCAAAAATAATCTTCCTGGCCCGAAAGTCAGTGAATGAGAAATATCCTAATAGATTCAACCATCTATCTACGGCATTCCGCGCTTCATTTGACCTCAATATGGGAATGTCAAAATTTACTTGTACCTTAAAGGGAGTCGCAACTCCAGAGTGGCTACTGGATGCAGAATGTGCCGCCGTGGGCAATCGTTGAAGGATCTGGGCAAAGTTATCCATCATCGCATCCCTTTGTTTTTAGAGGGCCTCCTCGAGAAATATTTTAATAGGATCTCCTACTCCCTCATATTTCTTTTCATCCCCCATGGGCGGCCATCAGGGTTTGCAAGGTTGATCTTGCAGTTATTCCACGAGCATCGTCTGTCCTTATACTCCCACCTCGTTGGGGACAGAAGGATCGAGAAAGCAGATCAGCTTCCGATACCATCGATCCACGCATGCAGGACGCAATGTAATAAACACATAAATCCATAACACAGAGATAAAGGAAATAACACTTCATTTCATTATCAAAGAACCTAAATTTGCTGCAGTAATGGAAATAAAATCAGCTGCATGCCGGTAGCTATCTCCCGAGAAGAGATGTATACACAAAGCCTCAATCCAATGGAATGAGGCTCGAGGGCCTATTTATTATTGAGAAACAATGGAGAACCCTAAACATCCCAAAAACCTAACCCTAGGAGATGAAGCGCCAAAACTATGGGCCCCGTTTGGGTAAATTGTTGTTTCAACTTCCCAGAGACGTAACTTTGGCATACTATCTCCGTTTGACGCACATGATACATCATTAGAAAGCTCTATCCAAGGACTACAGCTTTCGAGACGAATTTGATGATCAAATTTGCTGGCACTTTGATACCCAAAAAACGTCGTTTAGGGCCTCAAAACGGCTCCGGAAGTTTAGGACCCGAAAAACTGCTAAAAATAGTAAGTTATGCCGAAACTGAAAAACTGAAAGAGACAATGGTGGGGGGGGCAAGTGGAATAGGTGGGTGGCCACCAATATCCACCTGGATCATTAAACTGTCAAAAATTTGCAAAAACCCAAAATTTCAAGATTTTGCTAAAAAATTCTTTAAAATTGTTTTGTGGAAGTTTGATGCAGTATGATAAGAAATTAGATATGCCTCAACAAGGATGTCAAGCTTGTCTCCTTCCTTTTGCTTGGCTAGGGTTTGCTTATGTTTCTCCTGCAATTTCTTTAGTTTAATGCTACAGAACTTGTTTCTTGTAATATACCTGTTAGACATGTTTCTGAGCATATTTTTATCTTTGTTTTCCTTGTGGAGGAGTTTCTCTAGGTGGAGGTTGACCCTATCAATCCATATCTCTTTGTCATCTTCAAACTCCTTGGAAATCCTCTCCTCAAAAGTGAGTTTTTCATCCTCAATATTTTGTTGTTGTAGAGCCCTCCTAAGACCTCTTGTCTTAGGTCTTATTCTACTGGTTTCAATGCCATCATGATCAAAATCATCAAGTGACATCATAGTCTTACCTCTTTTTGTTTTGAGAATCTCTAGCTCCATAAGTACTTGTTGATCTTTCAGTTGCTTATTCTCCTGCTCAAGAAATGAAATGAAAAAATGAGCTCTATCCATGTTACTTTGCAGCTCTCTGATTTGGGTATCCTTCTCTTTGATAATCAAGCTTGAGGCCTCATGATCGTCTTGTTGATCCAAATCAACTAGGTCAAACTCTGTTTCATTATCATGAGGGTCCTCATCCTTTTGCATGACTTCCTCATGCACAACTGCCTCTTTCTGATGCTCATCCTAGTGTACTTGCTTTGGTGATGAAGAAGGCAAGGCCCCTTCCACAATCTGTGGAGAAAACACTTGCTTAGGTCCCCTCTGATAGGTATTAACATGTTTGTCCTTCTCAACCTCTTTGATCTTTTTAGGCTCTTTGACCACAACTCTGCTGGATGACCCAATTTGAATCTGAAATAATGATGATGGTGATGATATGGGTCTAGTAGGCTGAGCTGATGGAGGAATATATGAAGTGGGCTGAGATGAAGGAGGGATGATTTCAACATGCTGAGCTTGTGGAGCAGTGAAAACATCATTGGAAATAAAGGTATCCCATGAAATGTTCAACTGGTTCAGATAATGGAGTACAATGATTTTGATCAAAGAGTGATGGAAGAGGTTGTTCATTTGCTGATCATATTCTCTCTTATGTACTATGTAGGTGTTACACAGTAATTTGTCACCGTCCCTACCATTCCCCGTCCCGCACAATGGAGGACCCATTCTGTGACCTGTGAACATTTTCATGCCTTGAAAACATCATCAATGCATTCCTCTAAGCATGAGCTTTATTTGCCCTTGAGACATCTCCTTGCAAAAATCATGAAAAACATCCCTTTTGGCATTGGCGCGGGCAGTCAGTTCAGTACTCGCGCCAATGGGGAAAATCTTGTAAATAGGTCGCGCCAACTGGCGCTCTGTCATAGAGCCGTAGTCGCGCCACCCAATTTAGGGACTGTTTTTTTAAATAAGGATGGCGGAAGTTGAGTTCCAACAAACTCACAAACCATTGCCTATCTTGAGTTGGGAGGTTTGGCCGCGGGAGTTCTATGGAAGGGAAGTGGTTTTTCCACCTCCCATGGAACCTTCCTTGTTGATAGGGCCAATCCCATGATAATAGGGATCCCAACTCCTCCTTCCCCATCTATAAAAGCCTGCTCAAATCCATGGCAAGCTAGTCTTGAAGTGCCTAAGCTCTGAATCTCCATATTCCCAAGAGCCTTTGTGTTGTAAAGAATCCTCTCTTTCCCTTAAGGCTGATTCAAGTAAGGAGACCATTGTCACGAGACTCTGGAGAGGTTTTCCCTTTCCTTGGCGAGCTTTGCGAGACATGGACGACTGGAGACCTGTCCGAGGGAGACTGCAACGTCAGAACTTGGTTGTAATCTCTCTTCGCTGGTTATTTAATAGATGATTATGATTATGGTTCCACTCTTTTTTCAATAATGTTAATGTGAGTAACGTCCTTTCTGACTGATGTTTAGTTACGTATGCTGGTTTCTATGCTTGTATCTGTTCGTTTCTTCCATGTGCAGGTGTTCATCCGTGGATATCGTGGGGGGATTGTGATCTGCCAAGGCTGAGGAACGGGGACGCTTCTTCTTCAGATCCTAGCGTTGGAATCCAGGTAGGCTTCTATCTCCAGCCTTTTCATTCGTAATTAGGAACTTGCGTCATAACATTGTTTTTTTGTTGCTAGACCCCTGCTGGGCTAGTAGGGATCGCCTCTGTCCGCAGAGGGGATTTACCTCCTCAACAGTAGGCCATTTTTTCCATGCTCCTGAATAAATAGTATGGGATATTGAGAAATTTGACTCTTGTGAAGTGCATAAGCAATCTGATATGGTATGTGTAGAGTCTGGAGAACCTTCCTTCAAAAGAGAAGTACTTCATGATGATTTTCATCATGGGGGCATACTTATCAAGAAGGTAACTGAAATGGAACACTTTATTTCTCTCATTTATGTACCTTGGTTTGATGAATGGTTCAAAAAAATAGTCATCTAGGTCTTTGGATTTAAACCACTTCTCACCCATATTAGGTATCCTTGTGGCAGCAACAATGATAGGTGTGGATATGGTGAAGGTAACACCTGCAAGGGTCACCTAATTGTCCAAAAGGTTTGAGATGAAATTTTTTCTCAAAACAGGGTGGTGTTGAACTCTTTAAACCATTTCACATAAATCAAAGCAGCCTACATATTTGAAGCAAGTGACTATCATGGGTGAGGCCATCATTTCTCTGGTGTTAGTGGGCTCAAGCCTCTAAATTATCCCTCCCTTGTGAGGTCTTCTTTCCTCTCTGTCTTCCTCCTCCTCCATGAAATCTCGGTCTTCCTCCTCCATGGTGTTTTTAGTTTTGAAACCCTAGGGAAGGAAAGGGGAGTGGAAAATAGGTTTAGGGAGTGGGGATGGGAGTAGGAAAAATTAGGGAAATAGGGAATGGGGTTAGGGAACTTAGGAGACTGATATGGGATCAAAACACTTAGGGAAATAAGATTTAGAATTTTATTACATGTATGATAACAGAGATAACTAGGAATTAGCAGCCTAGGAGCTAGGGTTTTGGGAAATTTAACTTGGGAACGGGGATTTAATGATGTAGGGATAGGATTAGGGTTTACTATGATGTGGGAAGGGAATGTAGGGTCTAAGGAAAAATTTTGGGATGTGGGAATGAAAGCTAGGGTTTCTTAGCTTGAAAACTAAAAATTTGAAACAAGGAGAGTAAACACCATGAATTTAGAAATCATAACATGTAAGGAGGGTATTGAAGAGTACAGCTTACTTGCTTGGAGATGAAGAAACCCTTGTTGGTGATTTGGAGCACATGCACAAAGTTTTAGAGGCTGTGAGTGAAACTGGGTAGGAGCACAACACTAGTTGTAGGAGCACATCGCCTATCTGCCAGGAGCACATTGCCTTCTCTAGGAGCGCAATGCCTTTGACAGGTGTGCAGCACCTTGCCTCCAGGAGCGCAATGCCACCCAAATCTTGGATTTTGACACTACAAACTTGATTTTTGAGCTCAGAGAATGAGAGCTTGATGGTCTAGAGAGAAAATGAATGCCTTCTTTTCCTTTTGATGAGCTCTTATACTTGATGGATTGGATGAATTTGATTGTGGGACCCACTTCTCTTATTCACATTCACTTTAATATTTGAAACCTTTACCTTTCAATTTTTCTTTTTGATCTTTGGAGTTTGATCATTTGATAGATTGAGAACACTTAGACTTTGAAACTTCTGAGCTTTCTTGGCATATGAAACTTTGAGTTGACAATTATCTTAGAACCATGAGATTATTACATATTGAGAAAACATAAAATTACATAATTGAATGAAAATTACATAATGGAATAAAAACTACATATTACATTTCAACTTTACATAGTAAAGTGAATTTATTGGTGACCCTTAGTCTTGTTGGTCTTTTATGCAATGGAAATGATGTTTTAATGTACCTTGAAAACTCTAAGACCTAATGGACACCTTGACTGAATGGACTTCATGAGGACATGACTGAGAAGGTGATAAAGACTCATGAATTATGGACACTTAGCATAGTGATGAAATGAGTCAACAAGTGATGAGATGATTTTTTTTTTAAAGAGTGAAAATTGATTGTTATCTACACCAAGTGACCAAATTTTATCATGACCTAGTGGAATGACAAAAAATTTCTCAATGGGACACCTAACATGACATGAAAGAGTTAATTTGATCACTGGTGGAAGGATTAAAATACTGACACTAATAGAATGTATTCCAAAACATAATCATTATCAACTATGATCTCCAACTTGATTTTCCATGCAACAAAGTTAGATGAGTCACCCAACTTCTCATGTCCCTTGAAGATAGAGGAATACATCTTGGCATGACTAGATAGGCTCCTTCATCTTTACAAAGATGATAGCTTCAATTCTTGTCTCCTTTTGGGCTTATCCTTCAACTTAGCTATGATACCATGTTATTTTTTCATATTGTTATATTTTGTATCAATTACTTTACCCTAATTCAATACTTCAATTAGAAATATTTTCAATATCAATTAGTATTTATACCATCTACAATAATTGAAGATAAAACAATCACTGCAATGACAAAGGAGACAATCAACACATCAACAAGAGACACCAGATTTGGTCAAAGACCAAGGAAAAACCCACTATGGGGAAAATCGTTAGAAAATTCTTCTTCTATTAGATTGTCATAAAATATTCAACAAAGAATACAATGGATCCAATACAAAATAATCCAACAAGATTAACCTAATCAACATTTATAAATATGTTCCCAGCATCAATATATATCATAAACAACTTTTCCTGTCTGCGGTCAACTACGGTTAACACGGTCATAAGTAAAAAATTATCCCGAGAGCTCAACCACACAGATGAGGAGTTATGCATATCATTGAGACCTTCCAACCACTCCCTTTAGCATGCTAGCCAATGGTTGTGATTGGAAACTTCTTTTGATAAGCTTGCGGTTATGACCCAGAAACCTTAGAGCACTTGTGAGCTTCGGACCCTATATTTTAGAACTTGTGTGAACCTCTTTCAATGACCCAACCTTCAACCTGTGCAAACCAATCAATGAAGAAGAGAAGAAGTTGATGCTTGGTAATGCCCAAATGAGCTTGCGGTCACTCTAATTTATAGGCGTCCAAGGGTGACCAATTTCATGTTAGGGCCAACTTGTCCAATTGTGCATATGTGGGATTTTCTTCATAAATACACTTTCCATTGACTAAATTAAGCCCTTCAATATTCAAAATTGGTCCTCTCGAAAAGAGGAATCTATTCCCATGGTTTGAAGTTCTCACTAAGCTTCCAAATTAGCACTTTATGTTGATTATCTCTTTTTGAAAGGTGCAGACCCTCTCATCTATCAATGTATGAGGGAGTTGAGTTTTGAGTTCAAGATGAAGGACCTAGTACTGATGCATTAATTCCTATGCCTAGAGGTCTAGCAAAATGAAGGCAAGATTTTCCTTTCTCAAGGAAAATACATTATGAAGCTACTAGAGAGATGTGAGATGGTGGAATGCAAGTCTGTGACTACTCTGATGGAACTAAAATTCAAGAAGCTATGTGGAAGTGTTGTTGGGCCCAAATTGACAAACCCTTCTAAATATAGGAAACCTGTGGAGGCCATAATGTTCTTGATAAACTCTCGATATGACATATTCTTTGTTGCAAATAATTTGAGTCAATATAAGGCTGAGCCTCATCAACTACATGGGGTTGCTACAAAGAATCTCTTAATATATCTTCATGGAACTATCAACTATGGGTTGAGATACATTGCCGAGAAATTGAGGCTACATGGACATTTTGATGCTAACTGGGCTGGCAGTGTGGTGGATATAAAAATCACCTCCAAATTTTTCTTCTGTTTGGGTTCTGCTTCAATTTCTTGGATGAGTAGGAAGCAAAAATCGGTTTCTCTAAGCATCGTCGAGGTCGAATATATTGCAGCTAATATGGCATGTTGTGAAGTTGTTTGGTTTAGGAAGCTCTTCAGTGAGCTATTTGAGCACATGTTGGTTACAAATGTTATGTATTGTGATAACCAGGGTGAGATTTTTATTTTAGAGAATCTTTTGTTCCACGACTGTTCCAAGCACATTGATATCAAGTACCACTTTATATGAGATATGGTACAACGGGGAGAAATAAGGCTCCAACACATCAAGACTGATGAGTAGGTTGTTAACATCCTCACAAATACCTTGGGGAAATTCAAGCTCTTAACCTTCCGAGAGAGACTTGGAGTCATGGAAGGACCCTCCCATGAGGGTCACACTTGAGTTGGACATTAAAATCTAGGAGCTCCTGGGGGCCTGGGGTACTTTTTGGTGCTATGTGTGACCATAGGGTGAGTGGTTCACCTTCCCCTATAGGTATGTTGTTGTTACACTGAAATTTGTCACCATGACATTTAGCTGTCTATATGGGTTCATCATTACCTATTTATTGCTCCCTTAGAAGTCTAAAATCATAAAGTTCCTAAATCAAGTCTTGGAATTGGGAAAAAGTTCATTAAAACCCTAAAAATCCTAACTCTGCACTTTTCCTAGTCATTTCCTGCGGTACCATGGTTTATTTCTATAAAAAATACGGCACATCCCGCGTGTTCTGCTCATTAAAACTGCGGACCCCCATAAAAGGTAAAATAAAAAGAAAAGTAAGTTCTGGAAGCCCAGCTAGTCGAATATTCTCCTAGCTGGGGCTTTTTAGAAGCGTTATTTGGTCAAGCTTCGCTCCTTCCATTCATGAACCTTTATCCCTTCATATATGGAGCTATCCCTTGGTTTTTGGAGCTGAAATCCCATGATGAGAGGCCTTATCCCTTCCTTTTGGGAGCTGAAACTACATCCGTTCTGCTATAAATTGAGACCAAGTTTCAGTCTCAAGGGTACTTGGTACTAAGAGAGTTCAGAAAGTACTTACTTCTTGTTTGGAAGAGGTACTTAGCACTTTGTTTTTTTAAGGTGAATTGCTGAAGAAATTATACTCTCCACATTTGGCATCATTGGCATGAGAAGGATTACATACTCATGACCATAGTTTCATGCTCATTCAGAGATTTGGAGTCTTGTCAAACTGAGGAAAACGGTTGTTCGAGACCCTGGAAGAACCTGTACAAACATCAAGGCGTCAAGGTTGTAAGGTTACTTCTTTCATACAAGTTAATACAAATAGATTCTATTTTCTCATTAAGTTGTTCATGTATCTCTTTGAATAATTTAATTCTTGGATTCCTTGATCACTAAGATAGATTATTGTTTCTGAATTATTATATCTTGCAGGTGCTTTTGATCTCTTTTTCTTGTCTTTGATCACATATCTTACTTGCTGGATCGATACTTTCTGGAGCGACTGAATTGAAGATCAAATAAGCATTGGACTTTAGGTAGGAGCATCTATCCATAGTTAATTAATAATTCTGAAGCATAATGGTCTAGAGAAAATGGTCGACATTTGTCTGTTTGTTTCTAGATATCCTTAGGATACTAGGGAGATCGCTTTTGTCCACAAGAGGGATTTATCCATCTAACAGTTGTGTATGGGGAGAGTGATTCACCTTGTCCTATAGGTATTTTTTGTATATGATGAGTGGTTCACCCTCCCCTGTGATACCCCATGATGATATATGAGAGCATAGGGTGAGTGGTTCACCTTCCCCTATGGTTGATGATATATTCATAGGATGAGTGGGTCACCTTCTCCTCCAGATGCCCCAACATACATCCTACCAATGTAGTCTAGGATTCTTGGGAAGTACCTCTCATTTGGCCAATGGGTTGGGAAAAGAGGATAGGGACCATATAACTACAAATGGATGCATCATGTACTCTCTTACTCCCTATGTCTAGGATGCATGATGTTCAAAAACATGATCATTTAGGATCAAGTTTGATTGGGGTTCTACCCTTGATTATATGGAGTGAATTTATCTAGTGGAGAGTGGAAAGGTCTTGAGTCACTCTCGATCAATTATTTTTCATTATCTATATTATTGTTTAGCAGAGTTAAAATGGTAAACATGATGATAGGATGAAATGATGATCAGTGGTCATATTTTGGCAGGTGGAATTATCCCTAGTTAAGAGGGAGTGTTAAAGTTTGTAACTAGGGAAAATTTCAGTTTGGTCGGATCATTTAATGGAGATATTTATTGCATTGAATTCTTCTTTTCAAGAGGAGCAAAATAAACCTAAGTATCACTAAATTTGGATAAGGATAAATATGTTTTTAAAGTGAATCCCACACATGTGAAAATTTTCAAGGTCGGCCACACCATCATGTAGGCTCATGAAGCCCAATGGACATGTCTTTTGACCCTCATCGACCTATATAAATAAGAGAGACTTAACTACTCATTTGGAATCTCATCATACAACATATATTCTCTCTCCTCTTTCTATTGGTTCGTACAACTCAAAATTGTAGGATCTCTCTCACACGTGCGAAGGATAGAAGTGACTTTATGATTGGGCCAAATTGCAAGACTATTTCTGGGCATTGACCAAGGACTATTTTACCTTATTTTACTGTGATTTCTGTGGGACGTTCTCTATTTAGGCAAGCCACATTAACTAGCACAAAAATTGAGGATTTATGGGCTAGTTGACTAGTGTTTACCACATCGCGAAGTGCATAGTTTGACCTATTTGAACTAACTATTTTGGACTAAATTTGACTAGAAAATAAGTCTGAGTTCGAATTCCTTTGACCAATATCAAGAAGAGGTTCTTTGACCATTTACTATTGACTGGTTATGGCTGATTTGATTGTTGTTGACCAAGTGCATAATTGTATATTTTGATAGGGTTGTTTTGGGCAATGATTTGGCAAGTCAATTTTGAATTTGACTTTGTATTATTGTACTCTCTTTCTCTCTCTCTCTCTCTCTCTCTCTCTCTGTTGAAAATTTTATATTTATAATAAGAGGAATTGATCAAGGGTTTTCCCCATCTTGGGGTTTTCCCCTAGAATTATCCAAATTATGGTGTTCTCTTGTCTTGTCTTGTCTTTTGCATTTATTGTTTATGTTCTATCTATAGTGATTTTCAATGTGATTAATGGTTAACGTGATTTATATTGGAAATTAAGTGGAAATTTTCATTGGGCTAATAAAAGGACATTGAATTAATTGTTGCAAGCATAGAACATACCATTGTTATCTAAAATTAAGAGAGGTCACCCAATTACCTTCAAGAGACAAAAGCTACAGGGTCATGAGAGGTTTTATTCCATATAAAAAAAAAGATAATTTGGACATTATGCATGCTTTGGAAAAATTCTGACAATACTTGGTGGGAAAGAGGTTCAAGGTGAAGATTGATCACAACAATCTTCGATTCTTTTTGGAGCAAAAGGAACATCAGGAGAGACAAAAAAAGTGGGTTAGTAAGATCCAAGCTTATGATTTCAAGATAGACTATGTCAAGGGAAAGAAAAATATAGTGGCATATGCACTCTCTAGGAGGCACATGAAACTCTTGCTCATGGATATCACTCAAGATTGGAAAGCACAGTTGCTAGTAGAGTGCTCCAAGAATTAGCAGGCATGCGAGTTCTTGGATGGTACTTTTGGGGATGACAAATATCAGGTGACGAACGAGGTCATATACTATAAGGACATAAAATATTTGGTGTCAAGCTCACGATAGAGAGAGAAAATCTTGCATGTTTCCCATGAATTGTGAAAATTTATGAACACAGAAACCCTACTATAGAATGTTGATTTACTTATCGTACTTGTTTTATTATACAAAAGTTATTTAACTAAAATATTCCAAAAAACATCAAAGTAAACAAAATCCGTAGTCTACACATATACAAATCATTTACTGAAACATAGTGCACATATGACAAAGGACACGCATGATTTTTCAGAAAAATATCCCTGGAAAAATACAATGCAGGAAAACCGGTGCAATAGATCTGAGGGTTTATTATTATGAAGAAGTAGTATTCTAAGTACATCTAGGGTTCCATAATCCGGCTCACCCAACAGAGAAAACCTCATCAGCAGAGAAAATGTGAGTTTTATCTCACCTGGCAAGTCCCAACTGATCTGGATGAGCCACTAGTGAAACCCCAACTAGCTCTTCAAAGTCTCTATGCTACCACTGCGTAAGGCTGTGTGTCACCGGCCGAGGGACTGCACCACCCTTGCTCTGTGCCAATCAGCTTCTCCCAGAATCTGGTTTCAGCCCTGTCGGCTTAGAAAACCCGATCTCCAGCTAATTTCAGACTTTTCCTTGGAGGCTTTGCGCTGCCCCTAAGTCAACCCTGCATCACCCTCTCTAGGGTTTGTGTCACACCCTCTGATGGTTGCATAGCCTCCACTGTGTCTATGATACCCTTGCTCTGCATTGTACTCTTGGTCCTCTGACCAATCATTGCATATGCCCCTCACTACTTCTCTAAATCACTTAACTCTGATCTTCTTCTGAGCACTGCTCCGTCATAAGAATTCGATCTCTTAGATTCACTGTGTGTGTATACTCCAATTGGCCCCAAGCCTTTCCTTTATACTTTTCTCGTTGGAAAATCAATGGTCGTGATCTAATATGTAATCAACAGATAGATTAGAAGTAGCTTGATCCACGTCACTTAGAATTTTCTTTTCACATGTGTAAATTAATTCACTTTAATTTCTTAATTCCCTAAGTTAGACTTAGGGTCCCCATTAAAAAAAACAATTATTTGAATAACTTTTACATCAGATGGAAATTCTCCAAAATTTCTAGGTCTTGGAGATATCATGTGTTCTAGCCCCTCCACAATGTTTTGGAGCCAGATAACACTAGATGTTACCTCAAAATATCAACATGAATCACTCATGGTAGGCCATCAGGGAATTTTCAAAACATACCAGACTATCAAGGAGTCGTTCACTTAGAGAGGCCTCATGTTCGGGAGTGCAATGTTTTCTAGAGGAACGAAGGGGAGTGGACACATCCAACTAGCCTACTACAACCCCTTGCCATTCCGGAAAGGAAGTAGCAGAGTATCTCCATGGATTTCATCACCAATATTTTAGTAGAATAGGTGCATGATTGCATCTACATTGTAGTGGACAAGTTGACCAATTTTTTTCATTTCTTTCCTATTCCATCAAGGTCCTCAGCTTCACAGGTAGTTGAGATTTTCTTCAGAGAGGTATTCAAGCTACATGGTCTTCCCAAGACCATCATCAGTGACCAGAAAAACATACTTATGGGGGGATTTTGGCAAGATTTATTTATATTGGTGGGCCCCAAGCTCACTCCCAATACTAGCTTCCACCCCCAGACATATGGGGAAACATAGATCATGAATAAATGGCTAGAAGGGTACTTGTGAATACATGATAGGGAGCAACGTGCATGAGTAAACTGGCTAGATCTTGGAGAACACTACTACAACACCAATAACCACATGTCCATCAATATGTCACCTTTTCATGCCCTTTATGGTTATGATGCATTATATTTTACTAACATGGTTTTTGGATATAACCGAGCCCTTGGGGAAAAGGATTAGATACAGGAGAGCCATGAGATCATGAGGGCTCTCAAAGAAAACTTTAAGATAATATAAAACCAACATAAGATGTATGCATACATCCACAAGGTTTAGAGACACTTTGAGGTTTGGGACTTAGTTTTCCTACATCTCCAACTATACAAGCAGTTTACACTAAAGCATAAGGGAGCTCAATTAGAGATCCCAACAACTAGCAAAGTGTATACCGTATTCCATGTATCTTGCTTGAAAAATGCCTTGTGATAGAAGGTGATAGTTTCCACAGATTTTCCACCCTTGGATGATGACACTTGGATTTGGTACCAAAATCCATTCTAGAGATGAGTGAGAGGAAGCTCAGGAACAGGACCATCATGGAGTTTCTTGTTAGGTGGAAGGACCTACTAGAGGAGGATGACACATGGGAGGGAGAACAGGTTTTACAACATCCGACATTGCAGTTGCCTAAGGACAAACAACTTTTGGGTGGGGAAGACTATCATGTCCACAATAAATAATTTTTCCAAGTAAAATCCTAAATTTTTCAATTTTGGCGTTGAGAAATATTTTGGCATATAAAACTTAGGAAAAGTGGGTTATGAATATCCCACTTAATTTTTGGAGAAAAATGAGGCTACAGACATAGGAAGAGATAAATTAATTTTGTAGTGGGACGTGGGGGCCAGCCAAAAAGGGAAAATCTAACCCCTTAGGAGAAACTCTCACTTGTAGAGGGAAGAGAGAGAAGAGGATTTTGAATTAATGGAATGAGGGACCCACCAATGAAGGATGAGAAACAGTTATAAATAGCACAAGGAGGTCACAATTTGACATCTTTTTTCCTATATATTTTAGGAGTTCGAACTCTCTCTTGGAGGTTGTTGAGCACAAGTGGATTAGAGTTGTTTAGCTCAATTGTTTCAAGATGAAATTTCCCTCATTTTGGATAACTTTGAGTGTCTCCCAAGTGAGGCTTGGGGAGTCTACTTCATGGCTTCCATGGGATCTAATTGAAAATAATTCTCCCAACTATTTGCACTCCCTAGGTGCATGAGCTAAACTACACCACTTAATTGGTGCAATTTCCTTCGGTGATAGGATTCAAGTCTTTGCAAAAGTTTTTATTTCATCCAGAGGAAGAGATTTGCAATATTTTGTAGGGTTAATATAAGAGCCATTTTCTAGGCCAAATATTTCCATTTCTAGGCCTTTACAGGGGTTATTAAGCAAAGTCTGCACAAAGATTTGGAGCTGAGGATATTTCCGGAGATTCAACTGGAAAAGGGCTAATTCTGGAGGATATTTTACAGAAAATTTATCAGTGATTAGGTAGGAGTTCGAGCCATATTTCAATAACACTCCTCTTGTTGGGCACACAACTATCTCACTAGATAATTCACACTTTTTAGGGCTTCACAATTCCATTGGAATTGGCCCGTGATATTTCAGGTTTTTGGTGTGTTAATTTGGGAACTCAATGACAAATTTCATCCTTTGCATTAAGTTCATCTTTCAGAGAGGACTAAAATTGACTTTTGAAGCACTTAATTTGGACAAGGTAAAATATATTTTTGATCAAATGTCCACATTGACACATTTTCTCAAGTCAGCGTAGAAGAAAAATGAGCACTCCTCCAATGCTTATAAATACAAGTCAATTCCTCCTCATTTAGCATCACAACACACATTATTCTTCTCTCTCTCTTTGATTTTTTGGTTTGTAAAGATGTGAGGTATCTGAGTTTCTCTTCACACGTGCGAGTTTTTCTTGAGCATCTTTGACTTTTTGCGTTGACATTTTTCAGCAAGAAATTTTAAGTTTGACTGCTTGGTTTGACTTGCTTTGAACTAGAAAAATTCGATCCCTTGAGGCCGAGTTGACTGGCATAAAAATAGAGGCAATATAGGTTTTTTAACTCATGTTGACTTCATGGTTGAATGCAAATTTTACCATAGTTTTGACCACAGAAAACTCTCTCATTTGACCATGTTTTGGAGGATTGTTTTTAGGCTGACTTTGACCATAAATTGAGGCCAAATTTGACTACTTTTGACCAAGCTCTTGGAGGGTTTTTTTTTACCATTGACTGTTGAATTTTGAGGTTTGGTTAGGGCACACATTGTTGTTGTTGACTATAGTTGACTTAGACAGATTTGTAGCTGGTCTAGAGTTGAATTTTGCTGACTCTCTCTCTTGTCTCTTTTTGGGATAAAATGATTGGAATATTGACTTGGATATTGGATATTGGATATTGGCTAGTCAAATTTTGACATTGAATATTGGATGATGTACTCTCTCTATTGAAAATTTAAAGACAATATAATATAAGAATATTTGCAAAGGGCTTCCCCCCTTGTGGGGTTTTTCCCTGGTCATTGACCAAATACTGTATCTCTTGTCTCTTGGTTGTCTTTTCATTGTGCATATTGCTTAATTGTTCTATATATTATTTCTATATTGTTATTGGTTAATTGAAGAAGTGAAATTGTGAATTGGATGCTATTGGAAATTATTGAAGTAATAGTTGCAACATAGAACAATTCTAAACAAAAAATTAACATGGTATCAGAGCAAAGGTGAAGAGAATCCCAAGAGACATAGAACAAGAGCATCCATATTCTAATAGTTGAATTTTGGTTTGGTAAAAAATATCTACCTCATACTTCAAGGATAATGAAAAGTTAGTTGATGCATCTGGCTTTGCAGCTTGGAAGATCAAGATCAATATCACCTTAGATGAATATGATGTCTTGGAATACGTGAAAGGAAATATTTAAGCACCTCTGGAAAATGTTCCCCAAGTTGTGAAGGCCAATTTCAAGAAAGGTGAGATTAAAGCTAAGAAGTTTATTGTTGATTATTTAAGATATCATTTACTTGTCTATATTTCATATTTGAGGACATCCAAGGAAATGTACATTAAGATTGTGGGCATGTATCAAGTAAACAATTTGAGCCACATTATGGATTTGGAAAATCAATTCAAGGAATATAAGCTGCCAAAGGGAGAGTCTATACAAGCATTCTTTATAAGAATCACTGAAATTAGGGATCAACTCCACATTACTCTAGAAATTGTGCTTGGCAGGGAATTAATGATGAATACCCTTAGTGGTATTCCCTCATCATGGGACATTTTCATTACTTATATTAAAAATAAATAAAGGATCCTTACTTTTTATGAGCTACTTTTTATATGTAATCAAGAGGAAAGATTGATGATATCTAGGGGGAGAATTCAAATCCCAAATGAAGGAGAGTCTACAACCTTCGTTGCTCAGGGGAAGAAGAAGAATAAAGGGAAAGGAGAGGAAAATCCATCTAATTCAATACAAACTCCTTAAGCCAACCGGGACTCCAAGGATTCAATAATATGAGATAGAGAAGTCAAATGCTACAATTGTCATAAAACAGGTCACTATGCTCGAGATTGCCTCAAGAAGAGAGATGATCCTAGAAGAAACACTTCAAGGTCCTACAATAATCACCATGGCTACAAAAAAAATAGGTCATATGATAGAAGAGATGGAAGAAGGAATGATATAATAAGAAGAGACTCTCTAGATGATTGTGAAGAAATCTATCGTCCACAAAAGAGGTCAAGAAATTTCAGGTATGCAAGAAATGCTACTAATAAATCTAAATATATCCTTACTTATACTTTTTCTAGTTCCTCTCCTCTATATGCTTGGGATGGATGGTTGTTTGATGGTGGGGCCTCTCACCGTTTCTATGGGTATAAGGAAGTTCTCTCTAATTTTGTAGAAAGGGATTCAAGTATGAATATTATTCTTGGAGATAACTCCACTTATCCCATGAAAGGATTTGGGTTTGTCAAATTTCACTTGGACTCTGGGGAATCTGTTGTGCTTCATGATGTAATGTATGTATCGAGATTGAAAAAGAATTCCGTATACATTTCTTCTTTGGAAGATAAAGGAATGAGGATTCTGTTCATCAAATGGAAAGTGCTTACTTAGCCTATTAGATCCCCTATGAGAGATGATTTCACATTGGGATATAGATTTTAATGACTCTATAGAGTCATTGGAAGACCTATTCTAGCAACGGTCCATGATACAAATCATCAAAGTGAGTTGTGGCACTGAAGGCTGGCCCATCTTCACTATGAAGCACTTCCAAAATTGAATAAGTTGGTTTGTAGGATTCTCAATATTCAAGCTCATCAAGATGGAGTATTTCCGGGGTGTGCCAGTGGAAAGAAGACAAGAGGAAAATTCCCCTCTAGCCAGAACAAGACAAAAGACATCCTCCACCTCATTCATTCTGATATGTGTGGTCCAACGCCCTTAGATTCACTTGGTGTCCATCTTTATTGCATTACCTTCATCAACAATTTCTCAAGAAAGACATGGATATATTATTTTAGGCACAAGGATGGGGCCTTCGAAATTTTCAAGGAGTTCAAACCTTTGGTCAAAAATCAAACAAGGAAGAAAATAAAGGTCTTCAAATATGACAACTAAGGAAAATGCATCTCAAATGAATTCATAGAGTTTTGCATGAAGGAAGGTATCAATAAGGAGGCTATTGTGCCCTACAATCATGAACAAAATGGATTGGCTAAAAGAAAGAACATATCTATTATGGAAGTTTCCCATGCTATGCTCCATGATCAAAAGTTGCCAAAGTTCCTTTGGAGAGAAGCAAGACCCTTGAAGAATTATTCATGGGTGCCAATCCGGACATTGGTCACTTATGTATATTTGGTTAACCCGTATATTTCCATGTGTCGAAGGAAAAAAGAAACAAGTTGGAAGCCTTTGGAAGAAAATGTGTTGCCCTTGGAAAAGCAGGGGAACTTCCTTTTCCTCCTCCTCCTCCTGAGAAGAAGAGTGAATATATGGATATTCTAGAAGGTTCTTCCATGCCGAAATCTAAGAAAGATATCGTTGATGATCCCTTGGAGCCTATGGACCACTTGGACCCTCCTCCAAGTGATCCCCCTGTTAGGAAGTGGCCATTATGGCTTCGTGGCACACTTCAATATGTCGAGAAACATGCTAATGTCTATGGAATATTTTGAGAGAGCAAGAAACCATTCAGGTACCAAGCATATGTTGTAACTATGAGAAATATGATTCAAGATGAGTGTCACACCTTTGAAGAATCCGTGAAGGAACAGGTCTAGAAGGATGTTATGGACGAAGAATATGAATCTATTATGAAAAATAAAATATGGGATGTTGTGCCTAGACCAAAGGGATGCTCAGTGGTGACCTCCAAATGGCTCTACAAGATCAAGAATGGGGCTGATGGAAGCATCAAAAAATACAAGGCAAGGTTTTGTTGTGTTATTCAACAACCCCTCATTATTTATATATAGTTACCTTAGGAAATAATGGGGACCCTTTTTAATTTTAAATTTAGGTTTGTAAAATATATTTTTTTTAATAGAATGGGATAATATGTTGAGGATTTTTCTAAACCCGACGTTAATAAAATAATTTTTTATTCTTTATATGATAAAAAATTGATATCCGAAAGGTAAACTTGAATCCTATTGGAAGAAGGACTTAAACGAATGTAATGAAAGCTCCATTACATATTTCATATCGCAATTCCAAGTAGAATCACTAAAAGCGCTCTATTCAAAAATCATGATGTGACGTCCCTCGAACACATAAAACATATTTCCAAAGGACTTGTATTAAAAAAGAAATAACAAAGGATACAACTTTCCGACGGGTGTAATTATAAAAATCATTGGTAGGACCCATCTATCTTCCATGTCATCCTTTTCTACCCCACCATCGCAATCTATCTTGATATCATTAGAAACCCCCAATCTAAAATCTTGATGCGATATCACAATCACAGTTCCGCAAGCCTATTATCACATCGCAAAACTTAAAGCACACTTGCCCCTCCAATGCCCCGATATCTTAATCCATCGATAAGATCTTATATTTAATTAATGCAAATACTTGATCGCATATCGGTGAATTAAATGTATCACATGTTTTAGATTGTGCTCCAAAGGAATTTTGCGATGTAAAATATTAATAAAACGTTGAGCTATCAAACTAAACTATGTGAACTCATGCTTTCAATTACAACTAAGGCATAATGGTATTGATGGTCTTGAGTCCCCAAGTGATTTTATTTTTGTTTACTTAATGTTTCGGGATTTTTTGCATTTAAACCATATTCATCATCACTTCAAAGTTTTGTGTTAATCGCTCTTGCATTCTAAGTTTTGTTCCTCATTTTTTGTTCTATCCTTGCTGCAAGCTAGTCCTGAGAATCAAGACTCTTGAGAAATGTCAAAAGCTACGAAGAAAAACAAGAAACCCATGGCTACTCCACAGTCTTCTCCTTCTACTTCAAAAATCACATAAATTCCCCCACTATTCTCTGATACAACATGTCCCACAGACTGTGGGACTTCTTCATGGGAGGCCATGCATAAATTATTTGAAGATGAAGAGACCAAAATAATCAAAAGGGTAGCTACAACTGATGCTTCATCATCCTCTGAAAATTCTTACAGTGAAGTCACCAATTATTTCCTCCATCGAATTTTTGCTCGCCCTAAAATTATTGCTTATACAGATATGGTGAAGTGGATAATTGATAATTTGAATATCGTTGAAACAACATTCCTAACTTCAAGGGAAACAATAATTGGGTCTTTCAAGGTGGAATATTTCCATAAAATGTATCATTTACACGACCCACAAAATTGTTATGATAAGAATTTACTTCATCAATTCGGAGAGGAAAATAAGCTAGAGTCAGAGCCAATAAGGCAATGGAGATGCAACTCGTGACAAGCACAAACATGGCAATAAGGGTATGTACTCCACATCTTCTCTTGCTAGTTTGTATTGCTATGTTGCTAGAATGATGTGTAGATTTTTCTGGTATCCTAATACAAATAAGTTTTCAGTATAACGGGTTCCTCTCATTGATGTTATATCAAACTCATACATTATATATTGGGCCACTATCCTTTCCAATAATATTTCCTCCAAAATCCTAGGATATAGAAAAAATTGGAAAGTCACTTCCAAGACAGTTCCCTCCTTTTTCATGAGTGCATATATTATGGATGTAGTATGTTTTACTTTTGACTTCCCAACCATGGGATGGAAATGGACTGTAGAAGACCCTACCCCTATTAATATTTACCATAATATCCTTTGGGAGTCCAATTTTTTAGTCTCATTTTTATATAATTTGCCATGGATTCATATTACCCCTACATCAAGTTGTCTTTGGAGAAAAAGCCCCAAGACTGTCTAATGAAGCTATTGATGATTTCATAGTTATAGGGAAATGGTTTGAAGATGAATTATTTACATATGTTAGGGTTTATGGAAGCCTATCTAGGCCCCATGTCCTCCCATTTTATGTACCTGAGAAACTCCTGGCCACAGAAATTTCCTATCAGGCAGTAGGAAATGGACCGACCAAAGCCTTGAAAGAAGCCAAAAAGTTCTCATGGCCATCATTTGCTTTCAATTGTGGTGTCTATGCCTTGGATAATTACAAGCACATAGGGCTTGAAATTAACCAAATTCAGTTTTTAAAATTTGCTACTATTCCCAACAGAAAGTTTCACCTAAAAAAATTGGCCCATAAATTTACATCATAGGTTAAGGTCAGAAAATTGATGCATGAGATCAATGATTATGATGACATGTTTGAGTCTACTGAGACATACTTATATGTAGAGAAGTTTGCAGAGATTAACCTTAATCTAGAACAACTTACTAAGTTTAAATAATTCATGAATAAGAGGTTGGAAAGTATCCCTCTTGACACATTAAGGGTTTCACAACCAATCTTATAGAAAGAGTAGGATTTGGAACATCCTCCAAAGGGCACTGAGGTCCTATAGGGAAACAAAAGAAACCACATCCACAAAACAACCAACTGTTGATACATTATTCAATAGTGATTTAGATAAGGTCTGGCACCAATCTGATCAACAGATCAAAGGGTCATAGGATTAAATACTATTGAGCCTAAGGAGACAATCAACACTCCTCAAGGGAATAGACAGAGTCCACTTACTGTTGGGGCCTATAGAAAGGCTATTAACACGTATGATATTGAATTCATACCGACATACCCTTCATCGGAAATTGTTCTTAAGATTGAAGAGATTCCTCCTCTTGACATATTTTATAGTCCCAAGCATAGGACTTTGATTAATAGACATAGAAAGAGGAGAAGAATGGAACAATCCCAGGCACTAGTTCCTGGAGATATACCAATGGAGGTGGAATGGAAATATCCACAAACCAATCCATCCGATGAATTAAAAAGACTATCAAAGTTTGTATGTGCTTATGCAACTACCACTATTGATAAAGCATCAGAAGTGAAACAATTGGTCAACGAAAAGGATGATGGAATACAACAGTTGGAACAATAATTGTTAAAAGAAAAGAAAATTATTGATCATCAATGGAAAAAACGGTTGTCACAATTGCAACAAAGCTTTAATCATATGAAACTGCAACATCAAATTGACATTAAGGTAAAGGGTGCTCAACTTCAAAAACTCCAACTCACAATTCAAAAACTGAAGGACAACCCGAAGATTGAAGACTTTAAAAAGGAAGCAATGGAACTAAACACCCTTTTATCCCAACATCAATTAGTCTTTTTCCATAAATTGGAAATCATCAGATCTATGCAACGAAACTGATTCACTGATGAATCAATCGCCCAATCTGAGGACAAATTTCGAAGATATTGATGATAAGATTTATGAATTTATCACATGGCAGGACAACGCAGAAGGCAAGGCAACAAACCTTCCAAAGATAGAGGATTCACAAAAGGAAATCCTCTTTACAGATTGGGACATAAAACTTAAACAATCAGAAATGGATCTTTGTAGATCAATTGATGTTGTGAATAATATTACTGAAACTATCAGTAATAAATTATTGGCGCTAATTTGATCCAAGAATGCCTAGTTGGTTCCCTTCCCGATGTCAAAATATTGATGAAAGAATGTCAAGAGTGGTCAAAGAGAAAGTAGGAAAACATTAAGAAACTGTCAAAACTTTATTGGGATAAGTATTGGCAATACTTGGTGAAGCCACATAGCCAATGGCTAATGTTGCGATGCCTAGTCGATACCGCCTCACACATGTTCCCGACACTTTCAGATGCAGTGTACACTGGGAAAATGTGCATAATACCAACACAACCTCCTGAATTGTAGCCAATGTTAGATATTTGTGAGCTCCATAAACAAATGGGAAAGCATCCAACAACCCATTCCTAAGCTTATCTTTCAAACAAACTCTATTTTCCTCTTTTTATCTCTTATTTTAGGAAAGTTGTTTAAACCTCCTCAACACTTTGTGTATTTTCTATTTTTACATTCCTCGTATTAGCTATATAAACCCTTCAATGTCTTGAAAGAAAGGGTTCTGAATTTTTTGAGGGAAGGCTTTGAGAATTTGCACTATTGTACTTTTTAAAATCATCTTAATAGAAAGGTTGGACCAGGGCTATTCCTTTCATGAT
Source organism: Pinus albicaulis (assembly GCA_034641835.2). Lineage (NCBI taxonomy): Eukaryota > Viridiplantae > Streptophyta > Pinopsida > Pinales > Pinaceae > Pinus > Pinus albicaulis. The sequence goes on from CM076572.1 coordinate 1,042,299,035, forward strand.
AAGAGTGATGATATATCGGGTACTTATATCATTATATTGTTGTTCTGTTTACATGTGATTAATAGTCATACTTCTTTTTAAAATTGTTTTGTTATATATGTCTTTTAAAATACAATTGAGCATTAATTCACTTTTGAAAAAGAAAATATTTCCATCTTTAAATATATGAAAAAGACATTCAGTTATTTGATGTGATATGTTTTTAACCATTAATTTGATTAACTAATTAATCAAATTAATTATCTTTAAAAATTTTTACTTCTGTAAGTGTTAAAAATCTACATTTTCATGCACTAAGGATCATCTTTGAAATCACATACAAAGTAAAAATAATTAAGTCCTAATATATATATATATATATATATATAGATATATATGTTACATCTCATTATCACTTCCATTTATCATTATCATTTAACTATAAATACCTCACACCCACTCAATTATACTTTACTGGGAAAGTGGTCCCATCACCCTAGTCAGAGCCACTTCTCCAAACGGAAAAGGAATGGTTTGTAAGTTCCCAGCCGGCTGGTTATCCCTGATGTTGTTGCAGCAATTTTGAGGCATCAACATTTTTTGGCGCTAGAAGGAGGGCCAAGCAGACTATGAATGGCATCAAGGTCCAATCCTAAATATAAAGGCCAACAAAAGAGTCAATCCCCCTCCAAATCACCTACAACTTCAAGATCACATTCAAAATATCCTACCTCTAGATCTGAAGTTGTCCAATCACCTCCTAAATCTCCTAGTACATTTCCTAAGGTAATATCCCCAGATTATACTCGATCATCACCTGAAGTCCACACTTTAATTAAGAAATAAGAATAAATTTCTATTTCAGCAGAAAATTTTGTGCCATATGAAACTTCTAAAAGAAGTGTAACCTCCTCTTTACAATTTACTAGTGTACTAACTCTGTCTCAAAGTGAAAAACTTGGAATAACTCCATTTGAATTTCCACTCTGTTAAGGTCCTATAATAATAGGGTTCATAATTTTTTAATTGACTTTGATAGTCTTGTAAATATGTACATACCTTGTTTTCTGTAAGTTGTTTTCCCATATTTGAAAATAATAAAAAAATGAAAAGAGGGTAAAAATCCTAAAAGAAAGATTAAAGGACTTAGAAAAGAAAAGATAAAAGATAATAAAAAATGGACCCCAAAATAAAAAAGAGATAAAACAAGACATGAAAGTGAGCAAGTTGAAATGCCACTACTATTTATTTTTACTGCAAGAATAATGATTATGTGCAGATCATCCAAAATGCCATAATCCATGATCAGTTAAATATTTTAATCTTAACTTTTCATGCTTTGAATTTCATGTTTTAGATGGAGAATAAAGATATGTCAAACAGCTTAGACTTGACAAATCAGTAAATAATTAGAGAATAAATGAGGAGCTCAACAGTTTAATTTGAGCCCTCGGATGAAATAAGGTTAGAGTTAGATAGTTTTACGCTTTAAAAAGAAAAATGGATTTAGGGTGGCAATTTTAAATGCACCCATGCAAATGAAGTAAAAAAATGTTAGAATAATGATGGGTATGTAGAAAGCAGTTGTGCAAGGCATGTAATAAAGCATCATCGGGCAAGTTACTAATTTCCGCTCCCCCGCAATGATCCAATATTCTAAACCTTCAGTTAAAAAGGCTCAGAGCATTTCTTTGACTTTTGTTGGGACCAGCCCCAAGGCTTGATAACTGATTGGTTAAAAATATTAGATTCCCTATATAAAATCCATTTCCTCAGCATATTCACCCTTTTCCAAAAAATTACAAACCCTTTCCCTAAGTAAAACACCTCTTTTCTTAGAAAAAGTAAAATCCCCCTTAATTAATTTCATTTCATCCAAAAACACTCAAAAACCCACAAAATACATCTTATCCTAAGTTTATGTGTAAAAATCAAAATGGATAATTTTATCCTAAAATGTCTCTTTACACTTTACTTAGTTTAAATTCTATGTATTTCCATTCATTATATTTCATTTCATATTAATTTTTAACTTAAAGTATTAAATCCCTTATAATACCCCTCCTTTATATTAATTCATTTTGTTTTAAATATCCCATAAAATCCACTTATTTAACATTAAACCTATGGTTTATATATCCCATGTGCTGAAATAAACCCCGCCATATTCCCCATTGGTTTGAACATATCCTATAAATTAATCCCGCTCCAAATGGTTTTAAAACACATGTAAATGTTTTATTTACCATGTAATATATTTGGCACCATTGGTTGTTAAACATTTGTTAATGTTGTATACACCATGTAATATTTGTCCCGCCAATCAAATAATACACTATTTTTTTTTTACATTATAAACTTATATTTTAACGTTAAAACTATCCCACCATATCATAAATAAAACATTAGTTTTTATGTTTTAATATTAAAATTAAACCCCAACACAACATAAAATACCCGGGCCTCACGCCCCACTACCAAGCAACTCCATAGAAAATATCCACTGTTCGCATTAACGCCCTCCAACCCGACGATCCAAAATGAATATTGCATTTTAAACTGCGCAATCTAAACTCATTTCAAACAGTGCGAAATGGGATGTTTTGATCCCTTCTCTCTCCTCCACACGGCAGCAGCTTACTGGATCGCATTCGATCCAACCAAAGCCACTTACTGCCCAAACCCACATGATAACCACCTCCGTTTTTCCGCCTTTGAAGACCAAAACCGCCCTCCGTTTCGACATGACCACCATTAAATACCGACTTGTTTTGACTTAAAAACACTATAAAACCTTCAAAATGCATACAATCGAACCCTTCTTTGCATTATATCTATGCGTTTATCCTTCTGACTAAGAAACAAAGCCAACACACTGGTTTTACGCTCAAAGAACCTGAGAAATCCCTGCATTTGCTGTCAAGACTATTGGAAAGCTTCCAGATTGTTTCTAGAGAACTTCAAACACCATCAGAAACATATTTTACACTTCAAAACCTGTTTGAAAGACCTAATACCTACACAAACAGGCAATTTCCGAAGAAAACAAATCTATTGTCATTTGAAAAGGAATTTCTGAAAGAATTAAGCCCAATAAAGCCTATTAACCCAAATAAATACCTTGTAGTTGCCCGCAAAGAATGAATTCCCTGTCAAAAAATTGATAAAACCCTGTTCTCAATATTGTAAACTTTTTTTAAATTAAAATTGAATATTTTCAGTCTTTGCAGACCTTATAATACTTCAAATTTGTCCAGAAATCCTTTGCAGGTAACCACAACCCTTCAGTGTCCAATTTGAAACATTTTCAGTCCAGTATTTACTAAAAAAAGCATAAGAAACCTTTCTTTCTTATTTCTAAACTTGTAAAGAGGCTAAAATCCAGTTGAAAGCCAACTTTAAAATTTGGAATCCAAGAAAAAACCAATTTTTGCCTATTTTGATCCAAAGAACCTCTGTTAGAATTAAAAACACTTCTGTAAACAATTTAATCTTACATAAGAGTCTAAAAATGTCTAAATACAAAGTTCCAGTTATCCAGAAAGCCTAAAAAATTTTAAAATCCAATCCAGCCATGTCCTCCAAGACTGCAATTGTTGTAAATCCTCTACAACCTCCTACTGTAGACATTGAACATATACCTTTAGCAGATGTGGACTATAAAATAGAAGACCCAGTGGTAGAATTTAACCTGTCATACCTCCACTGCTGGAGTCTTGAAAAGTCATTAGATCAGGTTGAAGAAGTCCAAATTTGGGATTCAAACCTACCCAAATATGTTATTCCACTCACACATCAATGCCCAGAGGTTATTAGATTGTGTCAGACATATTATTCACCAGAACAAAGAGCAATGGTAAATGAAAACAAAGAATTATTGTTTACAATTACTGTTGAGTCCATAAACCAGATGCTACAGCTCAAACCTGATCCCAAAGTTGTTCCTTTATCAATAGAAGCACTTACAAAGTTGGACATTGGTCTTGATTTTCCCAAAAGGTTTCAATTTTTTTCAAGTGTTCATGCCTTTACATGTTGAAATTCCACAAATCAACCCTCCTTATTCTATTTCAAAATTTCCAAAAGGGTCAAGGCATGTCATATCCATGTTGTCATTTATCCTAGGATACTTTACAGATGAACATATAGATGATTCAATCCTAGGTTTCCTATCTACCTTTGCACCAGGACAGCCTCCTTATGTCATCTTCAATTATGTTGAATACATAGCTGATAATATCCATGATCAGCTTGTCAAATTTCCAATTGAAGGAGTATGTAGATATACATCCTTTCTCTTCCATATGTTCTTATATTTTCAAGCAGACAAGTTCTCAATAACCCTCCAGAAGCTTGATATATAATAAAATCCACTTTCAGTCATCTTTTGGACATATTTGATTAGAAAAGAGTCCACAGAGTTCAGTTATGCAGAGTTTAAAGATTACTTTGTCCACCCATTGATAAATATGTTAACACATATAGAACAGCCAAGAATCAGTGATGAAATTAAGAAAGTTCTACAGCTATCAGAGTAGACTAGAACTGGAGATTGGTACTTATATGAAAAACATACAAAAATCAGAGTTTTTGGGTCTAATCTTTTACCCTACAAACTACCTAAATATGTGCCAATGAGAGTTTTTGCTTTGGAATACATCAGGAAAATCTTAAATTCAGATTCTATCAACTTCCTATCAACTAAAAAGAAAACCCAATTTAAGTTGAAGAATCAGGTGGGACCTTTTATTTGTAATCACAGAGATGTAGGAACAGAAGCAACTAAACAATTACTTGAGTACATATTTGAAGAAATATTTTCATGGAACTGTGATCCACAAGGAATACTAAGAAAAATGAGGGTTAAGTGTAAACTAACACCTTATATTCATGAGAAAAAACTAGAGATTGAACAATATGTCAATCAAACAGAGTGGCTAGAAAATACCTTGGTAGATGCAGTTAAAGATGGTGATGCTAGTCACACCTTGCAAACTGCAAATCAAGGAGAGAAAGCTACTAAAAGAGTCAGAGAAGAAGGTACCTACATTGCTGAGACAACAACTGAAACTAGGTTTAAACTTAGATACAATAAAAAGCCTAAGATCAGTCCAATTGATAAGGAGAAAGTGACTATAGAGGTAGAAGATGCATATGTTCCAGATACTAATACAGATGCTGCTACAGTTATTACAAATGAGCCAGCCACAGAGAATCGAAATGAAGAAAATCCTAATAATTCAAATACACAGGTAGTAGAGAAGGAGCAGAATATGGAGGCATCCTCCTCACAGACAACAGAAGAAAAAGATCTTGACATCAGGGAAAAATATAAGCAGATTAAGGAAAAGAATGAAGAAATAAAAAATGAGATATATTATCAGTATTTGAAACAAACACAAGGCATTCAGAATATAATTTTATCATCCTTTGATTATTCAAACAAAAAGTTGATTATGTCAGTGCTTCAACCAACAATTAAGACTCCCAAGACAGTGGCAGATTACAAGAAAGTTGATCTTGAAGTGCCCACAGAAAGTATCCATGCACTAGATCAGATTGAGTTTCACGGACAAACTTCTGAGATGTTATATTCTACCATAACTAGCAAAGCTATGAGTGTCCAAAAACTTCAGAATACAATCATAAACATGAGAGATCAAATGAAAGTTGAAAAATCTTTCTCATATGCTAAAGATCTTAGGATTAAGTCTTTAGAAGAGTTGGTTATTCAAGTTAGATATGATCCTGCAAATTTCAAGGTTGCAGAGGAGTTAGTGAAGAAAAATAATGTTGATATTGCAACATTAAGGAAACAGCTCAAGCTTCCACCAACTGAACACCCACAAGCCAAATAAATTGTACAAGAGCAAAGTCAGAAATATGACATGATGAACTTGATTTTTCAATTAACAGGACAGATAAAAGAGATGGAAATCCAAATGGACAAGCTTGTCCATGAAAGAGAGACTAAAAAAACATAGGAAACTCCTACAGTAATTCTCATGGTTACTACAGTTGTGCCTTCAACTCTGGCAAAAGAGTTGGCACCAAAAGTACCACTGGCTACTGCAGTGCTAGTGACATCATCCACTACTTTAGCTACAAAATCCTCTACTACAACAGCTCAACATTCTGGTGAGGCTAGTAAGCTAGTTAAAGCCATGGAGGAAATGACACTTCAAACCAATGAGATTAACATATTGAAGATAGTAATTTTAAATCTTGAAGACACAAAGAAGCTAGCCCAAATCAATGCCAAAAATCATGAACAAAGGGCTAACAGGTTAAATGTTGAACTGAAGAATCTACAAAAGGATTTAACCTTGAAAGAGCCAATGTCATATGTGAGAAATCAACCATGGAACAAAATCATTGAAGCCATAAATGATGTTTGGCCATCAATCCAAGTAATCTATGAGCAAAAAGATTTATTAAAGGTAGCCCAAGAAGAGATTCAGAAAACAAAGGATGAACTAGGTGCTAAACCTGAACAGGCCCTAGAACTAATCAAATTTCTCAACAGTAAAAACAAGCAAGAGTTGGAAGAAATAGAAATTACTGATAGGATAGAGACAATCCTTGAAATAAGGAAAGTTGTTTCAAAAAAGAATCTGATGAAGCAACTTGAAGAAAAATGTGGAAACATGAACATAGCTATAACCAAATTCATGGTTAAATTTGAGATTTTGAGGCAAAAAGGTTTGCCTAACATTCTGGTTATTAATGATAAACTCATGCCACAGGAGGACTACAACAAAAATATTAGAGATCATGCAAAAGAGCAAGTAAACAAAACAGAAGGACAAGGAATTCCTACAGGGAAGGTTTTACATAGATGTTTTAAAGACTTGTTATATCTACAACATGAGATAAAACACTTATTGGTCATAAAACCAACATTTTCCAGATACATTGAGGCAGATGAAAAATTTAGGAAGCTGAAAAAGATAACAACTCCTGATGAAGAGTCTTGGGAATCACTCACTGACTTGCTGTAAAAGTCAAATGTCAAAGAGAAAGATTAAAACAATTTGCTGATTTTTTACAGTCAAAACAGAAAATTACAGCAGTAAGACAGTTTTGACAGAGTTTAATGTGTATCAGAGGTAAAGAGTATCAGATGAAAGAGTATAAGAAAAGAAGATTATATTTCAAAACAGATTTGAAATATCTTTGCCAGCAAAGAGGACAACAAGGCAGCCAGCTGCACCTAATCCACAAACAATTTTCTATTTTATTTGGATAAATAGGACAACTTGCTAAGTTTTTAAGCAGTTGTCCCTATTTTATTGTAAAATATATTTTATTTTCCTTAGAAAAATCATATGATTATTCTAGGATATTTTGTAAACATTTTTGTAAATATACTTCATATTTTGAAGTATTATTGTAGAATAAATTGCTGAAGATTTCTATAGTCAATATTTCTGTACTTGAAGGCTTTTTGTTGCAAGTTCGAGTAGCAGTTTGGATCAAAATATCTAGCATCATATTTCAGGATTCATGTGATGAGCCATTGAAGTGAAGTAATTTCTACTTGTCATTGTTTATCTTCTTATGTTTTACATGCATCCATATATGTGTTCCAAATTTGAATGATAAATCAGGAGTATTATTTCAGGATTTGTCAAAAGCACCTTGTCTTTACTGTTTATCATTTCTATGCTTTCTGCTAGTTTCTAGAGTAGGGAACCCTTAATTTCTCCCTCTTTAGAATGACCTTTATCTACTCCTTCCTTATCAGGATCAAAGAATTATTCATTGCTCATTATCCTGATTCAAACCACTTCACAAAGCATCATTCCAAGATCTTCAAAGACTTATCTATCTTGCCCTGAAAAAATTTAACTTTTTGACCTTGATCCTAGTCCTGTCTACTTAACTATTGACTCCTTAGCCCAATGGACAAACAAATTTGTCCCTATCCATCTCACTAAGTGATTTTTTCCCACCAAACCAAACCAAATCAAAACCAATTTGTACAATTATAACTAGCCTAATATCTTATAATTAAAACAAAGTTAAATCTTAAAGAGAGAGCCCTCTTTGAACCCTAGGAAGGCTAGATCCTAGAGTTTAAAAGTTGGTCTGTGGTTACCTCTAATGTTCTTAGACTTTAAACTAAAATCTCACAACTTTTGAATTTGGTCTATGGTTACCTCTAATGTTCTTAGACTTTAAACTAAAATCTCACAACTTTTGAATTATTAGAGTAATAACACACTCCATTCTCATCGAAGGAAAATTCCTACATCAAAAGCTCAAACATCCACTAGTGATATTGTTTCATCATCGCCTCCACAAACTCCTTCATTCATTCCTCCCTCGTTTTCTTCCACCCAACTAATTACTTCATCCATTCACATTTCTCAAACTCAGAAAACTAGTGCTATCACAAGTGGTCTATTTCAACGATTATTTCTTCTATCACTACATCTACCTCTAGAACTATTATAACATATTCTAATCCTACAGGTCACACAATGGAAGCTAGACCATGGACAAATCCATGAGTTGTTCAATTGGTAGGACCACTTCGTGATTTACCTAAGCACCCAGAAAGATGGATGCCTAAGTATAATCCCGATGATGGACTCCCTGTCGATGTCAAGGAACACCTCCATAATTTCATGTTAGCCATGAATCTCAATGGGGTCTCAAAAGAAGATTGTGTATTAAGGTTATTCCCTTATACTTTCCAAAGATCAGTAGATCATGGTACTTTTTGTTACCATGAGGTACTATTACTAGCTGGGATATATTTGAAGAGAAAATTTTTAACCAAGTTTGGTGATAATCACACAACTGCCACTATTATAAATGATCTTTTAATATAAAATCTAATTCAGGTGAAAATATCAAATAGTTTCACTCCAGATTTAACAAATTGCTAAAAAAAATCCCAACTACATCAAAGCCTGGTGTTGATGTACACATCGAATGGTACATTTCCTCTCTTCCTTCTAATATCACAATTTTTCTAGACAAAGATAATAAGACTACTCTAATGGAAAAAATGAAATAATCTCTATCTATAGAGAAAAGTATACTTGCATTAGAAAATAATACTTCTCGGGAAGAAAGAAAATCAAAGGTCACATTCAAGGATGAACCAAAGAAGAAAACTCATAGGGATCCCTTTGATCTTGAAGGATTGCAAAAGGTTCTTAAATCCATGTCAGATGAAATAGTAGAAATCAAGAAGAAAGTATCAAAGTATTCTTGTAAAAATCCTTTTAGGTATTTCAAGAAAGCTCAAACATCAAATCCTCAACCAACAAACATTATATCCAATGTTGAATATGATCAGGATGAAGATGATGATGAAACATTATCTGCCGATGAATCCCAAGATAAAGAATTAGTTGAATCACATGGGTTATGGGATTTTATCCTACCTACATCCGATAATGAAGATGAACATGAAGCATTACCTGTTAGAACCAGAAGTAAAGGTCATGTTGATTCATCACAATCAATCCAAAAACAGAAACACTCAAATTCTGCTGCTAAAGACAAAACTGTCAGTAAAAAATCTCCCTCCACATCTTCTCAATCAACCCCATATTCGTCAAACTCTCCATATACATCAAATAATCTGGTAGTTTCAGACACAATTGAATACAATATAGTGGAGGACATGAAGAAATTCAAAGCGAACATCTCCATGTATGAGGTGAGTAAGTTGAAACAACAACATAAGTTTTTACTAAAATAATTGAATGTAGTTCCCGCTTCTACTCTACATGTTGTTGTCACATCCAAAGCTTCTAAAGGAATAGGTAAACCTCCTAATTATTCATTGGAAAATATTGGTTCCTCTAATGTTATCTTAATTTGGAATAGATCTAATTCACATACTCCACTTTTCCTCTTGAATTTTGAAATTTTCAATAAAAATGTGCACAATTTCTTGATAGATTCAAGGGCGTCCTCAAATATCATGCCATATTCAATTTGTCTAAAATTAAACACCTCACCCCAAATTTTTTTGTTCAAAATGTTCAACTTGATAAAACCAAAGTCAAGGTATTAGGAAAAATGAATTTTGTTCTCATAAGACTCTCTTCTAACTCAAAAGTATGTCAAATAATTGATATGCTAGTTGTTGATATTCATGACTTTTATGGTTTAATTCTAAATAGAAATTGGTATGAAAAGCTTAATGGATATTTTGCCACATATTGGTCTCATATGTGCCTTCCTTACAATGGAAAGCCAAATCAAATTCGAATTGACCGAGAAAAGCATATGAAATATTCAATAACTGATTTTAAAGAAGAGAATGAACTAGTAGCCTTTACCAATAATATCCTTGGAAACTACTCTGATAAGTCCTTTTTTTGTAGTTTTAATGCACAAGAGTCTCATTTTTCAATCAATTTCGTCACTTCCCAAATATAAAAAATTTCATAGATAGATTGTTCCAAATGTGTAAATATTGTAGATAAATCGTTAGTTAAATATTTATTTTGGACTTTGTATTTTGATGGCTCTAAATCAAATGATGGTGCAGGAGCAGGTTGTATATTAATAAGTCAAGATGGAGATAAAACAATGCTAACATGTAGGTTAGAGTTTTAATGTATAAATAATATTGTTGAGTATGAAGCACGGGTCCAAGGGTTGTATAAAGCAATAGGTCTATCTAATACCTTCAAGTGTTTGGAGACTCTGAAATTGTTATAAAACATGTGAGAAACACCATTCATTGTGTCTCTGGTCATTTGAAATATTATCAATCTCTCGTTCAAACCCTTACTTCACATTTTTTAGCATTTAATATTTCTCCCCTCCCTAGACTTCAAAATGCTAGTGCTGACCTTCTGGCTAATGTAACAATTAGACTCATAGCATCTGAGGATTATAGTCCAGATAGGTTTTCCATTGAATTAATTTTTTTCCCATCCATTCCTGACAATTTCACCAACTGACGTGTGTTTAATGATGACGAAGACATTCTAAGATTTTTAAAATTTGAAGGATCATATGATGATCAAATAATTTATGAGGATGAGCATGAAAGACAGTTGGAAACAAAAGGCTGAGGAAAATTCTCTACCTAAATATTTGGTCAAACTTGAAGATATTTATGACCTAAAAGACAGATTTAAAAAGGTTACAAACTCCAAACTTCAAAGTTCAACCTTGAGGTTTGAACTAGTAAACCTTGGAATGGATCTCAGACCCCAGAACATCAATCTAGGTCTTGGTCTCTCACCAGATAAGAGATTAACCTTATTTCAATTATTGAAAATATATAAGATTATTTTCTCTTGGACCTATGAAGATCTCAGAACATATGATACCTTCATTATCCAACACACTATTCCAATGATATCCAATGACAAACTTGTTCAACATAAATTAAGGAACATTCACCTCAATCTATAAAATCAAATCAAGTCTGAGTTGAATAAAATCCTTAAGTCCAAAATTATTTTTCCTGTTAGGCATTCCAAATGGGTTTCTAACTTAGTTCTTGTCAGGAAGAAAAATGGTGACATGTGCATTTGCATAGATTTTAGGAATCTGAATAAAGTCCATCAAAAGGACAATTTCCCATTTCCACCCATGGAATAGATATTACAATCAGTAGATGTTTTTGAACTCATGTCTTTCCTTGATGGTTTCTCAGGATACAATCAAATCCTAGTTCAACCAGATGAATGTTAAAGACTACGTTCAGAACCAAATGGGGAACTTATGCCTACTAGAAAATTCCTTTTGGTTTAATAAATGCAGGAGAACCTTCCAAAGAGCAATGAAAATCACTTTAAGATGTTTTTGTTTACTTGGATGACATAAAAACATATTCCAAGAAAATAAGCAATCATTTTCACGACTTCAAACAGATCATTGAACATTGTAAAAAGTATGGAATATCATTAAATCCAAAAAAGTCCTATTTCTCTCTCAGTGAAGGAAAACTTTTAGGGTTTATGGTATCCAAGGAAGGAATTTGTATTGATACTGATGGGATTAGGGAAATTTCTGAAATCTCTCTACCCCATAACAAGAAATCAATGCAGTCCTTCTTAGGACAGATAAATTTTGTCAAGAGATTTGTTCCTGATTTTTCCCAAATTGTTTTACCATTACAAGCCATGATCAAGAAAATCCCATCTTTTAAGGGGGGACCCAATGAAAGAGAAGCTTTTGATTCAATCAAACAAACCATTATAGACGCTCCCTATTTAACTACTCCAAATTTTTCTAATCACTTTATTTTGTATACTTTTGCTTCTAAAAAATCTTATGTTGTTGTTCTAACAAAAATTAATGACCAACAAATTGAGGCACCCATATCTTTCTTCAATTCAAATTTCAAGGTGAAAACTGAATTATTCAAAGGTGGAGAAACAAGTCTTTTCTATTTTCAAATTCATAAAGCATTTGAGGCATTTTCTTCTAAATACCCACACTAAAGTAATAGTCCCATTCTCAGCAGTGAGACAATTACTTGTACCAAAAAAAATAGGAGAAAATAGGGAAAATTAGGTCACAACTCTACAGGAATATGATATAGAGACTAAACAAGATAAAAATTTCAAAGGACAAGGTTTTTGTAGATTACTTAGTGGAGCTTACAATATACCAACTAATGAGGACTTGGGTAATACTGTACACATATCTGAGGTAAGCCTTATTGATTCTAAGTCCCAATATGTTGATCTTATTTTCTATTTAAAGAATGGATATGCTCCCCCTGAACACAATAAAAAAAGGAAAAGGGCTTTAAGATTAAAATCCAATAAATATGAGATCATTAATGATGTGTTATTTAGAAAAAACTATGATTCTATTTTGTTAAGATCCTTATAAAAGTCTGAAGCACAAAATTTTTTGCAGGAGCTCCACGGTGGAATAACTGGTGGACACTTTGGAGGAGATACCACTGCCCCCAAAAACCTACATGTTGGATATTATTGGCCAACTTCATTCAAAGATACCCATGCATATATAAGGAGGTGAAAAAATTACCAGAATGTTGCTGGAAGACAAAGAAAGCCAGCCTTGCCTCTTCAACAATCAACATTGAGCAACCTTTTGAACAATGGAGACTGGACATCATAGGTGATATTGTTCCTCACTATTCCATGCAGCAAAAGTATATCCTTACTGTTACAGACAACTTCACCAAGTGGGTGGTAGAAATTCCACTAAAGGTAGTCAATTCCAATTTCATTATTAAATTCATTGATCAATTCATTATTATCAAGTTTGGCTTACCAAATGCACTTATGTTTTACAATGCATAATAATTTTCATGTAATAACATGATTGAATTTTCTCTTAAGAGAGGATTTAAACTCAAATAATATGCTAATTACTATCCAAAAGGGAATGGTTTAGCAGAGTCAACTAATAAAAACCTCATAATAATTATTAAAATAATTGTTGATCAGAGCCATGAGAATTGGAATATATCTTTGACATTTTCTCTATGGGCTGATTAAATAACCTAGAAGGCCTCCATAGGTACTTCTCCCTTTAATTTTTTATATGGGAAAGAGGTTATCATTCCTTCAAACATATCCCTTCCCTCATTAACCCTAGTCCAATTCATCGAAGAAACACCTTCCTCTTTTTTGCAATTAAGAATGTCCCAAATACTTAAATTAGAAGAAGAAAGGGGAAAAGCCAAGAAAAATTATGTTCACCATCAATAGATAGAAAAATCTTCTTTTGATGCAAGTTCTGTCGCCAAAAAATCTTTTCAAATTGAAGATCCCATCCTCAAAGGGGACAAAGCACATGAGGAAAAAAGAAAGCATACAAAATTTCAGAAAATCTAGCTTGGACTATTTCAAAATGTTGAACAAGTAGGCCCATCAACTTTCATACTGCAAGATCTGTAAGGAAAGAGAGATTCTCTTCCTATTAATGGGCTTATTCTAGAAAAAAATTCTCTTAGAAGAAATTTTATTCTATTGTAAATATGTAGGCATTTCCATTTACATATTTAGGTCTATTAGAAACTAACGTTAAGTAACATGCTTTTGGTTTTTTTATCAACGTCTCTTATTATCTTATGATTTTTTTTCTTTTTGAAAGTAGCATTTTTTAAGGAAATGATTATAAAATTGAAAATTAGACAATTATCATAAAACTTTGAAATATTTTTCCATAGAAGTTGTAAGTTCTTTTAACCTCAAACTTTATAAAATATTTTGATCTTATTATCAGTCAAGAAATATTTTCTTTATAAAAAAGTAAATTATATTTTGCAGCTAAGCACATTTAACTCTAAATTTCACCTGAAACTCTTAAGGAGTCAATGATTCTCCCTATCCATTAATCATACATTTTTAGAGTGTAATTTAAAAATATTTGAAACTTAAAATATAAGAGGTCTCATCATGAACCTCTATACCATGATCATGAGAAAATAATAGACTGACATTACCACTACTGGACATCAAACTAGGGTAATGGCTTATGATTATTTAATCATAAGACAAGGGGTCTCGTCAAGAGCTAGCTTGTTCAACTAAATTACAACCTGTGAATGGAATTGTCACTATCTTGAATCTTTAGCTCTAAATTGTCATCCAAAACTCTTAGGGAGTCAATTATTCTCCCTATCCATTAATCATACATTTTTAGAGTGTAATTTAAAAATATTTGAAACTTAAAAGATAAGAGGTCTCATCATGAGCCTGCATACCATGATCATGAGAAAATAATAGACTGAAATTACCACTACTGGACATCAAACCAGGGTAATGACTTATGATTATTTAATAATAAGACAAGGGGTCTCATCAAGATCTAACTTGTTCAACTAAATTACAACCTGTGAATGGCATTGTCACTATCTGGCCACCAAACCAGCACAATGGTTTTTAAGTATCTTTAAAATATAAAACAAAATAATAAGACAAAATAATATATATATATATATATATATATATTGAATTTATCTCTAAAGTTTTCAATCATAAATGGATGAGATACTATATCATTTATGGTTAAAAAGTAATCCTGTCGAGACTATGAATGCTTTCTGGCAGCAGAGGCTCTACCTATGAAAAAATGAGTATATCAAAAGGATAAGTTTCAAAAGCCCCCTACTTTATCTTTATAACTAATTAGTGACTGATATAGATAGTTAATGATTTTCATCTAAAAGAGGTTTTTAAAATAACTGCAATAAAATGAGGTTTTTTATCCAGATTCATTTTATTTATCCAATATTTCAAATTTATTTTTCCTTCTCTAAATAATTTTTGCTTATTAAAGATTTGGAAAATTTCATTATTATAAATCAAAGATAATTGATTCTTCCAGTAAATCACCAATTGTTGTGATATTAAACAACCCCCCATTATTTATATATAGTTACCTTAGGAAATAAGGGGGACCCTTTTTAATTTTAAGTTTAGGTTAATAAAATATGATTTTATTCTTTATATGACAAAAAATTGATATTCGAAAGATAAACTTGAATCCTATTGGATGAAGGACTTAAACAAATGTAACAAAAGCTCCATCACATATTGCATATCGCAATTCCAAGTGGCAGCACTAAAAGTGCTCTATTCAAAATGTGAGATGTGGCGTCCCACGAACACATAAAACAATTTGCCAAAGGACTTGTATTAAAAAAACAATAACAAAGGATACAAATTTCCAGCAGGCGTAATTATAAAATCATTGTTAGGACCCATATATCTTCCATGTCATCCTTCACTACCCCACCATCGCAAATCTATCTTGATATCATTAGAAACCCCCGCTCTAAAATCCCGATGCGAAATATCACAATCGCAGTTCCGTAAGCCTATTATCGCATCGCAAAACTTAAAGCACCCTTGCCCCTCCAATGCCACAATATCTTAATCCACTGATAAGAACTTATATTTAATTAATGTAAATACTTTATCACATATTGATGAATTAAACATATCACATGTTTTAGATTGTGCTCCAAAGGAATTTTGCGATGCGAAATATTAATTAAAACGTTGAGTTTTCAAACTAAACCACATGAACTCACGCTTTCAATTATGACTAAGGCATAACAGTATTGATGGTCTAGAGTCCCCAAGTGATTAGATTAACATTTACTTAATGTTTCAGGATTTTCTACAATTAAACCATATTCGTCATCACTTCAAAGTTTTGTGTTAATCGCTCTCGTGTTCTAAGTGTTGTTCCTCACTTTTTGTTTATATCCTTGCTGCAGGCTAGTCCCGAGAAGCAAGACTCTTGTGAAATGTAAAAATTTCTGAAGAAAAACAAGAAACCCATGGCTACTCCACAATATTCTCCTCCTACTTCAGAAATCACATAAATTCCCCCACTATTCTCTAATACAACATGTACCATATATTGTGGGACTTCTTCATGGGAGGCCATGTATAAATTATTTGAAGATGAAGAGCTCAAAATAATCAAAAGGGTAGCTACAACTGATGCTTCTTCATCCTCTGAAACTTCTTACAGTGAAGTCGCCAATTATTTCCTCCATCGAATTATTGCTCGCCTAAAATTATTCCCTATATAGACATGCTGAAGTTGATAATCAATAATTTGAATATCGCATAAAGAAAATTCCTAACTTTAATGGAAAAAACAATTGGGTATTTCAAGGCGGAAGATTTGAAAAAAATGTATCATTTACCCGACCCACGGAAGGTTTATGATAAGAATTTCCTTCAGCAGTTTGCAGAGGAAAATAAGCTAGAATAAGAGTCGATAAGGAAATGGATACACAATCCCAAAAAACATAAACACAATGATAAGAGTATGTACTCCACATATTTTCTTGCTGGTCCATATTGCTATGTTGCTGGAATGATGTATAGATTGTTTGGGTGTCCTGATACAAGTAAGTTTTTAGTAGAATGGGTTCCTCTCATTGATGATGTATCAGAATCATACATTATGGATTGGGCCACTATCATTTCCAATAATATTGCCTCCCAAATCTTAAAATATAGAAAAACCACAAAGTCACTTCCAAGATAGTTCCCCCCTTTTTCTTAAGTGCATATATTATGGATGCAGTATGTTTTACTACCGATTTCCCAACCATGGGATGGAAATGGACTATACAAGACCCTACCCTATTCATATTTACACCAATATCCTTTGGGAGTCCAATTTCCAGTCTCATTTTTATAGAATCTACCATAGAGTCATATTACCCCTACATCAAGATGTCTTTAGAGAAAAATCCCCAGGACTGTCTAATGAAACCAAAGATGATTTCAAAGCTACAGGGAAATGGTTTGGATATGAATTATTTACATATTTTAGGGTTTATAGAAGCCTAGTTAGGCCCCATGTCGTCACACTTTATGTACCTAACAAACTACTGGCTAGAGAAATTTCCTATTAGACAATAGGAAATGGATTGACCAAAACCTTGAAAGAAGCCAAAAAGTCCTCTTGGCCATAATTTCCTATAAATTGTGGTGTTTAAATTGGATAATTACAAGCACACAGGACTTGAAATTAACCAAATTCAGTGTTTAAACCTAGCTACAATGTCCAACAGACAGTTTGACCTAAACAAAGTGGCTTGGAACTTTACAACACGAGTTAAGGTCATACAGTTCATGCATGAGCCTGATTATTATGATGATCTATTTGAGTCTGTCGAGACACAATTACAGGTAGATAATCTGACAGAGATTCACCTTAATTCATATCAGCTTACTAGTTTAAACAATACAGTAATAAGAGGTTGGAAAGTATCACTCTTGAAACATTGAGGGTTTCACAACCAATCTTACAGAAAGAGCAGTATTTGGAACCTCCAAAGGAAACTGAGGTCCTTTAGGGAAACAAAAGAAACCACATCCATAAAATTAGTAGGAATTAGAAGCTTTCATCCATTATCACGACTGAGGTTGAGTATATTGCAACCAGCCTGATGAGTTGTGAAGTAGTTTAGTTAAGAATGTTCTTTGGAGAGTTATTTGAGTATGTCCTAGACATGACAACTATCTATTGTGACAACAAGATGTTGGAAATATTGTCATTGATGGCAAAGGAGCACAAAGGAGCAGCACCAAGACAAGGGAGCAGATCCGATTCAGATGGAATTGTTGCAAAGGAATAAATTAAAGTGGAAAAGGCTACAAGAGGAGGGTTTAGATGGGAAGTAGTTTTTTTGAACAGTTAGGGTTTTTTTTTGTAAGCCTACGAGAAAATTATACAGAAAGGCCACTAATACAGAAGATCAGGCCAGAGGAAGGAATTTCCTATGTAATTATTGTGTATTAATAAAAAAGAAAACTCAATTTCTGAGTTCATGTTTCATTATACTGTGGGAAGGGAAAATTGGCATAAACCAAAGAATTTCCATCATTTTTGAGCTATGGGATTATTGAAGGTATGAGACTATGTATTATTAAAAGGTCAATTATTCATTTATTGATTCTGTGTGATTTGTAAATGTTGAGAAATTAGCATCGATGCCATTAAATAAATTACTTGGACTTCTAAATTGAGGTATAAAATTTGCTTGGATGTATTTTGCAATTGGAGTTGACTTCGTATAAAGAATTTCAAGGAGATATTACACATTCTATTATGTATACACAGTGAAGTGGATCCAGAGTTTGAAGTTACATTTGGGGGTTTTATTGTATTTATAAATGATTATAAAACCACAGAAAATGAATAATAGAGGTTAAACCATGCGTGGAATGAATGCTAGAGTGGGTTTGAAGACTAGTTGACATCATTAAAACAGAATGATGGAGTAAAGGAAAATTCATAGTGCAGTGAATAGAAATCGATGGTTTGCTTGAACAAGCATACGGAGGAACTGTAACGAAAGAAATTGGATGTGGAATTGGGAGTCAACGGCAAAGGAGAACAGTGGACGATTTCAGAAAACAAAAGATGGTTTTCGCGTAGGTTGGGAATGGTAAGCGGTAATTGCTGGAGAGAACGCGATAGACCTTCGGAAGTGACACATCACAAAGCAATACCACCTATTTCGCATTAGTTTGGAAGGATAAGCTATCGGGCTTAATGTTATGCAATAGCCGTCTGATCAAAGGAGGCAAATATCTGACGGTGTTCACATCAGAAGTTGTGCAGAGGTTAACAAAATTTGTGGGACCCAACATATATAAGTTGGTAATTATTTTTAACTAAAGTATAATTCAAATTATATATAGAGGATATTTTATATGGTTTGTAAATGCAAATAAATATTTATGAAGAGGAATAAGTTCCACATATAAGGTTAAGGAAGATTGGGTTTATCATGGTTTATAACCATAGTTTTTTTTGAAAAGTGAGATTGACCATCAGGAAATCTGTGGGCCTGGATATATATTGTAATGTTGATATCTTGTGTTTAAACCAAGGTATGGAAGGGCAAGTTATATTGTATTTATGACTTATGTTAAGTCGGGTAATAAACCTTGATAATTTGTGATGGATGGAGGACGGTCGGATTGAGAGACGGAGAGCAATGATCGTCTGATCTGACGCAGATTAAATCGACGGTTGAGATTAGAACCATCAACGGAGTGAACTAATGTGTCTGATTGTCAGTGTACAACTATGGGTCCAAATAAATATGATGTCGATATTTTTTTAACCAAGGTAAGAACATTATTTAAGCACGTCGACATATTGCAAAATCCATAAGTCGGAAGTATAATTAAAAGCTTTAATTATATGGATAAGTATATGGTTTATAACCATAGGTCAAGAGAAGACGGAAAGGTAAGTTGGTAAATGTGGGCCTGAAAGTTTATATATTAATATTGTGTTAACACTTTGGGTTTTAACATGTTTTGATTAATGCGGATAAAATATGGGTTTGTACCCACAACAGATATAAGGAGATAATTTCCCACATAAAGGGATTTTGATTTTTCACATCAATATATGTGAATGAGAGTTTAAACCTTGGTTTAAGGAAAGGTTTCATTATATTTGGAATGGAAAATTCCTGGGCATAAATTAGATACGCATTTGATGTATGCAAAGTGTGGGTAAATGCAGCACAAAAGGCATAGGTAACGGAACAAACAGGGCAGTTATACAGCAGAACGGGAATATAACAGCAGAAATTGAAAAGACAGAGACATCAGCTGAAAGGACAAATGCTCGGCAAGGGCTGAGTGAGATATAATTGTTGTAACTGTAAATGTAAATGAATTAATTATTTTTACTGTATGTGATGCAAAGGCAAGTCTCTGAAGGAAAATAAAAAAAACCTCCCCTGTAATACTGAATTGAGTACATAGTATTGTAACATCCTGTAGTGCTAAGCGAGAAAATGAGAAGGTGGAATGAAAAGAGTCATACCTGTTCATTTCATATTCCCATATGGAATGCAAACAACTATGAGGGGATCTCTATAAATGATGTTATAGCAATATGCTTAAGGAGGTTAGAGAGTGAGCAGCATAAGGGAAGAGAGTTGAAGAAGAAGAAGGAGAAAAAAGAGAAGCTGTAAAGATCCAGAGATGAGATAAGGTAGATATGAAGGTTGGAGGACAACAGTGAAGAAGGAATAGAACATATCTGATATCCAGGTAAACCAGCATGTGTTTTCATAGTTGTGTGAGGAAGTTGGCACTTCCATATCAAGTTGTAGCTTGATAGATGTCCAGTCGTAGCTAGTTGAGGTAGGAGCCTCCTGTAGGCTGGATCCTACAGAAAATCAGTGGTGAGAGGGAGTTGGAGCTATGAGGTGGTAGCCTCCTGTAGGTTGAAGCCTACAGAAAATCAGTGGTGAAAGGGAGTTGGAGCTTGCCTTTGCATCACAACAATAATAAGATGTGGTTTTCTCCCTTATGGGTTTCCACTTCTATCTGTTGTCCATGTGCATGATGATTATGTGTTGAAGTTCTGTAGTTTTTCTGCTTAATTCTTGCTGCACACATATTAATATTGTTGTTTCATTATATATTAAGTACAACCATGAAATGAATATGTAAATAAATGTAAAAGAAAGTGTAAAATACCATGAAGTGTTAAACTGATTCACCCCCCCCTCTCAACTTAACTAAGGGTCCAACAATTGATATCAGAGCGGGTTCCTTCTGTATTAGTTTAACAACTGTAAGGAGATCCTTGGTCCCCAAGATGGCTAGTCTAGAAGGATGCTCAACAAATAAAGCCCCTCTATTTACTGGCACAAACTATGCCTTCTGGAAAATAAGAATGAGGACGTACATAATGTCTCTAGGAATAGAAGTTTGGGCTGCTATGGAATTAGGATATGCCCCAAAGGATTCTGACATAGAGAAAGAAGCCAAACAAGATTTTATAGCTAATGCAAAAGCCATGAATGCTCTCTTAAGTGGTTTGTGTGAGGCAGAATTTATCAAAGTAATGCACAACAAGACTGCCAAAGAAATATGGGATACATTAGAAAGTATCCATGAGGGAGATAAAAAGGTGAAGGCTACCAAGCTGCAAATCTATAGAGCCCAGTTTGAAAATATAAAAATTAATGAAGAAGAAGATGTTGCCAGCTTCTTCTTAAGGGTTTCAGAAATTGTGAATAACATGAAAGCTCTAGGAGAAACCATTAGAGAATGTGTAATTGTAAAAAAGATATTGAGTTCTTTACCATTCAGGTTTAACCCCAAGGTTTCTGCCATAGAATAAATAGCTGACTAGGAAACATTAACCATGAACTAATTAATTGGAAACTTGATAGCTTATGAAATGAGACTTCCAAAGAGGAAGTCAAATATGAGGGAGGTAGCCTTTAAGGCAAAAAAGTGCAAAGAAGAAAAGGAAGATACATGCTCCTACTCTGATGAAGAAGAGGCCAAATTTGTCAGAAGATTGGATAAAGGCTCAGGAAAGTATAAAGGCAAACTTCCATTTAAATGCTTTAACTGTGGAAGAGTTGAGCACTATGCTTCTAAGTGTCCTCAAAATAAAACAAAGAATAAAACTCAAGATACAGAGTAAACCAAAACAAATAACTGGAAGAAAGGGAAGAGATTCAATAGAAAATTATTCTATGCTTAGCAAGATAGCTGTGCTTCTGAAAACTCAGATGAATCCTCAAATGAAGAAGAAACCTCTGAATTTGTGTTGATGGACAAGGAAGAGTCTGAAGGATTTCTTCTAGAAGATAAGGAAGAAGGTGAGATAGATCTTGAGGGGCAGCTAAGAAGTGCCCTGGAGGAAATAGATAGACTTAAACGCAAGTGCAGAAAACAGAAAGACATTCTCCTCAAATATGTAAAAGAAGAACCAAATTCAGAAGATCTCATTCAGTTGAAGGTAGAACTTGAAGAAGCTAGGAAAGTGGAAGACACTCTACTAAGGCAAATTAAGGATAAAATTCAGAAGCAAGAGAAATTGGAAGAAGAAGTAGTATGCCTGAGAAAGAAATTACAAAACACCCAAAGGGAATTATCAATGAATACTCCACGAATGACAAGCTCTAAATAGTTGAATAAAATTCTAAATGGTCAAAGATCTCCTCTCATAAAGGCTGGGATAGGCTACAAAGGAGAAACCAACAAATCCAAGGTATAATATAACCAGAACATCACTTTTGTAAAAGCTGTAAATGATAATGAAGCAGCTCAAATGATTCCTACAGAAGTAGATTCCAGCAAAAACATGACCTGCAATGAAGTAAACAGAAACAAGCAGGAACCTCAAATAACAAAGAATGAAATAAAGAAACAATCAGTTGAAAAAGGCTCTTACACTCCTGAATACGAATTGAATAAATTCAGAAATTGTCAAAGGAGATTCTTTCCTCCTATGAGATATATCACGTGTTTTGCCTGCCACAAACTGGGACATACTGCAGCATACTGTCAGATAAAGAAAATCAAGTCCAACCAGCAAAGGATGCAGAAAATGAAAATACTACCTCAATCAAACAAATGGAGAGGGCAACCTTTCACCATGTACACTAATCGTTTCCATGGGTATTGTTTTTTCTGTAAGGGGTTCGGTCATAAAGTCTTGGAGTGAAGAAAGTATGGACAAAGACTGATATATGAAAACTCAAGGAAATTTATGAAAAATGGAGAATTCACTCATAATCCATTTAGAAATATAATCAAATGCTTTGTCTGCCATCAAATCGGGCACAAGTCTCACAAATCTCGTCTCAAAGAATGTGGTCCATATTCTCAGAAAAGGTACCAAACAAATAGCTGCATGCAGTGGAAAAATAAGTTGAATAAGTGTGACCTGGCTCTAATAGCTCAAGATCAGAAAATTCAATGGTATATGCACAGTGGTTGCTCAAAGAATATGACTGGAGATCGAAGCAAGTTTGTAACCTTTGATGAAAAGAAATCTAGAAATGTTACATTCGGAAATGATAAAGCGGGGAAAATCAAAGGAAAAGGCTCAATCAGTATGAATAATGGAAGAGGAGAGGCTCAAGATGTACTATTTGTGGATGGGATGAAAGAAAATCTACTAAGCGTCTGTCAAATTTGTGATAAAGGCTGTGAGGTCCTTTTCAGAGCCCAAGATTGTGAGGTAAGATCGAGCACCACAGGAAAGACCTTGATCAAGGGTGTTAGAACAGAAATTAATGTCTATATAGTGAAAGAAGAGAATGAAGCATGCCACATAAGAAAACTCGATGAATCATGGTTATGGCATAGAAGATTGGGAAAACTAAACTTTGACCACATCATCAGTATGAGCAAGAAGAATGTAGTCAGAGATATGCCTGCAATAAAGAAGCCTCCAAATACCATATGTAAATCCTACCAACTGGGCAAGCAAACCCGCACATCTTTCAAAACCAAAGAGAAGTTATCTACAAGTAGGCCGCTTCAGCTTGTTCACATGGACCTGTGTGGACCTTCAAGAACTAATGCACCAGGTGGAGAATATTATTTCATGCTGATAATAGATGATTTTACCATATTGATGTGGGTGGCATTTCTCAAATATAAATCTGAAGTAATTGATAAATTCAAGATATTCAAGGCATTGGCAGAAAATCAAACAGGATGCAAGATAAAATGCATCAGATCAGACAGAGGAGGTAAATTCATAGACTATGATTTTGCAGACCTATGCAATGAACATGGGATAAAACAACAATTTACAATTACAGGTACACCTCAACAGAATGGAGTGGCAGAGAGGAAAAACAGGTCAGTACAACAAATTTCCAGAGAAATGATGCAAGAAAGTAACATTCCCCAAACCTACTGGGCAGAAGAAGTACACAAAGATGTTCACATTCTCAACAAAGCTCATCTAAGACCAAATTGTGATAAGACTCCTTACGAATTATGTTATGGTAAACCAGCATCAATCAAGCACTTTAGAGTCTTTGGAAGCAAGTGTTTCATAAAAAATAATGATGAAAAACTAGGGAAGTTTGATGCAAGAGCTGATGAAGGAACATTTTTAGGATATGCATCCAAGAGTAAGGGTTACAGGTGCTACAACAAAAGACTACACAAAATTGTGGAAAGCATTGATGTAAGATTTGACGAAGATCTACCAAACAGAACAAGAAGCATAAGCTGCACCAATCCTCCAGATGATCATGAAGCTGAGAACCAAGATAATGATGAACATAGAAAGACAACAGAAGATACTGAATTAAACTCAAAAGGTCCCTCAAGACACACTCAAAAGAACCATCTAGAAGATCAAATCATTGGGGACAAGAGTGTGGGAGTCCAGACAAGAAGGCAGCTTGTTGAACAGACAGAAGAAGTATACCTAGCCATGCTATCTCGAATAGAGCCAAAGAAGTTCGAAGAAGCCAGCAAAGACAAAAACTGGGTAAATGCTATGAATGAAGAACTAGACCAAATTGAGAAGAACAAACCAAATTGAGAAGAACAATACCTGGGAGTTAATTCCAAGACCCACTGGGAAAAATGTCATTGGCACAAAATGGATATTCAAGAATAAGATGAATGAACAAGGGCAAGTAATCAGAAATAAAGCCAGACTTGTATGCAAGGGGTATTCTCAAATTGAAGGACTTGACTATGATGAAACCTTTGCCCCTGTAGCCAAAATGCAAGCAATCAGAATGTTTTTGGCCTTTGCATGCTATCATGATGTGAAGCCTGCCTTGCTAAATGGAGACTTAGAGGAATAAGTCTACATGGAACAACCTAAAGGATTCTCATTAACAGATAAACATGACTATGTGTGCAGATTAAAGAAAGCCTTATATGGTCTGAAACAAGCTCCTCATGCATGGTATTCAAGGCTGGAAAAATACTTGCAAAAACAAGGGTTCAAGAAAGTGTAGGTTTTAACCCTTAACAGAAATTATCTACACGTGAATATTATAACAGAAAATAAACAATAGCAAGAGCATAAAACATAAAACAGATAAACACAAATATTTTCCCCTAGATCCCAAATCGGGATGACCAGCTTGATTTTTCATTATATTCCTTTTAGTGTTACAACACATATATATACATGCCGAAGCATACATAAACCCCAATCCATTAACCCTGGATTAGAACATAACCGTAGTTCCCTTGACCGGATCTACAAAATACCGGGGGTCGAAAACCATCGTACCCGAAAACCATGTGCAAAACCATGCACAAAACCATGGGCTTCTTGGGACTGCCCACAGGAAATTAAGGACCAAAAGTTTCATGAGAGGCTGTTGCCCACGGTTCCCAGATAGGGGGGCCCCGCCCCCACCAGCAGTCCCCATTTGCGCGCCAATCATGGAAAGAATATAGCACATACCCAACATTCTCCCACTTGTTGTTTTCTTTCCACGGGGGGCCACAGGAGAGCTTAGTCATTTGGCCAATTCTTCAACACCCATTGTTTCTCTACACCAAGAGAACTTCTGAGTGCTCACAGACTTCGTCAATGCATCTGCAACATTCTTCAAAGTCTCCACCTTTACCAGCAACACCCTTTTAGCCTCAACCATATCTCTAACAAAGTGATATTGAACATCAATGTGCTTTGTCTTTGAATGATAAGCAGGGTTCTTAGCCAAGAAAATTGCACTTTGGCTATCACAGCCTATCCTTATAGCTTGTTGTACCAACCCCATACTTGAACACAATCTCTGCAACCAAATTTCTTCCTTGCTTGCATGAGTGGCTGCTATGTATTCTGCCTCTGTAGTTGAAAGAGCCACTACAGACTGTCTTTTACTCATCCAACTGACTGCGCCCCCAAATAGGCTAAACACATACCCACTTGTAGATCTTCTTTGGTCCAGATCTCCAGCCCAGTCTGCATCAACAAAACCACGAATGTCCAACATTCTTTCCAATCCTAGTCTTCCCTGGTAGCACAAGCCATAATCACTAGTGCCATGTAAATATTTGAAAACCCGCTTCACTGCTGTCCAATGCTCCTTCCCTGGGTTTGACATAAAACTGCTCAATACTCCCACTGCATGTGCAATGTCTGGTCTAGTACAGACCATTGCATACATTAGGCTACCCACTGCACTTGCATATGGAACACGGGACATATCCTCCTATTATTCTTGTGTCTTGGGACACTGTTCTGCAGACAGCTTTACACCTACAGGAATAGGAACATTCATCGGTTTACTATCCTGCATATTGAACCTCTGCAATATAGTCTCGACATACTTCCTCTGGTTTAACCAGAGCTTCCTCTTTGCCCGATCTCTCTTAATTTCCATGCCCAAAATATGGTTTGCAGCACCAAGATCCTTCATGTCGAATTTGGAGAACAGTTGGGTCTTCAAATCTTGGATAATTTCTTTGTCATTTCCAATCAACAACATATCATCCACATACAAGACCAAATAAATAACACGGTCACCAATTGATTTAAAATAAACATAGTGATCCTCCTTGCTTCTGGTGAAGCCAAGTCCCCGTATATAGGTATCAAATTTTTGATACCACATCCTTTGTGACTATTTTAACCCATACAGAGACTTCTTCAACCTGCATACCAGTTCTTTCTTACCCTTCACCATAAAGCCTTCAATTTGCTTCATGTATATCTCCTCTTCTAGATCCCTGTGAAGAAATGTTGTCTTCACATCCATCTGTTCTATCTCAAAATCAAATGCAACAGCAACAGATAAAAGTAATCTAATAGAAGTAACTTTGACGACAGGAGAAAAAATATCACCAAAATCAATTCCGAAGCCACAGGAATAACTGCTATACTGCTTAAGTTTATTTCTCACACTTGCCTTCTACATTCATCTTCTTCTTAAACACCCATTTGCTCTCGATGGGCTTCCTTCCAGCCGGCAACTCCACCAGATCCCATGCCTCATTTTTGTACAAGGATGCCATTTCATCAACCATGGCCTCCTTCCAGAGTTTTCCATCCTCTGAATCTACTGCCTCCCTGACAGTTCTGGGATCATCATCAGTTATAGTTAAGGAAAAATTTGAACAGAAAGTAGATGGACTATACCTTTCTGGTTGTCTTATTTCCCGAGCTGATCTTCTCAAAGCTAGAGTTTGTGGCTCTTCCTCTTCTGAGTCTTCTTCTGTTGTAGAGTCTGATTCGTCCTCCTTTAGCTCAAACTCTATCTTCTCAGGTTCCTTTGGTATGACTTCATGTTTAACAACATCTTTCACCTCTCTAAACACCACATCTCGGCTGTGCACAACCTTCCTTGTTTCTGGGTTCTAAAGCTTGTAACCCTTTAAACCATCCTTATACCCAATAAAGATGCACCTTTCAGATTTATTATCCAACTTGGTCCTTTTCTCCTTTGGAACATGTACATATACATCACATCCAAATACCCTTAGATGTGAAAGAAAGGGTTTCTTACCAGTCCATACCTCATGTGGAGTCTTATCCTCCAACACTGATGAAGGTGATCTATTAACCAGATAGCATGCAGTCTCCATTGCCTCTGCCCAGAATTCTTGTCCTAACCCGGTACCACTGAGCATGCTTCTTGCCTTTTCCATTAGTGTTCTATTCATTCTTTCTGAAAATCCATTTTGTTGAGCTGTGTATGGAGTAGTCTTTTGTCGTGCTATAACACACTTCGTACAGAACTCTTCAAATTCCTTCTTGCAGAACTCTCCACCATTATCTGTCCTCGGTGCCTTTATCTTCTTCTCTGTCTGGTTTTCCACCAGAGCTTTAAATTCTTTAAATTTGTCAAAATCTTTAGATTTCTTCCTCAAGAAATATATCCATGTATTCGTTGAGAAGTCATCTATGAATGAAACATAGTACACAAACTTTCCCATTGATGTAAATGACACAGGTCCAAACACATCACTGTGCACAAGTTCTAATATCTTGTTCGCCCTCTTAGCACCAGAAGGAAAACTCACCCGATTCTGCTTCCCATATACACAATGTTCACAGAAATCAAAATCCAGAGAGCAATTAGACATACCTTCTACCATACCATTTCTATGCAGTATCTGAAGGCCCTTCTCTCCAATATGTCCAAGCCTTTGATGCCATAGCATGGTCTTTTCTCCAGAGACAGCTAGACTTTCCGTCCCACTTTCAGGAACCACAGAACTATTACACCCATCAATAATAGTGCTACCTTGTAGCTTGTAAAGAGTTCCAGTCCGAACTCCCCGCATTAATACCGGTGCTCCCCGAACCATCTTACAGGCATCTTTCTCGAACACTGTTTTTACACCTGCATCATCCATCTTGCTTACAGAAATCAGATTTCTGGCCAATGCAGGAATATGCAGAACACCAGGAAGTGTTCTAATCCTCCCACCTTGCAGCTTCAACTTGACCTTTCCACGTCCAACGATTCTGGCCTTCCTATCATCCCCTAGGAAGACATCACCACCATCATATTTCTCATACTCGCAGAACCACTCCCTATGGGGAGTGAAGTGAAAGGATGCACCTGAGTCAATCAACCATGACTCATGATCTACGTGTGTATTTGAATAAGAAGCCAAATACACATCCCCACCTTCATCCGAGGTGGTTTTTGCCTCTGCAGAAGGAGCATCATCAAATCCCTTTCCTTTCTCAAGAGCTTTAGATCTGCACTCCCTTTTGTAGTGCCCTTCCTTTCCGCATTTCCAACATACCTTTACAAACTTTCCAGGAGATTTAGATCTCCCTCTAGATTTGGATCTCCCACTCGAAATCTTATTCTTGTTTCTGTTTTGGGACCTTCCTCGTACAGATAAGGCATCTCCATTCTAGCCCTCCATATTTCTCTGTCTCATTTCCTTTGACAACAAGGGTGAGACAATGTCATC
Organism: Pinus albicaulis; assembly: GCA_034641835.2. Lineage (NCBI taxonomy): Eukaryota > Viridiplantae > Streptophyta > Pinopsida > Pinales > Pinaceae > Pinus > Pinus albicaulis. The sequence goes on from CM076572.1 coordinate 1,042,328,158, forward strand.
AAAATTCAAGGTAGTTGTATTGCTACCTATTGCAATAACCAGACTTTCCCACAAGTCTGGTAGAGAACACAACAAACTGATGCACTTATCTTCATCTGAGATTTTAATATCAATAGATGACAGCTGACTTACCACAGTATTGAAGGTGTTCAGATGCTTAGTCACCGAGTCTCCATCCTTCATCCCAGGTTATACAGCTTTTTCCGCAGGAACAACTTATTCACCAGAGACTTAGATTGGTACAAAGTCCCAAGTTTTTCCCACAAATTCTTCGTTGTAGCTTACCCAGATACATTCAAAGATACTGAATCTGAGTCACACAACCGTATTGTGCTCTTAGCCTTCCGATCCAGTTTCTTCCAGTCTTCATCTGACATTTCCGTTGGTTTAGTACCTAGATCTACCAAGATCCACTGATCTTTATCCACCAGTAGATCCTCCATCTTAAGCTTCCATAACTCAAAACTCTGACCATTAAATTTCTCGATCTCTATCTTCTCGCCGCTTGCCATCTTATTTCACCGCAAGAATCGATCCCGTAGATCTCCCACTGAACAGGGTCTACCTCAGGCCCGAGCAAAAAACCCTCAGCAACAAAGGCATCCCCTTGAAGCCGAAACCTAGCTCTGATACCAAATGTAGGTTTTAACCCTGAACATAAATTATCTACACAGGAATCTTATAACAGAAAATAAACAATATCGAGAGCATAAAACATAAAACAGATAAACACAAAGATTTTCCCCTGGATCCCAAATCGGGACGACCAGCTTGATTTTTCATTATATTCCTTTTAGTGTTACAACACATATATATACATGCCGAAGCATACATAAACCCCAATCCATTAACCTTGGATTAGAACATAACCGTAGTTCCCTTGACTAGATCTACAAAAATACCAGGGGCTGAAAACCATCGTACCCCAAACCATGTGCAAAACCATGCACAAAACCATGGGTGCAGACTACCCACCAGAAATTAAGGACCAAAAATTTTCGTCGAGGCACCCCCCCGTTGCACGCTTAGTCGTGGAAAGAATATAGCACATGCCCAACAGAAAGGAGGAGTAGACAACATTTTGTACATAAAGGCTAATGAAAATGAACTCTTAATTGTAGTAGTGTATGTAGATGACATCATGTTTGGCAGCAACAAAGACGAGTTAGCAAAAGGATTTTCTGAAGAAATGAAATCAGAATTTGAGATGTCTATGATTGGAGAGCTCACCTTCTATTTAGGACTTCAAATTCAACAAAAGAACACAGGAATATTCATTTCGCAAGAAAAATACTTAAGAGAAATGTTGAAAAGGTTTCAAATGGAAGACTGCAAACCTGTGTAAACTCCCATGATCACTAGATGCAAACTTTGTGCTAATGATGGATTTGCAGATGTAGATCAAAAAATTTATAGATCCATGTAGGAATTCTGCTATACCTAACTGGTTCTAGACCAGACATTATGTTGGTAGTAGGTCTTGTCTCAGGATATCAAGCAACACCAAAACAAAATCACTTACTTGCAATCAACAGAATATTTAGATATCTGCAAGGAACCGCACATTATGGCCTATGGTATCCAAAAGGAAAAAGCTTCACATTGGAAGCATACACAGATGCAGATTGGGCTAGCTGTGTGGATGACAGGAAAAGCACAAGTAGAGGTTCATTTTATTTGGGAAAACGTCTGGTGGCATGGCTAAGCAAGAAGAAAACTTCTATCTCTCTATCTACAGTAGAAGCAGAATACATAACAGCAGTAACATGTTTCACATAAGTAATGTGGATGAAACAAACTCTCCAAGACATGAAGGTAAGCATTGATGAACCCATTTCTATCAAATGTGACAATACAAGTGCAATAATTATATCAAAAAATCATGTTCTTCATTCAAAAACAAAGCACATCCCAATAAAGTACCACTTCCTCAGAGAACAAGTAGCACAGAAATTGGTAAAGTTGTAATACATATCAACAAAGGAAAAAACAACAGACATATTCACAAAACCTCTTGCTAAAGAATCATTCAAATATCTAAGAGAAAAACTAGGGGTAGTGTCTACAGATGTTACTCTCTGATATGATTGAAAAAAAAAACAAAAAAACAAAAAAACAAAATTAATAATAAGGGCTGCATAAAAGAAACAGGATCAGTGCAGAAGATAAGGGCTAGTCAATATCAGACAAGAAAGCATCATTCCAGGGGGAGAGCAGTCAATAAATTGTCATAAAAGAGCTAGAATAATGGAGCAGTGCATGGAACAGGTCCTTAAGATCAGAGGAAATGAAAAGATCGAAACTACGTTGGGAAATGTGCAACCCTTTTTCATTGACGTCAAAGGGGGAGGAAAAGCAAGCAAAAGAAGAAAGGGTCTTCTGAAAAGCAAGCAGAGGAAGTCCTAGAGGAAGCATTGGAGTATTGCCATCAATGCCAAAGGGGGAGACTATTGGAAATATTGTAATTGATGGCAAAGGAGCACAAAGGAGCAGCACCAAGACAAGGAAGCAGATCAGATTCAGATGGAATTGTTGTAGAGAAAGAATGTAAAGTGGCAAAGGCTACAAGAGGAGGGTTTAGACATGAAGTAGTTTTTTTTGAATAGTTAAGGTTTTGTTTTGTAAGCCTACGAGAAAATTAGACAGAAAGGCCACTGATACAGAAGATCAGGCCAGAGGAAGGAATTTCCTTTGTAATTATTGTGTATTAATACAAAAGAAAACTCAATTTCTGAGTTCATGTTTCATTATATTGTGGGCAGGGAAAATTGGCAGAAACCAAAGAATTTCTGTCATTTTTGAGCTATGGGATTATTGAAGGTATGAGACTATGTATTCTTAAAAGTTCAATTATTCATTTATTGATTCTTTGTGATTTGTAAATGCTGAGAAATTAGCATCGATCACAGAATGGATCGATGCTATTAAAGAAATTACTTGGACTTCTAAATTGAAGTATAAAATTTGCCTAGATGTATTTTGCAATTGGAGCTGACTTCATATAAAGAATTTCAAGGAGATATTACACATTATGTTCTGTATACACAGTGAAGTGAGATCCAGAGTTTGAATTTATATTTGGGGGTTTTATTGTATTTATAAATGATTATAAAACCAAAGAAAATGAATAATAGAAGTTAAACCATGCGTGGAATGAATGCCAGAGTGGGTTTGAAGACTGGTTGACATCATTAAAACAGAATGATGGAGTAAAGGAGAAGTCATAGTGCAGTGAATAGAAATCGATGGTTTGTTTGAACAAGCATACGGAGGAACTGTAACGAAAAAAATTGGATATGGAATTGGGATTCAACGGCAAAGGAGAATAGTGGACAGTTTCAGAAAACAACATATGGTTTTCGCGTAGGTTGGGAATGGTAAGCAGTAATTGCTGGAGAGAATGTGATAGACCTCCGGAAGTGACACATCACAAAGCAATACCACCTATTTCGTGTTAGTTTGGAAGGATAAGTTGTCGGGCTTAATGTTATGCGATAGCTGTCCGATCAAAGGAGGCAAAGATATAACAGTGTTCACATCAAAAGTTGTGCAGAGGTTAACAAAAGTTGTGGGACCCAACATATATACGTTGGTAATTATTTTTAACCAAAGTATAATTCAAATTATATAGAGAGGATATTTTATATGGTTTGTAAACACAAATAAAGATTTATGAAGAGGAATAAGTTCTATATATAAGGTTAAGGAAGATTGGGTTTATCATGGTTTATAACCATAGTTTTTTTTGAAAAGTGAGATTGACTGTCAGGAAATCTGTGGGCCCGGATATATATTTTAATGTTGATACCTTGTGTTTAAACCAAAGTATGGAAGGGAAAGTTATATTGTATTTATGACTTATGTTAAGTCGGGTAATAAACCTTGAGAATTTGTGATGGATGGAGGATCGTCGGATTGAGAGACGGAGAGCGATGATCGTCCGATCTGACGCAGATTAAATCGACAGTTGAGATTAGAACGGTCAACGGAGTGAACTGACGTGTCTGATCGTCAGTGTACAACTGTGGGTCCAGATAAATATGATGTCGATATTTTTTTAACCAAGGTAAGAATGTCATTTAAGCACGTCGACATATTGAAAAATCCATAAGTCGGAAGTATAATTAAAAGCTTTAATTATATGGATAAGTATATGGTTTATAACCATAGGTCAACAGAAGACGGAAAGGTAAGTTGGTAAATGTGGGCCCAAAAGTTTATATACTAATATTGTGTTGACACTTTGGGTTTTAACATGTTTTGATTAATGTGGATAAAATATGGGTTTGTACCCACAACAGATATAAGGAGATAATTTCCCACATAAATGGATTTTGATTTTTTGCATCAAGATATATGAATGAGAGTTTAAGCCTTGGTTTAAGGAAAGGTTTCATTATATTTGGAATGGAAAATTCTTGGGCATAAATGAGATACGAATTTGATGTATGCAAAGTGTGGGTAAATGCAGCACAAAAGGCATAGGTAACGGAAGAAACAGGGCAGTTATATAGCAGAATGGGAATATAACAACAGAAATTGAAAAGACAGAGATAGCAGCTGAAAGGACAAATGCTTAGCAAGGGCTGAGTGAGATATAATTTTTGTTACTATAAATGTAAATGAATTAATTATTTTTACTGTATGTGATGCAAAGGCAAGTCTCCGAAGGAAAATAAAAAAAACTCCCCTATAATACTGAATTGAGTACATAGTATTGTAACATCTTGTAGTGCTGAGCGAGAAAATGAGAAGGTGGAATGCAAAGAGTCATACCTGTTCATTTCATATTCCCATATGGAATGCAAACAACTATGAGGGGATCTCTATAAATGATGTTATAATAATATGCTTAAGGAGGTTAGAGAGTGAGCAGCATAAGGGAAGAGAGTGGAAGAAGAAGAAGGAGGAAAAAGAGAAGTTGTAAAGATCCAGAGATGAGATAAGGTAGATATGAAGGTTGGAGGACAGCAGTGAAGAAGGAATAGAATAGAGCTGATATCCATGTAAACCAGCATGTGTTTTCATAGTTTTGTGAGGAAGTTGGCACTTCCATATCAAGTTTTAGCTTGATAGATGTCCAGTTGTAGCTGGCTGAGGTAGGAGCCTCCTGTAGGCTGGATCCTATAGAAAATCAGTGGTGCGAGGGAGTTGGAGCTTCCTTGCAAGTTGTAACTTGCAGAATTGAGGTGGTAGCCTCTTGTGGGTTGAAGCCTATAGAAAATCAATGGTGAGAGGGAGTTGGAGCTTGCCTTTGCATCACAACAATAATAATATGTGGTTTTCTCCCTTATGGGTTTCCACTTATATCTGTTGTCCATGTGCATGATGATTATGTGTTGATGTTCTGTAATTTATCTGCTTAATTCTTGCTGCACGCATATTAATTTTGTTGTTTCATTATATATTAAGTAGAACCATGAAATGAAGATGTAAATAAATGAAAAATACCATGAAGTGTTAAACTAATTCACCCCCCTCCCCCCTCTCAACTTAACTAAGGGTCCAACACAAGACTGGCATTTTTTTTTCAAAGAATCATGTGTTCCATGACAAGTAAAAACATATAGAGATCAAATATCATTGCATCCAATACATGATGCAGAGAGGAGTCATGAGACTCCTTCACATTTCGACATATGAGCAGATAATCGATATCCTCACCGAGGCTTTGTTGAAAGGGAAGTTCTTGGTCTTCATAGAGCAACTTGGACTGATTGAGATGACCCTTTCGGATAAGACTCAGGGTTGATCAAGCACATTGAGTAGTGCTCTTCCCCCTTGGTTGAGCTCCTAGGGTGAGGAATGGAGCTAATGAGATTTTCCCTAGTTATAGTATGCCCCAATTAGCATCCTACCCACACCACTACAAGGAAAAGACCCTCTAGAGGAGGTTATAAAGGAGGTTTTTAAAGTTAAAAAATTGACCAAAATTGTCAAAAACACATTTTATACAACATACGTTTATGGTTACAGAGGTTTTGGTGGAGCTTTTAACGAAATTTCAACACAACTAAAAAAACTGGGCAGCCAGAGGTTATTACGGATGTTTTTTTCATGAGTGTGCTACTAAGGTTTCAACGCACCGGTGCATGTCATCTAGAAGGTGTGCATGGACTAGGCCGTCAAGGTATACAACCCCACCGAGGTGCAGTGTTGGTGATAAAACACACAGGGCCGTTCTAATTGGTCTTGGGATTTGTGAAGTGCCCATAGGTCATCTAAACGCACCAGTACATCGAGTTATAGAAACGCACCGGTGTGTCGTATTAGAAAAACACGCCATTTGTTCTAATTTGTATTGGTATTTGTGTGGTGCCCATAGGTCATACAAATTCCCCGATGTGTAGATTCACATAAACGCACCGGTGCACGGTATCACACAAACACACCGAGATTTATAATTGGTATTGGTATTTGTGCGGTGCCTATAGGTAGTAGAAACGAACCGGTGTGTTGTATCATACAAACGCACCGATGTATAGTAACTGACACGCACCTTTGCTCATTTTGTATTTTTTAGAAACATCGACCTGTGACAGTGCAATTATTGTGATTTTTTTAAATTCATAATTCATCAAAAGTCGACACATATTATAACAATATTCATATTAGTTAAATTTTTATTAATGAATTTGAATGTGATGTGTTATCACTCCAATAATTTCCCAGGGTTGTCAGTTCAATAAATTTTAGAGGTAACCACAAACCTACTTTTAAGCTTTAGGATCTAGCCTTCCTAATGCTCAGAGAGGGCTCTCTCTTTATGATTTAACTTGGTTCTTTTTTAGTTGATTTTAGGATAGTTATGTGAGATTGATTGCTTTTGGTTTTGAGTTGGTTTGGTGGTGGAATCACTAATTCAAATGGATAGATGCAGGTCTTCTTACCATTGGGCTAATGAAGTCAATGTATCAAGCAACAAAAGTAGGATCAAGGTATAAAGGAAGTTTTCATAGGGAAAGGTAGCTAAGCTTATTCAGATCTTTAGGCTGGATGATGAAATGGTTTCAATCGGGATGAGAGAGCAATTAATGATTCTCAGATCCAGATAATGAGGGAAATGACTGAGGTCAATAGAAACTAGGGAGAAATTAAGAATTCCATAATCTGGATATCAGTAGAAAACATGAATATGAAATAACAATTCAAGATAGAGTGTTTTTAAACAAGTTCTGAAATAATATTCCTGTTATAAATTTAGATTTAGAAAACATGCAAGTATGTGAAAAACTTAAGAGAGAAACAAAGAAAAATTTGAAAATACTTCTCTGAAGTTGGCCCAACACATGAATCCTGTAATATAATGCCTTTATTGCTCAATCCAGTCTACTAACTTGAAAATGGTACAAAGAACCCTTTGGTTTAGATCAATACATCTATATAAATGTTTAGCAATCCAAAATCCACACCACAATACTCCAAATTGTGAAGTATTTATACAAAAAATCTTACAAAATATCCTAAACTAACTTAGGAATTATTCAAGGAAAAATAAATATCTTCATGCAAGAAGATAGAGACAGCTATCTAACTAATGCAAGTTGTCCCTGTTTTTATTGATTTGATGTTTGCTTATTGATATTTGTTGATTTCTCTCTGACTTTTTGCTCAATGAAGGTTGTTGTAGAGTGTCCTTTATGCTAGTTGACTTTAACTTTGCTTTGTTATCTTTGTTTTGACTTTAACGATCTGAATTTCATCTAATACACTTTAACTGTTCTGATACTCTTTAACTGATGTTTTTTACATTAACTTGCCTGCTCTATCTTCATTTTGACTACCCTGTTTTACTGTATTACCTTTCACTTTCAAAGTAAATCAGTCAACTTCTCCCAATCTTCTGCATCAGGTAACATGATTTTTACCATTCTTCTGAATATCTCATCAGCCTCTATATATTTTGAAAAAGTGGGTCTGATAATGAATAGATGTTTTACCTCATGTTGGAGATAAAAAAAAAGGGTTCTCAAAACTCTTATAGAGTACTTTTCCTGTTGGAATTCCTTGTATGGATGAATTATTGGCTTGCTTCTTTGCCACTTCTCTGATTTTCTTATCATAATCTTCTTGTTTCATCAACCTATCATTGATAACCAAAGGATTGGGCAGAAATTTCTGCCTAAAGACGTCAAATTTCACCATAAATATGGTAATGGAAAGCTCCATGTTCTGCCATTTTTCTTCAAGTTGTACCATTAAGTTCCTTTTAGAAATCACCTTTCTAAATTCAAGAATTTTTTCTGTTCTATCACTAATGCCAATTTCCTCTAGTTCCTGCTTATTCTTGGAATTAAGAAACTTAATGATTTAATTGGCCTCTTCTGGCTTCTTACAAAGTTCTTCCTTGATTTTCTGATTGGATTCACTTGTTGCTTTGATTAGACCCTTTTGCTCAAAAATAACTTGAATTGATGGCAAAATATCATCGACAGAGCCAATGATATTGGCCCACATTTGTTGCTCGGCTTGAGCAAGTGGTTCCTTCAATGTCAGTTCTTTCTCTAACTTCTGCACTTTCTATGTCAATCTGTTTGTCTTCTGTACTTCGCTCTTATGCATGATTTGAACTAGTTGCTTCTCATCCTCCAGAATTTTTAAATTTTCTTTAAGTTTGTTTATTTCATTAGTCTGTATGGACATTTCCTTAATTGCTTTAACTAGGTTTCCTACTTCATCACTAGGATGTGCTCTTACTGTAGATAATTATGTTGCTGAAGTAGTTGTTGATGTAATAGGAAGTGTTGTAGCTTCTGGAAATGATGGAGCTAATGATTCTGCTAAGGTAGAAGGAACAACTATAGGAATAACAGTGACAGGTATTGCTTCCCTGCTGGCTTCTTTCTCCTATACTATCTTATCCATTTCATTTTCCATTTCTTTCAACTGGGAAGTTAACTGAAGAATGAGGTTCATCATCTCATCTTTTTGGCTCTCATCCTGTAATACTTCTTTGGCTTGTGGATGTTCAAGAGGAGGAAATTTGAGTTGTTTCTTTAATGCAATCATGTCTATATTCTTTTTCTTAATGAGTTCTTCTTCAACTTTGATGTTATTGGGATCATATCCCACTTCTATGCCTAGTTCTTCTAGAGATTTGATCCTATTGTATTTGGCTTGTGAGGAAGCATTTTCTAGCTTTAGTTGACCTCTGATATTTTCTAGAGTGTTTTGCAGCTTCTAAACACTCATGGATTTATTAGTCATGGTAGAGTACAACATTTCACCAACTTGCTTGTGAAATTCTATCTGGTCTATAGGATGAAGATGATTATCTTAAACTTCATATAATGTCTTTTTATAATATGCTGACGACTTAGGATGCTTCACTATGGGCTGTAAGAAATTCATCTGCATCTTTCTGGTCTTGTAGTCAAATGTAGAAAGAAACCTGCTTTGGTCACTAGGTGTCTGCTTCCAGTATTGGGTATAAGTATCTGATTTTAATGCCTCATTCCTAATCTTGATTTCCTTACACTTCTGCATAGATCTGATGATTTAATTGAAGAAGACACTTCAACACTATGTTGCTTTTGAATAATCTGAGTGTTAGATGTTGAAGGTTGGTGAGTTTCTTCAGAAACTGTAGGTGGTGCATTATATTTTATCATTGGGTCTATATCAAGGATTTGAATTGTTTCAACTTGCTCATTTACAGGATTTGGCTTGGGATTCTTCCTGTACATCAATTTAAACTTAGTTTTAGTGGTGTTCAGAGTTGACTATGATCCTTCTTCTCTTTCTCTCTTGGAGTTCCTATCTTGTAGGATTGGAATTGGTAGAATTGAACTAGTTTCTCCATCTCTTTCAAAGTGTTCTCCAACCATTCAGATTGATTGGAGTACTTCTCAATGTCTGGATTAGACTCATGTAAATAAGGAGTTAATTTAAATTTGACTCTTAACCTGCTTATAACTCCTAAAGAATCATAATACCATTAGAAGCTTTGACTAAACTTAAATTCCTGCAAACATTTTTCTTCTTGTTGACCTGCACCTCTACTGTTGCAAATAAAAGGACCAATCTGATTCTTTATCTTAAACTGTGTCTTCTTATTGGCTGACAAGAAATTTACTTCATCAGAGTGAAGGATCTGCCTGATATATTCAAGTGCAAATAACCTCAATGAGAGGTATTTAAACAACTTATATGGAAAGAGATTAGATCCATATACCCTAATCTCTGTGTGGTTATGATAAAGGTACCAATCTCTTGTCCTATTGTGTTCTGATAACTGCAGGACATTTTTTATATCATCACTGACTCTTGGTTGAATGTTGTTGTTCAACATGTTAACAATAGGATAAATGAATGAGTCAATGAAGTTTGTATACGTGGAATCTGTTGAATCTTTCTATTTGGGCAGAAAGGTACTAGGCAAAATTGAATACAGAAGCAGGAGGCTGACCAGGAGAGAAAATAGAAAGGAAACCTAAGACTGAAGTATCAACATGCTCATCAGTGAAATAAACGAGAATAAAAGACAACATTGTGATGATATGCCTTATTCTCTCTTAGAATATAGTTGTTGGATAAGGAGGGTTAGTCTTAGGAGTTTCTACTGATGAGGGGATGAATGTTTGGAATATCTAGAACCTCTTGGGGAATTCCAGATTCAAATACATTTGTGTGAGGGTCTCAATAGACAATGGGATTTCATTAGGCCTAGGTTTAATTTGCAGCATTTGGTTAATTGATTCACCTATGATAGTGAACATAATCTCCTTACCAAGGGTCAATAAGGCTCTTTGGTAAAGGAAATAACAAGTTTGGAAAATTCTAATAACCTCTGGACACTGGAAGGTCTGTCGAGTAATATACTTGGGCAGATTGGATTCTCAAAGGAAAATATCATCAGCTTGGTCAATTGATTTGTCATGGCTCCAGTAGTGGAGCTCAAGGAGGTTAAACTCAGTAACATGGTTACTAATTTTAAAGTCTCTATCTTCTAAGGGAGTGTGTTCCACATCTATATCTAGAGGTTGTAGGGGATTGACAGTTACAATACCTTGGGAAGCCATAGATTTACTTATTTTATTCAATTAATTTACTCCTTTGGGTTAGAAAACAGTCTCAGGCCTTTAGTATCACCTCTGAAATATTATTACAGTTTGCAAAAGGGTTTTGTGGGGGAGGGGGGGGTGATGGATTTTCCTCTCTCCTAAAATGCTTCAATTGAGAAAATAACTACTCTTTTTGATCAAGAAATAAACTTAGGACCTCAGGAATTCTTTTGAACGGGTGAATTGGGTATGCAGAAAGGGTTTGGAGGCAATGATAGTTTTTGTGTGGTCTGCAAAGTTCCTAACTGGTTCAATTAACCTGTTACTTTATTTATCTTAAGTACAAGCCTTGGTGTTTTTAGGAATACCTAGAGAATGAAGGCTTTTCTAATTTCAGAAGGGGTTCTGAGGCAATGGAGGTTTTCTGTTGTGAAACCAGCTCCAAAAATAGAAGAAAAGAGAGATCAACACCTTAGAAATCAGCCACTTCGAGGGGGCAACCTCCAATACATTACATAAATGAAAAAATCTTAGATGATACAAATGACAAATGTTTGAACGAATGAAATATGGAAAACTAGATGTACTCGCGAAGAAGCAGGAAGCTCCAATTTGTATGCCATAGTACCGATCTTTTGCAAAACCTTGTAAGGACCATAGTACTTTGGTGATAATTTATTATCTTTCTTAGCTTGCTTGAGGGACATTTGTTTGTATGGTTGTAGCCGTAAAAATACCCAGTCTCCCACATCAAAACTTCTCTCACTGCAAGGTTAATATACCTGTTGTTTCATTTGATTTTGTGCCAAATTTAGGTTATCCTTTAAGAGTTGGAGAACTTCTTGTTGATGCTCAATGTGATCCTCCACTACTTGAACCCTAGAATTTTCCCTTAAAGAAGATGTGATGGATGGTGGATGATATCCATAAAGTGCCATAAATGGGGTCATTTTTGCTACAATATGGAAGGAAGTGTTATACCACCATTCAGCAAGAGGCAACCACTTGACCCATTGTGCTTTCTTATCACATACAAAACAACAAAGATATCCTTCCAAACATTTATTCACTATCTTTGTTTGACCATCATATTGAGGATGATAAGATGATCTATGAGCTACTTGAGTACCCAAACAAGAAAATAATTCCATCCAAAATTTTCCTGTAAAAATGGGATCTCTGTCACTTATAATAGTCTTCGAGTTTCCATGTAGCTTTTGAATTGTTTCCATAAATACAGTAGCAATTGTACTCGCTTTAAATGGATGAGATAATGCACAAAAGTGTGCATACTTGGTAAGTCTATCAACTACCACCATGATAACACTCCTTCCTTTGGACTTAGGTAAAATTATGATAAAATCCATTGAAATATCCTCCCAACGTTGACTTGGAATGGATAAAGGTTGTAGAAGACCCGGGGTCTTAATTGTCTCAACCTTATTTTGCAGGCAAACCAAACATTCTACCACAAAATTTTGAATATCAGATTTAAGGCCATCCCAAAAAAATTCTTTCTTCACCCTGTGGTAAGCTTTTAAAAATCCCGAGTGTCCTCCTAAAGGAGAAGTGTGCAATTCCAAAAGAAGCTTTTGTTTTAGTTGGGAATTATTGCAAATATTAAGTGATATTTGTACCGTAAGGAATCATTTTTCCAACTAAATGTATCAGATGTACTAGGATCTTGCTGCAACTTTTGAATGAGAGTACATACTTCTTCGTCCTTCTTCCATTCATCCCTTGCTTTGGTTATCCAATCTGGTTGGATAATTGAAATGGCACAAAGCAATGCTTCCACCTCTTCATCCTTTCTTGAGAGTGCATCTGCAACAACATTTAGCTTCCCTTTTTTGTAGATGATTTAAAAGTCATAACCCAACATCTTTGTGACCCATTTTTGTTGCTCTTCTGAAGATAGTCTTTGTTCCAAAAAGTGTTTAAGACTATCATGATCAGTTTTTACCTTGAAGTGTCTTCCCATTAGGTAAGGTCTCCATTTATTTAGTGCATGCAGTATTGCTAACATTTCCTTCTCATAAATAGGTTTCTGTAAATACTTTCCTTTGATTGGACGACTTTCAAAAGCAATGGGTCTTCCTTCCTACATTAAAACTGCACCAATTCCATTTTCTGAGGCATCACATTCCACAATAAAGGTTTTTGTGAAGTCTGGCGTAGCTAAGACCGGTGCTAGGCACATTGCCTCTTTAAGACGTTCAAAGGCCTTAGTTGCTTCAGGAGTCCATGAAAATGCATCTTTCTTCAATAATGTTGTTAGAGGTGCTGCTATTCTCCCATAATCCTTAACAAACTTGCGATAATACCCTGTTAACCCGAGAAATCCTCGCAACTGCTTTATGGTTGTGGGAACTTTCCATTCCTTAATGGCTTTAATTTTGTTAGGGTCTACTTTAACACCTTCGTGAGATACAATATGACCCAGATATTCCACCTCTTGTACTCCAAAGAAACATTTGGATTTTTTTGCATATAATTATTTCTCCTGCAATAGTTTGAGCACCCTGTCAACATGTTCAACATGATCTTCCAAGACCTACTGTAGATTAGTATATCATCAAAAAATACTAGCACAAATTTTCTAAGGAAGGGTTTGAAAATGGAATTCATCAACCCTTGAAATGTAGAAGGTGCATTGGTAAGGCCAAAAGGCATGACCAAAAATTCATAATTACCCTCATGAGTTTGAAATGTTGTTTTTGGAATATCTGCAGTCTTCATTCTAATTTGATGATATCCTGAACGAAGGTCAAACTTGGTAAAATAAATTGCTCCATATAATTCAATCAATAATTTGTCAATCACATGAATGGGAAATTTATCTTTAATAGTGAGCTTATTGAGCTCCCTATAATCCGGACACATGCGTCATGATCCATCTTTCTTGTGCACCAATACTACTGGAGCAGAGAAAGAACTTTGACTAGGTTGAATTATACCAGCCTCTAACATTTCTACAATCATATGTTCAATTTCTCTCTTTTGGACATAAGGATATCTGTAAGGCCTGATGTTTGGAGGAACACTTCCTGGAAACAAATGAATAACATGATCATGATCACGAATAGGTGGGAGTCCTTTGGGAGTATCAAACACCTTGGAATGATTGTCCAAGGCTTTTTGGAGATCTAGAGAAATAGATGATTTTGATGTTGGAACTTCTAGTGAGCATAATTGTGCAATTACACCCTGTTGTTCTTTCTTTAGAAGATTTGTCATGACATTAGAGCTTATTATATTTCCTGGCTTCCCTGCGATAACCCGTAATTCGATTTCCTTTCCTTCCGAAAAAAAATTCAAGAAAACTTCTTGAAAATTAAAAGCTACCGTCCCCAAAGATTGTAACCATTGTACTCCTAGTACAACATCAACACCTCCCATTGGGATGAAAAGAATTGGAATATTCAATACATATTCCCCCATAGCTAGCTTGATATTATGGCAATTTCCAGAGCAATTTATATTTCCTCCATTTGCAACCATCACTTGGCATTCTGGTGCTGGGTATAGAAAACAATTAAATTCCTTGGCTACCTTACAATGAATAAAATTATGGGTACTACCCAACTCACTCAACATTATTACCTTTTTCTTCTTGATATGTCCTCCTATCTTGAGAGTTTGAGGAGTGGTGATTCCTGCCAGTACATTACATGATATGGTCAGAATAATTTCTTCTTCTTCTAGGGTTTCTTCCTGGTGTATATCCTCTACTTTTGAAGTTTCTTCTTCATTTTCTTCCTCCTCTTCACTATCTATGTAAAATATTTTCTTCTCAGCGCACTTATGACCTTTAGCACTGATCCGGATTCATGAAGAAATGCAATAGAATAAACATATAGCCATAAATACAAAGATGCAATGGAAATAACACTTCATTTCATTAATATCAAAGAACTGAAATTTGCTTACAGATAGAATGGAAATAAACTAGCTAGGGCGCTGGTTGCTATCTCTGAGAAGAGATGTGGCAGCTACAGCCCTCTGAACTGAGTTACAATGAGGCTCGAGGGCCTATTTATTATTTATAAACAATGGAAAACACTAAACATTCAAAACCCTAACCCTAGGAGATGAAGCGCCAAAACTATGGGCCCTATTTGGGTAAATTAGTGTTTCAACTTCCCGAGGATGTAACTTTGGCATACGATCTCCATTTGACGCAAACCATACCTCGTTAGAAATATCTATCAGAGGACTACAAATTTTTAGTGAGAAACATCGGTCCATGGACCCATGTTGTTCCCGGTTTTCCCGAAAAACATCGTTTAGGGCCTCAAAACAGCTCTGGAAGTTCAGGACCCAAAAAAATGCTAAAAATAGTAAGTTTTATCGAAACTAAAAAACTGAAAGAGACAATGGTGGGGCCCCCAGTGGAATAGGTGGGTGACCACCAATATCCACCTAGATCATTCCTCCCCCCTTAGGAAGCAATGGTCCCCATTGTGTTAAGTTCCTCCATGAGATGAGGAAATTTCTGCTGAACTTGGTCCCTGGTGAACCACTTTCCTTGGTGTAGGAGTTGGCCAACTTTGACAACCCGATACAGTTGGATCTTCTGTTGGCGAGTGTTCTTGATTTGCATGTCCATGATACAATATGTGGTGGCATGTTCCGTGCAGTCTGGGTTTAACTCTATTGGTGTGAGTTGTTCTGCAATGTCAGAGGTGTCCAGTAGAGGTGGGAAGTAAGGACGAAGGTGGTCCACATTAAATATTGGGTGCAGACCAAGGAATGGTGGAATACTGAGCTCGAAGGCATTGTTCCCTACAACCTTGGTGATGGTATATGGCCCGTATCAGAGTGGGTGAAGCTTGTGGTGGGGTCCAGTGAGGCGCTCCTTCTGCAAATGTATCCATACTTTGTCGCCCACCTGGAAGTTGTGTGGCACTCGATCTTGATCATGGCGTTGCTTGTACTTAGCATTGGCTCTGTCAAATATGTCATGAACCTATTGGCTGATGTGTCGAATGCGCTCGATGAAGCTATTTGCTTTGTCAACTTCAGACTGGATATGAGCCGAATTAGCCTGAGTAGCTACAAATGGCATGGCTACGTCAATGGGACATAGTGGCTGGAATCCCAAGACCACCTAAAAGGGGCTATGGCCGATTGAACTATGGAGAGCCCGGCTATAACTATGTTGTACATAGGGGAGGCTCTCGTCCCATGTGCGTGGATGCTTTGAGTTGTACATGCGCAGAATGTGTATAATCATTCTGTTGATGACCTCTGTCTGGCCATCTGTTTGGGGATGGAAAGTTGTGGACTTGGTGAGCTTGGTGTCTAGCATTGACCAGAGGCGGACCAAAATGTGTTGAGGAACCTGCTATCCTGATCTTATATGATAGACTGTGGTATCCCAAAATGCACCCACACTCGTTCAAAGAAGAGTTTAGCAGTGGCTTCTGCTGTGATATTCTTCTTGCAGGCCGCCATAATGGCCATCTTCGAGAATCTGTCGACGACCATGAAAACATATTCATTTCCATGCTTAGTAGAAGTCAGGCCCGAAATGTAATCCATGGAGATGGATTCCCAAGGTCCACTAGGGGTAGGTAGCGAAGTATATAGGCCTTGCTTCTTGATGGTCAATTTGGAAATAGCACAAGCAATGCAGGATCTTATGTGCTTCCTGACGTCCTTTCGAAGGTTCGTCCAATAGAAATACTTCTGCAGTACTGCTACTATTTTCTCAACCCCGAAATGCCCAGCGACTCACCTGCAGTGTGCTTCCCATATCATCTTAGCACGCTTGCTTGAAGGAACACAAAGGTGTCCCAGGTGACATAAAAGTGTATCTTGGAGGTGAAAATTTGGAACTTGCATACCCCCCAAGAGTGCCTTGTAAGTGTGGTTGAATTATGGGTCGCTCTCGTAGAGAAGCAGCCAATCAGAAGTCTTGTGCCCACAAGAGTTGAGAACGGTGGTGAGCGCCACGATCGGTGGTCGGCTAAGGCAGTCTGCAACATTATTGGTGCTATTCTTCTTGTACTTGATGTTCAAATGAAACTATTGCAGATATGTGGACCACTTCTGACGGCGATCATTCTGCAACTTCCCTTGTGTCTGTATGAACTGCAGGGGCCGGTGGTCTGTGTGGATGATTGTTTCCTTCCCCAAAATGTAATGCTTCCATTGTCAAAAAGCTTGCACAATGGAATACATTTCTTTGTCATAAGTGGGATACTTGCGAACTGTGTCAGACAATGTCTCACTGTGATATGCCACTATATGTCCTTGTTGAGTAAGAACTACCCCAATAGCATAGTCAAAGGCATCTGTCTCGATCTCAAATGGTTGTTGCAAGTCTGGTAATGTGAGAACTGGGGCAGAACAGAGGTGATTTTTCAATTCTGTGAACAGCTTTTGCTGAGGTTCTGACCAAAAGAATTTTTCTCTCGCTCCTCCCTTGGTGACTTGACTCAAGGGCCAAGTGATATGAGAGAATCCCAACACGAACCTAAGGTAGAAATTAGCAAGACCCAGAAAGTTGCGAAGCTCTCTTATAGTGGTTGGGGTTGGCCAATCCCGAATGACTTGGATCTTGGTTGGATCCACATGCACCCCCTTTTCATCAATAATGTATCCCAGATATTGAACCTGGGTCACGCCAAAATTGCACTTCTCCAAATTGGCACATAGCTTGGGTTGCCGCAGTGTTTGGAGGACTTGTCGGATGTGGTGGAGGTGCTCTTCCCAAGTCTGGCTGAAGATCAGAATGTCATCCAAGTACACCACTACAAATGAGTTGGTGAATGGCTGCAACATGTTGTCCATCAACCTCATGAAGGTTGCAGGAGCATTCGTCAACCCCAAAGGCATGACCAGCCATTCGAAAAGGCCTTCCTTGGCTTTTAAGGTGGTCTTCCACAAATCGGAGGGTTCAATTGGTACCTGGTGATACCCAGACTTCAAGTCGATCTTGCTAAAATATTTTGCACCTTTGAGTTGGTCTAGAAGGTCATCAATCTGTGGGATCGGGTACCTATTCCGAACACTGATCTTGTTCAGCGCCTGATAGTCAATACAGAGTCTCCACATCCCATCCTTCTTCTGTAGCAACATGATCGGGCTCCCACAGGGTGATGAACTTGGTTGGATGTGACCTTCCTACAGTAGCTCCTGAATCTGCCTCTTGATTTCATCGTTCTCCAAAACAGAGCGTCGATAGATCGGTCCATTGGGTAGTGGTGCACCTGGGGTCAGATCAATCAGTTGCTTGACCTAACAGTGTAGAGGAACCCCCGTGGGTGAGGTGAAGATGTCCCCGTACTCCTCCACAAACTTATCCATTTGTTGTTGTCGTGTAGAGGAGCCCTGTCTAGAGGTCGTGGCCATAGTCTTCTTGCCCTGGGGACGGATCATCAGGAAAAAAAATTTCCTGGTTTGGGAAATGAGCTTACTGCATTTTTTTTTAGTAACCAAAGAGATAGCGGCAGGAGGGGGTACCTCTGGTATCTTGTACAACTTATTTCCCAAAGTAACAATAACAGCACGAGGCCGAGACTCATACACAGCATGATGCTTCCACAAGTATGGTTGTCCTAATAATACATCAGAAACATCAATAGGAGCAACGTCATATAATACCTCATCCATGAAGGGCTTGATGCTATAGGGAAGGCGGCACTACTGGCTGACGCGGAGGTCTCATCCTTGGTGAAGCCACCCAATGGTGTATGGATGTGGGTGAGTTGTGGTTGGCAAGCCCAACCGCTTCACGACGTCTGCTGAAATGAGGTTATTTTGGCTGCCATTGTCAACAATGAACTATATTGGGGAGCCCTTTACCCACATCTAGGAGTGGAAGAGACGTTCCTCCTCCTCTGGATCTTCTGGTTCCTCCTTCTGGATCTTCGTAGTGGCAACAGTGGCGTTGGGCTCCACATCAATAATTTTTTTCCCTTTTTCATTCCCTTTGTCAGGTTCTGATTCAGAGTTGGAGCATGCATCAGACTCAAAAGCCCTCATCTTAGCCGCCAACGACTGCTTGGCCTGACACTCACTTGTGTTGTGAGTGGAGCTCTTATGGAACTCACGCCACTTTCCCGTGTCCTTCTTTGGCTTTGCGGTGTTGTTCTTTGTTTGTAGCTTCGACAGGTTGTCTTGAGTCGCCATGCCTTGGCTCTGTCCTTTGTTTTGCAGTTTGGGAGCACCTTTCCCTTGCTTTTGATTCGCAGATCCAAAGTCTCACTTCTTCTGTTTGAATTTCTGCTCAATCTTGGCAGCATACTGGTATGTCGTACCAAGCGAGGAGATGTCGAGGAACTCCATTTCCTCCTAAATGTATCTGTGCAGACAACTGTGATACTTTAGCACCAGATGTTTCTCTGAATCTTTGATACCCAACTTTGTGTACAAGGTATGGAATAGATTCGTCTTCTCATGCACATCTTGATCCCTTTGTTGTCGCAGCATGGTCCATTGTATGTACTTGTCCTCATAGCTTCCCACGAGATAGTATTGTTCCTTGATGGCATCTCAGAAATAATTCAAAGTGGGTACGGCCAAGACTAGAGAGGGTTCTATCTCGTCCCTTTTCTCACAGTGGGTTTTCCATCAGTCCTTGACATGGGGGGAAGCTTTGAGGAGTGCAAAAATAATCTTCTCCCGGTCGGAAAAGTCATGAACCGAGAAATATCCTTATAATAGATTCAACCATCTATCTACGGCATCTACATCTATTTGACCCTCAAATATGGGAATGTCAAAATTTACTTGTACCTTAAAAGGACTCGCACCTCCAGAGTGGATGCTAGATGCAGATGCGCCGCCGGTGGGAAGCCATTGAAGGATCTGGGCAAAGTTATCCATCATCACTTTCCTTTGTTTTTTGAGGGCTTCCTCGAGCAATATTTTGATAGGATCTCCTGCTCCCTCATATTTCTTTTCATCCCCCATGGGCGTCCATCGGGGTTTGTGAGGCTGATATTGCAAAAGTTCCACCAAATTGAGCCCTAACTCTTTATACCCTGACCTCGTTGGGGACATGCAAATAAGGATCGAGAAAAAGCAGACCGCTCTGATACCACTGATTCAGATTTATGCAGGAACGCAATAGAATAAACATATAACCATAAATACAAATATGCAGCGGAAATAACACTTCATTTCATTAATATCAAAGAACTGAAATTTGCTTACAGACAGAATGGAAATAAACTAGCTAGGGCACTGGAACCTATCTCTATGAAGATATATGGCGGCTACAGGCCTCTGAACTGAGTTAAAATGAGGCTTGAGGGCCTATTTATTATTTAAAAACAATGGAAAACCCTAAATATCCAAAAACCTAACCCTAGGAGATGAAGCGCCAAAATTATGGGCCCCGTTTGGGTAAATTGGTGTTTCAACTTCCCGGGGACGTAACTTTGGCATATGATCTCTGTTTTACGTGAACCATACCTCATTAGAAAGATCTAATCAAGGACCCATGTTTCTCCCGGTTTTCCCAAAAAAACGTCGTTTAGGGCCTCAAAACGGCTCCGAAAGTTCAGGACCCGAAAAACTGCTAAAAATAGTAAGTTGTGCCGAAACTGAAAAACTGAAAGAGACAATGGTGGGGCCCCAAGTGGAATAGGCGAGTGACCACCAATATCCACCTAGATCAAGTGTATTTTATATCACAACTGTAGAAAAGCCCTTTTGTTATTTTTTCTTCCAATTGTTGTGGTGTCAACCTTGTAGGTTGTACAAGTCTAGGAGTAGCAACACTTCCATCTTTATAGATGTGAGTGGTAGGCTTCCTTGTGGCCATAATTTTACATTCAATTTTTCTTCCCAACCTGAATGCCTTCTCCAATGAATCAGGTTCCCAAAAGCGAACTTCATGTTGGATGTTATCCTTCAAAGTCCCTATGAAGACATCAATCCTGTGTTCCTCTGGAATATCAGTTACCCTTATATTCAATTTTTGGAAGTCCTCAATGTGTTCTGCCACTATACCCTTTTGTCTGAGATTTATAAATTGGCTAAATAAGGTGTTGCTCTTTGTATCCTCATAATGTGCTATCATTTCCTCTGTAAAAATTGACAAAGTGACAATTTTTTTACGAGAGCAAAGCCATCGATACCATACAAATGTATTTTCTTCTAAATGTAAAGTTGCAATGCGTACCTTTTCTATGTTTTGCACACTATTGAGATCAAAATATTTCTCCATCTGTAGTATCAATGTTACAGGATCCTTGCCATCAAACTTCCTCATATCCATCTTTGGAATATGGTGGTTCTTCAATCCAACATTAGAGTTTATGAAATCACGATTAACATTTATTTTGTTCTCATCATGAGTTTCCTCTAATATATTTTCACCATTAGCAATCATTTCTTGTATCAACTTTGTCAAACCTTCGATGTCTGCTTTTAGATCATTATTCATGTTTTCCATGTTGTTTTTTTATTTTTTCTTCCATGTCCTCCATATTAGCTTCCACGCCATCCATCTTAGTTTCCATGCCATCCTTCTTAGCTTCCACACCTTTCTTCAAACCATCCATCCTCACTTCCACACCTTTCTTCAAAACTTCCATTTCATTTTTTGCTACTCTTTGCGAGAGCGAAATTTGGTGCACTTGCTCTTGTAATTTTGATAGATCATGTTGCAATTCTTCATCTTCATGAATCATAGTAGAGTGTTTTGAGGGATTAATGGGTGTTGAATTCTTTTTAGGAGGCATTTCATAACTCAATACTGAAATATATGCTAAATAGGCCCTTGGAATCACTTCAAATTGATTTTTTACACAAGACTTATGCAATTCGAAAACAAATACACACCTTTTTCTTACTTTTGAGGAGCTCGATATTGAAACTGAATTATCTTTGTGATTTCAAATCTTCAATATCTGAAATTTGGCCCTGCGGTAGCCCTATGAATCCTCTTTTGAATGCCACAGGTTTGGCCCGATTTGGATTCTTCAAGGCAAATTTATGTCCAATCTCCTATAATGACCTAATTATGGACTAGTTCCATAGAGAGAAATTGTATGACATTCCATGTGTCGCTGTTTTTTCCTCTAGCTCTAAAATTTATAGGAAAGAAACTACAGTCTGTGTACTTGCGGCCACTTTTTACAACATTCCAATCCAATGCTCAGAGAGAGAGTTATGAATATTTTACCATGATCACCTCTTTGAGATGAAATTTGGGAACCTGAAAAATCCCTAACTTCCACAGATCATATCTCCTAAAATATTCTAAACCAAGCTCTGAAATTTTCGACGATGTTCCTCAGGATTTCGGCTTCACACTCTACAAATTTCAGCTTCTGCACCTTCATAGAAAAACTGTTATAGCGAAAATGCCATGATAACCTGTTTGGAGCAGCAAAACCCAAGAATCCAAAGCTCTAATACCAAATGTTGTGAAACTAGCTCCAAAAATAGAATAAAAGAGAGATCAACGCCTTAGAAATCAGCCACTTTGAGGGGACAACCTCCAATACATTACATAAATGAACAATTATTGGATGATACAAATGACAAAACCTCCTTTCTATATATAGGAGTCCATGGGGCCACAATGTAATCCTAGTGGGGCCACAATGTAATCCTAGCCGATCTAACAATAATAATTTAAGGGCACAATAATAATAATATGGGGATTACAGGGGTAAAACAATAACAATAAGGGGGTTACACTAACAAAAATAAGGGACTATACTAGTAATATAGGGACCTAACATTTTCTTAGGCTCCACAGAGCTTTATATTGCTTTAAATAGGTTTTGTAGCGTCTTTAGTAGCGAAGAGGTTTGAAATCTGGTTGAAATGGCTTGATAACAGGTCAACAGAGTAATATGTTGTATTTTTGCAAAAATTTAATAGAATAATGGTGAAAATTCATGGAAAGGGTGGTCTTTATGTTTTAACCAGCATTGATTAAAATTTAATGCGTGGGGTTAATTTCAAACGACGGGTGGTATTCATAACGGGCAGAATAAACCAACAAGGGGTTTTCGCATTGGAAAAAGTGGGTGGGCAGTATTATTTTGGAGGATGCAATGCAATGAAATACTGCCACGTAGCAGGGAGCGAGGCTGCGAAAAATACTCATTTCGCAAGGTCTGCATGATGTTAAAAGTCAGGCATTCGGGAATGCAACAAAGATTATTGGTCGTTGAATCTGCTCAATCGTGATTGGATGGATGAGAAAATGAGAGGATTTCATCGGGGATCTGATAGGAGGTGGGTCCTGGGTTAAGTTAATGTGATGGGTTATATAATATACAAAGGGTTAGGAATTATATGAAAGTGGGTTTAATATATAACCAATGGGTTTAGAGGAAAGTGGGACCAGAAAGATGTATAGGCAGGGTAATATAACATGATATAATGTGGGTTGGGACTTTATAATAAAGCGGGATTTAATACATATGGGGGTTGAATATATATATATATATATATATATATATATATATATATATATATATATATATATATATATATATATATATATATATATATATATATATATACGGGAGTAGCTTAATAATATATAGTGAAATGTCAATAAGTGCGGGATTTTGAAATATACTAAGGATAGTGTTAAAACTAATATCGGGAAGGATTTTTCAATGTGGGACCTGACATATTATTTTAAACTAATACTTAGGATAAATGTTTTTTTATGGGGTTTTGAATGAAAAGGGAAATTAATAAAGGGATTTTACTTTTCCAAAGGGATAATGTATTTTAATCTAGGGAAAAAGGGGTTTTTTTAAGGAAAATGAATGAAGTAATGGGAAATTTTAATATGAAGGGGAAAGGGTATTTTTACAATGGAAATGCCTTTTTGCAAGTGGCATTATGGTTTTTAGCTAAGGGAGGGGATTTTCAGGGACATTAGTGATATGAAATGACCAAATTGTTGTTTTCCATGTCTTGTAACAGTAATATACCTACCCATCATTTACCCTAACATTTTTTCTTCATTTATATGGGTGCATTTGAGCTTGCAGACCCTTTATCTTTTCTTTTCAATAAGCAAACTATCTAATTCTAACCTTTTTACTTCTAATGGCTCAGATTAAACTGTTGAGCTCATTTATTGTTCTCTACCTAACTACTGATCTACCAAGATTAAACAGTTTGGCTAGATCTTTATTCTCTATCTATCAGCATGAAATTTAAAGCATGAAAGATCAAGATTAAGCAGTTTGACCTTCATGGATTGTGGAATTTTTGACAAGCTCCACACAATATTATTTTGTAAATTAAAGTAAAAAGCAGTGGCATTTGAATTTTCATCACTTTCAGGATCTATTTTTTATCTCTTTTTTGGTGGGGTTCATATCTTATATTATTTTTTTATCTTTTTCTTTTATTAGTCCTTGGATTTTTCTTCTAGGACATCACCCTCTTTACATTTTTTTATTTTTTAATATGGGAAAATAATTCTGCAGAAAGTGAAAGTATGTACATATTACAAGACTAATCATAGTCAATTCAAAATTATGAATCCTATTATTATAGGACCCTACTAGTGGCTCCACATGGAGATGGCATTTCCTGGTGAAATGTCAAGAACCTTAAGATTGGTAGCCTTTGAAACTTTGACTATAGCTTGCCTTGAAATTGTTTTCTTATTTCTGATTTATTCATACTTATGATATTTTATCTTTAAAAGCTTAGGGCCTTCTCTTCGAGCTTCAACTTTGCAATAAAAACATCCAATCCAATCTAAACTCTGCAATGTTATGTAAAATGAGAAAAGTAAACAAAGTGAACTAATGTTAATCTCGGGAAAAGTAATGCTTCAACATCCTACCATTGACTAGTCCTCCTGGTAGATCTGATCCATCAATTTCCTTCAGAAAGAATGCATTGTTACCTTTGTAACTATAAATGATATGGGGGCATTTCCATAGAAAATCAAATTTACCATGTTTACCTTTTTCTTCTCTTCTAGAATCCCACTAAAGCACTTTATCACCTATGTAAAAATCTCCAACTTTGGTTTTCTTGTCAAAAATATTTTTTATTTTATCTTGGATAACTTGTGATTTGACATAAACCTCTTCCCTGGTCTACTGCAAATGTATTGTCTGAATTATCCTTCTTTGGATATCATTGGACTCTACATGCAGTTCTTTGATCATCTTCATCACTAGCACTCCTAAAGAGGATGGAAAAACATCATCCATCCCATATACTAGTTGATAGGGAGATGTAACAATGGACTTCTTTGTAGTTAATCTGTCTGCCTATAAGGAATTGACCAAATTTTTGTTCCAGGACTTCTTGTTGTCTTCTAATAGTTTCTTCATGATAGTTACTAGGCTTTTGTTTGAGGATTCAGCAAGTCCATTATCTTGAGGGTAATAAGCAGTGGAATGGCCAAGTTTAATGTGGTATTTGTTACAGAATTCAATAATTTTCTTAGACATAAAAGCAGCTGCATTATCAGTAATGAGATTTTGAGGGCATCCAAATCTAGACAATATATTGTTTTCAAGAAATGAGATGATGAAAGAATCAGTGACTTGTCTAGAAGGAATGGCTTCTACCCACTTGGTGAAATAATCAGTGGTTGTCAAAATCCATTTGTAATGGGCTGAGGAGGGTGGGTGAATTCAACCAATGAAGTCTAAACCCCATTGTTGAAATGGAATTTATGTGGAGATGGGTTTGAGGGGTAAAGGTAATAGTTTTTTCTTCCCTTCAAATATCTGGAATTTGTGACAGGAGGTCACATAATTTCTAACATCTGCAAAAAGAGTGGGCCAGAAAAAACCTGCCCTCAATATTTTATCAGCAATTGATTTCCAGTAAAGGTGTCCTCCATAGTCACTTGCATGAAACTCTTGCATAACTTTATCAACTTCATGTTTCAATAAATAGTTAAGTAGTATACCACCACGATCTTTCCCAAATAAAGAACTATTTATGATACAATACTTCATTGCTTGCATTTTCAAAAATATAGATTTAGTTCTAGATAAACCAGGAGGAGCTTGTAAATTTAGTAAAACAAATATGATATCTACATACCAAGGTGAATCAATGAAATATTCAATGATCTGTGGAGTCGCCATCTCTTCCTGATCATCTAATTGAGCAATAAAATTTATATCTAAGGCCTGACAGTTTGATTCAGCCATGAGTTTGGCTAAACCTTGGCCTTTAATAAGTTTAGTAGGCTTTATTTCAATATCATATTCCAAAATAGTGGCAATCCATTTGCCTCTCTTTCCATCAGGCCCATTAAGAGTCAGAATGTCCTTAACTACTGAATTTGGAACATATGCAATAATTTTTGAATACAAGATGTATACTCTAAAATCTTTAATAGCCTTCATAAAAGCAAGTGCCTGTTTTTCCATTATGTTGTACTTTAGTGTGTCATCTCTTAAGGATTTTCTGAAAAAAGAAATGGGATGTTCATAACCCTGATCATTCTTATGCTGTAAGACTGCAACGATTGTATGTTCTGAAGCAAAATAAAAAATTATAAAATCTTTTTTGGAAATTAGGACTTATTAGGACATGTATTCTTGTAAGGGCTTGTTTGATTGATTCAAAGGATTGTTTGGCCTCTACTGTCCATTTAAGTGCTGAATATCTTTTTAACATGTTATTCAATTGTCTAATTAATTCTACTAAATTAGAAATGAATCTCCTAAGAAAGTTAATTTTACCTAAGAAAGATTGTAATTCCTTGATATTTCTAGGATGACTTATGTTCAAAATTGCCTCTATTCTAGCAGGGTCTATTCTAATTCCCTCTTTTGAAATAATATGTCCTAAAAGTTTACCTTCTTCAAGTCCAAAGAGTGTCTTTTTGGGATTCAAAGAAATACCAAATTTTCTGCATTTAATAAACACTTGTCTCAGATGATCTAGATGTTCCATGTCTATTTTTAAAAATACAGTAATATCATCTAGATAAATGACAAGAAAATCATGAATTTCTTTGGCAAAATCTATATCCATAGCTCTCAGAAAAGTAGCTCCTGCATTCATCAATCCAAAAGGCATTTTCACATAAATAAAAGTACCCCAAGGAGTAGTAAATGTTGTCTTTGGTTGGTCTTCTGGCTGAACTAAGATTTGATTATATCCAAAGAATCCATCAAGAAATGAAATCCTGGATGATCCTACCACCCTCTATAAAATATGGTACATTTTGGGGAGCAGATAGTTATCCTTTAGGGATACCTTGTTTAAGTTCCGGAAATCAACACAAAGTCTGATTTCCCCTGTTTTCTTCCTAGTGGCAACTAAGTTTGAAACCCAATCATAATATCGGATAGGTGCAATAATCTATGCTTCATACAACTTCTTTACCTCTTATTCAATCAAAGGCATAAGAACTGGATTTATTCTCCTAAGCTTATGATTAAATGGTTTCTGATCCTCTTTGATAGGTATTTTGTGTTAAATGATGTTGGTGTCATACGATTTGAGGTCTTCATAACTCCATGCAAACACATCTTGAAATTCTTTAAACAAAGCTATGTATTTCAGTTTTTCTTCTGAAGGCAATGCTTTGGATAATTTGATAAGATTAGGTTTTTTTTTTTCATTCCTATGTTACATTCTTCTATGTCTCATCTTAATGGTTCCATTTTTTGTTTTCTTGAAACATCATTTGAATCAAAAATATCTTCTAATGGGGTTAATCCCTTAGGAAGAAAATTTATTCTTAATATTTAAAAACTTTGAATCATCATTTTCTAGTTCTTCTATTTCTACTTTCTCCAATTTATCTATTTCTACTTGAGTGAATTTAGTGGGTTCAGTGAAATCTAAATTATTTACATCTATATCACTATCCATTGTTTCATCTACTGTACAATCTGTGTCTATGTTACAATTGTGGAATTATCCCTCAGCATTCATAAAGTGGTAGATTTGAGTATCCCGTGTAAAAATCTGCCAATATTTCAAGTTGTTTGGTATAGTAGGCCTATGTCTTACCTCTGCTATATATTGGTGATTTGGATGAAAAAGGTACATTTCAGGTGCTAGCAAAGGTTGCTAAACTGTGTGCCTACATGTTTTGTTTTCTAGGAATTATAGCAAAGTCAATTTCAAGAAACTCTTTTATGAGATCTAAAACTATTTCTCTATATTGGCTTAATCTAGGATTATACACAGAATATTCTCCTCTGATTTGTTTTACGATTAAGTCAGAGTCTCCCATGATAGAAACTCTTTTTCCTTCTAGATTTCTAACAATATACAGCCCTAAGATTAAAGCTTCATACTCAGCCATGTTATTGGTGCATTTAAAGTTTAATCTAAAGGCATGACCTTCAGAATGATTCTTTTCCATGTTATGAATCCAAACTCCTGCTCCTGCTTTTAATTACTGAACTATCAAAATCTAGGTGCCACATAGACTCATGAAAAATATTATCATTGTCAACTTCCTTATGTTTCTGTTTTACAATTGTGTTGTTGTCTATTCCAGTTTATGAATTACATAAAATGAAAGAATCCATATTAGAAGGTACATAATAAATAAGATAGTTTTGTGGTTTGTGTGCACTACTGACCATGTATTTCATTAATGTTTATCTATAAAGTTTCTTAGGCTGACCAAATACTGAAATTGTGGCATATGACATGTCTAACTTTAGAGATCCCTGCAATTTTTCTCCCCATGAGCAATATAATAGAATTCTATACTTAGGAGGTTTATCAACAACTACAATATCCATGACAATACTCTTACCAGGGTACTGGACTAGAGTGACACACAAGTATTTTATTAGGCCAAGACATTTAACTTTGCTAGAATCCAAAGAGAAAAAACCTTTGTATGGTCTAGTAATGTCTAAATTCAATGTTTACATGATGGCCTTTGGCATTAAATTGTGGGATGCTTCTGAATCTAACATAGCATTGTGTAAAATTTGATCATGTATACTCAAGCTAATGTAGAAAGGAGGAACACCACCTTCTTGACGTTTCCCATTTACCTCAGGACGAAAAAGTAGTTCTGGTTGGTCATCATTTAGATTGACAGAGTCTTCTCCTTCATTAATGTTCAGTGTTTCAGTGATTTGTATAAATCGTATTTTACCAACTCTGTTAAAGGAATTGGTATTTTTAGTTTGGATATTGAATGGAGCTTGTGCTTTATCTAACTGAATGATTTCTTCTCTACTAACTACAATTTGAATGTGTTTCTCTTCTTTATCTACAGTTGGTTTTTCTGTTTTTGTTTCCGCTATTTTGTTGTTTTGAATCTTCTTATCAGGGACAGTTTGAGTAGTAGTGGTAGTTTTGGCAGATTTTGAACTTTCAGCATTTGTTTTAGGATCAACTGATTTTTTATCAGTAGTAGATGTTTTAGCAGAAACCATTGTCTTAACAGCAACATATTTTTGAGGATCGGCTCATGTTTGAACAACAATATCTGTAATATCTATAATTTTAGGACTAGGTGCAATTTTTGGACTAGAAATTTTCTAATTTGCACTAGAGTTTTGTTGGGTTTCTCTAGGGAGAATTTTCAGTACTTTGGTTGTAGGAGCTTCTAATGTTTTCTTGGTCTGAGTTTGGGTAGTTTTCTTAGTATGGGCTTCCACATTTTTCTTTCTCCTAAGGTTATATTGCTTGTGAACTTCATTAATGACATACTCATAACCTTGCTTGTAATCAAAAGACTCTCTAGACTCTAACTGTATTTGCTATAGCATGTATAATTCTTGTTCTTCTTGTGTAAGAAAAATAGTATTATCATAAAAGATTCCCATTAATTTAATCTGAGTGTCTTCATCTTCTTCATTTTGGTGAGAACTTTCAGCATAGTTCTCTTGGAAAGGTGGTCTTATTGTTTGATCAGGTGTTGATTCTCTAGCTTTACCAGCGTTGGGATTTTTTATAAAGTTTGGATTTCTTATTTGAGTACCTTGTTGTTGATTGTCCCGCTATGGTTTCCTTTCCATATTTTCTAACCTATCCATCATTCTTTCCATGGTTTTTACTAAGATATCTATCTTACTATCTCAGGTGGAGGGTTCATCCTTTACTGTTACTCTTCTTTCATTTCTTAATCTAGCTCTTCTAGCTAGCAAATTTGCTTCTACACTAACAACATTACTTTGCATCTGCTCTAATGTTTTAGGGTTTCTTTCCCTCAGTTGGTTAACATATCAGTGTCAAAACTATCAAGGAATTTTATTAAAGCTAAATCTGGTGGAGTTTTATTGTTTGCTAGAATAGCATTGTAAATACTATTGAATCTAATACAATAGTCATGAACTGGTTCATTAGGTGCTCTTTTTGTGTTCTCATATTCGGACAATATTTGTAAATTATTCTTCCTTTTCTCCCATATAATAATAAAAAATCTATGGAAATGTTCTAAATCAACAATATGTTTGGCAGGTAAAGCTTTAAACCATTTCTTTACATCATGATCCAGATTTATGCAGGAATGCAACAGAATACAGAAATAAGCATAAACATAGAAATACAATGAAAATAAGGCTTCATTTCATTAATATAAAATCACAGAAATATGCTTACAAACATGATAGAAATAAAATAGCTAGGGTGCTGGTAGAGAATCTCTGAGAAGAGATGTGGCGGCTACAGACCTCTAAACTGTGTTACAATGAGGCTCGAGGGCCTATTTATTATGGAGAAACAATGGAGAACTCTAAACGTCCAAAAACCTAGCCCTAGGAGATGAAGCACCAAAATTATGGGACCCGTTTGGGTAATTTGGTGTTTCAACTTCCTAGGGATGTAACTTCGGCATACTATCTTCGTTTGGGGCTTCAAAATAGGTCAGGAAGTTTAGGACCCGAAAAACTACTAAAAATAGTAAGTTGTGAAAAGAACTGAAAGAGAAAATGGTGGGGCCCCAAGTGGAATAGGTGGGTGGCCACCAATATCCACCTGGATCATTCCTCCCCCCTTAGGAAGCAATAGTCCCCATTGCATTGAGTTCCTCCATGAGATGAGGAAACTTCTATTGAACTTGGTCCCTGGTGAACCACTTTCCTTAGTGCAAGATTTGGCCAGCTTTGACAACCCGATACAGTTGGATCTTCTGTCGGCGAGTGTTCTTGATTTGCATGTCCATGATACAGTCTATGGTGGCCTGTTCCATGTAGTCTGGGTTTAACTCTTTTGGTGTGAGTTCTTCTTTAATTTCAGAGGTGTCCAATAGAGGTGGGAAGTAGGGACGAAGGCAGTCTACATTGAATACTGGGTGCAAACCAAGGAATGGTGGAATACTGAGCTCGAAGGCATTATTCCCTACAGCCTTGGTGATGGTGTACAACCCATATCGGAGCGAGTGAATCTTGCGGTGGGGTCTAGTGAGGCGCTCCTTCTGCAAATGTAGCCACACTTTTTCGCCCACCTAGAAGTTGTGTGGCACCCGATGTTGATCATGTCATTGCTTGTAATTAGCATTGGCTCTATCCAATATGTCATGAACCTGTTGGCGGATGTGTTGACTGCGCTCGATGAAGTTGTTTGCTTTGTTAGCTTCAGACTGGACATGAGCTGAATCAGCCTGAGTAGCTGCAAATGGCATGGCTACGTCAATGGGACATAGTGGTTGGAATCCCAAGCCCACCTGAAAGGTGATGTGGCCGATTGAGTTGTGGAGAGCCCGGTTATAATTGTGTTGTACATAGGGAAGGCTCTCATCCCATGTGCATGGGTGATTTGAATTGTACATGCGCAGAATGTGTACAATCATTCTATTGACGACCTCTGTCTGGCCATCAGTTTGGAGATGGAAAGTTGTGGACTTGGTGAGCTTGGTGTCCAACATTGACCAGAGGCTGGACCAAAATTTGTTGAGGAACCTGCTGTGCTATCGCGATCTGATATGATAGACTGTGGGATCCCAAAGTGCACCCACACTCGTTCAAAGAAGAGTTTAGCAGTGGCTTCTGCTGTGATATTCTTCTTGCAGGCTGCCATAATGGCCATCTTTGAGAATCCATTGACGAACATGAAAACACAGTCGTTTCCATGCTTATTAGAAGGAAGGCCTGACATGTAATCCATGGAGATGGATTCCCAAGGTCGACTAGGGGTAGGTAGTGGAGTATAGAGCCCTTGCTTCTTGATGGTCAGTTTGGAAATGGTGCAAGCAGTGCAGGATCTGATGTACTTTCGGACATCCTGTCGAAGGTTCGGCCAATAGAAATACTTCTGCAGTACTGCCATTTTTTTCTTGACCCCAGAATGCCCAACGACTCGACTGTAGTGCGCTTCCCATATCATCTTAGCACACTCGCTTGAAGGAACACAAAGGTGTCCCAGGTGACATAATAGTGTATCTTGGAGGTGAAAATTTGGAACTTTCATACCCCCCAAGAGTGCCTTGTATGTGTAGCTGAATTCTGGATCGCTCTTGTAGAGAAGTGGCCAATTAGAAGTCTCATGCCCACAAGAGTTGAGAACGGTGATTATGGCCACGATCGGTGGTCGGCTAAGGTAGTCTGCAACATTATTGGTGCTACCTTTATTGTACTTGATGTTCAAATGAAATTATTGCAGATATGTGGACCACTTCTGATGGCAATCATTCTGCAACTTCCCTTGTGTCTGTATGAACTACAGGGGTTGGTGGTCTGTGTGGATGATTGTATCCTTCCCCAAAATGTAATGCTTCCATTGTCGACAAGCCTGCATAATGGAATACATTTCTATGTCATAAGTGGGATACTTTCAAACTGTGTTAGACAATGTCTCACTGTGATATGCCACTAGATGCCCCTATTGAGTAAGAAATGCTCCAATAGCATAGTTAGAGGCATCTGTCTCGATCTCAAATGGTTGTTGCAAGTCTATTAATGTGAGCATTGGGGCAGAACAGAGGCGATGTTTCAATTCTACGAACGCCTTCTGTTGAGATTCCAACCAACAGAATTTCTCTTTCGCTCCTCCCTTGGTGACTTGACTTAAGGGCCAAGTGATATGAGAGAATCCCAACACGAACCTGTGGTAGAAATTAGCAAGACCTAGAAAGCTGCGAAGCTTTGTTAGGGTGGTTGGGGCTGGCCAATTTTAAATGACTTGGTTCTTGGCTGGATCCACATGCACCCCCCTTTCATTGATAATGTATCCTAGATATTGAACCTGGGTCATGCCAAAAGTGCACTTCTCCAAATTGGCACACAACTCGTGTTGTCACAGTGTTTGTAGGACTTCTTGGATGTGGTGGAGGTACTCTTCCCAAGTCTGGCTGAAGATCAGAATGTCATCCAAGTATACCACTACAAATGAGTTGGTGAATGGATGCAAGATGTCATCCATCAACCTCAGGAAGGTTGCGGGAGCATTTGTCAATCATAAAGGCATGACGAGCCATTCGAAAAGGCCCTCCTTGGCTTTGAAGGCAGTCTTCCACACATCAAAGGGTTCGATTGGTACCTGGTGATACCCAGACTTCAAGTCGATCTTGCTGAAATATTTTTCCCCTTTGAGTTGGTCCAAAAGGTCATCAATCTGTGGGAGTGGGTACCTATTCCGGACATTGATCTTGTTTAGTGCTCGATAATCAATACAGAGTCTCCAAGTCCCATCCTTTTTTTGTACCAACACGATCGGGCTCCCACAAGGTGATGAACTTGGCAGGATGTGACCTTTCTGTAGCATCTCCTGAATTTGCCTCTTGATTTCATCATTATCCATAATAGAGCACCTATAGATCGATCCTTTGGGTAGCGGCACACCTGGGGTCAGGTCAATGGGGTGCTTGACCTGACAGTGTAGAGGTACCCCTGTGGGTGAGGTGAAGATGTCCCCGTACTCCTCCACAACCTTATCCATTTGTTGTTATCGTGCAAAGGAGCCATGTTTGGAGGTCGTGGCCACAATCTTCTTCTTGCCCTAGGGGTGGATCATCAATAAAACAAATTTCTTGGTTTGGGAAATGAGCTTACTACATTGTTTTGCAGTAACCAAAGAGATAGTGGAAGGCTGTGGTACCTCTAGTATCCTGTACAATTTATTTCCCAAAGTAACAATAACAACGCGAGGCTAGGACTCATACACAACATGTGACTTCCACAAGTATGGTTGGCCTAATAATACATCAGAAACATTAATAGGAGCAATGTCACACAATACCTCATCCGTGAAGGGCTTGATGCTATAGGGAAGGTGGCACTGCTGGCTGACGTGGAGATCCCGTCCTTGGTGAAGCCACTCGATGGTGTATGGTTGTGGGTGCGATGTGGTCGGCAAGCCCAACCGCTTCACGATATCTGCTGGAATGAGGTTCTTTTGGCTCCCATTGTCAACAATGAACCATAGCAGGGAACCCTTTACCCACATTTGGGAGTGAAAGAGATGCTCTTCCTCCTCTGGATCTTCTGGTTCCTCCTTCTGGATCTTCGTAGTGGAAACAATGGTGTTGGGCTCCGCATCAAGAATCTTCTTCCCTTTGTCATTCACCTTGTCAGGTTCTGATTCAGAGTCAGAGCATGCGTCTGATTCAGAAGCCCTCATCTCGGCCACCAGTGACTGCTTGGCCCGACACTCACTTGTGTTGTGAGTGGAGCTCTTATGGAAGTCACACCACTTTCCCATGTCCTTCTTTGGCTTCATGGTGTTGTTCTTTTCTTATGTCTTTGGCAGGTTTTCTTGGGCTGCCATGCCTTGGCTTTGTCCTTTGTTATGTAGTTTGGGGGCACCTTTCCCTTGCTTTTGATTCGCAGATCCAAAGTCTCGCTTCTTTTGCTTGAATTTCTGCTCAATCTTGGCAGCATACTGGTATGTCATACCAAGTGAGGAGATGTCAAGGAACTCCATTTCCTCCTGAATGTATCTGTGCAAACAACCGCGATACTTTAGCACCAAATGTTTCTCTGAATATTTGATACCCAACTTTGTGCGTAGGGTATGGAACAGATTCATTAGCTTATGCACATCTTGGTCCCTTTGTTGCTGTAGCGTGGTCCATTATATGTACTTGTCCTCATAGCTCCCCACGGGATAGTATTTTCCCTTGATGGCATCTCAGAAAGAATTCCAAGTGGGTATGGCTGAGAACAAAGAGGGTTATGTCTTGTCCTTTTTCTCACAGTCGGTTTCCCACCAGTCCTTGACATGGGGGGTAGCTTTGAGGAGTGCAAAAATAATCTTCTCCCAGTCGGAAAAGTCATGAACCGAGAAATATCCTTCTAATATATTCAACCATCTATCTACAACATCTGCATCTATTTGACCCTCAAATATGGGAATTTCAAAGTTTACTTGTACCTTAAAGGGAGTCGCGCCTCTAGAGTGGCTATTAGATGCAAATGCGCCGCCGATGGGCAGTTGTTGAAGGATCTGGGAAAATTTATCCATCATTGCGTTCCTTTGTTTTTCAAGGGCCTCCTCGAGAAATATTTTTATAGGATCTCCTGCTCCCTCATATTTCTTTTCATCCCCATGGGCATTCGTCGAGATTTGCGAGGCTGATCTTGCAAAGGTTCCACCAGATCAAGCCCTAACTCCTTATACCCTGACCTCATTGGGGACATGCAAAGAAGTATCGAGAAAAAGTAGACCGCTCTGATACCACTGATCCAGATTTATGCAGGAATGCAACGGAATACAGAAATAACCATAAAGATAGAAATAGAGCGGAAATAAGGCTTCATTTCATTAATATCAAATCACATAAATATGCTTACAAATATGATGGAAATAAAATAGCTAGGGTGCTGGTAGCCAATCTCTGAGAAGAGATGTGGCAACTACAAACCTCTGAACTTTGTTACAATGAGGCTCGAGGGCCTATTTATTATGGAGAAACAATGGAGAACTCTAAACGTCCAAAAACCTAACCCTAGGAGATGAAGTGCCAAAACTATGGGCCCTGTTTGGGTAAATTGGTGTTTCAACTTCCCCGGGATGTAACTTCGGCATACTATCTCTGTTTGGGGCTTCAAAATGGCTCCGGAATTTCAGGTCCTGAAAAACTGCTAAAAATAGTAAGTTGTGAAAAAAACTAAAAGAGACAATGGTGGGGCCCCAAGTGGAATAGGCGGGTGGCCACCAATATCCACCTGGATCACATCACCAGCTAAATTTTGGGCAAACACTCTCATTTGAACATCAAATTCATCAATTTCATGCAGTTCAAAGTAATCAGTCATTTTGTTAACATGTTATTATGCAGTGTATTGGCGAGTGCCATAAAATTGAAAGATTTTACTTTGATAGTCTTGGGGCATAGCATGTAATTGAGCTGGGAGGACCAAAGGATCATATCTGGATGCCATGGCTAAGATTATTTTTTGGCTAGGAGGTAAACTGGTAGAACTTGGTGATGAGCTTGAAGTACTTGCAGATGAGGTTGGAACATTAGATGATGTAGTTGGGATGTTAGAAGATGTGCTTGGAAATGAGGTTGAAGTACTAGAAAATGTAGCAGAAATGCTAGAGGATGAACTTGCAGTATTTGGAGATGGAAATAAAACTCTAGGTTGAAGGGAAAGATGATTCTATGGAATGAAGTGTAGTGGAAATAATAGATGAGATGGTACTAAACATATATGAATTTATAGATTCAAAATGAGTGGTAGAAGGCTTAGGGGCATAAGCAGATAAAGCAGTTAATTCAACAGAATGTTGAAGATAAACTTCATCAATTTCCTTAATCAAAGTTGTAGCCAAAGCATCAATTTTATCAAAAGCTTATACAGCTTGTTGATCTGAAATAAGTGAAACAGTCTCCTTCTTAGTTTCAATGAATGAAATGAAATCGGATCTATTACACTATCATAGATGGAACTTTATGATTTAGTTCTAAACAAAGATTTATCAAAAGATAAATCAAATTCAATGTCTTGTAAACTTGATAATTATTTGGGGAGTGAATTAGATTTGATTAATTGACTTGTACTTACTAAACTTTCTACTTTTTTTGTTTTTCTTTAAAATTCTATCAGGGTCATCCACAATTATAACAGGTTGTGCATCAGGTTGAGACCTAGTATAGTATATTCTTTTAGAAGCCAGAATTTTAATTTATTAATGAAAGATTGCAACAACCCTAAATAAAAATTAAGGTGAAAAGATGAGTATAAAAGTTTCCTTTAAGGTTTATTTAACTGAGGATTGGTTCTTCCCCAGTATGGTCACTAGTATGTTATCACTCAAATAATTTCCCAAGGTTTTCAGTTCAAGAAATTTTAGGGGTAACCACAAACCTACTTTTAAGATTTAGGATCTAGCCTTCCTAATGCTCAGAGAGGGCTCTCTCTTTATGATTTAACTTGGTTGTTTTTTAGTTGATTTTAGGATAGTTATGTCAGATTGATTGGTTTTGGTTTTAATTTGGTTTGGTGGTGGAATCACTAATTCATATGGATAGATGCAGGTCTCCTTACCATTGGGCTAATGGCGTCAATATATCAAGCAACAGAAGCAAGATCAAGGTCTAAAGGAAGTTTTCACAGGGCAAGGTAGTTGAGCTTATTCAGATCTTTAGGCTGGATGATCAAATGGTTTCAATTGGGATGAGAGAGAATTAAGGATTCTCAGATCCAGATAATGAGGGAAATGACAGAGGTCAATCGAAACTAGGGAGAAATTAAGAATTCTCTAATCTAGATATCAGTAGAAAACATGAAAATGAAATAATAGTTCAAGACAAAGTGTTTTTAAACAAGTTCTGAAATAATATTCCTGTTATACATTTAAATTTAGAAAACATGCAAGTATGTGAAAAACTTAAGAGAATAACAAAGAACAATTTGAAAATACTTCTTTGAAGTTGGCCCAACACATGAATCCTGTAATATAATTCCTTTATTGCTCAATCCGGTATGCTGACTTGAAAATGGTACAAAGAAACCTCTGGTTCAGATCAATACATCTATAGAAATGTTTAGCAATCCACAATCCACACCACAACACTTCGAATTATGAAGTATTTATACAAAAAATCTTACAAAATATCCTAAACTAACTTAGGAATTATTCAAGGAAAAATAAATATCTTCATGCAAGAAGATAGAGACAATTATCTAACTAATGCAAGCTATCCCTGATTTTATTGATTTGTTGTTTTCTTATTGATATTTTTATTGATTTCTCTCTGACTGTTTGCTCAATGAAGGTTGTTGTAGAGTGTCCTTTATGCTGGTTGGCTTTAACTTTGATTTGTTATCTCTATTTTGACTTTAACCATCTAACTTTCACCTGATACACTTTAATTGTTCTGATACTCTTTAACTGATGTTTTTTACATTAACTTGCCTGCTCTATCTTCATTTTAACTACCCTGTTTTACTATTTTACCTTACACTTTCAAAATAAATCAGCCAACTTCTCCCAATATTCTGCATCTGGTAACTTCATTTTTACCATTCTTTTGAACATCTCATCAGCGTCTGTATACTTTGAAAAAGTGGGTCTATTAATGAATAGATGTTTTACCTCATGCTGGAGGTAAAAAAAGGTTCTCAAAACACTTACAGAGTACTTTTCCTGTTGGAATTCCTTGCATGGCTGAATTATTGGCTTGCTCCTTTGCCACTTCTCTGATTTTCTTATCATAATCTTCTTGTTTCATCAACCTGTCATTGATAACCAAAGGATTGGGCAGACCAGCTTTCTGCCTCAAGACATCAAAATTCACCATAAATCTGGTAATGAAAAGCTCCATGTTTTGGCATTTTTCTTCAAGTTGTACCATTAAGTTCCTTTTAGAAATCACCTTTCTAACTTCAAGAATTGTTTCTATTCTATCACTAATGCCAATTTCCTCTAATTCCTACTTTTTCTTGGAATTAAGAAACTTAATGATTTCATTGGCCTCTTCTAGCTTCTTACCAAGTTCTTCCTTGATTTTCTGAATGGATTAACTTGTTGCTTTGATTAGATCATTTTGCTAAAAAATAACTTGAATTGATGGCCAAATATCATTGACAGATTCAATGATATTGGCCCATAGATGTTGCTTGGCTTGAGCAAGTGGTTCTTTCAATTTCAAATTTTTCTCTAAATTCTGCACTTTCTCTGTCAATCTATTTGTCTTATGTACTTCATTTTTATGCAGGATTTGAACTATTTTCTTCTCATCCTCCAGACTTTTTAGTTGTTCTTTAAGTTTGTTTATTTGATTAGTCTATATGGACATTTCCTGCTTTTCTTTAACTAATTTGCCTGCTTCATCACTAAGTTGTGCTATTGATGTAGATGATTCTGTTGTTGAAGTAGTTGTTGATGTAATAGGAAGTATTGTAGCTATTGGAACTGACGGAGCTAATGACTCTGCTGAGGTACAACTTTAGTGACTGTAGGAATAGCAGTGATAGGGGCTGCTTCCCTACTGGCTTCTTTCTCCTATACTAACTTATCCATTTCATTTTCCATTTCTTTCAACTGGGCAGTTAACTGAAGAATGAAGTTCATCATATCATCTTTTTGGTTCTCATCCTGTAATATTTCTTTGGCCTGTCGATGTTCAGTAGGAGGCAATTTGAGTTGTTTCTTTAATGCAACAATGTCTGCATTCTTTTTCTTAATGATTTCTCCTACAAATTTGATGTTATTGGGATCATATCCCACTTCTATGACCAGTTCTTCTAGAGATTTGATCCTATTGGCTTTGGCTTGTGAGGAAGCCTTTTATAGCTTTAGTTGACCTCTGATGTTTTCTAGAGTGTTTTGCAGCTTTTGAACACTCATGGATTTATTAGTCATGGTAGAGTACAACATTTCACCAGCTTGCTTGTGAAATTTTATCTAGTCTATAGGATGAAGATCCTTAGCTTGAACTTCATATGATGTCTTTTTATAATTTGTTGATGACTTAGGATTCTTCATTGTGGGATGTAAGAAAGTAATCTGCATGTTTTTGGTCTAGTAATCAAATCCAGAAAGAAACCCACTTTGGTCACTAGGTGTCTGCTTCTAGTATTGGGTATAAGCATCTGCTTTTAATGCCTCATTCCTAATCTTGATTTCCTTATACTTCTGCATAATATCATGTTCTTGATCTGCTGGTTTACTTGAAGAAGACACTTCAACATTATCCTGCTTTTGAATAATCTGAGTGTTAGATGTTGAAGGTTGGTGAGTTTCTTTAGAAACTACAAGTGGTGCATTGTCTTTTATCATTGGGCCTGTATCAAGGATT
The DNA here is from genome assembly GCA_034641835.2 of Pinus albicaulis. Lineage (NCBI taxonomy): Eukaryota > Viridiplantae > Streptophyta > Pinopsida > Pinales > Pinaceae > Pinus > Pinus albicaulis. The sequence goes on from CM076572.1 coordinate 1,042,368,250, forward strand.
TCAATTGCTTCAAATTGCTCATTTATAGGATTTGGCTTGGGCTTCTTCCTGTACATCAATTTAAACTTAGTTTCAATGGTGGTCTAAGTTGAGTATGATCGTTCTTCTCTTTCTCTCTTGGAGTTCCTATCTTGTAGGCCTGGAGTTTGTAGAATTGAACTGGTTTCCGTTGGTTTCTCTGGCTCTTTCAAAGTGTTCTCCAACCATTCAGACTGATTGGGGTACTTCTCAATGTCTGGCTTAGACTCATGTACTTAAGGAGTTAATTTAAATTTGACTCTTAACTTGCTTATAACTCCTAAAGGATCATAATACCATTGGAAACTTTGACTGAACTTAAATTCCTGCAAATATTTTTCTGCTTGTTGACCTGCACCTCTATTGTTGCAAATAAAAGGACCAATCTAATTTTGATCTTAAACTATGTCTTCATTTTGGCTGACAAGAAATTTACTTCATCAGAGTGAAGGATCTGTCTTATATATTCAAGTGCAAATAACCTCATTAGGAGGTATTTGGGCAACTTATATGGAAAGAGATTAGATCCATATACCTTAATCTCTGTGCGGTTATGATAAAGGTACCAATATCCTTTCCTACTATTTTCTGATAACTGCAGGACCTTGTTTATATCTTCACTGACTCTTGGTTGAATGTTGTTGTTTATCTTTTTGACAATAGGATAAATGAATGAGTCAATGAAGTATGTATATGTGGAATCTTTTGAATCTTTCCTTATTAATGAAGTTCAAAATAATACTGATTGAGGATTACCTTCAACATCCAGTTTCTGAAGGTTGATAGCAAATATTTTAGATTGGAAGTATAAAAACATGTGGAATAAAACAGATGAATACTTGAAGACACCTTCTTCAGAAATTTTAACAAGTTTCTAATGAATTTTATCAGAAAGGTACTGGGCAAAATTGAATACAAAAGCAGGAGGCAGACCAGGAGAGAAAATAGAAAGGAAACCTAAGACTAAAGCATCAAAATGCTCATCAGTGAAATAACCTAGAATACAAGACAACATTATGACGATACGGCTGGTTCTCTCAGAGAATATAGCTGTTGGATAAGGAGGGTTAGTCTTAGGAGTTTCTACTGATGAGGGGATGAATGTTTGGGATATCTGGAACCTCTTGGGGAAGTCCAGATTCAGATACAATTGTGTGAGGGTCTCAATAGAAAGTGGGATTTCATCAGGCCTAAGTTGAATTTGTAGCATTTGGTTAATTGATTCAGCTGTGATAGTGAACAAAATCTCTTTACCAGGGGTCACTAAGGCTCTTTGGTTAGGGAAATAACAATTTTGGCAAAGTATAATAACCTCTAGACACTGGAAGGTCTGTGGGACAATATACTTGGGTAGATTAGATTCCCAAAGGAAAATCTCATCAACTTGGTCAATCGATTTGTCATGGCTCCAGGAGTGGAGCTCAAGGAGGTTAAAGTCAGTGACAGGGTCACCAATTTTAAATTTTATGTCTGCTAAGGGAGTGTGTTCCACATTTGCAACTGGAGGTTGCAGGGGATTGACAGTTACAATACCTTGGGAAGCCATAGCTTTACTTATTTTATTCAATTAATTTACTCTTTTGGCTTAGAAAATAGTCTCAGGCCTTTAGGAGCACCTGAGAGATATTATTACAGTTTGCAAAAGGTTTTGGTGGGGGGGGGGGAATGCCTTTTCCTCTGGCCTACAATGCTTCAATTGATCAAATAACTACTCTCTATGATCAAGAAATAAACTTAGGACCTCAGGAATTCTTCTGAACAGGTGAACTGGGTATGTAGAAAGGGTTTGGAGGCAATGACAACTTTTCCGTGGTCTGCAAAGTTCCTAACTAGTTCAATTAACCTGTTAATTTCTTTAGTTTAAGTACAAGCCTTGGTATTTTTAGGAATGCCTAGAGAATGAAGGATTTTCTGATTGCAGAAGGGGTTCTGAGGTAGTGGAGGTTTTTTGAGGGTCCACTGATCTTTATACTACTTTAAACAGGTCCTACAACATCTTTAGCAGCGAAGAGGTTTGAATTCTAGTTGAAATGGCTTGATAACAGGTCAGCAGAGTAATATGTTGCTTAGGAATAGGTCGACAATGATCTATTTGTGCAAAAATGTAACAAAATAATGGTGAAAAGTCATCGAAAGGGCGGTCTTTATGTTTTAACCAACATTTATTAAACTTTAATGCGTGGGGTTAATTTCAAACAAGGGGTGGTATTCATAACGGGCGGAATAAACCGGCAAATGGTTTTCTCATTAGCAAAAGTGGGTGGGCAGCATTATTTTGGAGAATGCGATGCAATGAAATACTGCCACGTAGCAGGGAGCGATGTTGCTAAAACAACTAATTTCGCAAGCTCTGCATGATGTTAAAATTCGGGCATTCGGGAATGCGACAAAGATTATTGGTCGTCGGATTTGCTCAGTCGTGATCGGACGAATGGGAAAATGAGAGGATTTCATTGGGGAACTGATAGGAGGTGAGGCCCGGGTTAATTTAATGCGATGGGTTATATAATATACAAAGGGTTAGGAATTATATGAAAGTGGGTTTAATATATAACCAATGGGTTTAGAGGAAAGTGGGACCAGAAAGATGTATAGGCGGGGTAATATAACATGACATAATGTGGGTTGGGACTTTATAATAAAGTGGGATATAATACATATGGGGGTTATATATATATATATATATATATATATATATATATATATATATATATATAGGAGTAGGTTAATAATATACAGTGAAATGTTAATAAGTGCGGGATTTTGAAATATACTAAGAATAGTGTTAAAACTAATATCGAGAAGAATTTATCAATTTGGGACCCGACATATTATTTTAAACTAATACTTAGGATAATGTTTTTTTAGGGGGTTTTGAATGAAAAAGGAAATTAATAAAGGGATTTTACTTTTCCAAGGGGAAAATGTCTTTTAATCTAGGGAAAAAGGGGTTTTTGTAAGGAAAATGAGTAAAGTAATGGGAAAGGTTAATATGAAGGGGAAATGGTATTTTTACAAGGGAAATGCCTTTTTGCAAGTGGCATTATGGTTTTTAGCTAAGGGATGGGATTTTGAGGGAGATTAGTGATATGAAATGACCAAATTGTTTCTTTCCATGCCTTATAACAGTAATCTACCTACCCATCATTTAGCCTAACATTTTTTCTTCATTTATGTGGGTGCATTTGAGCTTGCGGACCCTTTATCTTTTCTTTTCAATAAGCAAACTATATAATTCTAACATTTTTACTTCCACTGGCTCAAATTAAATTGTTGATCTCATTTATTATTCTCTACCTAACTATTGATCTGCTAAGATTAAACAGTTTGGCTAAATATTTATTCTCTATCTATCAGCATGAAATTTAAAGCATGAAAGATCAAGATTAAGCAGTTTGACCTTCATTGATTGTGGCATTTTTGACAAGTTGCACATAATCTTATTTTGCAAAGTAAAGTAAAAAGTAGTGGAATTTGAATTTTCATCACTTCTAGGATCTATTTTTTATCTCTTTTTTGGTGGGGTTCATATCTTATATTATTTTTTGATCTTTTTCTTTTATTAGTCCTTGGATTTTTCTTCTAGGAATTCACCCTCTTTACATTTTTTTATTTTTTAATATGGGAAAACAATTTTGCATAAAGAAAAAGTATGTACATATTACAAGACTAATCATAGTCAATTCAAAATTATGAATCCTATTATTATAGGACCCTAACAATGGCTCCACATGGGGATGACATTTCCTGGTGAAATGTCAAGAACTTTAAGATCAGTAGCCTTTGAAACTTTGACTGTGGCTTGTCTTGAAATTGTTTTCTTATTTATGATTTATTCATATTTATGATATTTTATCTTTCAAATCTTAGGGCCTTCTCTCCGGGCTTCAACTTTGCAAGAAAAACATCTAATCCAATCTAAACTCTGCAATGTTATGTACAATGAGCAAAGTGAACAAATGTTAATCTCGAGAAAAGTAGTGTTTCAGCATCCTACCATGGACTGGTCCTCCTAGTAGATCTGATCCATCAATTTCCTTCAAAAAGAATGCATTGTTACCTTTGTAACCATAAATGATATAGGGGCCTTTCCATAGAAAATCAAATTTACCATGTTTACCTTTTTTGTTCTCTTCTAAAATCCTACTTAAGCACTTTATCACCTATGTAAAAATCATCAGCTTTGGTTTTCTTGTCAAAAATATTTTTTATTTTATCTTGGATGACTTGTGATTTGACATAAACCTCTTCCGTGGTCTGCTGCAAATGTATTTTTTGATTTATCCTTCTCGGGATGTCATTGGATTCTACCTACAGTTCTTGGATCATCTTCATCACTGGCACTTCTAAAGAAGATGGAAAAACATCATCAATCCCATACACTAGTTGATAGAGAGATGTACCAATGAACTTCTTCATAGTTAATCTGTCTGCCCATAAGGCATTGACCAACTTTTTGTTCCAGGAATTATTGTTGTCTTCTAATAGTTTCTTGATGATAGTTACTAGGATTTTGTTTGAGGATTCAACAATTTCATTACCTTGAGGGTAATAAGCAGTGGAATGGCCAAGTTTAATGTGGTATTTGTTACAGAAGTCAATCATTTTCTTAGACTTGAAAGCAGTTGCATTATCAATAATGAGCTTTTGAGGACATCCAAATCTATATAGTATATTGTTTTCAAGGAATGAGATGATGACAGAATCAATGGATTGTCTAGAAGGAATGGCTTCTATCCACTTGATGAAATAATCAGTGGCTGTCAAAATCCGTTTGTGCTGTGCTAAGGAGGGTGGGTGAATTTCACCAAAGAAGTCCAAACCCCATTGCTGAAATGGCATTTCTGTGGAGATGGGTTTAAGGGGTAAAGGTAATAGTTTTTTCTTCTCTTCAAATATCTCACATTTGTGACAGGAAGTCACATACTTTCTAACATCTGCAAAAAGAGTGGACCAGTGAAAACCTGCCCTCAATATTTTATTAGGAATTGATTTCCAGTAAAAGTTTCCTCCACAATCACTTACATGAAAATCTTGCATAACTTTATCAGCTTCATCTTTCAGTAAACTGTTAAGTAGTATACCACCATGATCTTTCCAAAATAAAACACTATCTATGATACAATACTTCATTGCTTGCATTTTCAAAAATCTATATTTAGTTCTAGATAAACTAGGAGAAGCTTGTAAATTTACTAAAACAGATATGATATTTGCATACCAAGGTGAATCAATGAAAGCTTCATTGATTTATGGAGTCACCATCTCTTCTTGATCATCTAATTGAGCAATAGAATTTATATCTAAGGCCTGGCAATTCAATTCAGCCATGAGTTTGACTAAACCTTGGCCTTTAATAAGTTTAGTAGGCTTTATTTCAATATCATATTCCAAAATATTGGCAATCCATTTGCCTCTCTTATTCCAAAATATGTGTGAATACAAGATGTATACTCTAAAATCTTTAATAGCCTTCACTAAAGCAAGTGCCTATTTTTCCATTATGTTGTACTTTAGTGTTGCATCTCCTAAGGATTTGCTGAAAAAAGCAATGGGTTGTACATAACCCTAATCATTCTTCCGCAGTAAGACTACAGCAATTGTATGTTCTAAAGTAAAAGAAAAAATGATAAAATCCTTTTGGAAATTAGGACTTATTAGGACATGTGTTCTTGTAAGGGCTTATTTGATTGATTCAAATTATTGTTTGGCCTCTACTATCCATTTAAGTGTTGAATATATTTTTAATATGTTATTCAATTCTCTAATTAATTCTGCTAAATTAGAAATGAATCTCCTAAGAAAGTTAATTTTACCTAATAAAGCTTGTAATTTCTTTATATTTGTAGGATGACTTATGTTCAAAATTGCCTCTATTCTAATAGGGCCTATTCTAATTCCCTCTTTTGAAATAATGTCCTAACAGCTTACCTTCTTCAAGTCCAAAGATTGTCTTTTTGGGATTCAAAGAAATACCAAATTTTCAGCATTTAATAAACACTTGTCTCAAATGATCTAGATGTTCCATGTCTGTTTTTGAAAATATAGTAATATCATCTAGACAAATGAAAAGAAAATCATGAATTTCTTTGGCAAAAGTTATATCCATAGCTCTCTAAAAAGTAGCTCCTGCATTCATCAATCCAAAAGGCATTTTCACATACATAAAAGTACCCCAAGGAGTAGTAAATGATGTCTTTGGTTGGTCTTCTGGCTGAACTAAGATTTGATTATATCCATAGAATCCATCAAGCACTGAAATATTGGATGATCCTACCACCCTATGTAAAATATGGTCTATTTTGGGGAGAGGATAGTTGTCCTTTAGCGACACCTTGTTTAAGTTCTGGAAATCAACACAAAGTATGATTTCCCCTATTTTCTTCCTAGTGGGAACTAAGTTTGAAACCCATTCAGAATATCTAATAGGTGCAATAATTTGTGCTTCATACATCCTCTTTACCTCTTTTTCAATCAAAGGCATAAGAACTGGACTTATTCTCCTAAGCTTTTTTTTAAATGGTTCCTGATCCTCTTGGATAGGTATTTTGTGTTGAATGATGTTGGTTTCATAGGATTTAAGGTCTTCATAACTCCATGCAAACACATCTTGAAATTCTTTAAACAAAACTATGTATTTCAACTTTTCTTCTGAAGGTAATGCTTTGGATAATTTGATAAGCTTAGGTTTTTGTTATGTTCCTATGTTACATTCTTCTATGTCTAATATTCATGGTTCCATTTTTGGTTTTCTTGCAACATCATTTGAATTAAAAAGATCTTCTAATGGGGCTAATCCGTGAGGCAAAAAGTTATTCTTAAGATTTAAAAACTCTGAATCATCATTTTCTAGTTCTTCTATTTCTACTTTCTCCAATTTATCTATTTCTACTTGAGTGAATTTAGTGGGTTCAGTCAAATCTAAATTATTTACATCTATCTCACTATCCATTGTTTCATCTACCGTACAATCTGTGTGTTAGAGTCGGTCTTTACATCCCTCCGTCAGAGATCATTTCTCTTTTTGCATTTCATTTGTAGGTGTCTCACTCGTTCACTCAGTTGCATTCCGCTAGGGGCATGCCATAATTTGACGGAAGGCCCTTGTCACTCATACCCCTCATGCCTTATGCCTGTTGGTCTGGTTAGTTCATCAAAATCAATCTTAAAAACCATTTACAGTCCTGTTTTGGTTTCTTGGTCAAAAAGAGTCAATTTGGTCATTAGGTCTAGGGTTTTGTCTTCAAAAGTGTTCAATAATGCAAGAAGGCCAGAGGGAGGTTCCAAATAAGTTTTCATTTCAAAAAATTTCATCGTCATATTGATGGACTATGACTTTTCTTCAAAACTCTATTTTGAAGAAAATTCGTCATTTCATTTTTTGTAATAAATTTCCATGTAATTTTCAAAACATTTTTAGTTGTTGAATTCTCCAGGCGCAGCCCTGGTCATCCTTTGCTGAAATCCAATGCCACTATCCCTGCAAAAAAAAAATCAATAGAGGAGCCATCGTTTCAGCCAAAAATCAAAAAGGAAACTTGAAAAACAAAGTTGTATTAAAAGTGAAAAAGTGCCAAGCCAAAACATTACAAAGTGGGTTTTTGAGAAAAAAAAATTAAATTCATCACTATAAGATATTTTCATTGTTTTGAAACATCCATTTGCATCCAAGAGATCGATTGAAATCGAGTTTAGTTGTGAAAGGGCGAAAACGGGGTTTGAAAGGTTGACTGTGTGGGTAATTGACTGCGCGGCGCACATAGGCCGCGCGGCGCACTGGGCCTCCTGCCACAATGCATTTCTCCAACGAGCACGACGCATCCAGGAGACGCAGCACACTGGGCTTGTGTTCGGCGCAAGGCCTGAAACACTAATTTTTGCCGTTTCTTCCCAATTTCCAAACCGGCTCGGTCTCCCTTGTTCAAAAACTGCAAAGGTTTACCATATGATTTCTTGATGCAACAACTAGATGTTTCAAATTTTTGCGAGCTTGAATATTTTCTCATCAACGAATGCATGTACTCGGGAATTGTGAATGGAAATGGGATCAGTGGCGCAGATTCTTTGAAGTGCAATTTGCTGCAGAGAGAGATTTGAGACCTGGCTAACTCCATAATGTGATTCAAACAGTAGCAAACTTGTTGACGACGTCAAATAATATGCTTCTTACAATCCAAGAGAAGATCAAATGGGTGAAACAAGTGAATTGAGGCCGGACTGTTTGTTAAATTTGTTGTGCAGCGCACAACGCTGAAAGGAAAGTGCACTACTCTCTTTTTGACTTTCCGACACAGGTTGAACTCTTCACTCTTCATCCAAATGCGAGATATCATTCTTGGAATGACAAGAAAGATGGACTATAGACTCGCAGCATTCCACTTATTTGATTCTCATATTTGTAGTGAACCTAGGAAATATACTAGTGTTATGTTGTTGTCTTTGACAACCATGTTGCATCTAGAGCTGCTACACATTAACGTATTGTCTGAGATGGATTTTATTGAGAGTTATGGAGAGCTCGTTTTCAATTCTACATAGATGTGCAAGATCTGTCATATTAACAACGATATCTAGATCAGGATCCTCGTACAGAAAACTCACTGAGGAATTGTGTGAGGTGAATGAAGACTTTTTTAGTTTTGCAACCTTGGGCATCCAGGATAAAGGAAGTGTTGCGAATCTTGTTGGATATGTGTTTGCTTGTATTAAAGGAGAAATTGTAGATGGAATTGGCAGAACTCTATTTCCCTTCATTAAAGGCGAAATCTTCGTTCAAAGCCCATTTTTATTAAAGGTTAGTTTTTATTCACACAGCAAAAAGGAAAGCGAACAGTCAAAGACCGAATGCCTAAATTTAAAACGAAGACATCTACCATAGCAGAGAAATAGGATTGGATGGTCTATTTTTGTCTTCAGTTACGATTCAGAAGGTCTACGCTACAGGTTCTACCTAGTCATTGGTCATCAAACAGATTTCATATTGAACGCTGCTCCCTTTCAGAACAAATGGTTGGTTTTTCAGCTTTTGTTTGTTAATGATGATAAACAATTCCTTATTTTGGTCGATCTATTTTCAAAATTTGAGTCTATTTATTGTATTGTAAATCATTTGTAAAGGGTCTGAGTTCTGGGGGAAAAAGGTGTTGAAGAAAAACACAACGCTTCACTGTACATTTTGGCAAGGAAATTAATGAAATGATGCAGCTCTAATTCATGAGATTCATGTGGTATGAGTTTAGCATAGGTCTCTTCTTTCTATTTCATATGTATTTTTTTATATTTAACCGTTCATTCATAAACATTTCCAGTTGAATGTTTTAAAGTAAGAAAGGTAGAATACAGTTTATATGCTCTGCCTTGATAAAGCATTCATACTCTGTGTGTCTTCTTATGTCTAAAAAGGATTCATTTACTATGCCCTTTTTAGCTTCTCAACAGTCTTTTCACTCCATCTTATTTCAATTTGATTGCTAAACCTCCTGCCTATCTTGCCTCACGAAATAATCTGTGTCTTTGATTTAATTTCCCAGCTCATGCTATCCTTTGTCCCATACAGCCCTGCAAATTCAGTCATTCATTAAATTACCTCTTTCATATTTATTTACTAGCCTAAAATCAGTATCCATTTACATTTAAGTCATCTCAAGCCTCATCGAATATCCTTTACTGAGATTGACCTGGAGGGAGCCCTCTCCTGTCCTCGTAGGGCTAGCTACGAGGCTAAGCATGGTTTGATGTTACCTTGAGTCTGCCTTCTTTCAGCCGGAGGTATATTTTAGCACTAACATAGTGGCGACCATAGTGGGGAATAAAATAGTTTTCTTGTTAGTGTTATTTGTTTTATAAGCTACAGACGGAGCCTGAAGTTATGCCAGGTAGCCTTCAAACTGCTCTTGCTCTGCGAGTGCATAGTAGATAAACGCTGCTTCAGTCAATCTCCGGTCTAGCTTGTGAACGTGACACTTGACTTGTGAATTTCCCCAGTACTTGTATCAAGTTCAGATCTGATGGTTGATGGTGGACAACAATCAGACATAAGAAGGCTGAAATCATTCACCTGGTGACTCCGACTCAATGAAGAGACTCCACTGGAGGACTAACTCTTTCTCTGAGAAAATGGAAGGATCTTATACAAAGTTCAGGTATCCAAATTGGAATGGTATTCAGGACCTAGTCTGCTTTCTTGTAAATTACTTCTTTGCTGTTCTTGAAGCTATCTTGAAAGTTTTTCAGAATTTGTTGTATGAGAAAGGTGATCAAAATCTTCACTCAACCTATTCAAAAAATGTAAATACTGAGTTTCCTTTTGATCCTGGCCTCCTTACGTTTCCCACATCTAATGATGACTCTATTCAGAGTGATGAGCCTAAAGAAGACAAAACTGATCCCGTAGCTCTTGTATATACTCCTACACCTTTTATAGTCCCAGATTGGTACAAACCTCTTGTTTTACCTTCTATTCTCCATGCTTTCCCTGCAAATTATGACCTATATCTACCAAGATTTGATGGTGAATGTAACAATGTCAATGCTAAGCAACATGTGCAGAATGTTGAGACTTTTCTAGATCTTTTTGAAGTTGATGAAGAAGATGTTAGTATTAGGATTTTTGCTCTTTCTTTGCAAGGCCAAGTGAAGAGTTGGTTCAAAGCCTTACCTGATGCGAGCATCTCAGATTTCTAGCATTTCGTCAAAGTTTTCCTTGACAGGTGGGTGATCAGATAGAATCCTTTCCTTATTATGGATGAGTATGCCCAACTGAAAAGACTGCCAGGGGAGACAGTACAACATTTTTCTACCAGATTTAACCAAGTATATCTTTCGATACCAGCTGATATAAGACCTTCTCCTAGATCTGCTCTCTTGCACTACCCGGGTGCCTTTGATCCGGAAATGGAGTTTCAGCTGAGAGAAAGGAATATTGCCACACTCCACGAGATGCAGAACAGTGCAGTAAATGTAGAGGCTCATTTGCTGATCCGAAGGGCAAGGTTGAAGGAAGAAGAGATGAAACACATGGATCCAGAGAAATCGACACCTTCAGAGGAAAAGCTTGATCTTTTGGTAAATGCAATGGAAGAGATGATAAAAAAGAACATCACAAGGAATGAGTATAATGTTCAAGCCCATGGCTCACTAATTGAAAAAGAACAAGTTGCTGACCCAAAACATTTTGTTTCTTATCCCAATTGTCATAGATCTGATAATGATTGTTTTATAGATCACTTTGGAGAAGAGAGATCCGTTGATTTGACATGTATGCTTGATGATGTGTTTTATACTGATGATTTGCCTCAGTTCGATCAATATCATGAGGATGATTTTTTCCAAACAGAAGCTAATATTGCAGACAAATCAGTAGCTAGTTTGTGGAAGGAAGAAGTTCACTTTCAGCAGCTTGAGTACAGTGATCAACCGATGCATATCAGCTATAACAGTGGCGAGGAAAGTGCAACAAATTTTGAAGTAAGTGAAGGATCTTTGCCTGTTTGTTTTGATTCGTTTCAGTTCATCAGAGATAACTTCCATACGATCAGAAATCAACTGTCAAAAAGTCTTGATCTGAACCATCTTGAGGGCTATGAAAACCTTGTTCAAAACTTCTCATATTCAGATTTGCAGCCCCCGAAAGCCATTGGTTGTCAAGTTGCAGATGAAGACTTGGAATCTGGTACATATGATCAAATGATACAAGATGACTCCATACCATTTTGTTTTGAATCATTTCAGTTTTTGAGGGGTAAATTGCATAGTAAATCTTCAAAGGAGCAGCCTGTAAGAAAACAACAATCTCTCAGTTTTAATGTTGAGGATGAGACTGATAGCGAAATTCTTGAGCAAATTGTTGATGAGAAATCTTCTCCTGAAACGACTGATGAAATCATTCTAAAACGAAACCCTCCCTAGCTCCAGATTTGCAGCCATCAAACGCAATTGAAAATCAGATTACAGATGAAGGTATGGAAGAAGAAACACGTGATTTAATGATGCAAGAGGATTCTATACCCTTTTGTTTCGAAGCATTTCAGTTTATAAGGCAGAATCTTCGTAATATATCTAAAGAAAAAGATGAACAGCCAGTAGGATGTCATACAGTTTCAATGGATACATTGCAGCAGTCTTCTCAAGTTTTTGATGATCCTATTACTCGTGTGTTAGATGATGTTTGCTGTAAAAATTCTTCTCCATTGGCTAGCCATGTGCCCGAAAAGAATGTTGATAATAATCTTGTTCAAAAGTTGACTTCATTATCTTGTTTAACAGATTATTCATTACAAAACTCATACCAAGGTTTGCAGTCATATGAGGAGATTGATAAAGGAGACTTTTGTTCTGTTTGGAATCAGCAATAGAGTTTGGTTATTCACGAATTCCAGGATCCTTTTGACAGCTTGCTACAGTCACCAAAGAAAAAGAGAAGTAATGTGTTAATGGAAATCAATAGCTATGTTTATGAAGATCCTTTCGCAATATTCTTGAAGTCATCCAATCAATTCATGCTTTGCAAGTTTATCAGTAGTCAACTTGATTCCAAGTTTCCATGGGAGTTGCCTTTCGATTCTTCCGTTTTCCTGTGCATCAGAAAACATTTGGGAAGAAATCATATAGCAGGCAGGATTCTTACATGGTTGCATTGGTTGTTCCATTTCACTTGATCAGGTGGTGAGAAGAACATTTAGAGTAGGATTTGATGAATAAGCTCAATTATGAGCATCTTTCCAGTTTGTTAGTTGTGTTTAAGTCATGTTTGGTTTTATTGTAGTTTTCAGTTTTAGCCTTGAGTTAGAGTCAGTCTGCGTAATGTCAGTTTTCATGTTTTGACTCCATAACCCAATGTATGAAGGCATTGTCTGCTCTCCCAAAGATCTGTAGTTCTTGGCACCTCCCAGGAGCTACCATCCCCATTGGAGCCAATGTTAGAGTCGGTCTTTACATCCCTCCGTCAGAGATCATTTCTCTTTTTGCATTTCATTTGTAGGTGTCTCACTCGTTCACTCAGTTGCATTCCGCTAGGGGCATGCCATAATCTGATGGAAGGCCCTTGTCACTCATACCCCTCATGCCTTATACCTGCTGGTCTGGTTAGTTCATCAAAATCAATCTTAAAAACCATTTACAGTCCTGTTTTGGTTTCTTGGTCAAAAAGAGTCAATTTGGTCATTAGGTCTAGGGTTTTGTCTTCAAAAGTGTTCAATAATGCAAGCAGGCTAGAGGGAGGTTCCAAATAAGTTTTCATTTCAAAAAATTTCATCGTCATATTGCTGGACTATGACTTTTCTTCAAAACTCTGTTTTGAAGAAAATTCGTCATTTCATTTTTTGTAATAAATCGCCATGTAATTTTCAAAACATTTTCAGTTGTTGAATTCTCTAGGCGCAGCCCTGGTCATCCTTTGCCGAAATCCAATGCCACTATCCCTGCAAAAAAAAAATCAACAGAGGAGCCATCGTTTCAGCCAAAAATCAAAAAGGAAACTTGAAAAACAAAGTTGTATTAAAAGTGAAAAAGTGCCAAGCCAAAACATTACAAAGTGGGTTTTTGAGAAACAAAAATTAAATTCATCACTATAAGATATTTTCATTGTTTTGAAACATCCATTTGCATCCAAGAGATCGATTGAAATCGAGTTTAGTTGTGAAAGGGCGAAAAAGGGGTTTGAAAGGTTGACTGTGTGGGTAATTGACTGCACGACGCACATAGGCCGCGCGGCGCACTGGGCCTCCTGCCACAGTGCATTTCTCCAACGAGCGCGGCGCATCCAAGAGACGCGGCGCACTGGGCTTGTGCGCGGCGCATAGGCCCGAAACACTAATTTTTGCCGTTTCTTCCCAATTTCCAAACCGGCTCGGTCTCCCTTGTTCAAAAACTGCAAAGGTTTACCGTATGATTTCTTGATGCAACAACTAGATGTTTCAAATGTTTACGAGCTTGAAGATTTTCTCATCAATTAATGCATGTACTCGGGAATTGTGAATGGAAATGGGATCAGTGGCGCAGGTGCTTTGAAGTGCAATTTGCTGCAGGGAGAGATTTGAGACCTGGCTAACTCCATAATGTGATTCAAACATTAGAAAACTTGTTGACGACGTTGGATAATATGCTTCTTACAATCCAAGAGAAGATAAAATGGGCGAAACAAGTGAATTGAGGCTAGATTGTTTGTTAAATTTGCTGTGCGGCGCACAACGCTGAAAGGAAAGTGCACTACTCTCTTTTTGACTTTCTGACGGAGGTTGAACTCTTCACTCTTCATCAAAATGCGAGATATCATTCTTGGAATGACAAGAAAGATGGACTATAGACTCGTAGCAGTCCACTTATTTGATTCTCATCTTTGTAGTGAACCTGGGAAATATACTAGTGTTCTGTTGCTGTCTTTGACAACCATGTTGCATCTAGAGCTGCTACACATTAACGTATTGTCTGAGATGGATTTTATTGAGAGTTATGTAGAGCTCGTTTTCAATTCTACATAGATGTGCAAGATCTGTCATATTTACAACGATATCTAGATCAGGATCCTCGTACAGAAAACTCACTGAGGCATTGTGTGAGGTGAATGAAGACTTTTTTAGTTTTGCAACCTTGGGCATCTAGGATAAAGGAAGTGTTGTGAATCTTGTTGGATATATGTTCGCTGGTATTAAAGGAGAAATTGCAGCTGGAATTGGTGGAACTCTGTTTCCCTTCATTAAAGGTGAAATCTTCGTTCAAAGCCCATTTTTATTAAAGGTTAGTTTTTATTCACACGGCAAAAAGGAAAGCGAACAGTCAAAGACCGAACGCCTAAATTTAAAACGAAGACATCTACCATAGCAGAGAAATAGGATTGGATAGTCTATTTTTGTCTTCAGTTACGATTCAGAAGGTCTACGCTATAGGTTCTACCTACTCATTAGTCATCAAACAGATTTCATATTGAACGCTGCTCCCTTTCAGAACAAATGGTTGGCTCTTCAGCTTTTGTTTGTTAATGATGATTAAACAATTCCTTATTTTGGTCGATTTGTTTTCAAAATTTGAGTCTATTTATTGTATTGTAAATCATTTGTAAAGGGTCTGAGTTCTGGGGGAAAAAGGTGTTGAAGAAAAACACAGCACTTCACTGTATAGTTTGGCAAGGAAATTAATGAAATGATGCAGCTCTGATTCATGAGATTCATGTGGTATGAGTTTAGCATAGGTCTCTTCTTTCTGTTTCATATGTATTTTGTTATATTTAACTGTTCATTCATAAACATTTCCAGTTGAATGTTTTAAAGTAAGAAAGGTAGAATACAGTTTATATGCTCTGCCTTGATAAAGCATTCATACTCTATGTGTCTTTTTCTGTCTAAAAAGGATTCATTTATTATGCCCTTTTCAGCTTCTCAACAGTCTTTTCACTCCATCTTATTTCAATTTGATTGCTAAACCTCCTGCCTATCTTGCCTCACGAAATAATCTGTGTCTTTGATTTAATTTCCCAGCTCATGCTATCCTTTGTCCCATACAGCCCTGAAAATTCAGTCATTCATTAAATTACCTCTTTCATATTTATTTACTAGCCTAAAATCAGTATCCATTTACATTTAAGTCATCTCAAGCCTCATCGAATATCCTTTACTGAGATTCACCTGGAGAGAGCCCTCTCCTGTCCTCGTAGGGCTAGCTACGAGGCTGAGCGTGGTTTGATGTTACCTTGATTCTGCCTTCTTTCAGCCGGAGGTAGATTTGAGCACTAACACTGTGTCTATGTTACAATTGTGGAATTATACCTCAACATTCATAAAGTGGTAGATTTGAATATCATGTGTAAAAATCTACCAATATTTCAAGTTTTCTGGTATAGTAGGCCTGTGTCTTACCTCTGCTGTATATTGGTGATTTGGCTGAAAATGTAGATTGCAGGTGCTCGAAAAATTTGCTAAACTGTGTGCTTGCATGTTCTATTTTCTAGGAACTACAACAAAGTCAATTTCAAGCAACTCTTTAATCAGATCTAAAACTATTTCTTTGTATTGGCTTAATCTAGGATTATACAAAGAATATTCTCCTCTGATTTGTTTTACGATTAATTTAGAGTCTCCCATGATAGAAACTCTTTTGCCTCTTAGATTTCTAACAATATGCAGCCCTAAGATTAAAGCTTCATACTCAGCCATGTTATTGGTGCATTTAAAGTTTAATCTAAAGGTATGACCTTCAGAATGGTTCTTTTCCGTGTTATGAATCCAAAATGCCGCTCCTGCTCCTAATTTGTTCACTGAACCATCAAAATCTAGGTGCCACATAGACTCATGAAAAATATTATCATTGTCAACTTCCTTATGTTTCTGTTTTACAATTGTGTTATTTTCTATTCCAGTTTTCGAATTACATAAAATGAAATAATCCATATCAGAAGGTATAGAATAAATAGGATAGTTATGTGGTTTGTCTGCACTATTGAACATGTATTTCATTAATGTTTCTCTGTAAAGTTTCTTGGGCTGACCAAATACTAAAATTGTGGCATATGACATGTCTAATTGTAGAGATCCCTACAATTTTGCTCCCCATGAGATAGATAATAGCATTCCATACTTAGGAGGGATATCAGCAACTACAATATCCATGACAATACTCTTACCAGGGTACTGGACTAGAGTGACACACAAGTCTTTTATTAGGCCAAGACATTTAAATTTTCTAGAATTAAAAGAGAAAAGATCTTTTTATGGTCTAGTGACGTCTAAATCCAATGTTTCCATGATGGCCTTTGGCATTAAATTGTGGGATGCTCCTGAATCTAACATAGCATTGTGTAAAATTTGATCATATATACTCAAGCCAATATAGAAAGGAGGAACACCACCTTCTTGATGTTTCCCATTTACCTCAGGACCAAAAAGTAGTTCTGGTTGGTCATCATTTAGATTGACAGAGTCTTCTCCTTCATTAAGGTTCAATGTTTCAGTGATTTGTGATTTGTATAAATCATGTTTTACCAGATCTGTTAAAGGAATTGGTATTTTCAGTTTGGCAATTTCAGTTTGGATATTGAATGGAGCTTGTGCTTTATCTAACTGAATGTTTTCTTCTCTACTAATTGCAGTTTGAGTGTGTTTCTCTTCTTTATCTATAGTTGGTTTTTATGTTTGTGTTTCCACTGTTTTGTTATTTTGATTCTTCTTATCATGGACAATTTGAGTAGCAGTGATAGTTTTGGAAGATTTCATTAGGAGAGTTTTGAGGTCTATAATGGGCCTCCTAAGGAAATAATAAAATAATAACTAAACCAATAAAATAGTATTTATGAATTTACAATTCACTTTTTGCACCAAAATCCATGTAACCATAGTTAAATTCAATTGAAAAGTTGTACCAAAATAAAATTAATATAAAAATTTGTATTGATGTGACTATAAATAAAAATGAGTTTTTCAAGAAAAAGTCATTATCATTGAACAATTAATGCATTTGTACTTTGTACTTAAATAACTTCAAATCAATTATAAATATAAATTCACAACTTCTTAGTTGTACAACATACCATTAATTAAAATTTATATTATTTAAATTATATAATAACATATAATTAATATACTATATAAAAATCAAATAATATAATAAAAGAAATGTAATATACTATTTTATGTATTAATTTTATATTACATATTGAATTGATTTGATTTATAACATAAGAATAAATAATATATAATATAAAAATTTATATGATATATGACAAGTGTGTAAAGACATGAAGATTGTATAGGGATATGCATTGTTTCTTTCAAAAAATATGAAATGACAATAATTATAAATTATTAAAAAAGTGCGAAATAACATTTATTATGAGTAATTTAATTTGTGACTTTAAAAGTGCTTACAATACTAGCATGGTTAACCATGAGTTTTTATCCACAATTGAGAATGTGACAAGTAAGTACATTTAACTAAAGGAATGCCACCTCAACCATGGGGGATGATGTCATCTCCTAAAATGTGATTGGTTTTCATAAAGTGAATTTTGATTGTACATTTTCCTTAGGAGACCCATTTTTTACCTCAAAATCCCCCTAATGTGAAGTTTCAAAAGTTGTTTTAGCAGCAGTTGTTTTAGGATCAGTTGATTTTTTATCAGCAATAGATGTTTTAGTAGAAATCGTTATCTTAACAACAACAGATTTTTTATTTCACAGAAAAATATTTCAAAAAATACAATGCCTTGTTTTGATATCCAAACATAGTGATCATCATTCTTCGCTTGAACTATTGTCACTGGTAGAGCTACTTCCATGACTTGGGTTATTTTCAGGAATGTTTTGTTCACTGTGTTGATTGTTTTCTTCTTCTTCACCTTCCATCTACAAACACAAAAATAAACTGTAATGAGTGTATATACATTGGCGAGAGTAATGAAAATTGCAATATTAAATAATATACATCAATGTAAATCAAAAGAAATGACGTACCATAGCAACAATTAACTCATGAACTATACACATTCTTTCAAAACCATGTAGTATGCCATCATTCAAGATTTCATCCGTTGGCACAGTTCCATGCTTTGTTTCCTACAATTTTTATACCCCATAACAAATCATATATTTAATATAAAAGATTTTTTTGTTTTATTAATTATAGACGGAGCTAAGTAAAACAAGATCGATAGATGCTTACAAATTCCACAATTAATTTTTGATATACCAACATGTACTCACAACCCATATTTAACCCAATGTCAATCAATTCGTCTGATAGTTCTTCTTTGTATGTTAGCACCTGTTTGAAGACATTCAATGATTATTTTTGTAAAACAACTTAAAAAATATAAAAATGAAATCTAGTTAATTTGTTATAAGGAAGTAACAATTACTCACAAACTTAGATATCAACCATTTTCTTCCTTGTCGTCATGTTTTATGTGTTGAATGGGTTCCATTTTCTTTTCTTTTCTGCAAGAAAATACTTGAAAAATAATATTTAATGCTAAATTATTTATTTATTGTACCTAATGATCGAAAAATTCAATGATTACATATTACATTTGAAGCACGTTTTTGTTGAGATGGCTCCTCTTGCGATGCAATTTTGTCCATTCCTTTGACCATCTCCTTGTACACCTTTTTGGACATTCCTACTGCCATATTTCTTATATCAACTCGTTCATCTTTTGAGATTTTCATAATCTTCCTGAAAATTTAACGTGAAAATAAACTATTCAATTTTTATATTGATATATGAAAAGTAAATATAACAAAAGTGATATTTATAAATAATTCTAGACAAAACTTTAAAGGAATATTACTCTTTCATTCCTTCTTTTTTATTGTTGTACATTTTTGCTATTAAAAGTCTGACATGTCTCATTAACCAACTCACTGGAAACTCTTCCTATAGTTTAGATAAAATTTGGTTCTTGGAATCATTGGATTTATTTTTGTATTGTAAGTGGAAAGAACGTCTATATATTCATTCCACTAGATCCGTCAAACTTTTGTAAATGTTTTTCCCCCTTTTGTTAACCTCCAACACCACTTTAGATGAGCTAAGGAGCAAGTCATTCTCATTTGCATGTTTTTTTTTTCTTTTCTTCTTAGAACAACATTCATTTTCTAAGTTGTTGGTCCCTATAGAACATTAAACAGATGTGAATTAATATATTGTTTGACACATGTTATCTAATAATTTTAAGTATATTATTAATGAAAATTAGAAAAAGAAACTCATATTGGATCGATAGTATTTTTTCATTCACCTGATTCATCCTTTTGAAATTTTTCCATCAAGTCTTTACGTTCTTCTGGTCCTAGATCAAAAATAATCTTATCGAGCTTCGTCATTTTGTGGCTCTGCATGATAAACAATAAACTATACATATTAGTTAAACTTACATATAGTTCAAAAATAATATTTTTTGTAAATAATTTACAAAGAACTTGTCTTTTTTGCTTTTTTTGATGTGTTATCAGTATTTTTGTTACTTGATCTCTTATCAACCATTTCTTTATCATTATGAAACATGTACCATATCATTCATTAATATATTTTATAAATAAATTTTCAACTTTTCAAGGGAAAAAAAAAAAACTCAAGAAACTGGTGCGCCATTCATGGTGTATGCACCGATGTCGGTATGTACTAGTCTTATAAACGCACCGCCAAAACAGTATAACACACTGTACGGTGCTCAGTGTCAACAAGGAGCACTGGTGCGTTACATGTTAACACCACACCGATTTACACAGAAAAAATATTAAAAATCTTACAGTGTTAATTTTTGTAGCATAAACGCCACACGCAAACAAGGAACTACCATACGGTGCTCTCTGTGAACTACGAGACCCGGTGCGGTGCGTTATATGTTACATGGTGCACTAATTAACACATTAATTTTTTTTTTTTTGTGAAATAGCACGAGCGCGGTGCGCCGTAATGAAATAGCGCACCAGTGCCCTATTTTACATATGGCGCACTGATTTAAAAAAAAATGATTTTAAATTTTTTATCACACAGGACTTCCTGGTGCGCTGGGATAATCCAATTCACCAGTGCCCTAGGTTACCCCTGGCGCATCGACAAAAAAAAAATTCCTTTTTTTTTAAAATTCACGCAAGGGGCGACATGGATTGGGTTCCGACTATGGAAGTCGTCCCATGGGTTGGATGTCTTAAGCCTATATATAGCAATACAAACCCTATAAATCTAAAATGAAAAGCCCTAATTCTAAAATCACAAAAACGAGGAGAAGAAAGGGCAGAAACAAAAAGAATATAGGGTTTAGGGTAAAAATGGATTTTTTTAAATTTTGTTTCTAAAAATGAACAAAAAAAATTGAAATTTTTTTCTTACCGCATAAAAACAAATGCAGAAAAAGTAAAAAAAATAATAAACTTTAATCACGAGATTGTTTGTAATTCTATGCTACAGGGTTTGAATCACCAAAAGTTTGGAATTCTGATTGTCTGAATACTTTTGTTTGAACGTATTTCACTGCTCCACAGTGCATTCATGCTCTGTTTCTCCAGGTATGTCTCGTGCAAATCTCTCGCTGAATTTTTTTGCAAAAATAGTGAAATAATAAAAAGTGTTTAGTATTTAAAGAATTGTTTTATGAAATTTTTGAAAATATTTTGCCACCCATTTTTCAATTTACCGTTTTTTTTTCACTTAAAGAAAATAGAGTTTCACTTTTTTTTTAAAATTTATTTCCGGTTATTCATTGTCGGTGTGTCACTTAATATCATTGCACCGGTGCATCCATTTATATCATGGCACCAGTGCACAGTAACGAAAACGCACCGGTGCATCCGTTTATATCATGGCACCGATGCACAGTAACAAAAATGCACTGGTGCAGTGATCTATACATTAGCACCAATAAAAAAAAGTCCATTTTTAAGGCACCGAAATTACTTTTAGGTGTGTGAACCAAAATATATTGTTGGTTTTGCTCAAATGCAGGGAGAAAATATCATAGTTATATCGATTAGAAAATTATTCAAAAAACAGCTCGTTCCGTAATATTTATCAAAGTTCATCACAGAGTTCTCCCTATCCATCTAGAGACGTATTATTTACTTCATATTTTATTTATATTTTAATTATCTAATTGAATTTATGTTTTTTTATCCATGTCAATCATGCACAACTTAATTAAATTTATAATGTATACAAATTTGTAGGTTCATGCAGGTTCAGAATCGAGTTCAGATGCACAAAATATTCAAACAACTCCAAAACGTCGAAAGCTCTTATCAGAGGTAGCATAACGCAAGGTGCATTTGGTAGATGAAAATGGACAGTCGCTTCACCCTACCAATTGTAACAATATTACATCTTATAGCCAAAATCCTGGGACAATGATGGTAATAATTATAATTGTTTTGTATATTGATTAATGTAATTATTTCAACGTCAAACCAATTAATCATGCAATATTGTCAATGTGGTTACTAATTGATATCATATATTTTGTACTAATCATGTTCAAATATTTTTTTTTAAATTATTAGGATTCCAGTAATGATGAGAGACCTACCTACCATCTTCCGTTGAACCCCACGACAATGTCAAATTGAGAGAAGACTGAATTAAGAGGAAAAATTGGAGAAGAATGATACCAAGAATGGTTGAATCAACCACCGATTCAATTCTCGCTACGTCCAGATTCATCAATTAGAAATGACTACAACAATAGTAGTTCTTCACAAGCTGGAAATGGAGGCAATCAAATAAAGGTTGGTATGGATGATAAATTATGGGATACGACTGCCCTGGAGACAATGTTGTTATATGCATTCCAAAACGATGATTAACTAGGGGATGATGCTCATATCGTTGTTACCTTTTTCGAAAGCCTTAAATTTGCTTCCACCACCCCTCTCTTTGGACCTGGCGGTCAGTCAAAGTCTACCCAGTTGGGGACAACGATGTTACTGTACAATGTGAAAGAAAATTTTGGCTTTTCGAATGAATGTTTCTCAAAATTTTTGAGGTAGGTTACCATAAAGTCCTCCCTTATATAAATTTGAGAAATATAATCAGTACACAATGAACATCACAAATGGTAAATTTTATGAACGTTAATAATTATATCGACATTAATGTACATTTATTAATATAATTTTCCATGATCACCAACTACAGGTTATTCAAAGATAAGGTTCTTTCGAGTGATAATGTCTTTCTCGGTAGTTGCGAAGAGGCAAATAAATTGTTGAAAATGTTAAGTGTTGAGTACATATCATATAATGCATGTCCAAATGATTGTATTCTATATAGAGGAGAATATGCAGACAAAGAGATATGTCCGAAATGTGGGCATGACAGGTATGATAAATAAAAAAAGAAGGGTAAATCACGTACTAGTCCTCCTTTTAAAATATTGAGGCACATGCCTATAATCCCAAGGATTCCAAGGCTCTTTTGTTGCAAAGAATTAGCTATGTTGCATGGATGGCATGCTTCACACAGAAGTTATTTGGGAGTTATGCGAATCCCAACTAATTCAATAGTCGTGAAGCATATAGAGGATACATGGCCTAAAAAATTCAAGGATGAAGTACGAATTCTATGACTTAGCATAGCCATGGATGGCGTCAACCCATATTCCCTCCAGAACACCAACTATTATGTTTGGCCTGTAGTAGTGATCAATAACAATATCCCCCCATGTTTGTCTGTGAAGAATGAACATCTTATGTTGGCTCTCATAGTCCCTGGTAGAAGACAAGTGAAGAATATGGATGTCTACTTACAACCACAAGTAGATAAATTGAAGGAATTAAGGAATGGGATAAATGTATATGATGTATTAATACCCATCGCAGCAGAGAGTAGTTTTACGTTGTATGGAATATGTGCTTACATGACACATGATTATCCAGGCTTAAGAGTTTGCTCTGGTAAATTACATGTTTAATTTATTGATTTGTTTATATACGTAACAATATTATTTCACATTTTAGTTATTTAATTTGTTGTAATTGTTCTGATATTCATGATTTTATTTAATGTGCCATGCATATTAATTGTATACAATAATCTCGCAGGTCTTGTATCAAAAGGGTATTTTAGATGTAAATGTTGTGGACCTTCGCTGAAAGCTAGATGGTCTAAGGACCTATGAAAGCCAGTGTATGATTGCTCTAGGGTATTCCTCCTAAAATAACACCCTTACAGAAGAGCAACATCCGCTTTCAATGGTAAATGAGAGAGAACCCAAAGGCCTCCAATAACGACACCAGTTGAATGGCTTAGAGCATATGAGAGAGAGAAGGAGGAGGAGTTCATATAAATGTTCGATTCAAATGGGGAGCCTCTATTTGATGATCCAGAATTCTTCGGCACCTATGTTGAGAAATTTCCCATTGGGATGAAAGGGAAATCTATCTTTTATAACCTCCCATATTGGGAGCATCTTAAGAGTACCCACTTATTAGATCCCATGCATATATTTAAAAATGCTTCATCTTCTTTATGGAGGAACATATCATCGAAACAAAGTGACACATTAGTTGTTAGGAAAGATCTTATTACTTCAAAAACTAAAAATAAACATTGGACAAGACGATTAGAAAGTACATGATCAGAGGCAGGCGCTGGTCCCTCTAATTCATGGTATTTCAAAGAAGGTATGTCCCATGGATTTTAAAAAAAGATGATCTTTCTTTGGCAAAGGAAGTTATAATAGGTGTGAGGGTGCCATCTTCATACGAGTCTTCACTACGACGCTGCTTCACCATGGATGACCATTTGTTGGGGTTGAAATCGTATGACCATTTGAATCTTCTAAGAGTACGTATAATGTCAAAAGCATGATTTTATTATTTGTTATATTAATAAAATTTATCTCATACAGAGATCATAAAACATAACTAATTTTGTATATTATTGCATGTGTTTATAACTTTGCAGTGCCATTATCATTTGTTCGTGCATGGGTATGTGAAACATGAATTCCCTCAAGACCTAGGACGTGCCATATCTAAATTATCTGCATTTGTACGTTGGATCATGTCAAAGGAGATTCATGTGGTTAGCATTCCACGGTGGCGTCAGGAGATAGTTGAGATTGTTTGTATGTTTAAGAAGGAACTGCCGACGAGTTTCATGGATTTGTAGGTTCATCTTCTAATCCACATAGTAGATGAGGTTGAATTAGTCGAGTTGTTTCTTGTTGTTGGATGTTATTCTTAGAGAGATACAAGAAGAAATTGAAAAGTTTTGTTCGACAAAGGGAAAAACTCGAGGGGTCTATGGCAGAGGGGTACATATTGTATGAGTATTTCTATTATGTCAGTGAGTACATCAAGCAGATCGACAACAGACCGGGTGTGGTGATTTGGGATGATGAAAGGGATGAAGACAAAAGATAAGGGGATTTGCTCCAAATGAGTGGAGAAAAGCGCTTGATAGAGAGTAAGCGACTTATAATTTTTCAAATTTACACAAAGTAAATATTCATGTTGAACTTCGATATAATTTATATTTTGATCTCTATGTATTATATAACGTCGATTTTATTTCATCAGCGAATGTAGAAATTAAAGCAATCAATAAATTCCTTCTTTACAATTCTGAAGCAACACAACCGTGGGTCGAATTGTACGAACAAAAGATGATGAAATGGTATAGTGACAAGAAAGAATTCAGACGGTTGAATGGTAGAAGTGTGCATTATCCCGATCATTTAAAAGAAAATATGCCAAAAATATGCCCCAACTGTTGAGTTGCTGACCAAGTCAAAGAAAAATACAGTGCAACTGGTCGTTACCCGAGTGCTGAAGAGGATGCGCTAAACGTAGGGATTGGGTGCAACAACTTGGTAATAATCTATTTAATTTATATGTACATTTGAAACTTATAAGACATCTATATTTCATATTTTAACTATTGGGTTATTATAAGACACATGCCACTATGATTTTTTTAACTTTTTTATAATAGGTGCATTTGTTCCCTTCTATGTCGGTGTATGGACACCATTTTCGCACAGAAAATGCCGATGCTGGAAACATCACACAAGACTGTGGAGTGGAAGTCGAGTTCAATCAATCTAGTCGATCTAGCCACCGTGATCAAAACCTAGTACGAGGGACGTTAGGTTACGTCAGAAAGATACAAGAGATCATTGAAGTGGATTTCTCTTCTTTCCAATGTGTTATTTAAAAGTAGGACACCTGATCGGAATTAATGTAAAGAAGATAGCGGATAGTAATTATGGTGTATCAACTCTAGAAAGATGTGGGATGAAGCTAAGGAGCCCTATGTTTTCCCCAAACACTGCAACCAGGTGTTTTTTTACCCAGATGTGTTGGATAGGGATTGGTGGTTCTTATTGAGACATGACCCTAGATCAAAACATATTCTTGAGAACAATAGTCTTATCATGCCATGCGAGCTGGAAGATAATGAGGGTGATCATGAGAACCGAGAGTGATATGGTACATGTGTTATTTGATCATCAATATTTATGCTTTTTAAGATGGGTTTTTCGAAACATTATAATACGTATTTTGAATTAATTGGTAATTTGCATTGCGTTAATGTTAAAATCAATATTTCACTTGATAATTTGCAATTATGTTGATCTAAAAAAAATGGCATGCTGTATAAAGTTTCTTTTTTTTTGTATGTAAGATCATAATAAAATAATAATAATTCTAAAGCACATGAATTTATTTGTATTATTTTCTAAACTTTATTATGTTATAATAATTCATATTATTCTAGATTTATTATTTTACAATTATTTTAGAATTACAATTTCAATTAAAATTACAATTACGATTTTACAATTTCATATACAATTACAATTTTAGCAATTACAATTAAAATTTTAGAATTTTACATATATACAATTACAATTTTACAAATTTAAAATTTATAATTACAATTACAATTTATAATTTTACATACAGTTAGAATTACAAATATTACAATTTTACAATATCATGATCATTTAATATTAAATTAATTAATAGACATCACGATCATGATAACCATCGTACAAACATCATATTTGACTAAAAAACACATTCAAATTCGTTAACATCATCTTGATCATGATCATCTAACAAAACACAATTAGCATTATATAACATCATCACAACACAAACATCAAATATACATATCATGTGAAATAACTTCTATCACATACATATCTATCTGCAAGATGCTCATTAAATGAACATATATAACATGACCTAACAATATACACATCATGATGATCATCAACATGTAAATTAAGTACAACTGCAACATGAACATAAAATACATGGACTATACATACATATATATATATATATATATATATATATATATAATGTCAAAAATATACAACTGTAATATAAATGTCATCTATCAACTTGTCGTACATCATCAATAGCAGCACTAGTCGAGGACTGCTCAGTCAATGGTGCAGCCTCGACAAGTTGATCAATTGATACATGTTGATCATCATGTGTCTACTGATCTGGTACTAGTGCCTCATGCTGATCAGGATCAACTGTTGGTTTCTCATCGTGATGACTGGACATGGTCGATGGTCCAGCCTACTCATGATCATCATGATGAATGGACATAATCGATGGTCCAGCCTGCTCTCTATGATGACTACTGCTCGATGCTAGTGGAGGTTGCTCATCTGGCACGACGCGAGGTGAACAATGATCACTCCCCTGATCGTGATCATCAGATGATGTGTCAGCGCTGCTCGCGGACTGTCGATCACGTGCTGCATCTCGACCATGATTATAACGTGCAAGGGTCCTCCTCAGCCGCGTAACTAAAGTTGTAGCTACTACGACATGCCACATCAGACTGTACATGTCATGCGGCATGCCTCTCCACATATGTACCAGCCTACCATCGGCCCGTATGTCTCTCATAGTAGCAGGCCTGACTCCTGCCTCAACAATCAATGCACAGAGTTGGTTGCCCAACTCCATCCTCAATCTGCTATCAAGCCTATCGCGTCTAGCAAAAGGCGGTACCGGTGCACCAACAAGAGCAGGTCTCTCTACACCAGCCTCTTGATGATCCTCGGCATTTGGCATATCCTGATCATCATTAGGATCCACACTTGGATCATGTGGTGGTGTTGGCATCTCCTCACCATCAAAATACCCAATGTCTGCAAAATATATACAAGTACAGAACAATACTTAGACAATTTCATTACACAATTTAATAAAAACAAGTTAAAGAACATGTTAGAATAAATTTAAATAAAACAGTAATATTACCTCTATCATCTGGCAGCTCATCATCTGTGAAGAGGATGTTGGCACACCCTCGCTAATCAAAACTAGCATAAGGACAGGGGACCATAATGAAGGGATGCTCGTCAACACTGGCTAGCAACTCTAGTGCATCATGCGATATCCTCGCAGAAAACTCAGTCTCGCCCCTCTTTGGTATCATCTGTCTCCATATGTGCATCCATGCCACCAACATTGGCCTATGAGGCCGTCGAACAAAAGTATGCCTCGTCTTTGGAAACCTCTAAAAAAATAAACAAAAAATCTCTGAAGAAAAAGGGAATTTGACCCTCCCTTGTGCATGAGCACGACAACTATCTAAGGTTGTACAGAACTGCCGCAAAAAATGGCAGACCACTTGACAAGTCGTGGCTCATGTACTAAATAATCAACATAATATAGAAGCGAGCAACTAATGTGTTTCCCGTCACTGGTGTTGTGTGAAATGGTCGAAATTAGAAGTGAGAGGCACCTCACCTCCTGACTACCAAATGCACCAATACGTAACTGACCTCCGAAGACCTGAAAATCTGAAGGAGACAATATATTTGCGTTAATGTATCTCTGGGTGTACACCAACTGACTCCCTACTGCATAGCCAAATGGAACCTCTGGAAACGAGGGAAAATCCACCCCTCTCCTTGATTGCCCTATAATGAAATATATGTCCTCCTCAGTGGGTGCGTACCACTGGTTAGGACCAACCCAGAAAGTCTGTCGGTAGATATTCCACCTGCGGATAAGATGTCTCAAAAACACACCATGGCCCTTTAGCGAAGTAGCCTCCTCATAGAACTTTAGGAGGCCTACATGCCTTAGGAGCCCCTGGGTAGCTGTTGTAATAGGGCAAGGTTACGCATCTCTCTCCCCCTCTTGTGCCTCCCACAAGCGAACCATGTTATATTGGTCTGTATGTTATTGTCGTTGTTCCCCTCTTCTCTCCTTTCACGTCTCTGAATGATTGACATATTAAATACAATTTTTTTTATTAAACGAGACATGTATTTAGGAATATACATATATAAATTTTTTTAGGAAAGAAAAATAGTCGGTGCGCCACAAAAAACAGGGATGCACCGATATCGGTGTGTCTTTTTTGTTACGCACTAGCGGTAGTGCACCAGAAATATTCAGCGCATCAGCGGCAGTACCCCTGAAAATTTTCAGCACATCGTTGACTATGAACGGTGTCGAGAGTGCAGTGCGCTAACTAAAGTCAACACCTTGTGATGTATAGTTTGGTCAGTGCACCGACCTCCTAAAATCATTACATAGTCAACAATGTGGTCTTTTACCAGGCCGCATCGTTGACCCTGTCGAAACATAGAATGCGGTGTGCTAAAAAAAATACCCGCCCCGGGGCAGATATTTAAGTCAGCGCACTGTATTCCCGCTATTCCACATGGTCAACGGTGCGATCGGGTAACCCACTGCATCGCACTTTTTTCAAAGTTTTAAAATAACACAGTGTGTCTTTCGGTACTACCCCGGAACTGGTGCGGATACCATTAGCACTGGTTGCGGTGCGACATGTAAATTTACGGGCAACACTGCGAACTTGTGTGAACCGAACGGCTCAAGCGCACTGCGCAACACTTTTTTTTCTTTTAAATGGTTAATTTTAAGGTAATTTTAAATTCTAATCTACTAAAAGGCTTTATTATGGAAAAACAAGAAAAATACATGTACATTTGGTCATCGAGGAGGCATATTGGCTGTATAATTTGCAAAAGAAAATTTGCCCACCATTTTGCAAAATTCAAGCTGGAGATTCATGGGTAATGCACAGCAGCAGTGCGTGCAATGGGAGCATTGATGTCAGGGCGGCTTAGATAAGGATAAATTGCACCGGTGCTTGAGAGCTCTGGAGCACTGAGAAAAGTGAAAAATGCGGTTTTTTGGTGGTAAATTTTGTTTTTTTATTTAAACCTATTCCGGTGCAAGGGGTTTTATAGGTGCATCGGTGTGGTTTCTTAAGACCGCACCAAGCAGTTTCTGTTTTGGTGCGGGGTTTTATGATGCACCGGTGCAGAAGCTTTGTAAAACATCAGTGTGCTACAATAATAAGACGCACCAGGTAGGTGTGTACGGAGCGCACGGTGTCCGATATGCCAATGTTTTATGCGCACCGGTGCTTTCTCTTGTTGAATGCACCGGTGTGGTTTTGGATGATAAGCGCACCAGACGAAAAACATCTGCAAAAACCTCCACCCTCCAACCTCCTCTAGTAACCTCCGCTAGAAATGGATGTCTGGGGTATTTTTATAAGGGGTTCCTCAAAAACATCCGCTAGAGGGTCTTTTCCTTGTAGTGCTTGGTGGGATAACCTCCCCATCTGGCCAATGGGATGGAGGACTCTGGATAGAGTTTGATTCCTACCCCTTGCGGTAGGTGGATCTCATCGAAGTTAGTAGATGCAAGTGTTCTACCATCTGACTCTTGGGGGAAGATGGATGATTAGGAACAATAGGGTAGAGTGTGATCTTTGCCTTCGATAAGTTGATCTCAGCTATTGTTAGGGACTTTGAAATAGAGTGTGATCCCTACACATTGGGGTAGGTTGACCTCACCCATTGTCTTTAGTTCCAAATTGTAGTTATGGCTCCCCAATGATGATGATGATTCCAAGTGATAGTAGAGTCTCCTCAATGGTGATAGATTTAAGGTGGTAGTTGGAGCTCTCTTGTGAAATTTCTTCTTCTTTAGATTTGAGAGTGTTCAACATGAGATGAGCAGAGAAAAGCAAAGATGAGCAGGGATTTACATGGCATGATAACAAGATACATATGATGATCACATAATACAGTTGGAATTTCTCCCTAGCTGAGAGGGACTATTAATTTGACAACTCGGTGACAAATTCCAACCTTTGCATTAAATTCCTCTTTTAGAGAGGACGAAAATTGAATTTTGAAGCACTTAATTTGGACAAGGAAAATATATATTTTTGATGAAAAGCACACATTAGCACATTTTTTTAGGTCGACCTAGAAGAAAAATGAGCACCCCTCCAATGTCTATAAATACAAGCCAAGTCCTCTTAGTTTGGCATCACAATACACGTTCTTCTTCTCTCTCTCTCTTGTATTTTTTGGTTCATACATGTATGAGGAAATCGAGTTTCTCTTCACATGCACGAGTTTCTCTTAAGCATTTTTGACTTTATGCGTTGACTTTTCCAGCTAGACAGTGTCACTGCATGGCTTGACTTTCTTTGACCTAGAAAAAATCGATCTCTTGAGGCCGAGTTGAGTGGCACAAAAATTGAGGCAATCTGGTTTGTTTGACTAGTGTTGACTTCAAGGTTGACTGCAATGTTGATTGTAGAAAATTATCATTTGACCGAGTTTTAGAGGATTGCTTTTGGTTTGACTTTGACCAACAATTTTGGCTGAATTTTACTATTGGCTGAGCTCTTGGAGGGTTGTTTTGACCTTTAACCATTGAATCCTGAGGAATAGTTAGGGCACACATTGTTGATGTTGACTAGAGTTGACTTGGAAAGATTTGCAGTTGGTCTAGAGTTGACTTTTGTTGACTCTCTTGTCTCTATTTTGGATAAATTGATTGGCATATTGACTTGGATATTGGATATTGGCTACTCAAATTTTAACGTTGACTATGATGTAATCTCTCTGTTGAACATTTGAAGACAATTTAATATAAGAATATTTGCAAAGGGTTTTCTTCTATGTGTGGTTTTTCCTGGTCATTGACCAAATATTGTCTCTCTTGTCTCTTGATTGTCTTTTCACTATGCATATTATTTATTTTTTCTATTTACTGTTTTCTCTATTGTTATTGGTTAACTGAAGGAGTAAATTGTGAATTGGATGTTATTGGAAATTGTTGAAGTAATAGTTGCCACATAGAACAATTCTTGATGAAAAATTAATATGGTGGATTGGGTGTGAGGAGCCTCTAGTTAATTTTGTAGAATTTTTGGAGTAGATTTGAGGGAAAACACTATAGTTCTCCTCCAGTAGCAACAACAAAATTTCTAGGCAGAGAGAAAATTCCCTGTTTGAGCCATTTACAGTTCGGATTCCACATCACTTCACTTGGGTTTTGCATGCTTTCAGTAGCAAGCCTAGGTTCCAATTTCTATCGCTGATGTACTCATATATTTCAGATTAATACCATGGCTCAGTTTTTTAGCTCTGTTTTCTGTGTACTCATTTTGGTTGTGTTATCAGAATTTTCTTTTGTTGTAGCTAGTGTGAAAATTTCATCTATTGCAACAATTGGAAAATGTTCTTCTAACTATAATTTTAATTATGCAGTTTATTTGCTACAAACAACGAATAAATTCACTACTACAATTTTCACAATAAAATTACTATAGAAAATAAAATACCAGAAAGAGAGAAATTCTAGCACACACATAAGAATATTGACACAATTATTTTTAGAGAGTTGTCCACGGAAAAACCCAACTCAGGAAAACAGGTGCAACAGATGGATCCTCTGCCACAATGAATTTTTTCCCCCGCGATGGACCTTCTGCCTTTATGCTGGAGCCTCTGCGTCACTCTCTGCGTAGAGCTCTAGTGGATTTCGTTCCTCCTCACGCCAACTCTTTCAGAATTCAGAAATCGTCCTTCTGGACTTTTGCTGCTACCGTCTCTCACCTGCTACTCACCCTCTGATTCTATCTCCTCTGTTGAATCACAACCACTGAGAAAATCGATCTGCATGGGCGATTGAGTAACTGCACTGGTGGGTTCTCCATCTACCCATCGACTTCTTGTAATCTTTTGTTGGATCACCAACGAACAAGATTAAAACGTAATCGATGACCCAATTTAATTCCCTATTGATACGTGTGAGTATCTAGATGATTTTCACTTTATCTCAATTAATGTTGATTAATTAACCATATTCCCTAAGTTTAGAATTAGGAAATAATTAAAAAAAAGGTTAATAATCTAATTAAGACACTTCTAAGTGGATTTTCCAGAAATAATTTATGAGTTTTGGAGAACTCATGTATTCTAGCATCTCCACAAAATTTCATGGCTAGAACATATCTAATGCTACAAAAACTAACACTCCCTCTTAGCGAGGAATGTGTTATATTGTTGCACCTACTATCACAACATCCCGTCTCTACATCATATCCTGTCACATTGCTGATGTCTGGGTACTGCTACCCACCAACCACTGTGCAACTCTGATATGAGTTGCATCTGTGTTGCTGCTGACCCTGTTGAACTGCTTCTAACATTGCATTTGCACTGCAACTCCCTCTCATTTTCTACTGCAGCAACTGCAACTCCTGCAACTGAGAAACATCCAAAGTACCACGTCCCTGCTATTGAAATGGGTTCTCTACCATACCCATTTTTTCACTGAACTAGACGAACTTAGCTCTCCCTAGAAATTTCATGAGTATGTCTGCCACCTGATCTCCTGTGGGAACATACTGCAGCTGGATTGCCCCATGCTATACAAAGTCTTTGATGAAATGACATCTAATATCTATGTGCTTCAACCTGTCATGAAACACATGATTCTCGGGGAGCTTTATGCAACTTTTATTATCACAGTAGATGTTGGTCACTCCCATCCTCTGCCTGAACCAGCTCACAAGCAGCTTCTTAAGCCATATAGCTTCGCACGTAGTTGTGCTGGTGGCCATATATTTTGCTTCTTCTGAGCTTAGAGCTACTGACTTCTACTTCATGCTACACCAAAAAAACATCCCTGATCCAACACTGAAGTAGTACCCAGAGGTACTTTTCGTGTCCATTGAACTACCTGCCCAATCTGCATCTATGAAACAACATAGTATGATGTCATCCCCTCAAGTATACCTCAACCCATACCCGATTATGCCGCACACATACCTCAGAATATGCCTAGTTGCTTCCCAATGCACCCTCTTTGACTCTACCATGAACTAACTTAGGGTATTGACTGCGAAGCAAATTTCTGACCTAGTGTTGACCAGATACATGAGAGACCCAATGAGTTGTCTATACAAGGTGGGGTCGACTTCCTTGTCACTTGATGCACATATCTTCTTCAAATTTGTGATCATGGGTGTAGCCATGGGTCTACAATCCTGCATTCTGAACCTCTTCAGAATATCTGTAGTGTATCTTCCTTGTTTAAGGAAGATCTCCCAATTCTTCTGCCACACTTCCAAGCCTAGAAAATAGTGCATCAACCCCAGACCCTTCATGTCAAATTATGCTGCTAGGTTCCTCTTGCAATCTTCTATGAGCCTTGATGATCCTGTTAAAAAGATATCATCCGTATATATAACTAGAATGAGTGGCTCGCCTTCTACCATTAAAAATTATAGGTTGGGATTAGCATCACTCTTGACGAATCCCAACTGTTGTAGGTAACTGTCAATTCGAACATACCAGGCCCTGGGAGCCTACTTGAGCTCGTATAGAGCTTTCTTCAGCCTACACACATGAGTGCGCCTCTCATGAGTTTCGAACCCCTCTGGTTTTCCTATGTACACCTTTTCTTCTATATCCCCTGTCAAGAACACAATCTTTACGTCCATCTGGTGAATTTTTCATCCCATTTGAGCTGATATGGATATGACCGACTTGATAGATGTGTACTTGGAAACTAGGGTGAAGGTCTCCTTGTAATCTATTCCTTTTCGTGCATACCCCTTTGCCACGAACCTAGCCTTATATTTCTCTACACTGTCATCTAAAGCGTACTTGATCTTGTAGATTTATCTAGAATCTACAATTGATTTTTCTTCCAGCTTCGATACTACCTCCCAAAAATCATTTTTCATGATAGAACTATACTCTTCTACTGTGGCATCCACCCACACTTGATGTTGTGCAGGTTCCTGAAAGCTGGAAGGTTTTGCAACTCGAGCTACCAAAGCTTGATATCTGTCAGGTTGTCTGCATTGTCTTTTGTCTGTCCTAGAAGTTCTGATAAACTCCTCTCTATCTCTCAATGTCTGACAAACTTCTCTATCGACTCTTCCACTGGTGGTTGGAGGTTCAACCAGCTCCTCCTGCTACTCCGTCTGCTGAGAAATCTCCAGTTCTCCTACCCCTCAGGAAATACTAGTACTAGTCACTGTACTTGATCCTTGTGACTGTCCTCCTGCTGGTCCCACTAGCTTACCCTACTGCTGGACTAACGAAACCTCTGCTCACTGATTTTGATCCCTTGCATGCATCTCTCGAGATCTCCTAAAAGCTCAGTCCTCCATGAACTTTACATCCCGTCTCACTACAATATTCCTATTGTTAGGAATGTAGATCTTGTATGCCTTTGAGGTCTCGCTATATCTGACGAGGAACCTCTTTTCTATAGTCTGATACAATTTTTCACGTTTTTCATCTAACACGTGGTAGTAAGCCATACTCCAAAAAATGCTCAAGTGACTCACTTCAGGCTTCTTTCCTGTGAAGAGTCCTTCTAGCGTTTTTCTTTCCCAATGCTCTATGAGGAGTTTTGTTCTGAGTATACACTATCGTGTTACATGCCTCTTCCCATAAAAATCTGGGAAAATATTGATCATACACATGGCCTTTGCAACCCCAAATATAGTTTTGTTTTTATGCTTTGCTACCTCATTTTGCTGAGGGTTATATGGAGTTGTCCATTCTCTTTTGATGCTTTCTTTCGTGCAAAAAACTGAAATGAACAAAGTTCGTACTTCTCGTTAAATACTCCAGAAGACTTGGAATATGAAAATATCCATTGAGGATACAACTATTATATTAAAAGTATGAGGAATGAATGATGATGATTGATGTTACAAATGAGGCCCGCTTATATACCTAGGAAGGTGCCTCTTCACGAAAGGTCATGTCTTATTTAGACATGCCCTTTCAACCTAATTATTAATTAACTAGTTAATTATTTTATTCATTACATTTCCTTCCTCCTCAAAAAATCTTTGTCCTCAAAACTTGTTGATCAAAGGCCTTGATCTCTTTTTCTGCTACGAATGTTTTCTCGTCTCGGAGCAGTCATCCTTGTCGATACAAGTTGATATGATCCTCTAAGTGACAAACAAAACTGTCGCACTAAGAAGGGATCAGACCATCCTAGATCAATCTTTTGTCGAATCTTGTGGTGACTGAAAACTTGTGATGAATTGTGATCACATGAGTGGATTACACCGACATTAGTATTCTTCGGAACATCAGTTTTTTGTTTCTGTTCTGAATATGTAGCTTGATCGAGTTTCCTATTCTCGTGATTCGAATGTCAATAGGGATTTTTTTTGTTTGACTTTCCCTCATTAGGTGTGTGGAAAATTTTTGATTTTCTTCTGGCGAAGATGTTGTTGAGTTGTTTACAAAACCTTCACATGGGATGTTCATCGTCTGAACTACAACATCTAAGTTTTCATTTTTTTCAAATTGCTTGTCTTCTTCTTTAGTTGTGACATTCACTGCATTAGTATCAGTTTCTTTCTCTTTAACTTGGGCTTCTACATTCGATACTTCCTTGTCGGTAAATTGTTGCATCTTGTTTTCTAATGACTTCTTGTCCTTCTTAAGCTTCTTTATTTGTGTTAATAATTTTACGCTATGGTCTTTTAGTTGCGAAACTTCTTCATTTTTTCAATAGTGATTTTGTCAACTTCTCTTTGCATATTTTGTATCATCTTTTAATCTTTTTGAAAAATTACTTTTGAAATTACTTGTATGTCTTCAGGTGTCACTGAATTTGGCTTCAAGTTAACGTCCTATAGCGTTATTTTTTTCTTTTTGTGTGGGAATGTCAAAAACTTCTTTTTCATATTTAGGATAAAGGACCTTAGAGTTTCCATCCACTGTGAGCCCAACACAATGTCACTATCGTCAAAAAGTAAGACTTTCATGGTAAATTGAGAGATAAAAGCATAATCCCCAATATTAAGTTGTATACTTTTTATGTCATATTTTTTGTTGTTAAAAAAGTCTAATTTTTTATTATATTTGACTCAGGAATCACCAATTGGTTTTCAATTTTAGGTGTTATATAATTTTTATCTTCGGCAGGTGAGATAGCAATAGTGACGTCTTTCCCTGCAAGGGTTCCATTAAATTTAAATAGCACTTTAGCATCGCTGGGTAAGATTTCTAAAAATCTTCCTTCCTTCAGTTTTGTCTTGGAATCCATGTTTTTTTTTTGGTTTTTTTTTGTTGGATAAGAAATGGTACAAAATGATTTGTGTTTGTCGATAAATTTTAAAGCTTAATGTCAACCCCTTTAAGCTTTATAGCAACTCCTTTTTTTATATATATTTTCTCTTTATATATATCTCACTTAAATATTCCCTTGCTTCAATTAATACTTTTTATAACCTTGATGACATGTTTTTATTGTTCTTATTATATATATATCATGAGTAAATAACTCAATACTCACATGCACCTTGTACGTTATACTATAACACATCCAATTTTTAAAAAAATGACCTTTATAAAATACCATTTTTTATAAAAATTTCAAGGGGACCTTAATTAATTTATTTATTTTAACTATATAGTTTATTTTTAATCAAATGTTATAGGTTTTAAAAGGAGCATCGTTGCTCGATTGGGGTACGACGGTCAAGGTGGGTTGGTTAGAATAGAGCAGTATGAATAGGGATAGCCGACGACGGTGATGACAACAGGGAGTTGGGTCAGCGTATGGACAGGGGTGGTTGGGAACTGGATGCGACAGAGAGGGTAGACAGGGCAACACAATGGCAATGGACAATGGGATTACATAGTGGCAGTCGATTCATACGGTGGGCTATACGATGGCATAGTGGCAATGGGATTAGGACATCACTGGTGGCAGAAGAAATCAAGGCAACAACTCAGGGTAGAAAACTGGTCAATGACTCGATGGATGGTTTTTGCACGATTGGACAATGGTAACTTTACGACGACAGTATAAAAAAAAAACAGATGGTTGTGGGCGCTGCCAGGAGATGGTAACGGGCAACGGTGGATGGGGATGTTGGTTGTTAGTTGTGGTTGGAGCGTGTAGCGACGAGAAGCGGCGGTAGAAAGTTCAGAGAAAATAGTGGTAGCGGTCAGGATAAGCCGATAGGGGCTATAATGTTTGGTCTGCGTTGCTATGATGAATTTAATGGTGGCGGCCAATATGTTATGATGACACTTGAATTCAAATATGGTTTTGCAGCATTTAGGAAGCCGTTACGATATGCGGCAGTACGAATTTAGGTTGAAGGCTGCGGTCGTGGCTTTTGACCCACCCTCTTTATTTTGGATTATATATATATATATAAATTTTTTTTTATATATAACTTTTTCTTTGTTTTGTTGTTTTTTTTTTACTTTTTAATTTTTTAATTATTTTTATTTTATAGCCAAGGGCCTAAATGGTGATATGGAGAAACTCCAATACTGATAATGAAATGCTTCAACGGAAACAATGTTTGACGAATTTGACAATCAAGGACTCAAATCGGAGAGCGTGGCTCTGTGCAACGGTGAGCAGCTAAACGATTGAACTACTCCGATACCAAATGAAGTGAACAAAGATCGTACTTCTCGTTAAATACTCCAGAAGACTTGGAATATGAAAATATCCATTGAGGATACAAATATTATATTAAAAGTACAAGGAATGAATGATGATGATTGATGTTACAAATGAGGCTCGCTTATATACTTAGGCAGGTGCCTCTTCACGGAAGGTCATGTCTCATTTAGATATGCCCTTTCAACCTAATTATCTAAGTGAAGTACCTTGATTTTCATCCCTGTCACATTCTCTACAAGAGATTTAAAATATTTGAACCGATCATAGACCTCATCTTTGGTCTTTAAGAAATAGATCCAGGTTTTTATGGAATGTTCATCAATAAAGATGACGAAGTATTCGCCACCATTAAGACCTCTAGTGGACATTGGGCCACAAATATCTGAATGTATAAATCCTAACACGCCATCTGCTCTGCTCTCACTTCTAGGGAATGTTGCCTTCACATACTTTCCAAGTACGCATCCTCTGCACACATCATCATTCTCCGTACTAAGATCTGGAGTCCATGTTACAGTTTCTCTGAGCATCTTGAGTGCTCCATGGTGTAGATGTCCCATTTTTCTATGCCATAGCTCATTCAGATCCTTCCCACTGCTACTTTCACAACCTATTAGTGCCAATTGATAATCGAGCTGCAACCTATATAACATGTTGCTTCGAACTCCAATTTGTTTCACCTTCTTCCAACTTGAGTGTTTGGCATACAATTTCTTCCCTACGAAGTGGACATCATACCCTTATCCTGCGATTGGGACACTGAAATCAAGTTCATACCCAATCCTGACACATGCAATACATTTGTAGCGCTAGTGCTGGCTCCTGAATCTCTCTGAAATTCTATGGTGCCTCTCCCTACGGGAGTACATTTTGTTCGGTTTCTCATAGTAATATGGAAGTCCATATGCTCCTCATTGTAGCTAGAGAAATATTCTCTAACTCCTGTCATATGAGTTGATGCTCCACTATCTATAAAACAAACACCAGGTGAAGCAGATCCTGATAAACAAGCAAATTCATCTTCCAACTTGGAAGATAAATCTAAAGCTTCTTGACTATTAATTTTGTCTATGATTTTGTGTGCAATTTTTCTTTCCTCCCAACGCTGATTCTGCCCAACAAATTACTGCAAAACTACTGCGTCTAGCTAGAGATCTACTCTGAAAAAAATATGGGACTGCTCCCTCTGCCTCTGGAGTTATTTGATATGGAGAAATTGATTTTTCTATCGCCCTCTCAAGAGAAGAAAAGAAGAAGAAGAAGAAGAAGAAGAAGAAGGATTCTCTTCAAGTAACTTAGATTTCCTGCAAGGTGATTGCGCCACCCTTTGGGGTTTCGATCTGCTGCTCACACTGAACAACGAAACTCCTATTTTTGTTACTGAGCTCTCTGACTGATCATATCTGCTCTGATACCATGTGAAAACTTCATCTATTGCAACAACTGGAAAATATTTTTCTAACTGTAATTTTAATTATGGAGTTTATTTGCTACGATAAACAACGAATAAATTCACTACTGCAATTTTCATAATAAAATTACTGCAGAAAATAAAATACTTGAAACAAATAAATTCTAGCACACACAAGAATATTGACAGTTATTTTTGGACAATTGTCCCCGGAAAAACCCAACTTAAGAAAACCGATGCAACATATGAGGGTTGTCTTATTAATCTTCAGCATCAAATCTGAGTATAAGAATTTTAGATGTCCAACTGACAATCTAAATAGAGGAAAATACTGATAGAAATTTTGTGAGAAATTTCTCATACTCCACAACGACTTTCTACCCCCGCGATGGATCCTCTGCCTTTACGCTGAAGTCTCTGCATCACTCTGCGCAATCACTATGCAGAGCTCTAGTGGATTTTTGTCTTCCTCACGCTGTCTCTTCCAAAATTCGGAAAACTTCCTTCTAGACTTCTATTGCTACCCTCTCTCACCTGCTACTCACCTTCTGGCTCTATCTCCTCTGTTGAATCACAACCAATGAGAAAATCGATCTGTTTGGGCAACTGGGTAGTTGCACTAGTGTGTTCTCCATCTACCCATTGACTTCTTCTTATAATCTTTTGTTGGATCACTAATGGCCAAGATTAAAACATAATCGATGGTCCATATTAATTTTGTGTCGATCCGTGTGAGTTTCTAAATTATTTTCACCTTATCTCAATTAATACTGATTAATTAACCATATTCCTTAAGTTTAGACTTGGAAATAATTAAAAATATGGTTAATAATCTAATTGAGACACTTCTAGGTGGAATTTCCATAAACAATTTTTGAGTTTTGGAAAACTCATGTATTCTTGCCTCTCCACAAAATTTCGTGGCTAGAACATATCCAACGCTACAAACACTAACAACTAGTGCATGCATTTGATATTCACTATTATTTCCTAGTTAGGACATTACAAAAAAATGTTTTTATATTGGTTTAGTGTGATCTAAAACCTTCTTTATTCTACTTGTTTGTTATTTTTCTTGGAGAGTTAATCAACTTTGATTATTCTTCCCAATCTTGTAAATTCTTATAAATATCTGTTAATAAAGTAACTGTACATATTAGTAGTGTACACTTCCAGCTTTCTTTTAAATTATTTTCCACCATTACTTAATCATCCTTTAGTTTTTGGGGGTTTACATGTTTTTGGGAGCTTCTCTCATATCACACTTACAAGTTAAAGCGAACCCACAAATTATGACACTGAAACTTTGAGAATGTTAAAACCAGAGAAAATGATACAATGTTATAGATAAAAAGACTAATTATTAATAGTAAATACTTACAATACTGAAATTCATTCCCAAGAACTTCCTTGGGTATTTGTACATATTGCATTTCGTAGAAGCAAAATTTTCCCAAATTTCAGGGAAAATAGTTTCCATGTATTGTCATACATACAAAACAAAACAGATGAGTTCATTACCATAGATGATGGATCATGAAATAAACTAAAAAATTAAATAAATTTTGTACAAGGGACATCTGCACTCAATATTCAGTTGAAAATTTGTCTCCAATATTGCTCCACTCATATGATCGTCTAAATGATAGAAGATGTACATGAAATAAAATATCTGAACAAAAATATATTTAATTATGTTTTAGAAGATATCTGCACTGCTGTATAACAATTTGACCGCACAGCTTCTCTCCAATATTTCGTCAATGATTATGTAGGCCTGCAGCCTGAAGATAACAAGAAATGATTAGTTTTCAAAAAGAAATACCAATGTAATATAATATTTAAAATATCAATATGTATTTTATGGAGTGATAAATGAAAAGAAAATTGGATGAAAATCTGCACTTCGATAAATACTGCAAAATTGAATGCCTTACAAAGTATCATTCATTGGATCAAAAGGGACAATCATCGACTATTACACAATATAAAACCAGGAAAACTATCATCCTAAAAGCCAGCTTCCATATATGTAGGCAATAAAGAGAAATCTGGACAAGGGGCAGAATGAGAACATAGTCGCATACAATGTAGAAAGGGGATGTGCGTAAAGTAAATTATAAACCACTAAATGAATTATGCCCATGACAGCTTATCTATATAATGAATCGTAGAAAATATAGTTGGAAACAACTTTTTTATTGTCGACCAATTGGATTTTTATCTGATAACTTGTGACTTCTGAAATTATATCCCAACTCATTTTTTTACAATTGCATTGAAAGTCTTTCAATTCTGACGTTTTCTTTGAAGCAAAGCCAAGAGCCATGGTGAGTTTCCAGGTTTTCCAATAAATGAAGATTTCCAGCTTGAAATTAAAAAAATGTTTCAATCCACTATTTAAGAACAGCCCAGTGGGCTAGCTTAATCCATTCAAATGAAATGTTTCAAGAAGTTCACTGCGAGGTCTGTGCTTCTAATCCGGTTGGGTTAGCAGCTGTTATTCTGGCTAGGGGTTGGGCCTCCCTCCATCAATATATTTCAGAAAGTGGACGGGATCCCATTAAGTTTTCCTT
This sequence comes from Pinus albicaulis, assembly GCA_034641835.2. Classification (NCBI taxonomy): domain Eukaryota; kingdom Viridiplantae; phylum Streptophyta; class Pinopsida; order Pinales; family Pinaceae; genus Pinus; species Pinus albicaulis. The sequence goes on from CM076572.1 coordinate 1,042,410,474, forward strand.
CAGTAAAAAACAACAATCATGTAAAGGGTACAAGTGAACAGAGCAGTTTCATTCAATTTTATACAAATAAATTCCTTGTGATGATTGGAGGATGGATATGCAATTAGATGTTTACTACCCGCAAGCTTTTTGCAGGCCATGGAACCGCGTAGTTCATCCTTCTAATGAATATGCAGGTTGCTGACAGAGTCGAAAATATTAGAAAACTTCCTATTGGCAACTTTGTTTCTTTGAAGATAAAATAAGGAAATAGAAAATTAATTCATGTATTATGAATTTAATCTTTATAAATACCAAGGATTCTTCACGTAAGTAAAACTGTAAAACCAATGCCCATGATGGGCCACTGCAAACATTGCACATTCCTTCTTTAAGTAATCATGCAGAAACAAACAGCTCACTAAGTAGACGATTGCATGCGATTGAATGTCTTTCGCATACTAGGTGTGAACCTTGAGCACCTAGAACCCTTCCCACTGTTTAGGAGTCTGGACAGGACATCCTGTTTTAATATGGTGGCTAAATCTCCTCTAGCTCATTTGCAAGCTTTGATTGAAGTCTGTCAGCATGCAGCTGAAGAACATAAAGAAATTCGTCCCCAACATATGCCACAAGACAAACCTGTTTATTGATATGAATCTTTTTATTATAATAATATTTTTGGTATTGTTGCTCAACACACATTGATACAATAATTTCATTGCTTCTCTATGCATGAAATGGTTATCAATTCTACATGCTGGAAAACTGCGGACAGTATGGCTGGCAAGTTGCTCTCAAATAAAGCTTAAGGGCTACTTGTTTCAAGTTTCCATTGCTGAGCATGCACACAAAGTTTTATCAAGAAGACCTGTTACCGCATAGATTATCGGACTTGCAAAGGTCCGGCAAGACACTAATGCATTACCCAACAAGACAAGTGCCCACTGTCACCTCAGCATGAGTCCACACTCTTTAGGCCAACTCCTACAATGCTGCGGGAGGCTTCCTTATAAAATGAAAACACTCCACCAGAAGCTTAGTAGACCAGTGCCTTCTATTCCTATTTGGTGATGGACTCTAGGAGTTAGTTTAAATGATTGCAAACCTGATAATTGATATTCTACAACAGTAAGTGACATGCCGGAAATCAAAACATTCAATGAAACAATAAAATATGCCTATAAATGCACCAAATTGAGTGTGAAACAACTCTCACCAAATAGAAGATGATTAAGCTTGTCTGTACCTTTTTATTTGGCTGTAAACAAAGCTTTATGCTTGTTGTTCTCAACCTGTAAGTCTGATTTTCTGCAAAAAAAATGCAGGACCAAAAAGTCAGAGCCCACTTCAAGGCCACCCAAGAACCAAAAAATGTGAAATAAAGATTTGGCTATGTGTTGAAAGTGTTGGTACTCTGAAATACTAAACCTACACAAACCTGAAAATACTGAGTTTTGCAAAAAGAATGTTCAAATCTGAAGCAAAACACTCAGATTTGGGGTTAGATCCCCACTAGGGCAATAAATTATTGCTAATTTTTAATCACAAGCAGCTTGGAATGGATTTTATGCTTCAAATAATCTTCAATAAGTGTCTACAAGCAAGAAATTCAATAATCTTCAATAAGCTTCTGCAAGCATGTTTCCTTTTGCTTGAATGCTCCAATAGTAGGCCTCCACGCTGATTGGATTGAGGGTATGCATGCCAACGACTATCGTGTGTTGTAGTAATCCCTTTTTTGGTGTCACCTATGACAGGGCTAGGATGGACTTCTAGAGTTAGAAGCAGACCAGTGACAGGTACAGGTTGGTGTCATCAGCAGGCCCATGGGCTTTTTGGAGGAGTTTTGAGGAGTTTCTATGCGGTCAGGTGGCATTCGCTTGATATATTCCATTATCCGAGCAGTTTGGCTTTCGTTCCGGTGCATTCCTACAACTTTCGGAAATTTGAGTTATTTATGGACTTAACTCAGTTGATTATGCTCAAGGTGGCATTCCGAGAGGAATACATGATGGAACACCTTAGTGTAATAGTTCATTGGAACTGGGACGAGGATACCTACATGGTGGGGCGGTTGGACGCGGGTTTCAGTGGCCGTAGGAGGCGTGGTAGCCGATTTACCCATTTTTTCATTAAAAAGGAATGTTTTAATAAGAGGGAAAAGTGCTCCATGAATAAAATAATAATAAAATAATGCTCTAGAAGGCTCCAAAAGATTTATAAAAGAAAGGGAGGAGGCCATTGAGAGATATCTTTTTGGATCATATCATTTTCTTGTATGAGAGGTTTGAGACGTGGTTCTCTACTTCAGTCGTAGCCCCAGGACAGAAACCCTTGGGGGATTTGTGAGTGTCGGAAAAAAACCCAACTCTCCTTGAGGAGGCTTCATTCAAAAGTTTTGCAGAGCTTCAGGGATATTGGAGTGAGGATCATTCAGATCTTCAATAGGTTTTTCAGTGGTAGCTGTTGCTGGAGGGAGAGTGCAACAGTGCAGTTTTGGAGGCCATCGTCGTGTAGCAATGCAACAGATTGTATTATTGGCCAGTTCCATCTTAGCTCTTTCTGGGTCAAATCTATATGTAAACCCTGTTCTTATTTATAATAAAAGCTGAGATTCTTCCTGTTCTATGTGGTATTGGATTGCAGTATTTTATGTGGTAAATTTCACATGGCAATCTTTTGTTAAGAAAATGTTGATTTTACGGCATTAAGTTATTTTTTGCAATATTAGTTGAAATATCCCATTTCGAGATATTACAGTGGTATCAGAGCTTCAATCTTGGATCAGCCTGTGGGTTCCCAGTTTTCAGTTGCAGCTATTTTGGTTAGAAGGGCCTACGCAGTCATTGGAGGAGGCTCATTTGTGGAAGCTGCATTGGTGGGATTTTAGAGTTGGGGTGTTGGAAAATTGATAGGAGGGCCATATGAGGAGGTTTGCTAGGATTTTAAAGAGCAATGATTGACAGTAGCAACGGCAGTGCCAGAAAACGAAATTGGAAGAGGGCCAAACTATGGGTCAGATTTTAAAGGTTGGAATTAGAAGAAACCCTTTCTGGGTTTTTCTGGGTTTTGGGCAAGGATCACCTTTGCAAATTCTTAAAATTTTCTGAGCATTTTTCAGTGGGTAAATTAGAGGCCGAAGTCAGGCAATAGTGTAGTCTTGGAGCAGCAGTGCAATTTCTGGAGGAGCTTGCTATTGGAGCGGTTAGATTTGCTTGCACTCATCACCTAGTGCTTGAAGCTTGCCTTGTGCAAGTCCAGCTAAACCATTGTTACTTCCATATATGTTGTTGAAACAATGAAGTTTTTAAAACAACTCCTAAATTAACATAGTAGTGCCTCAGTGGGTTGCAATCTAAACCAAAGACCAAAAAGATTAAACAATGCAGAAGTTAGTTCCTTGAAACAAAACAACAGACCCTTCTCCAAGGAGGTACATAATTTGCTCCAACAAAGGCATCCGAGGAATTTACAAAAGGAGAGAGAAGTGGTAAATTGGCTTTATGCACTTGGGATGGACTTAAAGAATGGAAGATCAGAAAATGACTTTCCCATGTTGGAGAGACTGGAATCCTGTCTTTCAAAGATAGAACAATCTGATTGGAGTTTAAATTGGGCTTTGGAGCCATCTATGCTTGCATTGGTACAAGCTAGATTCTTGGAACATACAAGAGAGAGAGTCAAGCTTATAACTACCTCTTGTTTCAGTGATATTTTGAGGATAACAACACCCTTCCCTCCCTATAATGATGACATTATGAAAAGAATTTTCAGACTAATAGTAGGAACCATTCAGGATTTGGACAACTGTGCAGGCTCTACATTTGGGAGGAAGCTTAAGGTTTTAGAGGTCATGGCCATGACCCGGACTCATGAGATCATGTTTGACTTTGAGTGTGATGGTTTGATTCTGCAGATGTTCCAATGCTTCTTCAGTATTAGGAGACATCTTTCTGATACAGTCATAGCACACATGCAGTCCATCCTGTCGTCATGTATGGGAATCCGTGAGGCCATTTGCTGGGAGTTGCAGACTAGGTTGTTGAGCATTTGGAGGAGAGAGCATTTGGTCTCACCTGTTGCTTATGAACTAGCCCAAGGGCTGGTTGAGCAGAACATTGAGCTTTTCAGGAGATAGTTGACTAGGGAGGAGCTATTCCATTTTGGTGGATCATGTAGCAGAAATGAACTGAGGAGGAAGGGACTTTGCTTCATTTGCAAAGGACCATGAGGGCCTGATCACTCATGTTTGAGAGATGCAGATGAGGTGGCAGAGGTAGAGCAGGTAGATGTTCCTTCTGTATGTCAGGATGAGGACCCTTCTCCAGATGAGTCCATGGGATCAAATAATGATGCTTCTGGGGAGAGAGAGCAATCATGCAGAGATGGTGACAGTAGGCCGGAGTTGTATTCCAGTGTGCAGGGTGAGCTATCAGGGGACTCTACGGGAGGTACTCCGGGTGATGAGTTACTTGTGACGATTTAGCCAAAGCAGCATCTGATGGAGCCTGAGTCAGCAGAGGAGGATACTATGCACATCATGCATGATAGTCCCTTGGGGGAGAGCCAGATGGAGGCTCACACTGAGTCTATGATACGTATGCGGCTAACCTTAAGGTCATCCATTGAGGAGGAGCCGTTAGACGCACAGACATTGAATACGGTGATAGCAGTTGTAGATCTATATCCTTTGGAGATGGTGGAGGTTGATGGGATAGTTCTGCAGGGGGCTAGTGGACAATCGGAGCATTACATTCCCGATCAGGAAAGGTCGGAGCTGTTGGAGATGGTGGAGCATCCATCTTTGGGCTGACACATTGATGAGGTGCAGATAGATGTACATGCAGTCGGCAGAGCTGCAGTACTTTCAGTGAGTAGCACTCTCCAGGAGTATATCGATGGGACTTGTAGCATGTCTTGCCCACTTTGGCCCATTATAGAGGGAGGGGCCTTCTTCTACAGGCAGCTTTCGTTGGCAGACAGGGCAGAGCAGTGTGAGTTGATTACGAGCTGGCAACAACACTCCAGGCATGTTTCGTATGCAGTTGTTGCTACATTGGATTCTTCTTCCAGGATGGATTGGCGGGAGATCATGAGTTGGTACCCTCTTGATGGTATGATATTCTTCGTAGGGAGCACAGCAGAGTAGGGGCCCTTAGACATAGAAGATGTTACAGATTCCAACTGGTAGTGGGGCACAGGTCGTCATTTCTTCAGCACTCCATCCCAATTTCAGGAGAGCAGGATCAACATTGGATTCAGTTAGGGCTTGGATTGGAGAGAGGTGATGAGTTGGTACACAGTTGGTGGGGCAGCTTACACCGTCATAGATATAGCACAGCAGGAGACGTGGTCTTCACCTCTTAGAGCATTAGTTATAGCCAGACACAGTGCGCAGTCCGAGCCGTGGGACTTTGGCAATGATTGGCCATCGTGGCGTGGGTATCTGGGAGGATTGTTTGATGACAGGGACAGCGAGAGATCGCTTTGGGATCCCGGCATTGAGGGGTCTATTTCGGGTGGCTTGACACAGGCACATAGTAGCACCAAGAGGTTTGTATGGGATTCGGGCATTGGGTATTAGCTGCATTGGGCCAACAGAGTGGCCCACATATTTAGATTGCTTGAGGGCAAGCAATCTTGGGGCGAAAGGTCTATAATAATCCCTTTTTTGGTGTCACCTATGACAGGGCTAGGATGGACTTCCAGAGTTAAAAGCAGACTAGTCACAGGTACAGGTTGGTGTCATTAGCGAGCCTAGGGGCTTTTTGGAGGAGTTTTGAGGAGTTTCTATGCGAATAGGGGGCATTCGCTTGATATATTCCATCATCCGAGTAGTTTGGCTTTCGTTCTAGTGCATTCCTACAACTTTCGGAAATTTGAGTTATTTATGGGCTTAACTCAGCTGATTATGCTCAAGGTGGCATTCTGGGATGAATACATGATGGAACACCTTAGTGTAATAGCTCATTGGAATCGGGACGAGGATACCTACATGGTGGGACAGTTGGATGCGGGTTTCAGTGACCGTAGGAGGCGTGGTAGCCGATTTACCCTTTTTTGCATTAAAAAGGAATATTTTAATAAGAGGGAAAAGTGCTCCATGAATAAAATAATAATAAAATAATGCTCTAGAAGGCTCCAAGAGATCTATAAAAGAAAGGGAGGAGGCCATTGAGAGATATCTTTTTGGATCATATCATTTTCTTGTATGAGAGGTTTGAGACGTGGTTCTCTACTTCAGCCGTAGCCCCAGGACGGAAACCTTCGGGTGATTTGTGAGCGTTGGACAAAAACCCAACTCTCCTTGAGGAGGCTTCATTTAGAAGTTTCGCAGAGCTTCAAGGATATTGGAGTGAGGATCATTCAGATCTTCAACGGATGCTTCAGTAGATTCAGTGGTAGCTGTTGTCGGAGGGAGAGTGCAGCAGTTCAGTTTTGGAGGCCATCGCCGTGTAGCAGTGCAACAGATTGTATTATTGGCCAGTTTCGTCTCAGCTCTTTCTGGGTCAGATCTATATGTAAACCCCGTTCTTATGTATAATAAAAGCTGAGATTCTTCCTGTTCTATGTGGTATTGGATTGCAGTATTTTATGTGGTTAATTTTACATGGCAATCTTTTGTTAAGAAAATGTTGATTTTACGGCATTAAGTTATTTTTTGCAATATTAGTTGAAATATCCCATTTGGGATATTTCATATGTGGACATCTACCATTGCTTGAGGTAGAAACTTTCTTCAAAAATGACTTTTAACTCGACCTTGATGATTGAACATAACTTTCACACCTTCCTTTGGCTTGATGTCCTTCAATTGTGCTCAATATTCCCTGGCTTAAGGTTGAATTCTCCTTCAACGACTGCAATAGGAGGACACCTTCCTTGAAAGTGGCTCAAAATTGACTTGTAGATTGATCAAAGGCTTGGTTTGAATGTTCCTTGCTTGATTCCATGAATTGAGATGATGTATTAATGAAGATAGCCTTCCTTGGTTCATTTCCTTGCTTAATTTAACTTGGAGTACTCCATATTTTGCTCTTTGACTCTCAAAGTCTCCTTTGGTGAAGTCAATTTGGTACCTTTCCTCATAAATAGACGTTCTTCTCCTCTTTTATTGCCAATTTGAGGTAGAATTTGTTTGAAGACACCTTGTTGCTTATCATGTTGATTTTCCTTGGTCCAAGGAAACCTTCTGACGAGTTGGAGGGCTCACCAAGTCACACATGTGTGGCAAACCCCCTAGAAAACAAAGCCCCAAGTGTAGATTGTGAAAAATTGATAAAAATATCGCTTATTGCAATCAATTTGTAATTATGCAATGTATTTAATTCTGAGCAAAATAATTTTATTGCAAGTACTGTATAAAAACATGATTGCAATATTCACAAAAATAAACTGTGGAAACTATGAGAAAACCATCACAAAATGGACGCATATTTTTGGACAAAATGTCCCTAGAAAAATCCCAAAGGGAAAACCAATTCTTCAGATGACGGTTTTATTAATCTTCAACAAATTCTGTAATTGATTAATATTACAATACTACTTGCCAAACCCCAGCAAAGCTCTGACAAAATATTTCTTCACCTCCAGAATTTGATCTGACCATTGGAAAGCTCACAACCTCCCTCTGCAACCTGACACAACCTCTCCTGCAATTCACACTTCTATTCCAACATTCTGTTACGAATTCTTGCAATCTGCCTTTTTTGCAATTGCACTGATTTCTTGCAATTCGCTCTGCAACTCGAAATCTCGATTTTCTAAACTAGCAACTCGTACAATGTCTCCTGGAAATCTTGGCCTCTTCGTCTGTAGAATAATTCTAAGAGAATTCCTCCACCAAATCTCGGAAATTGGAAGAATACTGATGAAAGAAAACTCCAGAATTATTCACTGCTTCAACAACTGCTGAAACTCTCATTGGTCTCAAATCCCATGCTATCACTGCGCCCTCTTCACTACAATCAATGATCTCCAAGATTCCCTATCGATTTCCTCTCATTGAGAAAAAAACGGCCAAGATCTAGATATGAATTGATCTAATCGATGGCTAAGATCACTTAGAAACATTACTAGAAGTCTCTAGAGGAAAATTGACCATGTCTCAATTATTACTAATTAATTAATCTATTTCCCTAAGTTAAAGCATAGGAAAATAATTAAAAATTGATTAATTAATTTAATTAAGACATTTCTCTTCAAAAGAATAACTTGGGCTTGGAGATATTTCTTCTCTTGTGTTCCTAGGCTAGAACACTTGTTCGAGCTACATCAACCAATGCTCCCTCTTAACGAGGAAGGTGTTCTACATTTGAATGCTCGTATTTGGAACATCTGTCACCTTGAGTACCCCATGGCCCATTTCACTATGCCATAGCTCTCTTGGACTACTGCTGCAAGCGATGAGGGAAAACTCATCCTCCATCCGACTAGAAAGCTCATCTACCACCGTCGTTGTCTGCTTCTCACCCTTCTTATCACCTTCGTTCTTGTGCAGGAAATTGTTGCGGTAATGGTGAAACTTGTAATAGCCATAGCACTTGATCTTCGACATGTCCTTCTTCTTTTCCTCCTTGGAGTTGGACCCCTTCCTAGATCCCTTCTTCACTTTTTCCTTGCTCACAAGAGCAACATTCTCGCTATCATCTCCCTTTTGCTTCGAACTGCTGCTAGTGCCACTATTGCCTTTCACAAGGCTTAGTCGAAGTTCCTCTTGTGTGAAGTCATTCCACAAGCGTTCTCAACTAGGAAAATCAAATCTTCCACTAACCACTTGCACCAAAACATCCCACTGATTCTGAAACCCATTTAAGGTTGTTCTCACAAGCTCTTCTTCCTCGACCTTCTCTCCAATGATTGCTAGCTCATCTTTGACTATCTTGATGCAGGGGAGATATCTCACAACGTTTTCTCCCTTATCTTGTCTGATGCTTTTGAGCTTCTCTCTTAGGATCATTTTCCTATTCATATTTTCATCCTAGAAAAGATTGTTGATGGCATCCCACATCTTCTTGGTCATATATTCTTCTGCTAAATGTGGAGCTATGTGGTCCTTGACCCCATCTAGATAATAAGCCTGGCCTTGGCATCATATTTTTGGTATTCGTGCAACATTATAGGATCTGTTGGTACAACAATATGTGTCGTAGCAAACCCCTTCAGCCCATGCTCTTCTAAAATACGAAGGCACTGAATTCTCCACACTCCAAAGTTAGATGCACCATCCAACCTATCTTGATTCCTCAATCCTACTAAATCCATTGTTGAAGCCCTCGAGAGAAAATAATCTCTACTACCAACTAACAAAAGTACCTGGAAAACCTCACAGTCTTCCTCTGCAAGTGATCCTGTTTGCTACTAGCCAACTCACACTTCCTTAGTGAACTTGCACTGCCCACTGCAACTGCGCACTATCCCTCCCAGAAACTCACATTGCCTCCGAGAAATCACTCTGATGAATTTCTCTACCTCCAACAAGTAGAGAAACCCACTCACACTGCCTCTAGAAAATCGATTTGGAAATTGTTAAACGAAACAGTCTCCAACATTACGCACTAGTAAACTAGAAATTCGCACTGGTTAATTTGGCCTCCCTCTTGCAGAAGATAACATTGGTAAAATTCCTCCAAGTAATTCGGCAAATTGATCTGGGTATTAAATCCTTGGCTTTCGCTTCCAAACCCCTTCAATGATCTACTCCAGAAACCTCTGCGCTTCGGATCTGCTTTGATACCATGTAAAAATCGATAAAATATCACTTATTGCAACCAACCGATAGTTATCCAATGTATTTAATTCTGAGCAAAATAATTTTACTGCAAATAATGACTAAAAACATGATTGCTAAATTCACAAAAATTAATTGCAGAAACTCAAAAAAAGGAATCACAAAATGGACACATATATTTTGACAAAACGTGCATAGGAAAAACCCTAAGGTTAAAGCAATTCTTCAGATGAGGGTTTTATTAATCTTCAACAAATTCTATAATTGATGAATGTTACAATACTAATTTCCAAACCCCGAAAAATCTCTGGTAAAATATTTCTTCACCTCCACAAGTCGATCTGACCACTAGGAAGCTCACGACCTCTATCTACAACTTGACATGGTCTCTCTCTGTAATCTGACATAGCCTCTCATGCAATTTGCATTACTATTCTAGCAATCTGCTGCGAATTCCTGCAATCCGTCTTTTCTGCAATCACATTGATTTCATGCAATTTGCTCTGCAAGTAGAAATCTCAATCTGCTAAACTACCAACTCGTACAGCCTCTCTTCGCAATCTCAGCCTCTCTATCTGCAGAATAACTGTAATATTCCTAATTAGCATTGCTAATTGGAATATTTCATTTTGCATAATTTTGCCGCTTTAGCTAAAAATAATAAATAAAGTGAGAAATAAGGGGGTCATCTCACTTAAATAAAATAAGGTGCATTCCTAGTTGATGGACGTTGTAACTTAAAGGGGTGGCCTTGGGGGTCCACACGCACATGAGGAGGCCTCACGCTGACCCAAGGGTGACTGCGCAGGTTAAGGAGGGTGAAGGACGCAGTTAGGGTTCTGGAGGGAGTTTAGCACTATAAAAGGTGGGGTTTTCACTCCATTTGGCATTGTTGATATGATATTGATATTGAGAGCTAGACTTCTGTCTACTTCAGCACGCCGGTTGTTTAGTCGGTCTGCAGCACTGTTTAGTGCAAACTAAGTGTCTTCGGTCGGAGATCTCACCCTTGGCTCCGGGGGACTTCGAGTGCCTGCTCGAGCAAGGTTTTTCCTTCAGTTTCAGTGGTGATTTGCAGTGGTTTTCTGGTGGATGTCTTGCAGAGGAGTTGCCCCTTTTTGTGACTGCGCAGTCTAGGAGAGAGGACGCAGTCCCAGCTAGGGAGGACGCAGTTATTGTGAGCAGGTTTGTTGTGTGGGGATTTGGCAGAGATTTCAGCGTTTTCCAGCCCTGAGGAGTTTTGCTATTTCATCCGGAGGGTTTGCAGGTGGATTCAGCCCTTTTTCCCAGCGTTTTCTTGGGCTTCTGCGCTGTCACTGGGAGAGACAGCGTTTTCTCTGGAGAGGGTTTATTTGATGCATTTTCGGAGGTGGAGCATTTGCTTCACGATTTCTGGGTTTTGTCCGGAGGGTTGAGATCAGCTAGCCTTCCAGTTTTCAGCTCATTCCAGTGAGGGGATCAGCCCCTAGTTCCAGTACATTGCAGCAGCAGTTTTCTACGGCAGTTTCTCCAGCCAGCTAGGACGCAGTCTCTATTGCAGCCATTTCTTATTCTGAGAGAGTCTCCACTTGCCTAGGGCAAGGATAGGTGCACTCATTCTGATTATCTTTGTACCCATATGCATGTAATCTCAGATTAATAAAATGGCTTAGTGTTCTGGCATTTTATGTGTATTTGTTCCATATTCTGGTTTCGGCATTTTGTCCTATATATCTGTTTGTTGTATTTCTGTGTATTACTGTTTATTTCCCGTTGGGGATATTACAGTGGTATCAGAGCATAGTTCTGGCTCAGCCTGTGGTGCTAGCAGTCTATGACGCCCGGGGATAATCCCTACATCGATCGAAGGAGACGCAGAGAAGCTAAGGGTAGGTGGAATTTTCCCTTCGGGGGGAGGGATTCTGATCAGGAGCCACCTGAGACAGATTCAGAGGAGGAGCAGCCTGTGAGGGACACAGAGCAGCGGGACCCGATGGCAGACACAGATAGGAAACTGGATGCACTCCTCCATCACGTGCAGGATATATCACAGAGAGAACCCCCTAGGGTTTTCCAGGTCGGTGAGGGATCGGGTATGTCTCACCACATACCAGTGCACGATGCTATCCCCATTGTGACGACTCAGGCACCCACGCGATCCACTATGCCCACTTTCTTGCCAGAGGACACAGGGGCAGGAGTACAGGGAGGTGCACGGAGGGATATTCCAGCACCCACGCGACCCACCATGCCTACCTTCCTGGCAGAGGACGATGGGCCAGCAGCGCCACGAGAGATGGATCCGGCTCAGATGGCGGGTGTTTTTGCAGAGTATCAGGCTTACGGACAGGCATTCATGGATTCTCTCACCTTCGAGAGCTATCTCCAGGTCCAGTATGGCATTAGACCCCGTGATCATCACCGGGGGCACAGGCACCACCGTGATGACCACCGCGCGGTTAGTAGATTCCATTTGCCCACGTTTGATGGCTCATCAAACAGTTCGGCAAAATCCTGGGTGGAGAAGCTGGACATCTATTTTCAGCTTAACCAGATGTCGCAGTCAGAGGCCATTAAGGTGGCTACATTGCATCTGGAGGGTGAGGCCCAGGATTGGTGGTTCCATGGGATGGCGACACTCGGGCATTCCACAGTGACGACATATGCCGAGTTTACCCGGAGGGTGGTAGAGCGCTTTGACAGGAGGGATCCGGAGCAGCATTTTGTTGAGCTGACCAAGCTCAAACAGACGGGGAGTGCAGAGACATACATCTCAGACTTCTTGAGGGTTTCAGTGATGGTACCTGACTTATCAGCAGCCCGGATGGTTTACATGTTTGTGGAGGGGCTGTCAGAGCCACTTCGTGGCCTAGTCCGGTCGAACAAACCGGCTACCCTTCAGGATGCCATCAGCAGGACTCGGGACTTACAGGATGTCTTACCCAGGACTCGGCCACCTTATCCCCAGAGACAGGCTTTCCAGCCTAAGGGTAAGGACACGAGGGTCCCGCCTCCCAAGGCGAATCCCGGACGAGGGCAGTTTGATGATGAGGCCAGGAGAGAGCTGAGGAGGAAGCGGTTGTGCTTCACTTGCCAGGAGCCATGGGCACCGGGACACAGGTGTGCGGCAGGGAAGGCACATTTCATTGAGGTCTTCTCCGAGAGCAGTGGAGAAGAGGATGAGGAGGATGACATGGAGGCAGGAGACAGCTATGCAGCGCAGGGTACCTTACCACCTCCACCACCCGCAGCAGGTGGGGCGTCATTTGCACCCACTGGGGGAACTCTAGCTGCATTGCGGGGAGTTCCCAAGTACTTGACACTGCGCGTACGAGGGACAATGTGCGGGCAACGGGTTTCAGTCTTAGTTGACAGTGGGGCCACCCACAACTTTATTGATGCCCAGATGGTTGAGCGGAGGGGCATACAGACAGAGGGCTTTGATGGGTTTTCCGTCTTGGTCCCAGGAGATCAGACTATGGCATGTACTCGGTATGTTCCAGAGTTATCAGTGACGATGGGCACTTACACATTGACAGACCACTTCTTTGTGGTGGATATTCCAGACACCAACCTGATATTAGGTGTTCAGTGGCTCATTACTCTGGGGAAAGTCACGACAGATTGGAAGGCCCTAGAGATGGAGTGGGATGATCCCAAGACAGGGAGGCATGAGAAGATTCGGGGACAGCACACATACCCGCCTCAGACAGTATCGGCACACAAGATGGAGGCGACCTTCCGCAAGGGAGACATAGAGTGGGCTGTAGAGTTGCGGGCCTCAGAGGCAGTGGATACAGGTCAGACAGTGCACCCTGAGCTACAGTCTATACTTGACAGGTATGCAGTGGTCTTCGGGGATATTTCACCAGGACGGCCACCAGATCGGGGGTTTGAGCACACGATCGAGCTTGAGCAAGGGATACAGGCTGTGATCACTACACCGTATAGGCATCCCAAGGCCTATCGGGACGAGATAGAGCGGGCCATTCAGGAGTTGCTGGCCCTTGGTCATATTCGGCCCAGCACGAGTCCTTTTGCTTCTTCTGTAGTGCTGGTGAAGAAGAAGGACGACACATTGCGCATGTGCATTGACTACAAGGCTCTGAACAAGAAGACCCTGAAGAACAGGTACCCCATCCCCAGGATCGATGAGCTGATGGACGAGTTGAGAGGAGCGCGGTTCTTCTCGAAGATTGACTTGAGATCCGGGTACCATCAGATACGCGTGAGGGAACAGGACATTCCCAAGACCGCTTTCAGGTGTCACTATGGGCACTTTGAGTTTCTGGTCATGCCATTTGGGCTGACCAATGCACCTGCTACCTTCCAGTCATGCATGAACCACATTTTCAGGGGTCATCTGAGAAAGTTTGTGCTGGTTTTCTTTGATGACATACTTATATACAGCAGGACTTGGGAGGAGCACCTCCAGCATATTGAGATAGTCTTGCACATCTTAGAGGAGCAGCAGTTCTATGCCAAGCTCTCCAAGTGTGAGTTCGGGTTGACAGAGATGCTGTATCTGGGGCACATTATAGGAGTGGACGGGGTGAGAGTCCACGAGGAGAAGATCAGGGCTATCAGGGATTGGCCAGAGCCGCGGAATGTGACGGAGCTTCGGGGATTTATTGGTATTTGCACATACTACAGGAAGTTCGTCAAGGGCTTCTCTCAGCTTGCTGCACCCCTCACGGATCTGACGAGGAAGGGGGCATTCAGTTGGTCGGACACAGCACAGCGAGCTTTCGACAAGCTCAAGGAGGTGATGAGCAGTTGTCCCGTATTAGCGTTGCCAGATTTTACGCAGCCCTTTGTCCTAGAGTGTGATGCATCAGGAGAGGGGATTGGTGCAGTTTTGATGCAGGACGGTCATCCGATTGCTTTTGAGAGCCGGAAGCTCCTTCCACACGAGAGGTTGTATCCCATATACGACAAGGAGATGTTGGCCATCATGCATGCATTGGCCAAATTCCGGCAGTACCTGGTGGGTGGCAGATTCAGGGTGAGGACAGATCATAACAGCCTGAGGTACTTTCTGGAGCAGAAGCAGTTGCAGGAGAGACAGCAGAAGTGGATCAGCAAGATCCAGGCCTATGACTTTGACATAGAGTATGTCAGAGGCAAGAATAACGTGGTAGCTGACGCCCTATCCCGTAGACGGGCCACGTTATCACTCATGAGCTTGGACGCTGATTGGAGGGCTCGACTGCTGGTTGAGTACTCCAAGGATAGGTTTGCATGTGAGGTTCTGGATGGGCAGATAGCAGATGACAGGTACAGGGTGGTCGATGAGATCATCTATTACAGGGACAGGATCTTCTTGACTGAGGGATCTCAGCTCAAGAAGAAGATACTCCAGGCTTCACACGATTCACCATTGGCGGGCCATCAGGGGTTCACCAAGACATACAGGGCTATTCGGGAGAGGTTCTCATGGAAGGGCCTCAAGGAGGACGTACTCCAGCATGTCAGGGAGTGCGATGTGTGCCAGAGGAACAAGGGAGAGATGAACCATCCTGCAGGGTTGTTGCAGCCTCTTCCCATTCCAGAGGGGAAATGGGAGAGCATATCGATGGACTTCATCACAGGGTTGCCCATGGTGCAGGGCAAAGACTGCATCTTCGTCGTCGTTGACCGACTGACGAAGTATGCTCATTTTTTCGCCATATCCGCACATCACACAGCAGCACAGGTGGCTAAGCTGTTCTTCAGGGAGGTTTTCAGGTTACATGGTCTACCCAAGACCATTGTTAGCGACAGGGACAGCCGTTTTCTGGGTGGATTCTGGCAGGAGCTCTTTCGACTAGTGGGGACGGAGTTGACACCGAGCACTAGTTATCATCCCCAGACAGACGGGCAGACAGAGATAGTTAACAAGTGGCTGGAGGGCTACTTGCGTAACTACGTCAGTGGGCAGCAGAGGGCATGGCTGAAGTGGCTGCATTTGGGCGAGTACTGCTACAACACAACACATCATATGTCTATTGGTATGTCACCTTTCTATGCTTTATATGGATATCATTCCTTATCTTTTGTGGACATGATGTTTGGTGTTAGCAAGGCTCCGAGAGCCAAGTTATGGATCCAAGAGAGCCAAGATATCCTCCGAGCTCTCAAGGACAACATAGCCACAACACAGAATCAGCAGAAGTTGTATGCTGATAAGGGTCGGGTGGAGAGACACTTTGAGGTAGGAGACTTGGTCTACCTACGGCTACAGCCATACCGACAGTCCTCGCTCAAGCAGAAGGGGGCGGAGAAGCTGAAGCCCCGCTTTTATGGGCCATACAGGGTGATACGCAGGATCGGGCAGGTTGCGTATGAGTTGGAGCTGCCCCAAGGCAGCAAGATTCATAACATCTTTCATGTATCATGCCTGAAAAATGCACTGGGCCAGCAGGTGACAGTCACAGAGGAGCTACCACCTACGGATGATGAGGGGCATCTGGTGTTGCAGCCGGAGGCTATTTTTGACACTAGGGAGAGGCAGCTGCGGAGCAGGAAGATCAGGGAGTTCTTGGTGAGATGGAAGAACTTGCCGGATGAGGATGCCACTTGGGAGGATGAGAGGATCTTGCAGCACCCATCACTTCAGTTGCTTGAGGACAAGCAACGTTCTGCCAGGGGGGACTGTAATATTCCTAATTAGCATTGCTAATTGGAATATTTCATTTTGCATAATTTTGCCGCTTTAGCTAAAAATAATAAATAAAGTGAGAAATAAGGGGGTCATCTCACTTAAATAAAATAAAGTGCTTTCCTAGTTGATGGACGTTGTAACTTAAAGGGGTGGCCTTGGGGGTCCACACGCACATGAGGAGGCCTCACGCTGACCCAAGGGTGACTGCGCAGGTTAAGGAGGGTGAAGGACGCAGTTAGGGTTCTGGAGGGAGTTTAGCACTATAAAAGGTGGGGTTTTCACTCCATTTGGCATTGTTGATATGATATTGATATTGAGAGCTAGACTTCTGTCTACTTCAGCACGGCGGTTGTTTAGTCGGTCTGCAGCACTGTTTAGTGCGAACTGAGTGTCTCCGGTCGGAGATCTCACCCTTGGCTCCGGGGGACTTCGAGTGCCTGCTCAAGCATGGTTTTTCCTTCAGTTTCAGTTGGTGATTTGCGGTGGATTTCTGGTGGACGTTTTGCAGGAGAGTTGCCCCTTGAGTGACTGCGCAGTCTAGGAGAGAGGACGCAGTTCCAGTAGGGAGGACGCAGTCCTGGTTGTGCAGCGTTTTGGGAGGTGATTTTCCGGTGGTTTCAGTGTTTTTCCAGCTCCGGGAGGGTGTTGTTTCAGCTGGAGGATTTGCAGGAGAGTTTGGGCCTTTTTCCCCAGCGTTTTCTTGGGCTTCTGCGCTGTTACTGGGAGAGACAACGTTTTCTCTGGAGAGGGTTTATTTGGTGCATTTTCAGAGTTGGAGCATTTGCTTCACGATTTCTGGGTTTTGTCCGGAGGGTTGAGTTCAGCTAGCCTTCCAGTTTTCAGCTCATTCCAGTGAGGGGATCAGCCCCTAGTTCCAGTACATTGCAGCAGCAGTTTTCTACGGCAGTTTCTCCAGCCAGCTAGGACGCAGTCTCTATTGCAACCATTTCTTATTCTGAGAGGGTCTCCACTTGCCTAGGGCAAGGATAGGTGCACTCATTCTGATTATCTTTGTACCCATATGCATGTATTCTCAGATTAATAAAATGGCTTAGTGTTCTGGCATTTTATGTGTATTTGTTCCATATTCTGGTTCCGGCATTTTGTCCTATATATCTGTTTGTTGTATTTTTGTGTATTACTGTTTATTTCCCGTTGGGGATATTACAATAACTCAAGGGAGAATTCCTCCTCTGGATCTCTGAAAATGGAAGAATACTAATGAAATAAAACTCTAGAAATATTCATTGCTTCAACTGTTGCTAAAAACCCTCACTAATGTCAAACCCCATGCTATCACTATACCCTCTTCATTGCAATTAATGATCTCCACGACTGGCCATCGATTTCCTCTATAATATCTCGTTTAGAAATCATCGACCAAGATCTAGATTTGAAATGATCTAATCGGTGGATAAGACCACTTAGAAACTTTACTAGAAGTCTTTAGAGGAAAATTGACCATGTCTCAATTATTACTAATTAATTAATTTAATTAAGACAATTCCCTTCAAAAGAATAATTTGGGTTTAGAGATATTTTCTGCTCGTGTTCCTAGCCTCACTGACACCACCTGAGGCTAGAACACCTGTCCGAGCTACATCAACCAACATAGATCTCCAACATCCTTTAGAAATTGAGAATTGTAGAACCAGGGTTCTGTACTAAAAATTTGTAAATGCCAATAGACTGCTCACTTCCAAGATTTGACCTCCAAAATGACTCTAGAAAGTCCCATGTGTCCTTTAATGTAGGACGACCCTCTTCAATTGATAAAATCTTCCTCCTGGATCACCATTTTTGGAAGAATTCCAAGGGACAATGGAAGTAGAAAATACACTTGTTCATTTGGACACTTTGGCCAATTTGTTGAAGAATCAATGCAGTTATATTAGGGTTTGATTCTTCAATCTTGATAATTACTTGTGAATATGTTGTCTTCTTTTACTTCTTTAGTATCTTATATTTCATGAAGAAATTACCATATTATGTGTATGAAGATAAAAAACAAGAGACACAAGAATAGGCATTATGGCAGGGAAAAACCCCCTCGAGGGGAAAACCCAGTAAAAATAATTCTTCCTTTCAATAGTATTATTTGAGACTCTTCACTCTAGACACGAGCCAAACTTTCCCTCCACACCAAGTCAACTTTTCAGATCTTCGACCCAACAATAGTAGCAACTTGTCCTCCAGCAACTTCGACTAGGCAATAACTTCAACAACAGCTTCAACAACAACATCAAACCTTAGAAGACTTCGATCTCCCAAGAGAGGGCATGAAATGTAGAGATTACTTCACCAAAATTTTGATTTTATCTTCCTCTTGCTTCTAGACCCAGCTCGCACTTCTTTCTGCCTATTCCTTCCACTTCGCACTTTTTCCCTTGATGCTGTAAATATCGAACTTGCTTGAGAAGTGATGGTGATAATGAATTCGATCTCCTTGCTTTTATTGGCTCCAGATGAGTTAGAATTTCTCCCTTTGAGGCCGACTTGATCTCTTTAAAGCCGACTTGATGTGGAGGGCTTCTAAACCATTTTTGACTAAAAAATAAACCTAATTACACGATTCAAAAGCCCAAGAAGGGTCAATATAAATCTGTATTGACTAACCTAGAAGTCCACAATTAACCTTCTACTAAATATGACCCAAGCATGAAACTTATGCTTTAATAAGTCATTTAATAATAAAATAAATGTCAAATGATAATATAAATTATTTTTCTTTAATTCTTTTGATAAGTACAATAAATATAAATTATGAAGACCAAACCTAGTGAAAATCTTCAACACTCCCTCTTAACTAAGGAGGTATTCATAATATACAATAGGAAGATCTCAAACTATGTGAAACTATAAAGAATTTAAGACATCGCAATGCCATGGACTAGATACCTGACCGGGGTAATCTATCCATTTGGTCACTCAACAGTTTAGGCACCGCAATGCCATGGACTAAATATCGAATTTGCTTGAGAAGTTTAAAGCACAATATAGGAATCTCCGTACCCAGAACAAAACAAAAATCAACGAGACAAAGACACCATGAATTGCACCGCAAAGTATTTTATTATGATTATCAAAACTTTCCCAGCGGGACAATAGATTTACATCAATTTTTACAAAGTTACATTAGCCAAAGATCAGATGACTTGAGACATAAATGAACTCTAATTTATAGATAAATCCTCCAAGTGGAAAATAACAACTAGTTGGCTTGAACCTCGTCAAAATAATCTCAATCGTTGATAGATCCTTGATCAACTTTTAATATTTGTTGTTGAAAATACTTATTTTTGAGGAATTTTCGAATCTCTCATTAAACTCATTTTTTATTAGCTAAAAAATAATTATTTTGAGCCAATTTCCTCAAAATTTTGACTTTGACTTGACTACCAAGGCCCAAGGGTCCAATTTTCCTTGAAATTTCCCTTGGTGGGGTGCCTCCAAAAATTAGTTTCTTCAAGACTCATGCATTTTTCCACTTGGATAATTTAATTTCTCTAACATTTTAATTTTTTACTCTAATTAATTAATTTTTTGGCTTAGGATTAATTTTATTTTTTGCCAGAAAAAATAATTAATTGACGCTTGAGGGGATTAATTATTTTTCCACTCTCAAATATTTTAGCCTAGGTGTCTAAGTATGAGGAACCATGAACTAAAATAGTTTTTCCATAAGATTTTACAAATTCAACCCTCAATGGGGGAATACCTGTTCGTTATAGACCCTCAAATAACTTACCCAAATTTGCGATACAATATGATCTAGTAGACCAAGTGAGTTGTAATAAAATAATTTCGCCAATTAGCTTAAATTATTCTCAAATCACTTTTACAAAAGACTCAACTAAAACACTAAGACTCACATAATATTTTGACGATAAATTCCACCCTAGCTTTGGAGCGAGGCTGGAGGGAAATTTTTTGTCAATCATCCGTGTTTAGAAACACGGATGAGTCAATGAGATGAAAAACCTCCTAAGATGAAATTCTTGGCCAAACTAATAGGATTACCTAGGTTGTTACATACATACACAGTCTTACTAGCATCATTTACATTACAAATTTTGTAGAATGGGTTTACAATGACCCAAAAGTTGATGGTTGATGATCTTGATCCTTTGAGAAATATGGTACAACTACTTCCTTGGAACTTTGAAAAAATGTGTGCAACAAGTTCTTCAACTTCTATGCCCTAAATAGTTGGTTAATTCAATCAAGAATGTCCCCAAGTATCCAAGATCTATCAACAATATTATTTTCTACACACTTGAAAAATATTTGTTTGATCCACAGAGATTTCTATAGTACAGTGGAAGAGGAGTCTAAAGGTTTAAATGAAAACCGATAGATCTACTCAATACTAAAGTATTTCTCCAGATCTAAACAATGATGCAAGGTATTTGTACACCAATGAATCTTCAAGAGCTAATGGAAATAACAAAATTAAAACAGAAATAGAACATTAAGCACAATAGATCAAAAATATATTACCATATAACTGAAGAATAACATCATAGCCTTGCCCCAAAGACTTCATTTTATTTCTTAGAAAAAATATACCAAAGTAGCAGAGCATCACTAGCCAAGAGCTCATGATTTTTACATGATGATACAAATGATGAGCTTAGAGTTTCCTTATATAGAAAAATGAGAGTGCGAGAGCCTCCAAGTGGAAAAAACGGCTAATTGACTTGATCCATGGCTTGATCCTCCTCAAAATAATTCAAACCTTTGATTACTACTACACAAATCCATAGAAAAATTTGAACTCCTTGATTGATGCGATAGATGGACCAATATTTGACTTTGAAGTGGTTTTGGACCACTAGAAAATCTTCAAAAAAAAATTTCTTGAAATTCCTACATTCAAAATAACCACCTGGACCAAAAAATCTGACTTTCTTTGAGAAGTTATTTTCCTTCTAGCCCAACAATTTTTTTTGTGGCTCTTTTCTTCCTTGGAAATGAGACTTTTCTCAACTTTCAATTTGATCCCTTTTTAATAATTTTTCCACTTGGAAAAAAAAAAATATTTCCTCTCATTTTTCTTTTCTTGATTAATTTCTGGCTAATTATTTTGCTATATTTTGCCAGAAAATAATAATAATGACTCTAGAGGGGTTTAGACATTTTTCCACCTTCAAAGTGTATCTAAATAGAAATTTTAGGAGTTGAAGTATAATTTAAGTACTCACACCTATATAACATGTATAAAAAAATACTTTTACATCAGATATTACATAGATCTCCCATTAGAAGGGGGAAATTACAATTAAAAATGCCCTCTAGATGCAACCAAATTCTGTGACACTTTATAGATGATCTAGTATGATAGTTTACAGACTCTATACACTAGGACTCACCTACGATCTCACCATTGAGCCCCACTCCAGCTTTGGGGCATGCTTGGGAGAAAAAATATGCCAATTATAAATGTTTAAAAACACAAACAATTGACGGAGGAAAAAAAACTCCCTAGAGTGAAACTCTTTGGCAAAAAATCATAGGCTTACCTAATTTTTTTACATGGCTTTATAAACATACTAGAATCATTTTTACATAATAACTCACAGGGCTGCAGAATTTGGATTACATTATGATGACCAAAAGCTGCATGATGATGATGAAATCTGAAATTTTTTTTAATTGCTTTGCACTGTACTCTGCTCAAGGGGTAGTTGTTACTTTGTGATCAACAGGATCTACAACATGTATTGGGAACCACAAACACGTTGTAAAATGTGAGGATGCCATAATGAAGAACTATGATATGATTGAGATATTAAGGCCAAGGAGGCTATATAGACCATTGAAGCAAACACCACGATTAAAAATCGCGATTTTTTTTAGTCAAACGATAAAATCGCCGATTTTTTGAGCGATTTTTTTATTTTATAAAAATTGCGAAAAAATCGTGATTCGATAAGTATAAATCGCGGGCCCGTCGAACAATGACCCAGTAAACTTGAAAATTCGTTTCTTTTTGTCATTTTTGTAGACAGAGGGCAAGAAAGAAAGCTAAGGAGAAGAAGTAATCTACAAGGGCAAGAGAGGAGAAAAGTGAAGGAATTTAGCAACAAAATTCAAGTTTGGACCAAGTTTCTTCAGCAAAACGTTTTTTCCAGGTATGGACATCAAATTTGACCTTTTTTTGTTTTTTCTTGTTCTTCCATGGGTTTCTATCACCCATGTATTTTCCATCATTTTTGTTTGCATTTGGTTGTGATTTTTTTTTAGTGGAGAGGGTTTGTTTTAATAAAAAATGCAAAAATTTGGTTGTTAGATTTATTTTTTTCATTTCTTCTTGTGCTCCTAGTTTGTTTCCATTAATTTTGCTTGGATTTCAATGTGTATTTTTTCCCATTATTGTTGCATTGAGTTGAGGGGTTTTTTTTTGTGAAAAAATCAAAATGTTGTATGTAAAATTGTAATTTTTTTTTTTAACTTGAAATTTTTCTTGCGCCCTAGGTTCAAATTTCAAAGTTCAAACTTCATCTTACAATAAAACTCAAGAGTTCAACAAATTTACAAACATGTCAAGGAAATTGGATCCTACGTGGGAATTTGGTGAACCGATCAGGGATTTGACAGATCAAATTTGACTTGCAAGTTATGTGGGCACCACTTGATGGGGGGGGGGTATACAAATTGAAATACCACCTTGCACAAGTTCCTGGACATGAAGTAGGGCCTTACACAAATACCAATCCAGAAATAATCCGAAGAGCCCTCAAATCATTGGAAGGAATAGAAACAACTAAACGTAGCAAGGTAGCTCTGAGGAGTCAAATAGCAGGGTGTGGAGGTGGCCGTGAGAGTAGTAGTGGTTCTTCACCATCAGCATATTCTACACCCAACCCCGTAGCTGCCTCATCATATTTTGTTTCTAGAACCACACCTGGTGCACAACCATCTATCTCCTCAATTATTAAAAAAAGGGAGAAGGAAGAAGCTGACAAGTTGTTGGGCAAACTTTTTCTTTGGAGTGATATTCCTTTTAGTGTTGCCAGGAACAATCCCATTTATGAGGCTGCGATTGATGCTATCATTGTTGTTGGCCCAAGATACAAAGCCCTTCATATGATGACTATAGAGGGCGCATTCTTCAAAATGAAAAGGTTGACTGCACCAAGAGATTGGAGGAGTTAAGGGCATCATGGGAAGTCAAAAGATGCACTGTGATGTCAGATGGTTGGACTGATCAAAAGGGTAGAACCCTTATTAACTTCTTGGTCAGTTGTACCAAGGAGACAATGTTTATGAAATTTGTTTATGCATCTGCACATGTCCAAGATGCGCGATTATTATGTGATTTATTAGATGTGTTCATTCTGGAGGTGGGTCCACAAAATGTTGTCCAAATCATAACGGATAACTGCAAATTATGTTGTTGCTGGCAAGATGCCTATGGAGAGGCATCCTAGAATATTTTGGACACCTTGTGCTGCACACTGCGTTGATTTGATGTTGGAGGACATAGAAAAAATTCCTTTTGTCAAAGATATTGTTGAATCATCAAAGAGCATTACAAAATTTATATATAATCATGTATTTGTGCTTCATTTGATCAGAACATTCACCAACAAGGAGTTGTGCGCTCTGTCATTACATGGTTTGCCACCAGTTTCATATCTCTTCAATCCCTCATGAATTCTATATGGGATTTGAAGAGAATGTTTCTTTCAGAGGAGTGGCGTGCTTTGACATACAGCCGCAAACCAGAGGGAGAGGCCATATGCAGGTTGGTTTCATATCAGGAAAGCTTCTAGGCGGGAGTGTAGGAGGTGTGCAACATTACTGAACCTTTGGTAAAGGTTCTTAGATTAGTTGATGGAGAGACGCCCGAAATGGGCTACTTGTATGAGGCTATGGATAGGGTCAAATAAGCCATTCAGAGCTACTATGAAGATAAGGATGATGAGGGGCTTCAGAAACAACTTTTTGTATGGGAAGTGATTGATGGGAAATGGAACAACACACTCCATCATCCCATTCATGCTGCAGAGATCTTCCTGAACCCCAAATTTTCTTACTCGTGGTTTCTTATTTGATGCTGAGGTCATGGATGGCTTTTTCACTTGTGTTCAGAAGATCGTGTCATCTCCATCAGAACGTGCAGATATCTCTAAAGAAATGGAGATATACAGAATGGCAGATGGCACATTGACCTTTAACATGGCTGTCCATGATAGGAATACTAAAATTTCAAGTAAGATTTAGTTTGTTTCAAAATTCATTATCTCTTCAAGTTCATAACTTCATACTTTGCTTCAACTTCATTTTTAAAATTTTCATGATTTTAAAATTTTTCTTATGTTTAACTTCGTAAGTTTATCTTATTTGTTGTAGATGCACGGTGGAGGAGCTACGATGGCAGAATACCAAAACTCCAAATGCTTGCCATTAGAATACTCAGCCAAACGTGTAACTCTTTAGTATGCGAGCACAACTGGAGTGTATTTGAAAAAATACACACAAAAAAACGCAATAGGTTAAAATATTCCAACTGATTTTTTGAATTCATTAAATAATTTTTTTTTTTAGTTATTAATTTATTATTTATAATATGTATTATATAATTTAATAATTTATAACCCTTGTACAAGTTTGAGTCCCAGCACCTCAATGACATGGTCTACGTTTACTGCAATCTTAGATTGTGGGTGAGACAACTTGAGAGGACACCTGTTATGGAGGCCATCTCTTTAGATGCAATTGACACCACTGCTACATGGAGGGTTGAAGCCGAGAGGCCTATCATGGAGTCAGCCCCTAATTGGATAGAGCAAGAGGTAGTGGAGGGGGAGGAGGAGGAGGACCAACAACAACAGGAGGAGCAGGAGGAGGAGGTGACACCACCTACCCCTGTCACCGGTAGAAGATGCGGTCTACCTCTTTTAGCTCTTGTTGCTTCAGGTTCTGGTGCTTCAGGTTCTAGAGCACAACAAAGTCCATTGCCAGCCCCGCCAACTTCTTCATCTAGAGGGAAAGTTGTTACATTTTCTTGCAAGAGGAAATTAATAGTATATAGGTTATTTGGTGCGTTCCTTTGTATATGACACTATGACTCATGATATGAGATACATTATTATATTTTTTGTTGATATTTTGAGGCTAAGTTGGGACTCGGGACTTAGTATTCAGGACATGATTCACTGTTATGTGCGATGTAGCACTAGACATGATATTACACATCTTATATATTAGTTCTTTTTTCATATTTATGTGTCAATGCATTTATTTTATGTTGTGGATAATTTATATATTAAAAAAATTGAAAAAAAATGAATATTTTTGTATGTGCCGATTTTTACCGATTTTTTCTCGATTTTTACGATTTTTTCCGATTTTTTCCCCTCGATGATTTAATCCCGATCAGGATGTTCACAACATTGATATAGACTCTATGAAAACCAATTGGGGAAATAATAGGTGCACTGAGATCAAAGGGATAATGTAAGAGAACAATACAATAGATGGTCACCCTTAAAAGGCTAGACATTGTGTGGTATCATGGGTCTTAACAGATCCACCTCTATGATGACCGCATACCACCCCAGGACATAGTTATGTTCATCAAAATGAGGAGTTACTTCCAAGTAGGGGGATGTTAATAGTGCCATCAAACCAATCATCATTAAATGAAGTTAAAAAGAATAGCCATGACCCTCCATACCATTGAGGATCTAAGAGACACTTTCACATAAAGAACATCCTATAAGCCTAAAACATGGCTTTAGACTCACATTCCTTGGGCTTACAATGGTGTTGCCAAAAAATGAAAGGGTTCAAATGTACCCCTTCTAAAAGAGGAGTTAATAGCTAGCTCCAACTGCGGGACATGTTCTCCACCTGGGAGGATGTTAGAACACCAAAAATTTTAATTTGTAGCCCAAAATATTTGCATTAAAAATAGAAAATGGAAAACAACTAATCAAAGATAAAAATGCATAACTAAGGGAATAACATTGCTCAATGAAAATGAAACCACACAAGCAAAATTGAAAAATAAGCTAATATGGTACGTTATGATGCTCGTGATAGCATCATATACTCCCTGTGTAGAACATCTTTAGAACTTTCTCATTCACATGAAATAAAAGCTTCTCTTTGTCAATATGTATGAGGTTGAAAGAGTTGTTTCCTTACTTCTCTAATCTGGTATGGACAAAGCCAAAGACCCTTGAACTTGCCATGATTTCCTAGGCAGCTTTCACCCTTCCTGTTCCATGTGAAAATTCCACTATTGGAATCCTTATACAGCAACTGGTTAAGTTTCTTCTATTTTGTTATATAACTGAACAAAATTATTTACTGTTTTCTATGGTAAATAACGAAACTAACACATTGCAGTCTTCACAAATATAAAATGCTGCAGAAACAAAATATAGCACAAGAAAGAAATAACACACATTCGACACCGTTATTTTTGGACAAATGCCCCCGGAAAACCCAATGCGGGAAAACCGGTGCAACAATTGAGGGTTTTTGTTATTAAGCAGTAGTTTCTGATTGCAATATTGGATTCCTTATTGGCTATTCGATATAGATAAAATATCTGGCAGAAAGTTGGTGAGAATTAACCTCACACTATCACCAGCGAACCGACACTGATCCAGCCTCTGAATGGCTAGCCCCAAGCTGCCTCTGGGCAGTCACTACACTTCTCTGTGTCACAACTGATAGGGACTATGTCACTCCCTTGGCTGATTGAGCTGCTGGCTGGATGCTCTAATCTCTGGTCCTCTGGTCTCACACCCAGGTTCCCGGCACTAGAACTGGACTTCTCCTCAATAGAGTTGCGGATCTCCTCTCAGGCTTTCCGTTGCCTCATCGTGGCTCCACTGCCTCTCTGGATCTCTCTCTACCTCCTCTTGTGAGAATTTGGAAATTTCGAATCCTACTGCAGTAACTGATAATATTTCTTCTAGTTGTTAATTTACTGAAACAAGTTATTTGCAGTTATCTACGACAAATATCAAATATATACACTGTAGTCTTCACAAATTAATTACTGCAGAAAATAAATGTAAGGAAAATACTAGCACAACAATATTTACACAGTTATTTTTGGACAATTTTCCCCGGAAAAACCCAATGTGGGAAAACCGGTGCAGTAGATGAGGTTTTCTTTTATTATTCTTCAGCAAAATCTCATGTACAATATACAAATAGCAGAATAGAAGAATCATTGAGAGAAATTTTACAAACAAATTTCTCACGCTCTGCAGTGAATTTCTGACCCCTGAGAGGACATGTTTCCCTCACGTTAGCTCCATTGCATCAACCTCTGCGAAATAACTATGCACTCCCTGCGTCCCTCTTCTCTGTTGCCTCTTTCTGTCGTTTCCTGCACTCCCGACTATTGTCAATACCCTCTCTCTCTCACTTGCAACTCACCCTCTGATTCGATTTCCTCTTGCCAAACTTCAGCCATTGAGAAAATTGATCTGCTTGGGCAACTAAGTATCTGCCTGGTGTATCTTCCAAGTGCACATCGAGTTCCTTCTTATAATATTCTCGTTGAACTTTCAACGGCCCATACTGTGAAAATTTTTGAATTTACTAAACAGAAACGCTACAACAATAATCTGATTTACTTCTCCAACTTGTTTTATTAACTTAACAAGTTATTTTTCTGAATAATACATGAAAAACATCGAAGTAAATACATTGTTGCCTACACAAATATACAGATCCATGACTAAAGAATTAAACACATTCGACAAAGGACACACAAGATTTTTCGGACAAATGTCTCCAGAAAAACCCAATACAGGAAAACCATTGCAACAACTCTTGAGGGTTTTATTATTATGCAGATTTTTAAATAAAAACTAGGGTCCCAGTAGTGGCTCACCCAACAGAGAAAATCTCGACAAAAGTACCTCTATTTCTGGAGACAAATATTATGGCTGATTCAGATCAGAATGAAGAACCCCATAGGTGCCTACGCAGTCCCCAACAAGCTCTGCGCTGAGACTTCATCACCCTTCAGTGTGGCCGCGTCACCCTTTCTGATCTGCTGAAAACGAGCCCGATTTGTCCCACTGAAACCCCAACGCTGCCCCTTCCGGCTCTGCGTCAGCTCCTCTAGGCTTGTGTCACCCTTCTGGGCTTGCGTGAGCCCACCCCTCTTGGGCCCACGTTGCTCCTCTGGTGCTGATCTGCCACTCTACTATTGTATTCTCAGCCTTGGATCAGAAATCCCACTGCCGAACTGCCCCTCGCTGTACTGCAAGCTCACTTGAAAATTCTCAACAAACCGCGCCCCAGAATTTCGACTTAGCTCAAGTACTACAACTCTATGTGTGTCCTTGTTAAATTTGGACAACTAGGTCCAAACTCCATGTTGTGATGCTCAGATTAAGAGGCTAATATTTTTGTTGGATTCCTCTTTCGGAGAGGTGTAAAATCCATATAAAATATATCTTAATCCGATGAGCAGAACATTTATTTTGAATTTATTATTTATAATAAATTATATGTGCAGGTCGGCCTTAAGGTTTTACACCCCCAGCAGATGTGTCACACACCCCAATGATGGATATAAATACAGCCAAAGTTGGAGAGCATTTCACAACAACTCAACACACATCTTCTTCTCTCATCTGATTTAGTACGAGCTCCTTGGAGGACATTTCCAGCCCACACGTGTGAAGAAGAAGGACGAATCTGTACGGCCAAGAGGAAGGACGAATTTCTGCAGCTAGGGTTTTGAAGGAAGTTTGACCAGCGTTGACTTTGGTCAACGCATGGTCCAAAAGGGCTGAAAATTGTTGGAGACTTCGATTTTGGGAGGCCGTACACATTGGCACAAAAACCGAGGTCAAAAGGTTGACCGAACTTGTTGCTGCGTTGACTTTTAGCTTGCTGCCCTGTGTTGACTTTTCTGGAGTTGACTTGGGTTGACTCGGTAGCTGATTTGAGGATTGTTGTGACACATTCTGGGTTGGCTGATCAAGGAGACTTTGCTGGTTGAAGCATCCTGTTGACCGCCATAACGCACCATCACATTTTTCTGTTTCTGGTTTGTCTTCTATAAGATCCACTTATATGTTCTATCAGCATTTTACTTAACTATTTGTGTGATTGCTGTAAGAAAGGTAAAGTTGCTTCAAGCATAGAACATCCACAAAAATTTACATGGTATCAGAGCTGAGGTGAAGACAAGCCCTAACTTTAGCAATCACCATCGGAGGAAATGGGTTCCACAAGTTTTGAATTCAAGGAGAATGACAAGCTGACTAGAAGGGATGACTTCCATGCCTGGAAGATGATATTAGACCTCAAATTGGAAGACCATGATCTCTTGGATCATGTACTGGGTAAGATTCAAGAACCTCCATCCAATGCTACCGCTGCTGCTAAAAACAAGTATAAGAACGGGGAGATCAAACCAAAACTGATGATCAGGGAATCCATACATAAAAGTCTGGTTGCCTACATATCTGAGCTAGGCACATCCAAGGAGATGTATGATAAATTGATCCTTATGTTTAAGGTAAACAATGTAAACCAAGTGCTATTCCTCAAGAATAAATTGAAGAATATGAAGAAGGGCCGGGATGAGTCTGTTCAAGCTTACTTTCTGAAATTGACCGAAACAAGGAACAATCTGCTGGCTATTTGGGAGACAATAGCCGATCGTGAGATGGTTCTCACCGCACTTGGAGGACTCCCATATGAATGGCAAGTATTCACTACTACCATTCTCAATAATAATACCATTCCTAACTTTGACGAGCTTCTGTCTAGATGTATGCAAGAAGAAACAAGAATGAAGGAATTCGAAAATGACAGAAATGCTGCCTATGGTGCTCATTCTCGAAAGAACTCTGGTGGTCCTAAGGACAAAGGAAGAACAAGGACTCAAGAAAAGAAGGGTAAGTGTTTCACTTGCCATAGGCCTGGTCACTATGCTAGAGAATGCCCCTTCAAGAAGGATTCTCCCGATAGTGATGATAACAACAACAACCGAAGGAATGAGAATCGAAGAAACGACAAATCCAAAGGAAAGAGGAAGGCTCACTTTGGTGGAAACAATCAACCTTCTAAAAGGTCTAGGAACACCAGGTATGAGGAGTCTAATGCTGTTGATAAAAGAAATGAGTATATTCTTGTATCTGCTCTCTCTGCTACATCTCCGCCCGACACTATGGATGTCTGGCTAATCAATAGTGGTGCCTCAAGACACATCACTGGATTCAAGGAAGCACTCTCTGACATGGTTGAGAGGGATACTAATCTAGAAATTATCCTTGGAGATAATGCCACATATCCCGTGAAAGGGACAGGGACTGTGACCCTCCACTTGTCTCAAGGACAAGTCCTACATTTGCAAGATGTACTCTATGTACCAAAATTGAAGAAGAACCTGGTGTCTATATCAGCGATGGAAGACAAAGGTTTCAATGTGGCATTCACTGATGGAAAGGTATGCATGTGGAAGAAGAATCTCAAGGAAGCTATCATGATTGGTTTTAGAGTTGGAACACTCTACCAGGTTGAAGGAAGTCCACTGGGAGTTATGACATGTGATACTAACCGACAAACTGAACTATGGCACTGGAAGTTTGGACACCTTCATTACAAGGCCCTTCCCGAGGTAAGGAAGGTGGTGACAGGGATGCCCAATTTTGGAAATAATCATGAAGGTGTATGTAAGGGTTGTGCCGAAGGAAAGCACACAAGGGGACCTTTCCCCTCAAGTGTCACAAAGACATCTGATATTTTGCAACTGGTCCATTCTGATCTATCTGGTATGTTGCCCGTGACATCCCTGGGAGGATGTTCTTACTACATGACATTCACTGATGACTTCTCTCGCAAAACCTGGATATACTTCTTGAAGAAGGATGAGGCTTTCATGTGGTTCCGTACCTTCAAAGCCTTGGTGGAAAATATGACCGGAAAGAAGATCAAGATTTTGAGGACTGACAATGGCATTGAATATGAGTCAAATGAGTTCAAAGACTTTTGCAGAGAAGCTGGCATTAAGAGGGAGACTACCACTGCATATACTCCTGAGCAGAATGGTGTTGCTGACCGCAAGAATAGGACTATTGTGGAAGCTGCCCGTGCCATGCTATGTGACCAGGGTCTACCAAAGTTTCTGTGGGGAGAAGCTGCAAATACTGCTGTGTATATTCAAAACCGATGCCCTCATTCCGCTCTGGACTCCAAAACTCCCGAAGAGGTTTTCACTGGTAAGAAACCTGATGTCTCACATTTTAGAATTTTTGGATGTCCTGTTTATTTTCATGTGCCAAAAGAAAAGAGAAGTAAGCTGGATGCTCCTGGGAAGAAAGGAATGTTTGTGGGCTACAATGAAACTTCTAAGGCCTATAGAGTCTATGTACCTGGTCAAAGGGAAGTAGAGATATGCCATGATGCCACTTTTGACGAAGATGCTTCCTGAAGAAAGTAGTAGATCTTCCAAGATCTGAAGAAAATCATGAAGAAAGGCCTGGAAATCAAGAAGAACCGCAGGATGAGACAATGCCTGATATTGAAGGACCAATGGACCCTATTGATCCATCTCCTTCACTGGGAAAGAGACCATCATAGCTCAGGGACACCCTCGAAGATGCTGAGGGTCATGCTGCCCCAAGGGGGACATTCCGGGAAAGCAAGAAGCCATGTAGATACCAAGGGTATCTAGCTGCCATGAGTACTATTGTACAATCTGAACCTGGATCTTTTGAGGAAGCCGTAAAGCATCAAGTCTGGAAGGATGCTATGCACGAAGAATATGAGTCCATAATGAAGAATGATGTCTGGGATGTGGTCCCGAGGCCGAAGGACAAATCGGTTGTCACCGCGAAATGGCTCTACAAGATCAAACATGGGATCTGATGGGAGTGCTGAAAAGTTTAAGGCAAGGTTTGTTGCCCGTGGCTTCTCTCAAAGGGAAGGAATTGACTATGACGATATATTTGCACCTGTGGCACGATATACCACCATCCGATCAATCATAGCCCTTGCTGCTACGCAAGGATGGAGTCTTCATCAGATGGATGCCAAGACCGCTTTTCTGCATGGTGCAATAAAGGAAGAGGTGTATGTGGAACAACCTGTGGGATTTGAAGTTCAGGATCGAGACACTCATGTCTGCAGGTTGAAGAAAGCCCTCTATGGGTTAAAGCAAGCACCCAGAGCTTGGTACGAGAGGATGGATAGTTACTTGATGAAGTTGGGCTTCACTCGAAGTAATGCTGATCCGAACCTTTACTTCAAGGTTGTACAGGGGAAGCCTCTCATTCTAGTGCTATATGTGGATGACTGCTTCCTAACAGGTGCTGACCCTCTCATTCATCAATGTAAGAGGGAGCTCGCTGCTGAGTTCGAGATGAAAGACCTAGGACTGATGCACTACTTCCTAGGCCTGGAGGTCTGGCAGAGACCTGGAGAGATTTTCCTTTCTCAAGGAAAATACATTGTGAAACTTCTAGAGAGATTTGGTATGGTGGACTGCAAGTCCGTGTCAACACCGATGGAACTCAACTTCAAGAAGTTGAGTGGCAGCGCTGCTGGGCCTATCTTGGCCAATCCTACCGAGTATCGTCAACTCATAGGAGCTTTGATGTTCTTAGTGAACACCCGACCGGATATATGTTTTGCAGTGAACACTTTGAGTCAACAGATGGTTGAGCCTCATCATTTTCACTGGGTTGGTGCCAAGAATCTTCTGAGATATCTTCGGGGCACGATAAACCATGGGCTAAGATACACTGCCGGGAGTGTGACACTCCGTGGATATACTGATGCCGATTGGGCTGGCAGTGTGGTGGATCGTAAGAGCACATCGGGATGCTGCTTCAATCTTGGTTCTGCTTCGATCTCATGGATGAGCAGGAAGCAGAAATTGGTGGCTTTGAGCACCGCTGAGGCCGAATACATTGCAGCAAGTATGCCCTGTTGTGAAGCAGTTTGGTTGTGAGAGCTCTTTAGTGAGCTGTTTGGACATGTGATAGATACCACTGTGATACTCTGTGATAACCAGAGTGGGATCCGTATGACTGAGAATCCTGTGTTCCACGACCGATCCAAACATATTGATATCAGGTACCACTTTATCCGGGATATGGTACAGTGAGGCGCCGTAAGGCTCGATCATATAGGAACTGATGAGCAGGTTGCAGATATTCTCACTAAGCCCCTGGAGAAGGTCAAGTTCCTAACCTTCCGTGAGAGTCTTGGTATCGTGGAACAACCCTATGATGTGGGTCCTGTTGGACGATGAGCTCTGGGAGCTCTGGGGGGCTTTGGGGATAGCTTCTCGGAGCTATAAGCACTCATAATGCTTCTGCCCCACCCTTGTGATTATTGAGCTGGTTCGCCTCTCATTTATCTGTGCCCCGTATGCATCCTACCCATTGAGTTCATGGCTCATGGGAAGTACCTCTCATTTGGCCAATGAGGTGGGAAAAGCTAGAGACTAGTAGCAAAGACTGATGGACACATCAGAGATTGCCGTACTCTCTATCTAGGATGGCACGGTCCAACCACTTGATCTGGGATCAAGTCTAGTGAGGTCTCGGACCTCCGCCTGACTTCGGGTCAGATGAACCAACTTCGGGTTGGTTGGAGACTCTTTGTGAGTCCGATAGAGGTTTCGAACCTCTGGGCTGAATTTGTCAGCCGGGGGATGATGTCTTTGTGACTGACCCACTTCTGTTCTGAAATAAAGAGGCCAGCAAAGCAAGTTACGGCGGGATGACGCACGATGTTTGATTGCATTGATGGATGGAGTTCTCCCTAGTTGAGAGGGAGTGTTAAATTTGGACAACTAGGTCCAAACTCCATGTTGTGATGCTCAGATTCAGAGGCTAATATTTTTGTTGGATTCCTCTTTCGGAGAGGTGTAAAATCCATATAAAATATATCTTAATCCGATGAGCAGAACATTTATTTTGAATTTATTATTTATAATAAATTATATGTGCAGGTTGGCCTTAAGGTTTCGCACCCCCAGCAGATGTGTCACACACCTCAATGATGGATATAAATACAGCCAAAGTTGGAGAGCATTTCACAACAACTCAACACACATCTTCTTCTCTCATCTGATTTAGTACGAGCTCCTTGGAGGACAATTTCAGCTCACACGTGGGAAGAAGAAGGACGAATCTGTACGGCCAAGAGGAAGGACGAATTTCTGCAGCTAGGGTTTTGAAGGAAGTTTGACCAGCGTTGACTTTGGTCAACGCATGGTCCAAAAGGGCTGAAAATTGTTGGAGACTTCGATTTTGGGAGGCCGTACACATTGGCACAAAAACCGAGGTCAAAAGGTTGACCGAACTTGTTGCTGCGTTGACTTTTAGCTTGCTGCCCTGCGTTGACTTTTCTGGACAACGTTGACTTTTCTGCAGTTGACTTGGGTTGACTCGGTAGCTGATTTGAGGATTGTTGTGACACATTCTGGGTTGGCTGATCAAGGAGACTTTGCTGGTTGAAGCATCCTGTTGACCGCCGTAACGCACCATCACATTTTTCTGTTTCTGGTTTGTCTTCTATAAGATCCACGTATATGTTCTATCAGCATTTTACTTAACTATTTGTGTGATTGCTGTAAGAAAAGTAAAGTTGCTTCAAGCATAGAACATCCACAAAAATTTACAGTCCTCCAACTGACCCCAAGCCTTCCTTTAATACTTTTCTTGTTGAACATTCAATGGTCGTGATCTAATCTCTAATCGACGACTAAGATTAGAAAAGACTTGATCCTTGTCACTTAGAACATTCTCACCCACATGTTTATGTTGAGATTTTGGCATAGCATCGAGTGTGCTCTAGCTCCGAAACTTTATGGAGGGGCTGTGTAATATCCCCAAAGGGGACTAACCAGTAATAAACAGAAATACACCACTACAGATATAGGAAATGTAATACTGAACCAGATCACTGAATCATAACACATGGAATACCAGAAACTGAGCCATTTTATTAATCAGAAAGTACATAGAGAGGAGTACAATAAATCAGAGCCAGTGCACCTATCCTTGCCCTAGGCAAGTGGAGACCCTCTCAACAGACAAATGGCTGCAACCTGGACAGCGTCCTAGCTGCTCTGCAAGCTGAAGATGAACTGCGCTGGTGCTGGGGCTGGAGACTGCAACCCTCCACAATAGAAAACGCTGTCTCTGCTAGTGACAGCGCAGGAAACCCCCCAGACAATAGATCAGCCACTGAAGGCTAGAAAACGTTGTTGAGCCTGTCTCTCCCAAGTCTGCTCCTCATATCAGCGTCCTACCAAGTGGATCTGCTCCTGAACACTCAGATCTGACAGATCTGAAGCCTCCAAACCAGATCTGCGTCCTTCTCTCCCTGGTCTGCGTCCTCCCCTATCAGATCTGCCACCAAACCTTCAGATCTATACTGGATCTGACAATATCTCTTCAGATCTACAGCCTCTAGGGCTGGGTCTGATGTTAACCCTTCAGATCTGGACTAGATCTGCC
This sequence comes from Pinus albicaulis, assembly GCA_034641835.2. Lineage (NCBI taxonomy): Eukaryota > Viridiplantae > Streptophyta > Pinopsida > Pinales > Pinaceae > Pinus > Pinus albicaulis. Next base: position 1,042,446,280 of record CM076572.1, read on the forward strand.
AATATTCCTTCAGATCTGCAACTCTCCAAGCTGGATCTAGTGCAAAACCCCCAGATCTGCAACATACAAGACTAGATCTGCCACATACAGGACTAGATCTGCAAGATCTATCCTTCCCAAAGCTGGATCTAACAATAAGCCTTCAGATCTGCAACCCTTACCTTCAGAAATGGACAGCGTCCTCACTCTAGGGCTAGACAACGTCCTTCTGCCTCCCAAAATAGCGTTTTCTCTGCCAATCCTGAACTGCGTCCTCCTTGGACAACGTCCTTCCTCTCCTGCAAGGATCAGCGTCCTCTCTCCAGATGAGACAGCGTCCTTCTCCTTCAAGAATCAGCGTCCTTCCTTCTCTTGCTCTGCGCAGCCACAAGAGGGCTTTCTCCTCCCCAGATATGCTTCAGAAACTGCTGCTGCTGCTACTGGAACTGAAAAGTATACTCAGGACAAACCTTACTAGGGCGGGCACTCGAAGTCCCCCGAAGCTAAGGGTGAAACCGGAAAAACCTTACCAGGGCAGGCACTCGAAGTCCCCCGAGGCTAAGGGTGAGATCTCCGACCGGAGACACTCGTGCACTAAACAGTGCTGCAGACCGACTAAACAACCGGCGTGCTGAAGCAGACAAGAGTCCAACTATCAATAAGAATATCAAATCATGAATGATCAAATGAGGTGAGAGCCTCTCCTTTTATAACACCAATCTCCCTCCAAAACTCAACTCACCCTGGATCTGCGCAGTTTACCTTGGGTTAACCTTATGTCTCCTCCATCATATCCACGTGGACCCCCAAGGCCCCCTCTTTAAGTTACAACGTTCATCTACTAGGAAAAGAACCCTTTATTTATAAAGTGAGATGACTAAAGTGAGGTGACCCCTCTTATTTCTCACTTTATTTATTATGTCTAGCTAAAGCGGCAAAATAAAGCAAAAATGAAATATTCCAATTAGCAAGGCTAATTGGGAATATTACAGTCTCCCCCGGCAAAACGTTGCTTGTCCTCAAGCAACCGAAGTGATGGATGCTGTAAAGTCTGCTCGCTCTCCCAAGTGGCATCCTCATCCGGCAAAAATTGCTTGTTCTCAAGCAATGCTTGAACAAGCCTACTCTCTAGCTGATGCTCCCTGCCGATACTGCAAAATGTGCCTGGGTCCCACTGAAACCTCTCTATCTCCTGCATCACCCTGACATGAAGGGATATCTCAATGCCAGGATCCCAAACTGGCCTCTCATGGTACCAGCCAATCAATAGTCCTCCCGGATCCCATCGCCACTGTGGCCAATAATCGCACAAGCCCCATGGCTCGGACTGCTCACTGCCTCTAGCTATGACTGAAGACCATGACCGCTGCTGCTCTGCATCTATGGCTGTGTAAGTTGCCCCATCGACTGTGCACCAGCTCATCATCTCTCTCCCATCAAGGCATGGAGTCGAAAATATAATGAGGAATATCTCCCTCCTGTGGATCCTCCATCTCCAAGCAATCATCCAGACCAAATGAGCCACCTCCCAACAAGGCAATTCCCAAAAATCTCCTTCCACCTCAAGCTCTGGTAATGAAGGTGGGCTGAAAATATGAACTTGGCAAGCATCATAGCTTACCTCATGCTGTCCTTCTCTCCACTCATGACAAGTGTAGAGTCTATGTTGATCCTGGGCTGCAAAATCATTGCCCTCCAATGGCAAAGTGAAAAACAATCCACCATAGAAGGTTCCTCCATCGATGAAGAACAAGCTGGCCCAAAACAACCCATAGTGCAGTCTCATCCACTGCAACCTCAGAAAATCACATGGCAAGCAATGTACAAGATCCAACACATCTACTAATGGATAGCAAATGGCCGAATATGACAACAACATAGGTCCAAACACTTGCCCATGGCTGTAAATATCAATCTCATGGCCCACATCAAAAGAGAACACATATGTAGTAGTGGTGGCCATGCCTCCTCCCATGCTCCTATTAGAACATGTAGTGCAGAAAATACTCAAAGGCACATTCAGCTCATGTGTCTCTTTCATAATCAAGCCTCCCATACAAGTCTGACCATATGCTGGAAGTAAGATGGCACATGGATCCGCAAATGAGTCCTCCATAGTGTTTCGGCATGTTATGAAGAAGAATGAACCATGTGCTGCAAGAAGATAATCCTCCTCATGCTTGGAAACCCAAGTCAAGAAGAATATGCCATAGATGTCTCTATCATCATTACCTCCTCTTTGTGCAACAAATATGAAGTGATCCTGGGACCTATGGGTTATAGATCCACCATATCTCTGCTGCGCATACTTCCTCCATAATGTTCTGCTCCAAGGTGACAACGCTGTGAGCTCATGCAAATGAGTTCCTGTCAGTACAAGACTCTGTTCTTTGACATGCTCCTTGTCAAGGACTCCTCTAATAATGTTGCAATAAATATGGAATACCTCCCAAGGTGGAAGTGCTTCCCAATCAAAGACCATGGAGATTGTGCCATCTCCTTCTCCTGCAACATCATACAAAGTGTGAGAGCAAATCTGCCCTTGCTCTCCTAAGAACAACCCAAGCAACAAGACATTGTGTTGCCTCTCCATACCTCCATCAAACAACTCATGTGATGAAGACACAATGAATGATATGAGTAACACATCAACACCATGCATCCATACTCTACGCTGCTCAATGATGCAAATATCCATCCATCTTTTCCCCATCCTCCTACTCTTAGGAAGAGAGTTTGCCAAGTGATGGCCAAACTCTTTCAAGAGTAACCAGCGCAGCCAAGCCTCCTGCTGCCTGGTAGCACAGATTTGCAAGTAGCCTCCTAGCTCCTTGCTCATCACCCACACCCACTCAATACATTGTGGATGCCTCCTTCTCCTCATCCTGTTACTCCCCCCATGAGGGTTACCATCCTCCCAAATCAAATTTCTGATTTTGCACTTCATGGGATTTTGAAGTATAAACTTCTCAAGGATCAATGAGACCCTATCAAGACTCAAATAGGCGGTAGGCAAAAACCTCCCATCATGATGTGTATGGCTCAAGGGATGCCCAACACAAGCATGAGAGACGTTATCCATCCGAAGATGTCCTCCATCTTCTATCTGCTCTTGTGAGAAGGGAACCAAATCATTGTGTTCCATAGCCCGCTCTACCGAGTACCAACTCAAAATCTCTCTCCATCTAATCTCAACGTATGGATGCTGTACCCTGTACAACTCCGATCGTCTTATACCGCTATCCAAGTCAACATATGAGATCCGACTAGGTGGCTCTGCCTCTCTCTCTCCAACGGGAAGAGATGCTCCAACAACACTACTAGTCCCATCCATGCATACCTGAAGGGGAATGATCTGATGCTGCAATGTGCCCTCAGGTTGTACCATCAGGGAATCCAGTTGTTCCCCAATGCGGACCAACTTGGCCGCCGACTTGGCACAAGTCACTCTCATACCCTCCAGCTCCTGGTCCTGCAACAAAATGGTCTCTCGTACTGACGCGGCCTTCTCCCTCAAAACTCGAAGGTCCGTCCGAAGCCGATGATACTGCTGTCTGCGACCATCATCCAATATCTTCGTACCTGCCGTTACCTCATCGAGGGTGGATACATCTCCTGACACCTCACCCATCTGTTGTGTGCTGCTACCATCCGAAGACTCGGGCACGGCTCCAGTCATCATCTCACTGGATGGCTCTACCGGGGTAGGCTCTATCTCCTCCACTACGATATCAACCGGCACGGTCAAGGAGGGCTCTAATGTTGGGGAGTCCTGTGTCACACTAGGTGTATCCTCGAACTCCCTGCAATCCTGTGTGTCCTCATCCTCCAAGTGCGAGGTAACCATTTTAATGGTTTTCCTCTCCGATACTCGGTCAAGCTGGAAAGAGGTACCCAACTTGTCCACCCAAGCTCTTCCTGAGCGCCTGGATGACCTGTCAAATGTCGGTAAATGGAATCTGCTCGCTGCACGGTGACTATCACGGTGGGAGCCACGTCCCTTGTGTCGCTCCTGCTCATAAGTCTTGCCACCACATCTGAACTGGATATATTGATTGAAAGGGAGAGCATCCATGAATTCTTGTCCCATGCTCCGCCAATCCGCAAACAGAGTCGCATGTTGAGCTGGATTCACCTCTCCTGGTTCCGTTCGCTCCTCTTCCTCTATCGGGAAAGTAGGCATGGTAGGTCGCATGTCCATGGAATCGGCCTTCTGCGCTGTCACAATGGGAATAGCATCTGGTATGCAACTAGACGTTCCCGATCCTTCCCCTACCTGAAAAACCTTAGGGGGTTCCTTCTGCGTCCCTTCTGCAATCTTCCTCACATCCTGCATGAATACATCCATCTTCTCTGCAAACCTTGCAAACATGGCCTCCATTGGATTCCGCTGATCTGTCTCCCTAAATCTCCTCTTATCCACATCACCTGCCATCAGCTCTTTCTGCTATGTGTCTACAGACTCCTCAGAAACTGCACGGCTGCTGCAAAACCATACTGCTGCTTAACTTCAACCTCCGATTTACCCACTGAAAACTATTCAGAAAATTCCAGGAATTTGGGAAAGTGATCCTCGTCCAAAACCCAGAAAAACCCAGAAAACGTTTTTCTTAATTCCAAATTCCAAAATTTGACCTTTTTTTTTATTTTAGCCCTTTTTCCAACTGCGTTTCTGGAATTGCAACTGCTATTGCTCTGTATTATCTCTTTTCTGATGTTATAGACCACAGGCTGAGCCAGAATTAAGCTCTGATACCACTGTAATATCCCCAAAAGGGGCTAACCAGTAATAAACAGAAATACACCACTACAGATATAGGAAATACAATACTGAACCAGATCACTGAATCATAACACATGGAATACCAGAAACTGAGCCATTTTATTAATCAGAAAGTACATAGAGAGGAGTACAATAAATCAGAGCAAGTGCACCTATCCTTGCCCTAGGCAAGTGGAGACCCTCTCAACAGACAAATGGCTGCAACAAGGACATCGTCCTAGCTGCTCTGCAAGCTGAAGATGAACTGCGCTGGAGCTGGGGCTGTAGACTGCAAACCCTCCACAATAGAAAACGCTGTCTCTGCTAGTGACAGCGCAGGCAACCCTCCAGACAATAGATCAGCCACTGAAGGCTAGAAAACGCTGTTGAGCCTGCCTCTCCCCAGTCTGCTCCTCAGATCAGCGTCCTACCAAGTGGATCTGCTCCTGAACACTCAGATCTGACAGATCTGAAGCCTCCAAACCAGATCTGCGTCCTTCTCTCCCTGATCTGCGTCCTCCCCTATCAGATCTGCCACCAAACCTTCAGATCTATACGGGATCTGACAATATCTCTTCAGATCTACAGCCTCTAGGGCTGGATCTGATGTTAACCCTTCAGATCTGGACTAGATCTGCCAATATTTCTTCAGATCTGCAACTCTCCAAGCTGGATCTAGTGCAAAACCCCCAGATCTGCAACATACAAGACTAGATCTGCCACATACCGGACTAGATCTGCAAGATCTATCCTTCCCAAGGCTGGATCTAACAATAAGCCTTCAGATCTGCAACCCTTACCTTCAGAAATGGACAGCGTCCTCACTCTAGGGCTAGACAGCGTCCTTCTGCCTCCCAAAACAGCGTTTTCTCTGCCAATCCTGAACTGCGTCCTCCTTGGACAGCGTCCTCCCTCTCCTGCAAGGATCAGCGTCCTCTCTCCAGATGAGACAGCGTCCTTCTCCTTCAAGAATCAGCGTCCTTCCTTCTCTTGCTCTGCGCAGCCACAAGAGGGCTTTCTCCTCCTCAGATATGCTTCAGAAACTGCTGCTGCTCTGCTGCTGGAACTGAAAGATGGAACTCAGAAAAACCTTACTAGGGCGGGCACTCGAAGTCCCCCGAAGCTAAGGGTGAAACCAGAAAACCTTACCAGGGCCGGCACTCGAAGTCCCCCGAGGCTAAGGGTGAGATCTCCGACCGAAGACACTCGTGCACTAAACAGTGCTGCAGACCGACTAAACAACCGGCGTGCTGAAGCAGACAAGGTCCAGCTATCAATAAGAATATCAAATCATGAATGATCAAATGAGGTGAGAGCCTCTCCTTTTATAACATCAAACTCCCTCCAAAACTTAACTCTCCCTGGATCTGCGCAGTTTACCTTGGGTTAGCCTGATGCCTCCCCCATCATATCCACGTGGACCCCCAAGGCCCCCTCTCTAAGTTACAACGTCAATCTACTAGGAAAAAGAACCCTTTATTATAAAGTGAGGTGACTAAAGTGAGGTGACCCCTCTTATTTCTCACTTTATTTATTATTTCTAGCTAAAGCGGCAAAATAAAGCAAAAATGAAATATTCCAATTAGCAAGGCTAATTGGGAATATTACAGGCTGGAACACACGAGATCTCCAAGACCCAAAAAGCGTTTGCATAAATTCCATCCGGTGTAATAGTTATTCAAATAATTAAAATTTTTTAATGGGGACCCTAAGTCTAACTTAGGGAAATTAAAAAATTAAAGTGAATTAATTTACACATGTGATGAAATGTTCTAAGTGACGTGGATCAATCTTTCTTTTAATCTCAACCATCGATTAGAGATTAGATCACGGTCGTTGATTTGCCAACGAGAAAAGTATAAAGGAAAGACTTGGGGTCAATTGGAGAACACACATTGCAGAAGCACTGAAGCTAAGTTGAATTTTTAGGGGGGGTTTGCTGTGGAATTCGAAGTGAGTTTGCAGTGCAGTGAGGGGCAGAGATCAGCAAGGGATGATCTGATCCAAGGCCAAGAATACAACAGCAGAGAGGCAACATTGTTCCAGGCAGCGCAAAGGCCAGCTAGAGAGACGCAGTCTAGCCAAGACCACGCAGAGGACTGCGCAGAGGCAGCATAAGCCAAGTCAAGGTGACGTAGGCCTAACGAGGGCAGCGCAGGGGCAGCAGAGACCCAGCCAAGGTGGCGCAGGCCCAACCAAGGCAGCGTAGAGGCAACGTAGCACTAGTCAGGGTGATGCAGTGGGTATGCTGGCTAGTAGAGGTTGACGCAGAGGCTTGAGAGGCAGCCCTGGGGTTCTAGTAGGCCAGAAAGGGCTCGTTATCTGTAATTCCAGACTGAGGGTGTGATTCAGCCATATTTTCTGTCTCTGAGTGATAAGGTATAGTTGCCATGTAATTTCTCTATAGGGCAAACCGTTTTTGGTGCCCAGATTGTTGTATTTAGATTCTACATAATAATAAAACTCTCTAGAGTTGCTGCGCCGGTTTTCCTGCATTGGGTTTTTTCGGGGACATTTGTCCAAAAAATCTGTGTGTCGTTTTGTTACATGTGTGTGATGTTCAACAAATGATTTGCAGTTGTGTAGGCTGTTATTTGTGTTTACTTCACTATTTTTCTAAATATTTAGTTAAATAACTTGTATAATAAATCAAGTAGGAGAAGTAAATCAATAGTTAAGAGTAGGGTTTTTGTATTAACGATTCATAATTTTTCACAGTTTAATTCACTATAATTATTTTATTTCACTAAGTTAGACTTAGGATCTCCATTAAAATAATTAATTATTTGAATAACTTAAGCTTCGTGGGGAATTTCTCCAAATGATTTATGGGTCTTGGAGATCTCAAGTGTCCTAGCCCCTCCACAAAATTTCGGAGCTAAAGCACATCTGATGCTACCCAAAAATCAACACTCCCTCTTAGCGAGGAATTTTCTCTAGTAACTCTTCAATCCTAAAGCATCACCCTGATCCAAAGCATCGGTCCCCTGTGCTGTTGATGCTCGGCTGCTGCCTTTCATCTTCTGCGCTGCTACTCTCTGTACTGCTGCCCATGACTCTGCCACAGTCACTACCCCATATGTATTGCAGCGCCCTCTCAAATGTTGCATCATGCTTCCCATAACACTCCATTGCTAACTGCTGCACTGCAACTCAGTTGTTGAGAGTCAAGAAACTGAAGGACGTCACCCAAAAGCTTGACAGACAAGTCAATCTGGCTGCATCTCGATGCTGAAGCATCCTCTGCTACTAATCTGCACTGCCCCTTTGATGCTCTGTGCTGTTGCTGCTCTGCACTGCGTAAGCACTGCCTCTGCGCTATTGAAATCCCATCAGCCTCTGCGCTGCCGCTTCTACGTTGTTGCTTCCTCTGCTCTGCGCTGCTCTAGTCTTCAGCGTCTTAGCTCTACTAATGTGCCTCCATAATCCTCCTCGCCAACTGACTCTAGTCCTGCTACTGTCATTAAGGGCTCCCGTAGCTCGTATGTGATCCAAGAGTTTCGGCACCCCAAGGATCCTACCCCGCCATCCGCAGTTCAAGAGAACTATAGATCTATGTCGCCCCACCTCTTCTCTCGAGGCACATGAGCACTCATAGCCACATCATCATCACTACCATCTTCACCCTTAGCTGCTGCAGCCTTTGAATCAGAATCTTCCTTGCCTTTCTTCTTCAAAGGACAAGTAGTGGCGAAATGTCCTAATTCACCACATCTAAAGCATCTGACCTTTGAAAGGTCTTTCTTCTTCTTCTGTTGTTGCCCTTGTTGTCCCTTAGATGCGAGAGCCGCATCTTCCTCCTCCTCCTCCTTGATTTTGATTCCTCCATTGCTGCTCCTCGCCTTCGTCATTCTCCTGATTTCTTCTTGTCGAAGAGATGCCCACATGTCTTCCCAATTTGGAAGGGTCGCTCTGCCCAAAATGCCTTAGATAAAGGTCTCCCACTCTTCAAATACTGCATTTAGAGCAGTCCTGACCATTAGACCCTCATCAGGAGTGGCCTCCATAGCAACCAACTGGTCTCAAATCGCCTTCAATCTAATGAGGAAGGGGTTGATTTCCTCTTCCTTATGCATCTGAAATAGTCACAATTAATTCTCTAGAAGCATCCTCCTCTATATAGAAGTGCCATGATACAATGTGGTCAAGGTCGTCCACATCTCATTTGTTGTACCCTTTTCAGCAATGTGTGGGACCACATGATCCTTGACCCCGTCCATAATCAAGCGTTTGGCCCTTGCTTGCGCTTCTTCATACTTCTTCGACGGATCAACATCAATAGGAACAATTACAACCTTCTCGGCATGATCTTTGATGCGATACTCATCAAGGATTGACAAGATTTTGGCTTTCCAGACGACAAAGTTGGATGCTCCACCCAACCTGTCCTGATCCCTCAATCCATGTGCAGTCATCTCTTTCCAGACGACAAAGTTGGATGCTCCACCCAACCATGTCTTTCTTGAGAAATTGTCAATGAAGGTGATGTCGTAGAGATGACCACCAATAGAATGCATAGACATCATACCACATATATTTGAATGAATGAGATGGAGGATGTCAGTTGTATTGTTCTTACGAGAAGGGAATGGTCCCCTTGTTTTCTTTCCACTCGCGCAACTTGGACAAACTCCATCATGATGAGCTTGAACATCGGGAATACCTGAGACAAGTTTCTTCAATTTCGGAAGAGAATCATAGTGTAGATGAGTTAGCTTGCGGTGCCACAATTCACTTAGATCATTGGTGTTATGAACCAATGCTAGAAGTGGCCTTCCTGTGACTTTATAGAGTCCTTCAGATCCCAGACCTAATGTGAATGCATCTTTCATATGTGAATCATCAAACCAAGTCAAGACCTTTACATTGATGAAGGGAACCCTCATCCCTTTATCTTCTAATGTGAATATAGAAATCAAATTCTTCATTAGACCTGGCACATACATAACATCATTCCCCAGAATTCAACTGAAATTTAACAGATCCAAATCCTTTTACGGGATGAGTGGAGTTATCTCCAAGAATGATCTTTAGTTTAGTCTCCCTCTCTACGAGATTAGAGAGGACTCTTTTTCCAAAGAAGTGATGAGTGACTCCACTGTCAACTAACCAACTATCCCATGAATCTGGTGGAGAAGAACTACTAAGTCCAGAAATGAGAATATATTCAGATTTATTCAAAACATTACTTCCATACCTAGGAGCCCTTGACTTCTTTTGAGGAGGATGTTCTTATTCACGGTCGCTTGAAGAATCCCTTCTCCTTCCATATCTTTTGTCGCGGTTGTTCCTTTGATTGTCTCTTCTTCTTTTATCATTGTTGTTGCTTTTGGTGTTGTATCGTGACATCTTTCTCTTCTCGGGACAATCACGTGCGTAATGACCTTTCTTGTGGCAGTTATAGCATTCAATATGGGAAAGTGATCTGTCCTTCCTTCCTTTTGAGCTTTGAGGATGAGGTTTTCTAAAAGGGGCTCCTTTTGTCATCTTCCTTTTGTTATGGGCGATATATGCAGCAAGCTCTCCCTCTTCATGTTTTTGGATTCTCCCTCTTGCTATCATTCTTGATTCTTCTTGAGTAAGCTTTCCAACAATTCCATCAAATGAAGGGAGAACGTTGTTGTTGCTGATTATAGTTATGAAGGTTTCCCAAATAGGAGGGAGACCTCTAAGAGTCATGAAAACTAGCTCTCTGTCAGGCACATTCTATCCAATCCTTTGTAGTTGATCTCTAAGACGAGAGATCCTCATAATGTATGACTGAAAAGTTTCACCTTTGTTCATATTCATTTCCTTGAGTTGATATTTCAAAGTGATAATCTCATTCAAATTGTTGATTTCATACATGTCGGCGATCTTGTCATACATGTCTTCAAACTTTCTTAAATTCGCAACATATGCAAGTAAATGATCTTGTAAACCATTAGCTATAAGTTTCTTTGCTTTGGACTCAGCTTTCTTGTATTTGTTCTTGATAGAAGCGGAGCCATTTTCTGGAGGCCCAACAATCCTTCCTTGAATGTATTCCAGCACATCATTGTTGTCAGCTATGATCTCCAACCTGACATTCCATGCAGCAAAGTTTGATGCATCACCCAATTTCTCATGCTCCTTGAAGGTAGAGGAAGACATTTTGACTTTGGAAAGTAGATCTGCTTACAGATAATGAGGGCTTCACTGCTTGTCTTCTTTTGGGCTTGTCCTTCACCTTAGCTCTGATACCATGTTAAATTTTCAAATTGTTCTATGTTGTATCAATTACGTTAGCCAAAATTACTTCTTCATAAACAACGCATCCAATTGTGTAATATCCCGAAAGGGAAATAACCAGTAATACAAAGCATACAGCAAGATACAAAATGCTATAAACTGAACATGAAGCAGATACACATGAAATAGAGAGAATACTGAGCCATTTTATTATACTGAGAAATAGAAATGAGTATAAGAGGTGATCAGAGTGATGACACCTCGACTTGCACCAGGCAAGTGTAGAAATACTCTCAGAATATCAAAGGAATGGCTGCTATCTGCTCTGCGTCCAAGCTGCTGGGAAACTGTCGTGCTGCTGCTACTGCTGGAACAAAATGAGTATTTGGGGCTGCTCCCCTACTTGGAATGAGCTGAAACTCTGGAATCCGCCTCTACTCACAATACCCAGAAAAGCCCAGAGAGCGTTTCTGGAATGGATGACCCCCGAAAATACCTCCCTTGAGGATCTACGTTATCCTCCCAATGGCCACACTGAGGCTGAGTGAAATCCTCCAAAAGATGGCCTCCCGCTCTGCCAAAAGTCTCCAATAGGCAAGGGTTGGCCCCTTGCTCAATCTCTTGACCAAAATCCTCCGAAATACTGCTCCCCCGGAGCTCCCTTAAAATGGACTGCGTCCTCCCTCTCAAGACTGCACAGTCTCTATGGCTCTTCTCCTCCCACGAAATGCCAACACCAATCCTCCTGCAAAATACTAATGAGACTGCCTCACCCGAGCAAGCACTCGAAGTCTCCCGGAGCTGAGGGTGGGATCTCCGAACGGAGACACCCGATGCACTAAACAATGCGGCAGACAAGCTAAACAGCCAGCGTGCTCTAAGTTGAAGTGACCAGCTCAATATGCATAAACACGAATGAGGAAATGAGGAGGCTCTCCTCCTTTTTATAATGATGGGCCTCTCTCAACCCTAGGCCCCACCATCTCCTACGTTGCCTCCATTTGGCCCACGTTGCCAACTCAACTGCACTGGCCATGCTCACGTAGTCCATGTGGGTCCCCCTTCACGTGGTCACTTGGCCCCCCCTTGGCCCACCTTAGTCACAACGTTGATGTTACTAGGTGACTTTAGGGAGTGCACTTTATTCTAAGTGAGTTATATCCCCCTCTTACTCACTTTTATTTATATTTTAACTATAGAAGGAAAAATTAATCAAAATTAATATTTCCAATTAGCTATCGCTAATTGGGAATATTACAGTCTCCCCCGGCAAAATGTTGCTTGACCCCAAGAAACTGTAGTGATGGATGCTGCAAGATCTTCTCACTCTCCCAAGTGGCATCCTCACCCGGCAAATTCTTCCACCTCACCAAGAACTCCCGGACTATCCTGCTCCGTAGATGTCTCTCTCTGACATCAATAATGGCCTCCGGCTGTAGCACCAAATGCCTCTCATCATCTGTAGGCGGAAACTCCTCTGTCACTGTCACTCGCTGTCCCAAAGCCTTCTTCAGGCATGATACATGAAAAATGTTATGAATCTTGCTGCCTTGGGGCAGCTTCAACTCATAGGCAACCTGTCCAACCCAGCGTATCACCTTGTAAGGTCCATAAAAGCGGGGCTTGAGCTTTTCAGCCCCCTTCTGCTTCAGAGTCGACTGTCGGTATGGCTGCAAGTGTAGGTAGACCAAGTCCCCTACCTCAAACTGTCTCTCCACCCGACCCTTGTCGACATACAACTTCTACTGGTTCTGCGTTGTAGCCATGTTATCCTTGAGAGCTCGGAGGATGTCTTGACCCTGCATCCAATCCTTGGCTCTCGGAGCCTTGCTGGCACCAAACATCACATCAACGAAAGATAAAGCATGATAATCATATAATGCATAGAACGGAGACATACCGATAGACATGTGATGTGTGTTGTTGTAGCAATACTCTCCTAGGTGCAGCCACTTCAGCCATGCTCTCTGCTGCCCACTGACATAGTTACGCAAGTAGCCCTCCAGCCACTTGTTAACTATCTCTGCCTGCCCATCTGTCTGTGGGTGATAGTTGGTGCTTGGTGTCAACTCGGTCCCCACCAACCAGAAAAGCTCCTGCCAAAATTTGCCGATGAAGCGGTTGTCCCTGTCACTGACAATGGTCTTGGGAAGACCATGTAACCTGAAGATATCCCGGAAGAACAGCTCTGCCACCTGTGTTGCTGTATAGTGCGCGGATATGGCGAAAAAGTGTGCATATTTTGTCAGTCGATCAACGATGACAAATATACAATCCTTGCCCTGCACCATGGGCAACCCTGTGATGAAGTCCATCGAAATGCTCTCTCATTTCCCCTCTGGAATGGGAAGAGGCTGCAACAAACCTGTTGGATGGTTCATCTCCCCCTTGTTGCGCTGACAAACTTCGCACTCCCTGACATGCTGGAGTACGTCCTCCTTGAGGCCCTTCCATGAGAACCTCTCTCTGATGGCCCTGTAGGTTTTGGTAAACCCCTGGTGACCAGCCAATCGTGAATCATGAGAAGCCTGTAGTATCTTCTTCTTGAGCTGAGAGCCCTCAGTCAAGAAGATCCTAAACCTGTAGTAGATGATCTCATCCATCACCCTGTATCTATCATCCGTTAACTACCCATCCAGAACCTTGCAAGCAAACCTGTCCTTGGAGTACTCCACCAAAAGTCGAGCCCTCCAATCTGCGTCCAAACTCATCAAAGACAACGCGGCTGGTCTGCGTGAAAGTGCATCAGCCACCACGTTGTTCTTCCCTTTGACATACTTAATGTCAAAGTCGTAGGCCTGGATCTTGCTGACCCACTTCTGCTGCCTCTCCTGTAGCTGCTTCTGCTCTAAAAAGAATCTAAGGTTGTTGTGGTCAGTCCTCACCCTGAACCTGTTACCTACCAGGTATTGCCGGAATTTGGCCAAGGCATGCATGATGGCCAACATCTCCCTGTCATATATGGCATATAAGCACTCATGTGGAAGGAGCTTCTGGTTCTCAAAAGCTATCGGGTGACCTCCCTGCATCAACACTGTACCAATCCCCTCTCCCAATGCATCACACTCCAAAACAAATGGCTGCGTGAAATATGAAAATGCAAATACTGGGCAGCTGCTCATCACCTCCTTGAGCTTGTCCTGCGTTGTATCTGTCCGACTGAATGCCCCCTTCTTCGTCAAATCTGTCAGCGGTGCAACAAGCTGAGAGAAACTCTTGACGAACTTCCTGTAGTAAGTGCAAATACCTACAAACCCTCGAAGTTCTGTCACGTTTCTCGGCTCTGGCCATTCTCTGATGGCCCTGATCTTCTCCTTGTGGACCCTCACTCTGTCCACCCCTATAATGTGTCCCAGATATAGCATCTCTGTCAGCCCAAACTCGCACTTGGAGAGCTTAGCATAAAACTGTTGCTCCTCCAAAATACACAACACTGCCTCTATGTGCTGGAGATGCTCCTCCCATGTCCTGCTGTATATCAATATATCATCAAAGAAGACCAACACAAACTTCCTCAGGTGACTACGGAAGATGTGGTTCATGCACGACCGGAATGTGGCTGAAGCGTTGGTTAGCCCAAAGGGCATCACCAAGAACTCGAAATGGCCATAATGGCACCTGAAAGCGATCTTGGGAATGTCCTGTTCCCTCACGCGAATCTGATGGTACCCGGATCTCAAATCAATCTTTGAGAAGAACTGTGCTCCTCTCAACTCATCCATCAGCTCGTCAATCCGCGGTATGGGGTACCTGTTCTTCATGGTTTTCTTGTTCAAAGCCCTGTAATCAATGCACATCCGCAATGTGCCGTCCTTCTTCTTCACCAACACTACCGAAGAAGCAAAAGGATTGGTGCTGGGTCGTATGTGTACAAGAGCCAACAACTCACGGATAGCCCGCTCAATCTCATCCCGATAGGCCTTGGGGTGCCTATAGGGTGTGGTAATAACGGCCTGAATGCCCTGCTCTAGCTCAATAGTATGCTCAAATCCCCGATCTGGTGGATGACCTGGTGGTATCTCCCCAAACACCGTGGCATACCTGTCAAGGATGGTCTGTATCTCAGGATGAACTGTCTGCTTGGTAGTCCCTAGCTCTGATGCACACAGCTCTACTGCCCACTCTATGTCTCCCTTCCGGAAGTCTGCCTCCATCCGGTGAGTTGAAACAGTCTGGGGTGGGTAAGTGTGCATTCCCCGTATCTTCTCATGCTTCCCGGTCTTTTTATCATCGCACTCCATCTCCAAGGCCTCCCAATCTGTGGTGACCTTCCCTAAAGTGATCAGCACTGTACACCTAATACCACATTGGTATCCGGTATGTTAACCACGAAAAAGTGGTCAGTCACTATGTAGGTGTCCATCGTCACAGCTAGCTCTGGAACATATCTGGCACACTGCATCATCTGATCTCCTGGGACCAACACTGAAAATCCATCGAAGCTCTCTGTCGGTATGCCTCTCCGCTCAACCATCTGTGCATCGATGAAGTTGTGGGTTGCCCCACTGTCCACTAGTACTGAAACTCACTGCCCTCATACTGTCCCTCAGACACGCAGTGTCAAATACTTGGGTACTCCCCGCAATGCTGCAAGGGTCCCCCCCGTGGGTGCAAAAGTTGCACCTCCTGCTCCTGGTAGTGGAGGTGACAAATGGTCCTATGCTGCATTGCTGCCTCCTGCCTCCACGTCATCATACTCGTCCTCTTCTCCGCTGCTCTCGGAGAGGACCTCAATAAAGTGTGCTTTGTGAGCAGCACACCTGTGTCCTGGTGCCCACGGCTCTTGACATGTAAAACACAACCTCTTCTTCTTCAGCTCCCTCCTGGCATCATCATCCAACTATCCCCTATCCGGATTCCCCTTTGGAGGTGGAATCCTCATGTCCTTCCCCTTAGGCTGGAAAGCCTGTCTCTGGGGGTAAGGCGTCCTGGTCCTGGGTAAGGCATCTTGTAAATCCCGGGTCCTGCCAACTGCGTCATGGAGTGTGGTTGGTCTAGTGGATCTGACCAAACCCCGAAGTGGCTCTGCTAACCCCTCAATGAACATGTAGATCATCTGTGCCGCGGATAGATCTGGCACCATCACTGAAAGTCTCAGGAAATCTGAGATATAAATATCCGGGCTCCCGGTCTGCTTGAGCCTCGTCAGCTCAACAAAATGCTCCTCCGGATCTCTCCTATCAAACCTCTCTATCAATCTCCGGGTGAACTCGGCATATGTAGTCACTGTCGAATGTCCGAGTGTAACCATCCCATGGAACCACCAATCCTGGGCCTCTCCATCCAGATGCAGTGCTGCCACCTTGATGGCCTCCGTCTCTACCATCTGGTTGTGCTGGAAGTATATGTCCAGCTTCTCCACCCAAGCCTTTGCCGAACTGTTTGATGAACCATAAAACGTGGGCAAATGGAACCTGCTCACTGTACGCGGAGTGTCTCCCTCGTGATAATGTCAGTGCCCTCTGTGATGGTCGCGGGGTCTGCTGTCCCACTAGAGCTGAACAAAATCTCTGAATGGAAGGGCATCCCTGAACTCCTGCCCATATGCCTGATACTCAGCAAAATAATCACCCATGTGGCCATGCTCTGGCTCCTGCTGTGCCCCTTCCCCAGTGTCTGCACCCAAAAAAGTAGGCATAGTGGAACGTGTGGGGGCATGTGATGCCATGTGCGGAGTGGCATCGTGCTCCTGCAAATGGTGGGACGTGCCTGATCCCTCACCAATCTGAAAACCCCTTGGGGTTTCACGCTGTCTAGCCTCTACAGCAGTGAATCTCTGCCCCATCACCTCAATCTGCCTCGACAGATCCTGTACTTACTTGAGGAGCATGTCCCAAAACTTCTTTGCATCACTATCATTTGCCATTGGCTCCCCCTGTTCTACGTTCACTACTGGATCCTGTTCTGCATCCACTACTGGACCCTGTTTTGCGTCCACTATTGGATCCTGTTCCGCGTCCTCTATTGGAATGCAGTCACCCTCTCCGTAGGTGATCTGCAACCTACGTTCTCTGTCACGGTACTTCCTACCCCTATAGCAAATGTACGACTTCTCTCCTGATGTCATAGACAACTCGCTCCACAGGCTGAGCTAGGTCTATGAGCTCTGATACCACTGTAATATCCTGAAAGGGAAATAACTAGTAATACAAAGCATACAACAAGATACAAAATGCTATAAAATGAACATGAAGCAGATACACATGAAATAGAGAGAATGGTGAGCCATTTTATTATACTGAGAAATAGAAATGAGTACAAGAGGTGATTAGAGTGATGGCACCTTGACTTGCACCAGGCAAGTGTAGAAAAGCTCTCAGAATATCAAAGGAATGGCTGCTCTCTGTTCTGCGTCCAAGTTGCTGGGAAACTGCCATGCTGCTGCTACTGCTGGAACAAAATGAGTATTTGGGGCTGCTCCCCTACTCGGAATGAGCTGAAACTCTGGAATCCGTCTCTACTCACAATACCCAGAAACCCCAGAGAGCGTTTCTGGAATGGATGACCCCCGAAAATACCTCCATTGAGGATCTACGCTATCCTCCCAAGGGCCACGCTGAGGCTGAATGAAATCCTCCAAAAGATGGACTCCCACTCTGCAGAAAGTCTCCAATAGGCAAGGGCTGGCCCCTTGCTCAATCTCCTGACCAAAATCCTCCGAAATACTGCTCCCCCGGAGCTCCCTCAAAATGGACTGCGTCCTCCCTCTCAAGACTGCGCAGTCTCTATGGCTCTACTTCTCCCACGAAATGCCAACACCAATCCTCCTGCAAAATACTGATGAGACTACCTCACCCGAGCAAGCACTCGAAGTCTCCCGGGGTTGAGGGTGGGATCTCCGAACAAAGACACCCGATGCACTAAACAGTGCTGCAGACAAGCTAAACAGCCAGCGTGCTCTAAGTCGAAGTGACCAGCTCAATATGCATAAACACGAATGAGGAAATGAGGAGGCTCTCCTCCTTTTTATAACGATGGGCCTCTCTCAACCCTAGGCCCCACCATCTCCTACGTTGCCTCCATTTGGCCCACGTTGCCAACTCAACTGTGCTGGCCATGCTCACGTAGTCCATGTGGGTCCCCCTTCACGTGGTCACTTGGTCCCCCCTTGGCCCACCTTAATCACAACGTTGATGTTACTAGGTGACTTTAGGGAGTGCACTTTATTCTAAGTGAGTTATATCCCCCTATTACTCACTTTTATTTATATTTTAACTATAGAAGGCAAAATTGATCAAAATTAATATTTCCAATTAGCTATCGCTAATTGGGAATATTACAAATTATTAGCAGTGTAATTAATCATAAACGATAACTGAAGATAGAACAATACATGCAATGATAAAGAAGACAACACAACCATAAGAAACAACATATTGGTCCAAGACCAGGGAAAAACCACACAAGGGGGAAACCCTTTCAAATCTTCTTCTTCAATGGATCATCATAAAAAGTTTTCACTAGATAGTACAATGAGCCCAATACATATGCAGTGGAAATATACAGATCAGATCTATAGATCTGCAGATCTACAACATCAAGAAACATGGATCCAATGGATCACTGAAGCCAAATGATATCAACTGCCAAATCCTATATCTGAATCCAAGAAGCTATCAAAGATTGATTACAAACATTTGTGACTGAGCGACTGATGTCTGGAAGCACTGTGCAAGCAACTGAAGAAGACCTAACTCAGATATACTCAGAAAAACTCTTAGTTGCGACCTCAAGACGTTGTGCCCGCGACTATAGCTCCCTGGCTGTTGGCAACATACACTGTGCCTGCGGCTTTGGCCCGGATCAACCTGATCTAGCCTTGAACCCTAATCGCAACCTTGTCGTGCTCTGCCTGCGGCTATGGCAGCTTGGACGCTAGCTTGCCACACTGTGCCCGTGGCTCTGGCCTGATTTCAATAGTTCTGTGCCTCCGAATATGGCCCAAAAGCCCTAGTTCAGTGCGAGCCTCTCGCTTGTGATTTCATACCCTGCGCGAGCTTCTTTTGTCGAACCTATGCGAACCAAAACAGAATAGACAAACCAAGACAAAGAGTGCAAGAAGAAAATCTCATGAGCGAATGTGTGAGAATGAGCTTTAGGTTGCTTCTATTTATAATTTCTGTGAGGGACCGCTTGGGGCTTTGACTAACTCCACATGTGTTGAGGCCAACCCATTCTATTTCGTTAATAAATAAAATAATTCATAATTTAACTTCCACTTAACCGATTGGGGCGATCTATAGGTCGATTTTGGTCCTCTCGAAAAGAGGAATCTAATGCAATTATAATCTTGACCAATTGAGCTGACCAAAGTGGAATTTTATCCTAGTTGAAAAAATTAACAACTACTTCCACCCATCTTGTAAAGAAATTTGTTGTAGTAAGAATCCATTTGTGGATATTGCTTGAATCGTCCTTGAGCTCACCAATGAAGTCTAGGCTCCACTATTGAAACGATACTTCTACTGCAACGGGATGAAGAGGACTTGCCACAAACATTTGTTTTCCTGTGAAGAATTGACATGGCTGGCACTCTTTGATAACCTTGTGCACATATGTGAAAATAGTTGGCCAATAATAGCCACCTATGATAACCTTTTGCACAATTGTTCTTGCTGCATGATGTCCACGACACAAACCTTGATGGAACCCTTTAGTCATGCTCTTTGCTTATTCTTGACTAATGCATCTCATTACTAGACCATCGAGATTCCTCCATCCCATGAAGCAATATTTTGAGATCTTCAATCTTAATGCTCGTTTGCTGTGTTCTAGAAGGTGCTTGGGGTTGGTAAGATACTTGAGGTAGTAGACTGTATCTTTGTACCGTTCGTGTTGCTCTAACTCTAAAGTAACTACATTGATTGTGTTGATTCCAAGAGCTATCTCATTGTTCTCAGCCAGAAGCTTTTCCAATCCTCGTCCCTTAATAATCTTAATGGGCCTGATTTCCAAATCATATTCTTAAATTTTAACAATCACACATGCCTCTCAATCCCAAACAATCCTAGTGTGACAAGAGGTATTTGACCACTAGATGACGAACAAATGCTATAACCTTTGAATAATAAATATAAGTTATGAAATGCTTCAATGAATTTACCAAAGCATATGCTTGTTTCTCCATGATGGCATGGTTCAACTCTGCATCCCTTAACATTTTTCGCTTAAATGTTATTGGTTGTTCATTTTCCTTTTCATTTTTTTGATGCAAAACACTTCCAATAGTATCATTCGAAGAAAAAGAAAAAAACGAGATTTATTTTTCATAATTAGGTCTAAGTAAAACAGGGGAATGACTATGGCATCTTTTACACTGGAATGTTGTGCAACTTTCATCATCACATTTAAAAATTGCATCTTTCTTGAGAAACTTGTTAAGAGTATTTGTTGTCTCTAAAACATTTGGAATGAACCTTCTAATAAAATTCACCTTGCCAAAGAAATATTGCAATTCGTTCAAATTCTTGGTTGAAGAATCTATTGAATTTCCCAGATTCTCTCCAAGTCTACTCTTACTCCTTCCTTGGACATAATATTGTTGAAACTTGACTAAACTAAAAGGAGGGATGAATCAATTTAGTGCATTCATGGACATTAAATTCTATTTATTTTTCTTTTCAAAACTTATCTGAACTATTCAATGAACAATATAACATCATATAAATAGCAGATTTAACCAACATAACAACATTCCATAAAAACATAAAATTAGCACATAAAAGCAGCACATGTGGATACCAGATATAAGTGCAAACCCATAAAGGAAGAAAACCACAAATTTGTTATTGTTGTGATGTAAAGGAAAGCTCCTACTTCCTCTATTACATCAACTTTTGGAGGTTGCAACCTCTCTTCTATTTTGCAAGCCACAACTTGCTAGGAAGCTCCTACTCCCACTTACATAGATTTTCTACAGGATACAACCTACAGGAGGCTCCTACCTCAACTTGTTCTACAAGCTACAACTTGCTTGGAAGCTTCTACTTCCAATTCAATAGACTCCATCTCTTTTTCAAACTACAACCTGAAAGGAGACCACAATCCCTTGATACGTACAAGAAACAATGTGCTTGTTTACCTGGTCTTAAGTTCTACATACCTCCATCTCTGTTTTTGTCTCTTATCCTCCTCAAATATGCTTCACATCTGCTCTTCTACCTTTGTCTCTAAGTAACTCGCGAACAAGCTCTCACAGCAACTCAACTCTCCCACAAACTCTCTAACTTTTCAGCCTTCCAAAACCACATATTTTATAAACAAACTTTGTTGGCATGCAGAATATGAAGTGAAAAGTCTTGTCTATTTGCATTCTACTCATTCGTTTCACACCTTTTCAGATTTTGAACATTTAAACAAACTTAATGGTCCACCAAATATTATTTAAAAGAAAAATATCAAGTTCGTGGGTGATAGCACAATTGGCAAAAAGCATGTTGGCAAGCCCTTGTGTATCCAGGTGATCGGAAGTTCAATCCCCCTGGAGATGTCTCACTAGCTAAACAAACAAAAAAGAGAACATATCAGCCGAATATGATTGCATAAGCCAAAATAATTCTAAGACCATGTAACTTCATCCCAACTAGGAAAAAATAGAAAACTCTTCATCTAGTGTTGCATCCTCTTACATCACAACATCTTAGCACTTCAAGCACTTCTTCAAATATGACCTAATTTATCTTGCTTCTTTGCAATACATCGCAACATCACATCTTCCAACAAGCATTCATGTACCTTCAACACTGACCTCTGCAACATCTGCAACATAAGATTTACCATTTCCATTGCCTTTGCAACATACATCAGCTATCTCTTACAAGCATAAAAAGCATCACAACGCACCTTAAAAACATATGGTGACCACAACTCTGTCAAGCAAACATAACAAGCATACCACATAAACATAATAATCATAACAACACCTGCATCAACACAAGCATACATCAACTGACCCTTTGTCATCACCCTTTGCCATCAATGACAAATTCACCAACAAATGTGTCCAAGGAGATTTCCTTCTGTAACTCCCCAAATGGTCTTCTTTGGATAGAGAGATATTCCATATTTTTTGCACCTATCAAAGACTTGCCTCAAGTGGTTGACATAATCATTTCTGTTCTTTGAGAAGACTGTAAGATCAACCTGGTACACAATTATTTTCTTCACAATATCCTTGAAAGCATAATCCATACCACTTCCTTTTGCAACCCTTGAGTTGAGAACTGTGGGATTCTGAAATTAAAACCTTGAACAAGAATAGGTTGCTCAACAGTAACAACTAATTAAAGTTTATATGTTGTACACTGGTACCAACTGATTTAGAACATCAAATGGTAGCATTATTGAAGCCACTAAGATAAAACAAATTTTAGATTCCTAGACATGACTGAGTCTATTTAATGAGCCAAAATTCAAATGAGCTATGTATTCATTTGAATACAGTATTATAATTTTTAGACTCCAAAGGCGATTAACAGCTTCAATGCTTATGTTTTCTCGTAACTTTAATTTTATTTATGCTTAAACTTGTATGTCGATGTATTTTTTCTATCTGCACCTTTACATGCAATAGAAAGGAACAAACTTGGACAATTTTGTCTTGAGAGGTTTGGATTAACATTGATTTTTCAGTTGGTTCTTATCCGGTTCAGAATTTTGGGGCGAACAGGTTCTGGTTCTGGTTCTGAGAAATTTGGTCAAAACTATGGATAATGCTTCTTTCTTTGAATCTCCAAGTAACATTTCATACTAAAAAAATCCTAGTGCAATGAAAAAAGGCTTAAATTTCTGTCCTCATGATGTCCCAAGGTTAGTTTTCAATACAAGGGAATAACGAAATACTGATTATAATATCCACATAAATTCATCACTTTTGAAAGATCACTTTTGAAAGTATAAGGCATAGAAGAATAGATATGATGTGAAAGTGTAAGGCTAGCAAGTTCAAGACGCTGGCACAGGGGTTCGAGACAAAGCACCTAGATTCAGTGGATTTGTCCAAGTCATATTAACTTTTTGCTAAATTGAATCTTTTTAGAATAATATTTGTTTTAACAGTGTTACTAATTCAAGCATCCAGTTAAACTATATAATTCTATGTTGCAAATTAGCATGATAAACACACCTTGAGAGACTTTAGGACGTTTTCTGCTGCAAGCTTCTTTGCTGTCCTTTTGTTCGATGCATCACATGTTTTAATGTAGCTATCATCCCTGACTGTGACTTCAACTTTCACAGTCCAAGTTCCTTCCTCCTGAGAATGTTTAAAACGGTGTTTGTAAGACTCCTTTTGGCACAACTCTTGTAACTCACGAACAGGCTGGTATTTTATATTTTCTGGAGTGACAAGCGGTTCTAGGAGAGGTTTCATGGCATCCCAAACAAGCTTTGTGTCAAAATCAGAGTCAACGAGAACTGCACCGGCAATCGATTCAATTAAATCTCCCAAAACCTGTTACAACAACAATATACAACCTTAGACCTTAGAATGTTTCCATGTAACAACCTTAGAAATCTGAGAGCTTTGATGCAATATTCTAATCCAAAACGATCCACTACAGTAAACGTACATTACACTGGAAGTCCGAGATAAGATTATGTAAATAAGCTCAAAAGGACAAATTACAAGTAATGTATTTTTTTTATTGTTATTCCTCAAGTCAATGCAACTATAAAGAGTATATATGTGCATTACAAAAAAAGAAGTGGTGATTACAGAGAAAAATGGTACTTACTAACTTCTCTATGTCTTAGTTCATGTATGCATGTTAAGTCTGCACCCTAACCTAACTAGAATGGAGTTGTTTTTAGTGCGATTTTTTGGAGTTTTCAATGCTGGAATTTTGCGAAAATTGAAGTGAAATTTTGATTTCTGTTATTTAAACTAAATTTTTTACTGTATATATAGATTTAGCACCCTAAAAAACCCTAAGACACTTCAATAAGGCACTTCGATTGTGCAAGGTTACCCATCAAATTTCTGATTTCAATGAATTTTGACCAGATTTTAGAAATATTAAACCCGAAAAATCTACCAAAAAAAACCATAAAAAATCGCACTAAACACAACTCCAAATAAAATGACTCAATTAAAATTTAGGGCATATTCTATCATTTGGACACAAATGATAAAGGACCCACCTCACCACTTAGTTCTTGATAAAGATTTCCTTGCTGGATCCGGATCCGCTGGGATCCGCTCACGATTTGTACAGACAGAAAATGCGGGACAGGGTGATACTCATGCCAATGGGAAATGCGGCACTTAAAATAAGCAAGGGATTCTTACAACACATACAATGGGGCAAGTGTAGTTGACTATGTTATTGGGTCACAAAGCCTAATAGAAAGAATAGCTGAAGTTAAGATTGGACAGCATATTTGGGATTTAAAATCAGATCATAACCCAATTTATATAAAGTTATCCTGGTTAGAAGAAAGACAAAATAGGAGGAAAACCCAATGTTCTCAACAAAAGGCATCAAGGGGCAAAATTCTTCTAACACAAGCAAATTGCACTATCTTCAAAACAATGTTGAGGAGATCAATTCAGAAAGAGAAAATTGGTCCCCAAAGCCTCAACAGCCATGAGTTAACAAATATAATCCAGGGTGCGCTTGAGAAGTGCAAAAGATCAAAAAATAGGAAATTAGAATCAAATTGTTTTCCTGTGAATGCATGGTTCGATGATGAATGCAAAATGGCAAGGAGAACCTTGAAAAAGAAAGGAGAGGGGAAGATGAATGTAAAGTTATATAAGCAGATTTTAAAAAAGAAAAAATATGAGTTCATGCACACAAGGCGGGAAGAGCTGATATATCTAGGCAAGAATAACCCAAAACTTTTTTGGCAGGCACTTCAACCAAGGAAGAAGCAAATTGAAAATCATATTACAGCCAATCAGTGGTTTGACTATGCAAGGGAACTCTATGAAAGAGAAGTAGAGGTTGAGCCTCCTCCCAGGATCAACACATCTACAAAGCTTTTCACAGTACAGGCGGTGGAGGCAGGAATTAAAAAGTTGAAAGCAGGGAAGGCAAGAGACTTGGTTGAACTTCAAGAAGAATATCTAAAGTGGGGAATGAACATTTTGGCACCCCACATTATGGAAATATTCAACAAAATTCAGCAAGGGTTCCCAAGGGATTGGACAACTAGTTTAGCAATTCCCCTTTTTAAAAGCAGAGACATTAATAATCCTTCCAACTATAGAACCATTATGATCAATCCGCTGTTTGCAAAGCTTTTCAGTGGCATGGTAGAGAATAGAATCAGTGAGTGGGCAGAAGTAAAAGAAAAGAGGGCAAAAGGGCAAGCAGGTTTTAGGCCGAAGCATTCTACAGTAGATCATGGTATCACTGGTATCACGCTGAGACACATTGTTGAAAAGGTTTGGGGGAGCAAAGAAGAAGTATTTTGCTGCTTTTGTTGACTTCAAAAAGGCATTTGACACGGTCCCTAGAGATAAGTTGTGGCGTGGAATGGAAGAACTTGAAATTCCTTTACAATATAGAGTTGTTGTCCATAGGCTTTATGAAGAGGTGAAAGTCAAGATTAGAACTTCAGCAAGCATTTCAAAAAGTTTTAGAAGTGACATCGGAGTCAAGCAAGGTTGCCCTTTATCCCCTACCCTTTTTGGTTTATATATTGACAAGCTGGAAGAGTGGTTAAATTTGCAAGGTGGGGAGGGTGTTCGATTGGGGGAGTTTGTGAAAAATATTCTTCTATATGCCGATGATCTTGTGCTGGTTGCTAAATCGGCCCATGGATTGCAAATGCACCTATATGCCCTTGAGCATTTTTGTAAAGCAGTGGGGATGCAAGTCAATACCAGTAAGACCAAGATAATGATTTTCTCTAATAAAAGGAAGCAAAGCCAGCATATGTTCTCCTTTCAAGACAACATTATTGAAGAAGTAAATGAATACAAGTACCTCGGGATCGATTTCAACAACAAGCTTAAATGGGAGGATTGCAAAAAGAAAAGAATTTTAGGAGGGTGGAAAGCATTATATGCACTTCAAAATAGATGTAGAGAGGCAGAGTTATGGGATTGGAACATGATCAAAGTACTTTTTGGACTCCTAGTTTGTCCAGTGATATTATATGGGTGTGAATTGTGAGCTAGCAGCATCTCTGTTTCAAAATGGAAACAAATTGAAAAAATTCAAAAACGCTTGATAATGAGCAAGTTCAAAATAAAAAGTTCGGTTCCCTATGAGATAATGTTGAGTGAAACAGGGGCAGCGCCCATTGAAGCAATTGCCATGGTGCATCTTATAAGGTACCTAAAGAGAATTGAGCAAATGGGAGAAGGTAGATGGCCGAAAGTTATCTTCAATGAAGGTATGAGTGAAAGAAAGAAATCATGGATGAGACAAAACAACAAATGGATGCAAAAATGGAATATTTACTTGAATGCATGTCCCACAAATAGCAAGGAATTAAAGAATTTTGTGTTGGAGAAGTTCTGTAAGGGTATATGGGGAAAAGAGTTGGGTAGAAAGAAGAAGTATTATGTTCAGGAATTCAACCCCACTTGTGATCTCCAACAAAAAGAATACATTGGAGCTAGCATTCCGAGGAGGGCAAAGGTTCTTATAGCTCAATTAAGAACTAACTCACATCAACTTCAGTGTGAAACGGGATGGTGGAAGAGACCTAAAGAAGCTTGGGAAGAAAGAGTATGCACTTTTTGCACTTCTGGGGCAGTGGAATCAAAAAAACATTTCATTTTGGAATGTGACGCTTTCAGAGACATCAGGGACAGTTACCGTAGTATGTTAGCATCAATTCCGTGGCATTGTCTTTTCAGTGATGGAACTGTTATAAGGTTGGGTCAGCTCATCATCAATTTGAATAAGAAAATGATTGAATTGCAGAAAGCAAAAAACAAGGAAGTTGGTGGTCCCATAGACTATTTTTAGTCTCGTGGACATTAAAATATCATTCATTCATACATCTTATTGATGAGATAGTCTGCGACCCATTGGTTAGGTTGGTATGGTTTCAGAACCCTTGCTTCATTAAACTAATGGTCCATTCTCGAGTAATTCGGGCAAACAATGCTTCCATCTCTATAGTCTGCATTCCCGGTCTGTGGGTATTTATATTGTGAGTTTGTTATATAAAATATATAAATTTAAATCATTTAGGTTATATAACTTTAATATATTATAAGAATTATTTAATTTATATTGAGTAATTAATATATTAAATTATTGTTTATTATTATTTGTATATTATAATTTAGCTTTCCTAAAATAATTAATTAATTTATAATATATGACAAATTTTCAGAGAAAAAAAATACATTCATTCATGATGAACATTTTGTAAAATAGCTCGAAAAAACCAACCAATGAAGACTGCCATAATCCTAGAATAACCTTAAAAACAGCCAAAACAATGACGGCCACAAACTGTCAGAATACATGGGCTTTCATAGAGTATCTGTACGAGAAGTTTACACTAAAAATAGCTGATGTCACTAAAATACTGTCTATACCAATTAACTATTCGACGATGACATATACAATGTATAAAAACTGTAATAATGGGCGACCAAAACAGAAACGGGCTAAAAACAGTGCGTGAAATGAAGCTATCATGAAGAGAAATATGCATGCAGAGATCAGTGTTCGGCGTCTTTGTATGACTGGCTTATGGAGTTGGGATATATCATTTTAAAATATATCAATAACAAAAAAAATTCAATGCCTATCTTAAATAAAATATTTTAATATACACACTTATTAAAATATTTCAATATTTATATATCATATGAAATAGGATCTCTTTGGCTTTCTTTAGATATATATTGATTTATTTTAATTAGTCTCCTTTTTTTAATGCTGCATGACAACACCATTTTAATCAATGAAGAGGCTTCCTCATTCTCTGAATTACACACCTATCCCTTTGAATTACACACCTATCCATGGAAAGAAATCTCTCTCTTTTTCTATATATAGTAGAGAGTGTATGTATATATATGCACTCTAATATATAATACACATACACTCCTATATATAAGGAGAGCGAGAGTTCTTATTCAATTGATAGGTGTTCTATAATTCAGAGTATGAAGAAACTCCTTCAATGATTAAAATGGAATTGACATGTAACATTTCAGAAAAATAATAATAAAAATAAATCAATGTATATATAGGGAGATGGAGTGAAGGAGATCATTTTGTGGATATATGTTTTGTACTTCCTGGTATGATGAGGGAGAACTGTATCTGAAAATATTAATACAGTGTTACACGGGGTCTCGCCCCCCCACCTAGGGGTCTAGATTCCTTGCCCCCTCGCGCTCCGGGGTCTTGGGGACTTCTAGGGGACATTTCCCTCACACCCCCTCACGCCCCCGCACACCCCCTTTCATGCCCCCTCACGCCCCCTCACACCCCCCTTCACGCCCCCTCACGTCCCCTCACCGCCCCTTTTAGTTTATGGTTTTGTGTTAAAATTTGATGTGCCACTTAGCATATTTGAGAATCCAAGTGATTCCGATTCAGATGGTGACATGGTTGATCTTGATATATTCGTGCAGAAGTTGGATGCAGAGACTAGTGGGGCATTAACTTGAGCATTTATGCTCATTTATCAGTATGATGATATCATTTGATATTCATATGTTATGTTTTATGTTTCAGACATAACTTATTTGCGTTAAGTTTTATGTTTCAGACTTGAGTTGTAAACTTCAGTTTAAACTCTATTTTGAATCTTGATATAATATGTCATATGATATCTTAAACTTTATTTTCATTGTACATTGTTAGTAGTTACATTAATGATTATATAGTTACAAACTCACAAACTTACATGCATGATTGTATGATGTATGTTTTAACTTTTAACTTTAAATTAGTTTCAATTATATGATTCATCATTCATCGATTTGTAATTTTATCATTTATGATTTATATTTCATGATGCAAGTGTATGATGACTGTATATACATTCCTTGCAAAAATATAGTTACATTATAAATATTAAATTTTATAATTTTTATGACCCCGACGTCCCCCCACGTTTCCTGAAAATTGGTAGGGAACTTTTGCATAGGCCGCTCCCGCGCTCCCTCGCCCCCTCGCTCCCACCTCTAGGGGACTTGGTGGAACATTGTATTAATAATAAAAAACATTTTAATGTTGACAATAGTGTGAGGGAGATGCATATTTAAAAATATACTAGGAACAAAAATAATAATTTGACATAATATAGTGAAAGACAGAAAGTAAAAACATCAAGACTAATGTTAAGTAAAATATTTCAATGTCAAATATGTATTTATCATGGAAACCAATTGAAAATAAAAGATTTCCTATGATTAAAAGTAGTTTTGGTGTCATTAAAAATGAAGGAGGTGTAATTCCTTTCATGCTTAGCATGGAGCTGATATTATAGGCGCACACACACACACAAATGGTGTAGATCCATCTTAATCTTAGATCTATCAAAAGTTGAGAGAGATCAAACCTCTCTCTCTCTCTCTCTCTCTCTCTCTCTCTCTCTATATATATATATATATATAACCAATGTAGATCCATCTTAATCCTATATCTAGCAAGCACTAAGAGGAATCAAATCTCTTGAGCTGCGGGACTTTCTTTAATTTCTACACTTTAAAGAACGTGTGTACATCAAGATATTCGATCTCTGTTGACAGATCCAAGGTTAAGATGGATGATTCATTACCTAGAAATAAGTTACAACAACAATTCATATTTATGCCAATTTGTAAGGAATGTCTTCTCTATTTAATATCAAATTTAGAAAAGGTTACAACTTGACAACTTTTACATTTATGCTCTTCAACGGTAGTAGCATTTTATCTTCAATGAGTATAGATTGTGCTATCATGCCCCCTCTCTCTTTCTACTATAAAATTGGTTATTTGAATCACTATATAGGGTTGGATTTTCATTACTTTTACCAATCAATCTAGGTTGTTGTCTATACTCTAGATTTGAGTTTGTTCTTAAAAAATTAGTAAACTTTTTACGATCCTCATCCATTTTCTTAATAGCTGGAGTAGCGAAACTTTTGACCTAATATGATAACACTATTATAGAGTTGTATCCTTGCTCCTAGCAATACTTCACACATAGAAAGATATAAAAAGAGTAATTAATGTGCAACAACCTTCTCAAACTCGTTTATGATACATCAAAACCTACTGGCTTATCTTAAGTGAAGGGATAAAGCATGAACATCAACCTCCCATGTAGAAATTTTTGTTTAAAATTCTTTACACAATAAATGGCACATGTCATCTTGGTTGACTAATTTGAGTCTGCACCACTTGGAATGCCTATTTCATACTTTTAATGAAGAAAGTGAAAAATAGTTTTATTATAGATGTAGTTCCTATTTACCCTCCAACGGGGTACCTCAAATTAGCTACAATCTAGTATATAGGAGACAGGTACATTCTAGCCTACATAACATTATAAATAAATAAATATAATCACTCAAATATCTAAGGTTTAATCAAGGTTTTTAGTGTTAACATGGGGTTTCTATAGGGTGTAACATGCCCCTTCCCTTCAAACAAGTGTTTTCCTCAACACTGACTATCTATGGTTGGTTCTGCATGAATAACTCATCTTATCATATCGGATTTTCCATTGGTAGGTTATTCAATTTGATGACGTACTCTAATTGCTCAAGTTTTCAATTGCTTAATATTTGTTTCCGGGATTGATTCTAGCTCCAGCACGATTTTCCCTTCTTCATTAATCTCTAGTAAAAGAGTTTGGATTGGGATATTTTCATCGATTACCTTCTTTAAGCAAGAAACATGGAAGAATGGATGTACACGTGAAGATGGAGGTAGTTCCAATTTGTAAGCCATACTTCCAATCCTCTAAAAGACCTTATAGTGACCATAATACCTCGATGCTAATTAATTGTCTTTATGTTGTTGCTTAAGAGACGTCAATTATATGGTTGTGATCTCAAAAATAGCCAATCCCCTACTTCAAATTCCCTTTCATTGCAATGCCGATCTTCTTGTTGTTTAAACGTAATTTGGGCTATAACCAAGTTTCCCTTTAATAGTTTGAGAACCCGTTGTTGGTGTCGTATTTGGTCCTCTATTGCTTGAGTCTTTATGGTCTCTTTCAAGGGTGATGTGATAGATGGAGGATGATATCCATAAAGTGCCAAAAATGGTGACATTTTTTATGAAGTATAGAAGGATGTGTTACAGCACCATTCTACGAAGAACAACCATTTGACCAAATGTGTCTATTTATCACATGTAAAGCAACATATATATCTTTCAAAAGATTTATACGATCTCATTTTTCCCATTAGATTGACAATGGCAAGATGAATTGTGAACCAATTTGAGTATGCAAACAAGAAAATAATTTAGTCCAAAAATTTTCAGTAAAAATTGGATCTTTGTCACTTACAATAATATTTAGTATCTCATGCAGATTTTGGATTGTTTCCATGAATGCTTTAATAGGATGAGAAGGAAAGCAAAAAAAAAAACATACTTTGTCACTCAATCAACCACTGCCACACTGACACTCTTTTCTTAAAATTTGGGTAAACCTGTAATAAAATCCATTGAAACATTGTCCCAACATTGCCCTGGTATGGCTAATGGTTCAAGAAAACCTAGGATCTTGATTGTCTCTTTCTTATTTTGTTGGGATACCACACATTCAACCACAAAATTTTTCACATCTACATGAAAAACTTCCCAAAAAAATTATTTCTTGATCCTATGGTATGTATTATAGAACCATGAATGTTGTCCTACAAGAAAAGTTTGTAATTCCAAAAGGGCCTTCTGTTTGAGTTGAAAATTCTTACATAAGTGATCATAATACTACAACAAATCACTCGTTCACATAAATTTTTGTACTGCGTCGTGATCCTTCTGTAGTTGTTGAATGATCTTGCATACCTTCTAATCTTGCTTCCATCTATCCATGCATCTTCCACCCAGTCAAATTGTGGAATGGAAATAGTGCATAGTAAACCCTTTGTGTCTTTCTTTTCCTTGAGAGTGCATTTACATTTTCCTTTTTGTAGATAATTTCATGTCATAATCCAAAATCTTTGCAACCTATTTTTGTTTCTCTTCTGATAGTGTTAAAACTTCTCAACATGTTGTACATGCATTTCCCAAGATTTGTTGTAGACTAGTATGTCATCAAAAAATACTAACATGAATTTTCTAAGGGTCGGCTTGAAAACAAAAAATAGAATTGATCAAGCTTTGAAATGTTGAAGGTGCATTTGTAAATTCAAATGGCATAAGAAAAAAATAATAATGAACTTCACATGTTCTAAAGGCTATTTTGGAAATGTCTACTTACCTCATTATGATTTGATGATATCCAGAACGAAGATCCAACCTAGTAAATAAAATTTCCCCATAAAATTCATCTAATAATTAATCAATGACAAGAATAGGAAATTTATCTTTGGTTGTCATTTTGTTAAGCTATTTGTAATCTAGACACATATGCCATGAACCATCATTTTTAATAACCATCATCACTAGTGATGTCATTCTGGCTAGATTGAATGATGCCAACCTTTAACATTTCTTGAACCATACACTCAATCTCACTATTTTGTGTATATGAATACCTATAAGACCTAATGTTAGGTAGTACACTTCTTGATTGCTAATGAATAGCATGGTCATGATTTCAAGTAGGTGGAAGACGCTCAGGGATATCTCCAAATACCTTGGAATGGTTGTTGATAACTTTTTGGAGATCCACTAGCGTAGTGGATAGAGATGTTTGAGCATCTAATGAACACAATTGTGCAATTACACCTTGATGTCCCTTTTTTAGTAATTTTGTTATGCTATTAGATCTTATCACTTTACAATGTTTTCCTTGATTACCTCTAGGCTCAATTTCCTTTCCTTCTGAGGAAAATTTTATGAAAATATCTTGGAAATTAAGGGCTATTGTTCCTAATGATTATAACCATTAGACCCCTAATACAACATCAAAACCAATCATTTGGATAGCAATCATGGGATTATTCAACAAATACACCCTCATTTTCAACTCAATAATATGGCACTTCTCCATACAATTTATGGTACCTCCATCTGCAATCATTACTTGAAATTTTGGTGTTGGATATACAAAGCAATTCATAAAATTCATCAATTTGTGATTGATGAAGTTATGAGAACTATTTGAATCAATAAATATTGCTACTTTTTCTTTTTGATGTATCCTTCTATTTTGAGGGTTTTTGGAGTATCGATGCCAACCAACACATGACAAGTTACTGTTGAAGTAGTCTCTTCTAGCTCTAGATCTTGTCACAAATCCATTTATTTATCTTCATGATCTTCATAGTCTATCTAGAATAATTTATTTTCACTGAATTTATGCCCCTTATTGTACATGCTTATCATAGTTGAAACATAGTCCCTTTGCTCTTCTTTTAGCCATTTGTTAAGGTGGCCCCTTACTATACATGCTTATCATAGTTGAAACATAGTTCCTTTGCTCTTATTTCAGCCATTTGTTAAGGTGTCAACCATGTTGGTTTAGGAGAGTGAGCATGATTTTTTCTATAGTTATTAGTGGCGAATTATACAATGACCATATTTTTACTTTGAACTTTCCTGATACACTGAAAACATGCTCTATATATTTAGCTTCAAAGAGACACACCTCATGTTGGATGTGTTTTTTTTTTTTTTTTTAATTCTCATAAATAGGTCTAGCAAATTATCTTTTGAAAAGTTCTTTACCCTGAGACTCAATTTTTGGAATTGTTGAATGTGCTCTATAACTAGACCTTTTTATCAAATACTTACCAGTTTGACTAAAATATGTATTACTCTTAATATCTCCATGATGTATTATCAATCCCTAAATAGAAATGGACCATGATATAACATAATCTTTTTTCCTTTCACAAATCCATCGATACCATACATGTTGATCTTGTTCTAAAAACATGGTTGCAATATTTACCTTTTGTAAGGTTTCCACTTGGTATAGATCAAAGTATTGCTCCATCTGTAATATCCATGTATAGGATCGTTACCATCAAACTTTCGTAGATCAATATTTAGAATGTAGTAGGTCCATAGTGATGAGGATCTTGGAGTGAAAAATCATGATTATGGTTTTGTGATTCAATATTTGTATGTTGGACATTGGGTTCAACGCTCCCTATGTGTTTCACGGCATGGACAAACGACCTCTTGTGGACCCTAACTCTGGCAATTGTAGCAAAGACTAATGCCTGTGGGTTTTGGTCTAACAACAATCATGATTCCAAAAATTGGTATCATAACAGGTTCCTTCAGTAGCAACTTAACAATTGGAAGGAAAATCTCGGAGTACAGAGATGGGAAAATCAAAGAAGCAAGACGCCAAGCGTTCAAAGGAATTTCTAGGTATTGAAATACTTTTCGATCCTATTACTGTTGATAAAGAAAATGACATAGGAAGAGTGCTATTCATGGCTAGGAATAACAAGAAGGTGAAGAGATGAACAAGATTGAATTCCAAAATGAAATTGTCAGAGCTATAAAGGAGCTTAAGGTTGGAAAAGAAAGCATCAAACATTTGGAAGCTGAATTGAAGATAGTAAAAGAACATGCTAGAAGCCTCAATAAGAAGAATGAATAATCAAATAAAATAACATTCACCACTAATAAAATGACATAACATAAAGTTATTAACTTCTAACTCCTAAGTCTTCTAATGAAAAATCAAATGGGCCTTGTCTTCACCAAAATTGGCCCCCAAAATATAGAAATAAATCATGTTCCAAAATAATTTAGGAAGGGAAATTACACCTGAATATCCTCAAATGACTTACTTTAGGCTTCTTTCCTGTGAAGACCCCCTCTAGCGTTTTCTTCCCCAATGCTCTATGAGGAGTTTTGTTTTGAATGTACATCGATCTGTTGCATGCCTCTACCCATAAAAATCTAGGAAAATCCTGGTCATACAACATAGCCTTTGCAACCCCGACTATTGTTCTGTTCTTCTTCTCCACTACTCCATTCTACTGTGGATTATATAGAGTTGTTGTTAATTTCTGCAGATGTTCTATGCTATTTCAGACTAGGGCACAAAACTGAAGAAGATAGAACATGCTAATAGATCGATAGAAGACAAGCCAAAACAGAGATAAAAAATGGTGGCGTTACGGCGATCAGCAGGATACTTCTACCAGCAAAGTCTTCAATAGGTCATTTAGCCAAGCGTGTCACACATAACCCAGAACAACCCAAACAAAGAAGAGTCCATATATATATCACAGCTCCAACGCTATCCAGAGAGAGAGAATTCCTCCACAAAAAATTGTGTCAAATGAACTCTAAGTCTCTCCAATATATAGGAATCTTTGGGGGTGTGTGACACGTCCTTTAAGACATTTAAGTCTATATTTTATTCCAGGCCGGCCTAGCACATAAGTGGAATAAATTCAAAGTACATGTTCTGCTCATCCGATCGAGATGATCTTTAGATCAATCTTACACCTCTCCGAAAGAGGAATCCAATAAAAATATTGGAATCGTCATCTGAGCAGCACAACCCGGAGTTTGGACCTAGTTGTCCAATTTTAACACTCCCTCTCAACTAGGGAGAACTCCGTCCACTAGTGCAATCCAAACATCGTGCGTCATCCCGCCGTAACTTGCTTTGCTGGCCTCTTTATTTCAAAACAAAAGTGGGTCAGTCACAAAGACATCATACTCGGCTGACAGATTCAGCCCAGAGGTCCGAAACCTCTATAGGACTCACAAAGAGTCTCCAACCAACCCGAAGTTGGTTCATCTGACCCGAAGTCAGCAGGAGGTCCGAAACCTCACTATACTTGATCCCAGATCAAGTGGTTGGACTGTGCCATCCTAGATAGAGAGTACGGCAATTTCTGATGCGTCCATTAGTCTTTGCTATTAGTCTCTAGCCTTTCCCATCTCATTGGCCAAATGAGAGGTACTTCCCATGAGCCCTGAACTCAATGGGTAGGATGCATACGGGGCATAGATAATGAGAGGTGAACCAACTCAATAATCACAACGGTGGGGTCCAAGCACACCAACAAGGTTTGGCAAGCCTAGCCTTGTGGTTGCTCATAGCTCTGAGAAAATGTCCCCAAAGCCCCCCAGAGCTCCCAGAGCTCATCGTCCAACAGGACCCTCAGAATAGGGTCGTTCCACGATACCAAGATTTTCACGGAAGGTTAGGAACATGACCTTCCCCAAGGGCATTGTGAGAATATCTGTGACCTGCTCATCAGTTCCTATATGATCGAGCCTTACGGCGCCTCATTGTACCATATCCCAGATAGTGGTATCAACATGCTTGGATCGTTCGTGGAACACGAGATTCTATGACAAGCGAATCCCCCTCTAGTTATCACAAAGGATAATGGTGGCATCTAGCACATGCTTGAACAACTCACTAAAGAGCTTTCGCAACCAAGTGACTTCACAACAGGCCATACATGTTACAATGTATTCGGCCTCAGCGGTGCTCAAGGCTACCGACTTCAGTTTCCTGCCCGAAGCAGATCTACATGTGAAGTAGCATCCATATGTGCTCTTGCGATCCACCACACTGCCAGCCCAATCGACATCGGTGTCAGCAGGTATACGCCACTCCTGGCCGATTATCTGTTGTGGTATAGTACCTCGGTGTCTCAAGAGTTTCGTGGCACCAACCCAGTGAGTGTTATGATCAACCATGTGTTGACTTAAAGTGTTCACTGCACAACATACGTCCGGACGGGTGTTCACTAAGAACATCAGGGACCCTACAAGTTGACGATACTCAGTAGGATTTGCTAACACGGGTCCAGCAACGCTACCACTCAACTTCTTAAAGTTGAGATCCATTGGAGTCGACACGAACTTGCAGTCCACCATACTAAATCTTTCCAGAAACTTCACAATGTATTTTCCTTGAGAAAGGAAAATCTTGCCAGGTCTCTACCAGACCTCCAGGCCTACACATCAGTCCTAGGTCTTTCATCTCGAACTCAGCAGCAAGCTCCCTCTTACGCTGATGAATGAGAGGGTCAGCACCTGCCAGGAAGAGGTCGTCCACATACAACACCAGAATGAGAGGCTTCTCTTTATCAACCTTGAAGTAAAGGTTCGGATCAGCATTACTACAAGTGAAGCCGAGCTTCATCAGGTAGCTATCTATCCTCTCGTACCAAGCTCTGGGTGCTTGCTTCAGCCCATAGAGGGTTTTCTTCAATCTGCGGACATGGGTGTCTCGGTCCTGGATTTCGAACCCCAGAGGATGCTCTACATACAACTTTTCCTTTATCGCACCATGCCACAAAAAACGGTCTTTACATCCATCTGATGAAGACTCCATCCTTGCGTATTAGCAAGGGCTATTGTTGATCGAATGGTGGTATATCGGGTCACAGGTGCAGGTGTGACATCATAGTCTATGCCTTCCTCATGGGCAACAAATCTTGCCTGAGCTTTTCAGCACTTTCATCAGATCCATGCTTGATTTTATGACAACACCTTTGATCTGTGGTCTAGGAACCGTATCCTAGACATCACCCTCACATCCTTGTAGACCTTGATGCTTTCCAGTTTCTTCAAATGTTCCAAGCTCATATTGTACTCATGGCTTGCTAGATACCCTTGGTATTTATATGGCTTCTTGGTTTTCCTCCGGAATTTCCCCCTCTGAAGCCATATGTCCCTGAGCCATGAGGATCTTCTTTCGTTCAGCAAAGGTATCCGCTCAGATATATTCTCCCTCTTAATGTCAGCTTCTCTTTCTCGAGAGGTCATCTATTTTAAAGGAGGGCATCCTAGACACCAGCTTGGAAAAGGATTCTTATTCTCCCACAATCAAAGCCATTCAAGACCCCAACAACGTGACTGAAGACTGCAAAAAAAATTCTCAGATCACACTTCCAAGTTTCTTAATACGCTCCACTGTAAGACTGCTATGATGAATTACATAAACATGGGTGACTGTTTATGTCACTGTCATGATGACAGTGACATAGAATGACAGATTTTAGCTCCTCAAGATTGTGGCTATAGAATCGTCATTACTATCAAATCGCTGATTACGATGTTGCCATAATTTTATCGTACCCATCACTATCTTCTTCATCATTGTCATACTGCCATATAGTACTGAGGATTTCAAACTTCATGGTCATACATATTCTGCCATATGTCACTATCAAACAGGGATAATATATCATGATTCCTTTTCTCATGATCCTGCACTGCTTCTTATTTCCCAGATCTTGTCCATTTGTCATTCTTTTGGTCATTTTAGAAGACTGCTCCTAAGGCTGCCAACATTGGCCTAACTCTATGACAAATCAACTTCTCTTGTCACTATCCCTAGGGCTTACAAATTTGCACATCTTGACAATAATCTGACCGTTTCATAATATTGCACCAGTGGCTTCTACAGTCAACCCTGTGAAGATCCTTCTAATTTCATTTAAAGACACTGCTTCTTAGGGCTTCCAGATCTGCCCAACTGCAGTTGATGGTTGACTGATCTAGAGCTTTCAATTTTCAGATCTCAGTTCAGCAATTTGTCTTCTAAATTGCACAGATTTAGGAACCAATCTAGCAGATGTTCCAAACACTGAATTTACCCTTATAGATGCTAGTCCATACCTTATATGACACTTTTCTTTTACGCAGATCTAGCATAGTCATAAGTGCACATCAATCATTGATGTTCATCACCATACCTCATCTTGATTTCTCCTCTTCAAGGTAACCTGTACACATCCGCCCTCTTGGCCCTTCTAATCACAGTGCACAACATATAAACTGCGTACAGAGCCTTCACATCTAGAGATTTGAGTGAAAAATATTACAGATGACTTCCTTAGAGATGAATTTTGATGATGATGATCAATAATTTGCAGGCCATGATGGATACAAGTAGCCAAGAAATCAATTGCAGAAGTGACAATTTTATCAAACTGTTCAGAAGACTGAATATAATAATTATTTTGCAGGGACTGTCCAAATAATTCAGATCCCTGGTTTGAGTTTCCTTCCTGTCGTGGAGAAGATACATGTGGTTTTAAATGACACAGTGAGTCATCTTTTCCGAGGTTTTGGAGTGACAGTTCATTATACTGCTGCAATCCAAGTTCTTTGAATTTTCCGCAGCCAATACTTCTTCAATAAGACCGAGATTCCAACCTTCAACAAAGGCTTCATTGAATTTTGTATACTGCTGTGATTCACTGTTAGGGCATTTTGCAGGCATAGAAAATAAACGTTCGTGACTTCAGAATTCTCAATTCGATTCAATGTTCTCGACCCTTCACTCACAAAAAAGGCGCGACATGCAATCGTTAACCTTGAAATCGATAATTCACTGCGCTCTTGGTCTCGGCTTCCCGACAGAAAGCATTTCAGATTCACGAAATTAATGGGTTGCTCAAAAAAAATAATAATGCCCTTTTTACGACGATGGCGCCTGTAGCGATCGACTCAGAATTCGATCAAATAATGGGCTCAGTCCTTCTAACAGCTGACACTTCTCTGAAGCGCACAATGTGAATCACGCCCCTGTTCGATTCGGAATGTCGTCTAGTGGAAGTAGGCATTTTAGTCATTCCTTGGTGGCAGAGAACCTAGACGTATTGAATGATTCCCACCGACAGCTTTTGTGGCCCTTGATTTTTTGCTTCGGCCTCCTCTGCACTAACAATGCTTAGGTGTCTAACCCCAATGATTTTCCAGTCTGAAATACATTCCTCGCAGAGGCAACTATAATTTACGGAAAATCATTCCACTCTCCTTCCCAGAAATACATGACCCGGGACGACAACGTACTCTTGCTAAAATTGCCATAATTGTGCAAAACAACTTTTCTAGAACAACAATATTATAAATCTCCGAAGCACGCATTTAGAGGTCAGTCGCTGTAACCCCCTTCAACCTCGGTGGCTTCCAATATTGATCGTCAGAGAATAATGGCGTATTCTTTTTTTTAATCGCCGGCCTCTTGTTGAGCATAAACATAAGTACGAAAAAGAAACAATATTGTGGTGAGCCAGCGACGGTCGGGAAAAATAAAGTGAATGCGGGTGAGAAGGGTACTGAGAAAATACTGTCCATTGTCCACGGCCTGCTTCTGCTAAACTTTGGGATCCAATGTATATATTGCAATTTCTCCATAGCATTCGAAAGCCTGTGTCTTACAGCGTTTAGTTGGTCGCGTTGGTTTAGTTATCGCAGAAGAAGAGAATGCAGTTGAAATGCTGCACATCGACTTGCACACTTTCCTTCTTCTTCTTCTTCTTCTTCTTTTTTTTTTTTTTAAAAATTGCATGCTTAAATCTGCACGCTGTCACTTGCTGTGGTATGGTCTGCGGCTTACCACACTTTTTTTTTTTTTTTTTTGAGGCTAATGGCACCCTTAATTGCCCTTAGAATAATCCATATCTCGCTGCTCTAGATAAGCTGGGCGTTGTCTTCTCCTAGCTCTGATACCATGTTAATTTCTGCAGATGTTCTATGCTATTTCAGATTAGGGCACAAAACTGAAGAAGATAGAACATGCTAATAGATCGATAGAAGACAAGCCAAAACAGAGATAAAAAATGGTGGCGTTATGACGATCAGCAGGATACTTCTACCAGCAAAGTCTTCAATAGGCCATTTAGCCAAGCGTGTCACACATAACCCAGAACAACCCAAACAAAGAATAGTCCATATATATATCACAGCTCCAACGCTATCCAGAGAGAGAGAATTCCTCCACAAAAAATTGTGTCAAATGAACTCTAAGTCTCTCCAATATATAGGAATCTTTGGGGGTGTGAGACACGTCCTTTAAGACATTTAAGTCTATATTTTATTCCAGGCCGACCTAGCACATAAGTGGAATAAATTCAAAGTACATGTTCTGCTCATCTGATCGAAATGATCTTTAGATCAGTCTTACACCTCTCCGAAAGAGGAATCCAATAAAAATATTGGGATCGTCATCTGAGCAGCACAACCCAGAGTTTGGCCTAGTTGTCCAATTTTAACAGTTGTCCATTGCATTTTGATGCCTTTGTTATGAATCTAATTCATAACTTAAGTATCAAATATAGTCATTAATAGAATAAATAGAATAAATGTAATTACTAAATAATCAGTTAGGATTATGTTAAGTAATGATTAGTTAACTGAAAAGGCATGTCTAAAAGACATGCCTGTTCATGAAAAGGTACCTGCATAGGTATAAAAGCGGGACCTCATTGTAATCATTCAATCATGTCATATCTTATTAATAAAATATTATTATAAATACCCCGTGTATTTTTATAATTAAAAGCTAATTTCTGCTATCAAGTCTACAAGCATACAAGTCTGCTACTACAGTATTCAAGATCTATAACTTCCGCTGTTACAGTGGTATCGGAGCCATATTGAACACAGGCTAAAGGAATGGCACACAGCGTCGTTCTACAAGCCTACGAACGTAGTTTACAAGCTCAAGCACATTATTTACCATATAATGTGCCATTACGTGAAAAGCCCGAAATAATTAGAAAAGTTCTAGAAAAGGTTGAGCACTTAGAGAAGTTATGTGCAGAATTTTCTGCAATAGTCCATAATAAAGAAAATGAAAAATGTTGTAAAAATAATAAAGCAGTTAGTTTTTCTGAAGGGAAATCAAGTAAAAAATCCATGGAAAAGTCAACTAAATATATTCCCCCACCAAGGCGTAATAAAAGTAAAAAAGTAGAGAATTGTTGGAAATGTGGAGACATATACTTCACAGGACATAAATGTGCAATTCAAAAACCTTATAACTGTGAAGCAGATTATAATGATGATGTAAATGTTAAATGTAAAAAAAATCCTGCTAGCCGGAAAACTATTAAAGAAGCTGGAAAAAGTAATGAACAACAGAGTGTTTCATCCTCTGTTTTGAAGGAAACTTGTGAAGAAACACAAAAAGATGAAGATGAAGCTGGTCTTGAGAAGGATCCAAATCAAGTTGATTCTGCTAGTCGAAAGACTGTTGAAGAATACACTAATGATTTTGAAATCTGCCATTTGAGTTCTGGAGATGGAAAACAGGAATACAGTGGGATTGAAGCAACTCCCATGTCTCAGGCAGAGTTGTCAACTTCAGTAGGTGCTGAACAATCTGCTTTTCATGGTTGTGATGGTTCCAGCACAAATTTTGTTAATGAGAAGGGGTTGTTGATGCCTCCTCCAAGGCCTGGTTATTCTGTGGCTTACGGAAACAGTGAAACTTATAATGTAACTGTAGACAGAGAACAATATAATAGTCCTGAATTTGTCACTAAATATAAAGATGCAAAATTCTTCATCATTAAATCCTACAGTGAAGACAATAGTTATAAAAGCATTTTCGGTGGTGTAATGCAAATGTCAATTTTCAAACCTTCCATCGTTCTGATCATTCAACTCAACAGATTTGCTATGGATGATGATGGTTCTAGGATTAAAATAAATTGGAATATTAGCCTTAACCAACGCTTGGCACTTGATAACCATTTGTCAAAAGGTGCTGATTATAAGGAGAAGTATCATATTAATATAGACTATTATAGTCTATTTGCCACCATTATCCATTCAGGATTCTCCCAGGACTTTGGACATTATTATGCCTATGTGAAGAACCTGCAAAATGATAGCTGGCATCGCTGCAATGATGCGAATGTCTCTCCAGTCTCCGAACAGGAGGTGTTATCGGATCAGCAGGTCTATTTCTTTTTCTTTATTCGCAGAGAAAGTGACTGCAATGGTGCTGGTACAGTGCCCACAGCTGTACATGATGAGATGGGTTTAGTCAACTTACTCTACGAATTCCAGAAATATAAAAATGAGGAAAATCTGTACTGGTATCACGACGCTGAGGACATAATTATCAGTCATGGTGAAGTAATAGAAGCTTTATCTTCTGTACTCGTCATGAGCAAAGGCATTTTCCGGAAATTGTTCGACGTGATCATCAAGGTCTGGGTGGCAGAGAAAGGATTGAAGCAGCCTGAACTGTCAAAATCAATGGCTAGGTTAGTGTGGCCAATTCCCGAAAAGATAAATAATGCACAGCACCGTTATTGATTGCGTACAATTTCTTCTGTACTCGATTCCAGGCCTGGCAATAGTCGTGAGGAGGAGGAGCATGATGATGATGAGTATAATGATGATGATGAGTATAATGACTACATCGAAGGTTCGTTAGAAGTGGTGACCCGTGCAGGGCTCGTGAAACCGGTGTTTGAGTTATTGTACTACGCAATGCTGGCCGACGGGGGAAGAGAGGAAGACCCCTTGGGATGGGTTGCAAGGGGAAGGACGGTATCGGAAGAAGACGAAGAACACATGATTATGACGTGCTTTGAGATTCTTTGTTTCCTCAGTTCGGGTACCATTGGGCGTCTGGAGATGGTTAGACTTATGAAACGCAGCGGTTTTAGATATTTCAATGCTTTCTGCGCAGGTATCGCACTAGTCATTAGAACTGACACTGTGGAATCTCATGTAATACCGGCGTTATCGGTTCTTTGCAACCTGTTGGAAAATACTCGTTATACTGATCAGATGATGAGAGCAGAGGGCCAGGGGTTTGATGAATTGAAAGAATTTGTCGACGATCTCATCAATTACAAGAAATCGGGGATATTAAGTACCGGCAAACCAAGCACTGGGGAAACCACGCAGGACGCGATGTTGAAGGACCTGCTAACCTCTTTCATATGCAAATTATCAGACGGCAATGGCAGCGTTTCTTATTCTGGCAAATTCCTCCAGAATGCCGTCATGAATTTTGTAATATCCGGCCGGGACACTTCGGGCGTGGCCCTCATCCCAGAAATTATTTCCGAATCACATGGAAATTTCTTGGACACAGAGAAGCCATTAACTCAAATGGAGCTGCAGGGCTGCGTATATTTACGGGCGGCCTTATCTGAAACATTGAGGCTGTATCCCTCTGTCCCGATCGATTACCAGGGCGATGGTGATGGAAGCGCTGGAAGCAAAAGCCGTCCCATCATGTATCGAGAGATTTATTGCTTTGAAGTTCATTTTGCAGTAAATGACTGCTACTGCTACTGCTCGTCCGACGACAGAATTCTATTCCGGCCCAACTCTAGCTCGGTATACAGAGGCGGCCCATTGAACCAGATGAATTCATTTTCCGTGCCCTTTGAAACCGTAATCCAGAATCGGCTTTCATGCATTTTTCCTTATACAAGCTTCGCGAAACCAATGCCACGAAACAATGAAAAGCCACGGAGGACACAACGTTAGGAAACTATTAGTTATAAACTAATAAAACAGAAGTTTAATAATTAAGTTCTTTATAAATTTATTAAAGTTACTTTATAATTTATAAAGTTACTTTATTAAAAAAAAAAAAAAAAAAATTTATAAAGTTACTTAATGATACAAAACAAAATTATTAATTTAATTAATTAAAAGTACTATTTAATTAATTAAATTAATGGAAATAAAAAAGAGAAAATAAAATATATATATATAGGAGTTAAATATTAAATATATATATATTCAAGGAAGGAAAAAAGTTATTATTGGAAGGGAAAAAAAAAGAAAA
The DNA here is from genome assembly GCA_034641835.2 of Pinus albicaulis. NCBI lineage: Eukaryota > Viridiplantae > Streptophyta > Pinopsida > Pinales > Pinaceae > Pinus > Pinus albicaulis. The sequence continues at coordinate 1,042,490,815 of CM076572.1, forward strand.
AATGAGAACATGGATTTAGGACGATGTGAAAAGCACAAGGAAGGTACCAGTGACATGCTTAGCAGATAATTTCAAGTAAAGGAAAGTGTCGAAAAGTTAAGCTTTGAGGTCAAAGCTTTTCGAAGAAGGAGGCAATGTTATGAATCTAATTCATAACTTAAGTATCAAATATAGTCATTAATAGAATAAATAGAATAAATGTAATTACTAAATAATCAGTTAGGATTATTATATAATAGATATACTGAAAAAGTGTCTGTGATATGCTCGTTTTGCGAAAAGGTACTCAAGATAGGTCTAAAGCTATGACCTCATTGTAATCATTCAATCATGTCATATCTTATTAATAAAATATTATTATAAATACCCCGTGTATTTTTATAATTAAAAGCTAATTTCTGCTATCAAGTCTACAAGCATACAAGTCTGCTACTACAGTATTCAAGATCTATAACTTCCGCTGTTACAGCCTTCCCTCGCGTAGAAGTATGTGAAGTCTTTATCCGTGTATTCTCCACCATTATCCAAATGTAGTACCTTGATATTTTTCCATGTCATGTTTTCTACTAGAGCCTTGAATTCTCTGAACCGATCAAAGACCTTATTTTTGGTCTTTAAGAAATAGATCCAAGTCTTCCTGGAATGATCATCAATAAAGGTGAAAAATTATTTGCCACTGCTAAGAGCTCTAGTGGACATAAGGCCACAAATATCTGAGGGTATCAAACCCAACACGCCATTTTCTCTGTTATCACTTTTGGGAAATGCTGCCTTTGTGTAATTCCCAAGTACGCATCGTCTACACACATCATCGTGCTTTGTGTTGAGAACCGGAACTCCTGTTACAGTTTCTTTGAGCATCCTAAGTGCTCCATGGTGTATATGTCTCATCCTCCTGTGCCATATTTCGTTCAGCTCCTTCCCACTACTATTATCACTGCCTATCAGTGCCATTGAAGAATCGATTTGTAGCCTATACAACCTGTTGCTCCGAGCTCCAATTTGTATCACCTTCTTCCAACTAGAGTGTTTGACATACACTTTCTTTCCTGTGAAGTGTACATCGTACCCCTTGTCTTGTAATTGGGACACTGAAATTAGGTTCATACACAATCCTGGCACATGTAGTACATTAGTAGCACTGGTGTTGGTTCCTGTTTCTATCTGAAATTGTATGGTGCCTCTCCCTACCAGAGTACACTTAGTTTTGTTGTCCATAGTGATCTGGAAGTCCATCTGTTACTCCTGGTAGCTAGAGAAATATTCTCTAACTCATGTAATATGAGTTGAAGTTGCACTATCAATATACTAGACACCAGATGATGTTGAACTTGACAAGCACGTGAACTCATCCTGCAACCTGGAAGATAATTCTAAGGCTTCTTGATTGTTAATTCTATCCATGATTTTATTTTATTTCTCCTTTCCTTCCCAATGCTGATTTTGCTGCTGCAAAATACTACGTCCCAGCTGAAGATCTGCTCTACAAGGAAAATATTGTTGCTCCCTCTACCTCTAACAATCATTGATCTAGAAAATTTATTCTCTGTCGACTCTCTCAGAGAAATAATTTTTCCTCAAAAATTTGCGCTCCTAGCCAGTGGACTGCGTAACCTCCTGGGGTTTCGAGCAACTGCTCACGCAATGCTTCGAATCTCCCTCTCCCTTTCTGCAACTGAGCTCTTCCTGCTTCTATCAGCACTCTGATACCATGTGAAAAAACTGAAATCCAGAATCCTACTCCAACAACTGGTAATGTTTCTTCTATTTGTTGAATTAACTAAACAAATTACTTGCAGTTTCCTACAACAAATATCGAAATATATACACTGCAGCCTTCACAAATAAAATATTGTGAAAGAAAATAAATGTTGGAAAATTAGAGAAATTCTAGCACACACAAAGATATTGATTTTAGACAATTGTTCTTGGAAAAACCCAATGCGAGAAAACCGATGCAACAGATGAGGGTTTCTTTATTAATCTTCAACAGTAATTCAAGTACAAGAATTCAGACAGCAAAATAGAGGAAAAATAATGAGAAATTTAGTGACAAATTCCTCACTCTCTACAACAATTCTCTGACCCTGAAACAGACCCTCTGCCCATACGCTGGTCTCACTGCATCACCCTCTACGTAGTGCTCTGATGTACTGCGTCTTTTCTCACACTGGCCCTTCCTGAATTCGTCCTGCACTTCCAGATCATTGCTGATACCCTCTCTCTTTCTCACCTGCAACTCACCCACTGGCTCTATCTCCTCTGTTGAACTTCAGTCTTTGAGAAAATCGATCTGCTTAGGCCACTGAGTATCTGCACTAGTGTGTTCTCCATCTATCCATCGAATTCTTGTTATAATCTTATGTTGGAGCACCAACGACCAAGATTAAAACATAATCAATGGCTTAGATTATTTCCTTGTCGATCTGTGTAAGTTTTTATAACATTCACACCATGACTTAATTAATTCTGATTAATTAATCATATTTCCTAAGTTTAGACTTAGGAAATATTAAAAATTGATTAATAAATCTAATTAAGTCGTCTCTAGGTGGAGTTTCCAAAAACGATTTCTGGGTATTGGAGAATACATATATTCTAGCCTCTCCACCCAATATTGTGGCTAGAACACATCTTATGCTACAAAAAAAACTAACACTCAGATGTCAGAAGCCTGAGGAGGAGATTGAGCTAGACGTTGAGGGCACACAGGAGTGCGAAGATCAGGTAGACATACCTAGTGTGACGTGGGTGTCACCCTTTTTGGAGATCCCTTTGATAGCTTCGACTGGAACCTTGGTGGAGACTGCTGAGCATACACCTGTAGGGCCATCTTTTGAGGATGCATTTGTTGATGAGGCACTCAAAGTTGTGATAGAGTTTCCAGATGATGACCACCTACAACAGGTTGATGAGGGGCCAGGAGACACAGAGGTATCCAGAGTTGTGATTGAGTTTACATATGATAGTTTCCCACAACAGGTTCGACAGCTCCAGGCCGATCTTCTAGCATTGAAAAGGAAGGCCACGACAGTTCGAAAGTCCATTCTATAATAGAATGAGGAGCTAGAGGGGATGGAAGTAGTTTGTGCCAACTCAGTGGCACAACTACTCGCGTTGGGGAACGGTTGGATTCCCTAGCAACACAGCTAGAGGAGTATTGACTTGTGGTAGCATCAAATGTGCTCTAAGCCTCAAAATTTGTGGAGAGGCTTAGACACATGCATTCCAAATAACACAAATTGTTTTAGGAAATTCCACCTGGAAATAGTTCTATTTGATAAATTAATTATTTTTAATGAGGACCCTATGTCTAATTTAGGAAATTAAAATAATTAATGGGTATTAATCTAAATTGTGGGTGTAACTTCTAGAAAAAGCAGATAAAGTCAAAATATAATCTTAAATGTTTATTGGAGATCTAATCTCGGCCATTGAAGTCTCAACGAGAAAACTATAAAGGAAGGCTTGAGGGTCATTTGGAAGACACACCAAAATGATCAAGTGATCGATTTCTTTAGTGAGCAGTGCTTAGGGAGAAACTTCAATCTAGAGATCTTTCGCAAAGAGGGGCAAAGACAATATCGAGAGAGAAATCTTTCTCAGCCGGAGAATCATCAACAAAGAAGGGCATAGAGAGATCGAATAGCTCCTGTGCAAAGCTAGAGAGGCTGACGCAGAGCCACGCAAGGATATGTAGAGGCTATGCAGAGGGCTAGAGGAAATACGAAGGGTTTGCTGAAGATTTGATTTCAGAAGCCGAGATCTGGGGTGTGAGACAAGGAGGCAGATATTGAATTTTCTAGAGAGCAGATCGATCCAGAAACTGAGTGACGTAGTGCCAAAGAGAGGTGACGCTGGGACCACAAAGAGGCAGTGCAGATCCTGTCAAAGGCACATCATTCAGTGGCCAAATCAACCGGGATTTCCAATCATAGTGTAAGGTAGCCTCACTAATCTTTCTGTCAATCATATTCTCTGCAACTGAATTGTCCGGAGTGACATTGAGAGATGTATTCAGAATTTACTGCTGCTTAATAATAAAACCCTCAGATCTACTACACCAGTTTTCCCGCATTGAGTTTTTTCGGGGACATTTGTGTAAAAATTATGGTGTCTTGAGTGATGTTTTTCTTTTGTTCAGTTCCCTGTTTCCGAATCTACATTTAATTAAGTGAAGGTTGCTTCAGTAATTGCTTCAATATTTTGAGAAGAAATCTGCAAATAACTTGTTAATATAAATTACAAGTAGAAGTAATTCAGTTTGTTGTAGTAGGATTCGAGATCTAGGACTTGAAATTTTCACATGGTATCAGAGCTTGTGGAGCATTGCAAGTGGAACAGGAAGAGCATATCCAACACTGAGAAGGAGGCCGAATAGTTGTAGAAAGAAGAGTTTGAATCCCCAAAGGGATTGCGCAGTACAGGCTTGGAGGGCTGAAATTTATGGGAAAGTCTCTCTCTAAGTGAGTTGGCAGAGAGGTAAGACTTCTAGATCAAGATTTTGTGGAGCCAAAGGGAGCAGCGCAGAGTTGGTGGGACGTAGTTTTCTTTAAGAAAAATTTGTTTTGTTGGCCAGAAAGTCGTCATAAAAGGAAGTAGAAGCACAGTGAGGGAATTTTCTTCCTCAAGGAGTTCCTAGCCGGGGAATTCCATTTTCCGAGATCTGAGCAGCAAATTCGAGTGGATGATTTACCACCTCTAGCAAGGAGTGCGTAAGCCAATCCAACACTGCCCAAAGGGGGAAAAGAGGCATCTGGTTTGACATTTTCTTGATGGCCATGGCAACTCACAGGCTTAGAGATCAGGACTGGTTGGAGGGGGCCTCCAACTATGTAATCTGGAAGGGGAGAATCACATGCCTTCTAGATGAATACGATCTCAAGATTTTCGTGACGAGTACGATAGATATCCCTACAAATCCAGATTCGTTGAAGAAGTACAAATCCGACATGGAAAAGGCTAAAAGGCTGCTCCTTTATGGAGTCAAAGATCATATTGTGTCCCATATAGATGGTAAGGACACAACCAGGAAGATGTGGGAAGCCTTGGCAGCGCTGTATGAAGGATCTTCTGAGCAGTGGAAGATGTACTTAGAGCAGAAACTGAGGATGGTGCAGATGCAGAAATGGGAGCATATTGTTTCGTTCCTGTCTAGACTTCAGGAAACCCATGATCAACTAGCAGTAGTGGGGTCCACCCCTTCTCTTACAGTAATGGTGAGACTTGCTCTTAACGCAGTGACTGAAGAATGGCAGGTGTTCGTCCAGAGCATCCTGGGCAGAGGAACCTTACCGAGTTGGGAAGAGATGTGGGCTTCTCTTCAACAAGAAGAGCTAAGGAGGGACCTGGTCAAGTGTAAACTTGACGACAACAATGGCAACAGGTCGAAGGTGAAGAAGGAGGAGGAAGAAAATGCAACCATTGCATCCATGGGGCAGCAGGAGCAGTGGAGACGTTAGAAATATGTCTTGAAGATAAAGTGCTTCATGTGTGGTGGACTTGGTCACTACGCTACCCAGTGTCCTTTGAAGAAAAAAGACAAGGATGAGAAGCACGATCTAAAGGTTGCGTCCGCGAAGATCGAGAAGGATGAATATGCCATAAGTGCCCACGCATCTCCAGGAGGGAGATGGAGTGACATTGAGCTTTAAATTCGCAAGAACTTCAGTTGGGAAGGATCCTTGAGGAGTCCACCTCTTGGATCATGACCTTGCTACGGGTGCCCACGATCAGCAGTAGCATGTTGGAGGAGTTTTTAGTGGTGCAAAGGAATGTTGGAGCGACATATGCAGTGGTTAGCAACGCCAGAATTTGAGCAGCGCAGAGCAGAGTTGCAACAATGCAAAGGGACGCAGTGAAATGCTTGAGAGGGACAGCGTGGGATTAGCAGTGGTCAGAGTTTCATCATCAAGATGCATCCTGAACACTTGTTCAGAATTTTGGATGTTTTTCAATCGCTTCTCTCAGCAGCTGAGTTGCAGTGGCAGTGTTAGCAGCAAATGCAACGTTTGAGAGGGAGATGCAATATAGATGCAATGTTGATCGTGGCTGGGTCAACAACAGTATAGTTGCCACAACAGCGCAGTGGTTGGTGAGCAAGATGTCAGACATCAACAGCGCAAAGGGAGATGCTTCATAGTCAGAGCATTGTGCAACACGACATATTTGCTAGAGCACATTCCTTGCTAAGAGGGAGTGTTGATTTGTGGTAGCATCGGATGTGCTCTAAGTCTCAAACTTTGTGGAGAGGCTTAGACACATGCATTCCATATAACCCATAAATTGTTTTGGGAAATTCCACTCGAAAACAGTTTTATTTGATAAATTAATTATTTTTAATGAGTACCCTAAGTCTAACTTAGGAAATTAAAATAATTAATGGGTATTAATCTAAACTGTGGGTGTAACTTCTAGAAAAAGCAAATCAAGTCAAAATATAATCTTAGACATTAATTGGAGATCTAATCTCGGTCATTGAAGTCTCAACAAGAAGACTATAAAGGAAGGCTTGAGGGTCATTTGGAAGACACACCGAAAGTATCAAGTGATCGATTTATTTAGTGAGCAGTCAGTGGTCAGGGAGAAACTTCGATCTAGAGATCTTTCGTAGAGAGGGGCAGAGATAGTATCCAGAGAGAAATATTTCTCAGCCGGCGAATCATCAGCAAAGAAGGGAAGAGAGATATCTAGCAGCTCTTGCACAGAGCCAGAGAGGTTGACGTAGAGCCATGCAGGGCTACGCAGAGGTCCAGAGGAAATCCGAAGGGTTTGCTGAAGATTTGATTTCAGAAGCCAGGAGCTGAGGTGTGAGACTGGGAGGCAGAGATCGAATTTTCTGGAGAGTAGATTGTTCTAGAAACTGAGTGACGAAGTTCCCAAGAGAGGTAACGCTGGGACTGTGCAGTGACTATGCAAAGGCAGCATAGAGCCTGTAAGAGGCACATCATTCAGTGGCCGGATTAGCCGGGATTTCCATTGATAGTGTGAGGTAACTTCACTTATCTTTCTATTAGTCATATTCTATGTTACTGAATTGTCTGAAGTGACATTTAGCGATGTATTCGGAATTTACTGTTGCTTGATAATAAAACCCTCAGATTTGTTGCACTAATTTTCCTGCATTGGGTTTTTCTGGGGACATTTGTCCAAAAATAATGGTGTCTTGTGTGATGCTTTTCTTTTGCTCAGTTTCTTGTTTCCGCAAATAAATTTAATTAAGTGAAGGTTGCTTCAGTAATTGCTTCAGTATTTTCAGAAGAAATCTGCAAATAACTTGTTAATCTAAATTTACAAGTAGGAGAAGTAATTCAGTTTGCTGCAGTAGGATTCCAAATCTATGACTTGGAATTTTCACAAGGATTACACCTTGGAGCATTAGAGCAACCCTCTTCGAGCATATATAGATGGGGATTGTAGCACTAATAGTTTATCTGTGCACATCGCCAGGAGAGAGGCAGAGTTACTCAGTCAGATTATATGTGCTAACCAGACTAGCAAGACGAGGTGACATGAGCTGCGTAGGGTGCAAAATTCGCAGGATCGAGGGTTTGTTCTGTGTACGGGTGTTCGTGCATTTGATCCTTCCCTTGGGGTTGGATGGCGATAGATTCTGAACTGGTACCCGACAAAGTGGTCTAGCCTTGTAGAGATGATCGTAGTCCAGAGTGAAGCTTAGCAGGAGCTATCAGACATTGGAGATGTTGGAGGCGTAGGTTGGCATTGGGATCTAGGTGGGGTTTCCTATCATATATCTGGGATGTAGGATTGCTATGGCATTGGTGGGATAGTGAAATTAGTGACTGAGTGCACTCATTCCTAGGGGGAGTTTCAGTTGGCACTAGTAGTCAGGGGGTTCGTGAGCTGAACCCATGGGTTCTTTGGGCATGTTGGATGCACATGGAGTCACAGGGAGAGTAGCATACTCTGGCAGGCATTGGCTAGAGGATGTGCCATCAATAGGCCACTAGACAACGCGCTGTATGGAGATAGTTCTCTCTCATGGGCACATTGGACACAAGTGCCATGGAGGCTAGGCACAGTAGTGTCATTCCCATTAGCATGTGAGGAGATAGACCACTTAGGTCTACCAGGGCAGATGAGGAGAGGTAGCCCACATCATGGTGGGGTCACTAGCAGAGTCATGGATGTATTGACACATGTGGGATGGCCGATGATGCAGGGTGGTGTAGCAGTTGGCATAGTTGTTTAGTGGTTCATAGAGTCATACCACGGAGTTCAGTGTTATGGAGAGGAGCACAGAGGTGTATGGTGGATTGTCTAGTTGTGCGGGTGTGTACTATGGAGTAGGAGCAACTCACACCACCTCGAGGTCTCGCATGGAATGACAACTAAATCATCACAGGAGGGTTATCGAATGATACAAGATGATATGGCAGCTGGTAGTGGTGTCTAGCAATGCACAGAGGGGTGTAATTGGGTGCAAGCATGTGCCAAGGGGCCCAAAGATACACATTTATATGCAGGGGAACGCAGGGATGCTTGGCTGCAGGTAGTGATGCATAACGCTAGCCATTGGGGTTTTGGAGCGTCACCTCCAAGGAGACCGTCTGATAGAGGTGACCGACATGACGGTTGGTGTAACTCACCCTAGATCGATGAGGATCCAAATGAGCATCATTTGATGTCAATTGTGCGTCGGTCTCACCACATTGTTTGCAGGTGCAACGGAGTCGAATGTTTTTGCTTGATGAATTCCATGCGAACAGTAGGATCCAGGAGGCTTGCTCAAGACAGTTAGTTGGGGCACAGAGTCTCCAAAGAGAGACTTCTCACCGGTGGCATTTGGTCAGGGCACGAGTTGACAAGTACAGGTCTAGGGAGTGCGTGGTTTGCTGGAGAGGTAGCGTATGCTCCACTATTGAGTTCACACTTAGGGAGGTGACCGTGAGCGAGCTGCAGGGGACACTTTCGGAAAGACAACCCGAGTTGTTATGTGAGCATGAGGTATGGGGAATGATAGTCCTCATCAGCGGGTAGATATCTGGGCTCCAAGTAGTACTCGGGTACAACGATAGGAGTTGGGATAATAGATTTCGCTATGCGGTCTGGCAAGAGGAGAGCAGTTCATCATACGCGAGACAAATTCTTGATGTTGAGTGCCCATCCATGGGATACGTATAGGGGCTAGAGATGAGGCATAAAGCGATCCCAACAACTAGCAACATGTCACAACAACAGGCATTGGGAATTGGGAGTTGTGGACCTCTAGTATGGTCATGGGATTCAGGGATCTAGTTGATGTGGAGGACACTCCATTACTTAGTGAGTACGGTCAAGATAGTCGATGATCCAGTTCATTATCAGGTTGACACATGGGGGATCATCGGGGTTTTCATCATATGGCGAGGCAAGTGGTTGTTTAGGATTGGGGCCAACCATAGAGTGATAGGCATGGGCATTGTTGAGTCCCCTTGGCAAGTTGGGAATAGCCTCGATCATCACATATATTATGGCCGAGAGTTGCAGAAGATGAGGCTCTGGTATGAGCATGTTAGACAATTAGTCATGACTAGAGTGTTGCAGGGTCTGCAATATAGTTCCTTCTCGCGATGGGCATGGGACCTTGGCATCACAGTACTTGACAATTCAACAACCCTTGGGAGTGAGTTGGGTTCGACCGGGGGATATCATTCTGACCTTCCATTGGATTTTAGTGATTCTTTGTTGGTGTGGGGAACTTCACCAAAATGGAGGGATGATCAGCAGGGGGAGTTTAGGGGAAGGTTGTGCAGGGAAGGATTTATTTCCATAAGAGTTGGATTGTATCTTCAGGTGCCCACCCTTGGAGTACATGAGATGCATGACTTAGTAGAGTAGTTGCATGTGGAGACAGATAGGACTTTATATGATCATGATGCTCTATTTACTAATGGTATGCGGTGGGCTTCGGGTGCCTATACCAGGTTTGTTAATTTTGGACAACTAGGTCCAAACTCCATGTTGTGATGCTGAGATGAAGATGCCAATATTTTTATTGGATTCCTCTTTCGGAGAGGTGCAAGATCGATCTAAATATCATCTTGATCTGATGAGCAAAACATTTATTTTGAATTAAATCCACTTATGTGCAAGGTCGGCCAGAATTGAAATGTAAGCTTGAAGCCCCAACAAATGTGTCACACACCCTCACTGATGGATATATATAGGTCAACATTGGAGGTCATTTTCACTCATCACATCATCACACATTCTCTCTCATCATCTGATTGGTTCGATCACCTTGGAGGCTCTTCTTCTCTCACACGTGGGAAATTTCAGCGAAGGAAGATTTTTGTTTTGACCTAAGGTTTCAGTGCAGATTTGACCAGCGTTGACTTTGGTCAACGCATGGTCAAACTTGCTCAAAATTCTGATTTTTGAAGTCCACATTTATTGGCACAGAAATCGAGGTTGATTGTTGACTTTGACAGGGCTGCGTTGACTTTTTGTTGCAGTTGTTTTGCGTTGACCGTTGACTAGGACAACATTGACTTTCATTGACTTTGGGTTGACTGATATAGCTGTCCGAGAGGGTTGTGTGACACTTCTGGTTGGCTGACCGTATTGAGACTTTGCTAGTTGAAGCATCCTGCTGACCGCCATAACGCACCACAACACATATATTTTACTGATCAAGTTAAGTGTATTTTTGGCTTGTCTTCTATCAATCTATTGGTATGTTCTATCAGCATTTTACTTTCTTGTTTATGTGATTGTTGTTTGATATTGGGGATAAAAGTAAAGTTGCATCAAGCATAGAACATCTACAAAAATTTACATGGGATCAGAGCTGAGGTGAAGACAAAGCCCAAGTTTGTAACAATCACTGAAGAAGAGCATGGGTACCTCAAACTATAATGGCTTTAAAGTTGATGATAAATTGACTGGGAAGGAAGACTTCCATGCCTGGAAGATGACTTTGGATCTTATGTTGGAAGACCAAGATGTCATGGATTATGTGCAAGGTAAAATCCAAGAGCCTCCATCCACTGCACCTGCTGCCACCAAGTCAAAATATAAGAAGTGGGAAATCAAAGCAAAGATGATGATCAGGGACTCAATTCACAAGAGTCTGGTTGCCTACATCTCTGAGTTGGGCACATCCAAGGAGATGTATGATAAGTTGGTCAACATGTTCAAGGCTAACAATGAAAATCAAGTCCTTTTCTTCAAGAACCAACTGAAGAATCTAAAGAAAGGCAGGGATGAATCCGTTCAATCTTATTTTCTGAAGTTGATCGAAATAAAAAATAATCTTCTAGCCATTGGGGAGACAATAGCTGATCGAGAAATGGTTCTCATTGCACCTAGAGGTCTCTCCTCCGAATGGCATGTATTCAATACTCCCATTCTCAATAACAATGTGATACCTGATTTTGACAAAGTACTATCGAGATGCGTACAAGAAGAGCCAAGGATGAAGGAATATGAAAATGAAGGAAATGCTGCCTTCATTGCTCATGCTAAGGAGAAGAACAATAGTGGTCAGAGGAATAAAGGAAGAGCAAGGGCCCAAGGAAAGAAAGGCAAATGTTACAATGTCACAAGACCGGCCACTATGCTAGAGAATGCCCTTTCAAGAAGGATTCTCCTGATGATGATGATAACAACAACAACCGGAGGAATGGCAATGAAAGGAACAACAGGTTCAAAGGAAAGAGGAAGGCCCCCTCTGGTGGAAATGGGAAACCTTTCAAAAGATCGAGAAATTCCAGGTATGAGGAATCTAATGTTGTTGATGATAAAAGAAATGAATTCATTCTTGTATCTGCCCTCTCTGCTACATCTCCACCCGACACTATGGATGTCTGGTTGATAGATAGTGGTGCCTCAAGGCACATCACTGGGTTCAAAGAAGCACTTTCTGATATGGTTGAGAAGGATGTTAATTTGAAAATTATCCTTGGAGATAATGCCACATATCCCGTGAAAGGGACAGGGACTGTGACCCTCCACTTGTCTCAAGGTCAATTCCTCCGCTTGCAGGATGTATTATATGTACTTGATTTGAAGAAGAACCTTGTGTCTATTTCGGCCATGGAAGACAAAGGTTTCAATGTGGCATTCATTAATGGGAAGGTGCGCACCTGGAAGAAGAGTTTCAAGGAAGCTATCACGATTGGCTTTAGAGTTGATACACTCTACCAGGTTGGAGGAAGTCCACTAGGAGCGATGACATGTGATACTATTCGAAAGACTGAACTATGGCACTGGAGGTTTGGACACCTTCACTACAAAGGCCTTCCTGAAGCAAGGAAGGTGGTGACGGGGATGCTTGAGTTCACAAATGATCATGAAGGTGTATGTCAGGGATGTGCCGAAGGAAAGCATACAAGGGGACCTTTCCCCTCAAGTGTCACAAAGACATCTGATGTCTTGCAATTGGTACATTCTGATCTGTCTGGTATGCTGCCCGTGACATCCTTGGGAGGATGTTCTTATTATATGACGTTCATAGATGAATTCTCTCGCAAAACCTGGATATAATTCTTGAAGAAGAAGGATGAGGCTTTCATGTGGTTCCGTACTTTCAAAGCTTTGGTGGAAAATCTAACAGGGAAGAAGATCAAGATATTGAGGACCGATAATGGCACTGAATATGAGACGAACAAGTTCAAGAAATTTTGCAGAGAAGCTGCATCAAGAGGTAGACCACAACTGTTTATACTCTTGAGCAAAATGGCGTTGCTGAAAGAAAGAACAGGACCATTGTGGAAGCTGCCTGTGCCATGCTATGTGACCAAGGTCTTTCGAAGTTTTTGTGGGGAGAAGCTGCGAACACTAATATGTACGTACAAACCGATGCCCGCATTCTGCTCTGGACTCCAAAACTCCCGAAGAGGTTTTCTCTGGTAAGAAACCTGATGTCTCACATTTTAGAGTTTTTGGATGTCCCGTTTATTTTCATGTGCCAAAGGAGAAGAGGAGCAAGCTAGATGCTTCTGGGAAGAAGGGAATGTTTGTGGGCTACAACGAAACTTCAAAGGCCTATAGAGTCTATGTGCCTGGTCAAAGGGAAGTGGATATATGCCATGATGATACCTTTGACAAAGATGCTTCCCTAAGGAAAGTAATCAATCTTCCGAGATCTGAGGAAGATGATGAAGTTAGGGCTAGAAATCAAGAAGAACTAAAGGATGAGACGATGCCCGATGTTGAAGGACCGATGGACCCTATTGATCCACCTCCTTCAATGAAGAGAAAACCATCATGGCTCAGGGACACTCTCGAGGATGCCGAGAGACATATGGCCCCAAGGGGGGCATTCCGTGAAAGTAAGAAGTCGAATAGATACCAAGGGTATCTAGCAGCCATGAGTACATTCGTACAATCTGAGCCTAGATCTTTTGAGGAAGTCGTAAAGCATCAAGTATGGAAGGATGCTATGCACAAAGAATATGAGCCCATTATGAAGAATGATGTCTGGTATGTGCTTCCGAGACTGAAGGACAAAGCAGTTGTCACCTCAAAATGGTTCTATAAGATCAAGCATGGATTTGATGGTAGTGCTGAAAAGTTCAAGGCAAGATTCGTTGCCCGTGGCTTCTCTCAAAAGGAAGGCGTAGACTATGATGACATATTTGCACCTGTGGCCCGATATACCACCATCTGATCTATCATAGCCCTTGCTGGTACGCAAGGATGGAATCTTCATTAGATGGATGTGAAGACCGCATTTCTGCATGGTGCGATAAAGGAAGAGGTGTATGTGGAGAAACCTTTGGGGTTCAAAGTCCAGGATCGGGACACCTATGTTTGCAGGTTAAAGAAAGCCCTCTATGGATTAAAGCAAGCACCCAGAGCTTGGTACGAGAGGATAGATAACTACCTAATGAAGCTGGGCTTCACTCGTAGTAATGTTGATCCAAACCTTTATTTCAAGGTTGATAGAAAAAAACCTCTCATTCTGGTGCTGTATGTGGATGACATCTTCCTGACAAGTGCTGACCCTCTCATTCATCAGTGTAAGAGGGAGCTCACTGCTGAGTTCAAGATGAAGGGCCTAGGAATAATGCATTATTTCCTAGGCCTGGAGGTCTGGCAGAGACCTGGTGAGATTTTCCTTTCTCAAGAAAAATATATTGTGAAGCTTCTGGAAAGATTTGGAATGGTGGACTGTAAGTCTGTGTCGACACCGATGGAGCTCAACTTTAAGAAGTTGAGTGGCAGCGCTGTTGGGCCCATGCTAGCAAATCCTACTGAGTATCGTCAACTCGTAGGGGGCCTGATGTTCTTAGTGAACACCCGTCCGAACATATGTTTTGTAGTGAACACTTTGAGTCAACACATGGTTGAACCTCATCACATTCACTGGGTTGGTGCCAAGAATCTGTAGAGATATCTTCGGGGCACAATAAACCATGGGCTGAGATACACTGTCGGGAGCGCGACACTCCATGGATATACTGATGCCGATTGGGTTGGCAGCATGGTGGATCGAAAGAGCACATCTGGATGCTGCTTCACACTTGGGTCTGCTTCGATATCATGGATGAGCAGGAAGAAGAAGTCGGTGGCTTTGAGGACCGTGGAGACCGAATAAATTGCAGCGAGTATGGCTTTTTGTGAAGCAGTTTGGTTGCGAAAGCTCTTCAGTGAGTTGTTCGAGCATGTGCTAGATACCACTGTGATACTCTGTGATAACCAAAGTGGGAATCGATTGTCCGAGAATCCTGTGTTCCACGATCGATCCAAACATATTGATATCAGGTACCACTTTATCCGGGATATGGTACAGCGAGGCGCCGTAAGGCTCGATCATATAGGAACTGATGAGCAGGTCAAGGATATTCTCACAAATCCCTTGGGGAAGGTCAAGTTCCTAACCTTCTGTGAGAATCTTGGAATCGTGGAACGACCCTATGCTGAGGGTCCTGTTGGACAATGAGCTTTGGGAGCTCTGGGGGGCTTTGGGGATAGCTTCTCAGAGCTATAAGCAACCACAGGGCTAGGCTTGTCGAACCTTGTTGGTGTGTTTTTGCCCCACCGTTATGATGTTGAGTTGGTTCACCTCTCATGATCTGTGCCCCGTATGCATCCTACCCATTGAGTCTCAGACTCATGGGAAGTACCTCTCATTTGGCCAGTGAGGTGGGAAAAGCTAGAGACCAGTAGCAAAGACCGATGGACGCATCGGAGATTGTCGTACTCTCTATGTCTAGGATGGCATGTGTCCAACCACTTGATCTAGGATCAAGTCTAGTGAGGTTTCAGACCTCCAACTGACTTCGGGTCAGGTAAACCAACTTCGGATTGGTATGTGACTCTTTTGAGTCCTATAGAGGTTTCGGATCTCTGGGCTAAATTTGTCAGCCGGGAATGATGTCTTTGTGACTGACCCTCTTTTTGTTCTGAAATAAAGAAGCCAAAAAATCAAGTTATGGTGGGATGACGCACGATGTTTGGATGGCACAGGTGGATGAAGTTCTCCCTAGTTGAGAGGGAGTGTTCATTTTGGCCAACTAGGTCCAAACTCCATGTTGTGATGCTCAGATGAAGATGCCAATATTTTTATTGGATTCCTCTTTCGGAGAGGTGCAAGTTCGATCAAAAGATCATCTTGATCCGATGAGCAGAACATTTATTTTGAATTAAATCCACTTATGTGCAAGGTCGGCCAGAATTGAAATGTAGGCTTGAAGCCCGAGCAGATGTGTCACACACCCTCACTGATGGATATATATAGGTCAACGCTGGAGGTCATTTTCACTCATCACATCATCACACATTCTCTCTCATCATCTGATTGGTTCGATCACCTTGGAGGCTCTTCTTCTCTCACCCGTGGGAAATTTCAGCGAAGGAAGATTTATGTTTTGACCTAGGGTTTTAGCACAGAATTGAACAACGTTGATCAACGCATGGTCAAACTGACCCGAAACTTGCTCAAATTTCTGATTTTTGAAGTCTGCATTTATTGGCACAGAAATCGAGGTTGACCGTTGACTTTGACAAGGCTGCATTGACTTTTTGCTGCTATTGTTTTGCATTGACCATTGACTAGGACAACGTTGACTTTGGGTTGACTGATATAGCTGTCCGAGAGGGTTGTGTGACACTTCTGGTTGGCTGGCCGTATTGAGACTTCGCTGGTTGAAGCATCCTGCTAACTGTTGTAACGCACCACAACACATATATTTTGTCGATCAAGTTAAGTGTATTTTTGGCTTGTCTTCTGTCGATCTATTGGTATGTTCTATCAACATTTTACTTTCTTGTTTATGTGATTGTTGTTTGATATTGGGGATAAAAGTAAAGTTGCATCAAGCATAGAACATCTACAAAAATTTACAAGGTCGGGCAGTGAGTGGAGCAACGGATGCCTGGGCTGATCAGGATGGCTTGTGATGCTGGCAAGACACGGAAAAGATTAAGGATAGCTGGGTGGTACATTTGGGACCCTAGTATTGTGTGCAGAGATTGTTTGGGTCAGCTGATCAAGAGGGTGCTTGTTTAGGCATTGCTTGAGGACAAGCAATTTTTGGTTGGGAGGACTGTAATGTACCCAATTAAATTAATTTGCTAAGAAGAATTTCCATTTTTGCAATTTGGGTGTTGGTAAAAATGTTGGCGGAGAAACTTAGGAAAAGTGGGTCAAAGTGCTTTTAGTGGAATGTGGAAGGCACTCACCCACAAAATAATATGCACCACTTGGTAAAGAATTCAATTTTCCTAAGTGAGATCGAAATCATAGGAGGGACCCACATGAGACCCAAGACCAGCAAGCATAAATAGGAGGAAAAAACCATCATTTGGGGCATTTGACATTTTGATATTTGATTGTTGCTTTGGTTGTTTAGCTGAGCTACAAAGTGCTGCTTAGCACAGCAGCTTCCCAAGGAGTGAAGCTCATCCTTTCTTCGGTGGACCTTGAGTGCCACCCTAGGAAGGCTTTCATTTTAGTTTGGAGATTGGGAGAGAAGTATCCTACAGGAATTACGATATTCTGGTTCAGTAGGGATGCAGAAGGAGAGGCGGCGCAGTCTTTGAGGAGAAGTGGTGTCGGGCATTGAGGGAACAGTGCTGATGGGGTGTTTCTTGGCCAATTTACAGACTTGAGGAGGTGGATTTTCAGCAGGAGAGAGAGTACATCCTTCAATATGAATTTTTGGGTTTAGAAACTGCGTCATCACCTATAGGACTACGTAATCATTTGTGTGGGTTTGTTGGGAGGAGTCTGGGCTAGAGGTTTGAGGAGTTGGGTTGCAGGGAGTTTGGTTGGAAGGCTATTGTGAGGGGATTTCTAGCATTTTCGGAGCAGAAAACATCATTCTTTGCTACAGGCGTAGATTTCTGGTTGTGGAGGAGGGCCAAGCTATGGGAGGTTGAATTTGGAATTTCAAAAATAAGGAACACCCTTTATGGGTTTTTCTAGGTTTTTGGCAAGGAGTTCATCCCTAATTTTACAAAAATTTCTAGGCAGTTTTGAGGGGGGAAATTAGGGTTTCAAGTCAACCACCTGTGCAGAATTATTAGGCCAGCGCAGTTTTCTGGAGGACAAAACTTCTACAACAGTTGGGCATTTTTGTATTGATCACCTAAGGCTTGTATCTTTCCTTGTGAAAGCCCAGGTGCACTCCTTCCATTTCCCATTGTACTCCAGTCATTATATATAATAAAATTGGCCAATTTGGTGTTCTGGGTAGGATTTTTTTTTTTGTGTGTGTTCATTGAATAATTTTATGTGCTGAAATTATTGCATGTCTTTGTTTATCATTGTAAATTTCCATTAGGAATATTATAGGTCGTCTAGCATTTTTCTTAGGGCTGCACGGGTTTGAAGGCCTCTTTTACTTCAAGATAGAACCCTTTCAAGTGTTTGTCACTTCATATAATTTTGCAAATTTCTCTTGAGGATTTTGCTTGGGTTTTTGATCATTCTCTTGCACTTCAGATATTTCTTGTGATAGTTGCCAGTCTTGGAGGCTTGTTTTTGGCATCTAGAAAGGGTTTGATTTCGAATTTGGTGACTTGAAAAATTTATGGAAGACTTTTCTTGAGGGTCGCTAACATTTTTCGCTCCAATTTGCTTGGCCGCAAGCCCTCTAGGGCCTTATTTTTCCCTTTGATTTTAAAGTGCTAACCCTTGTGAATTACACAGAGGTCAATGGATTTTGGAAGGTTTTATCACAAATTTTTTGGCATAAAAATCACAGTTGGAAGGCTTGATTTCATTGTGATTTTTTTGGAGAAAGCCGCATCAATTTGAGCCCTTTTCCTCAAGGCCGAGCTCCTAAAGGAGGTCTCTCTCACCTGATGCGAAAGGATAATTGGTAATGGAAAGAATCGAATATTTTTTAATTTTTGACCCATAAGAAATCACCATAAATTTTTTAATAAAATTTAATCAAAAATTAAATAAATTTTCTGAGTTGGCCATGAGCCCTTGGAGGCTTTCCTTTACCTAGGTCGAGAGAATTTGAAAACTATCATTCATCCTTGTTGAAGGCCGAGGGTTCTAGGAGGGTTAAATTTATTGGTTTGGTGAATTTGCAATCAAAACCATAAGCAAACTTGAGCTATTTAGGTCTTGTATCTTAAGGACATTGTTGTTGTAAAGCTTTTTCATCATTGTAAATCTCAGTGTGGAAAAAATCCCGATTTTATCCCGACTTTTTTAAAAAATTCCGATTTTTTGCATGCGCCGATAAAATCCCCCGATTTTTTCCCGATTTTTTGAAAGTTGAAAAAGTCGGGATTTAATCGTTATAATCCCGATTTTTGCCGACTTTTTCCAAAAAATCATGAGGGAGGTAATTTTTTTAATAATTTTTAATTTTTTTTTTGAAAAAATTGGGATTTTTTCCAAAAAGTCGGGATTTTTTCAAAATATGAATATTTTTGTACTTTTTTAGTTTTGCCGATTTTTTCGAAAAAATCCCGACTTCGCCGATTTAATCCCGACTTGAAGCCCTGCCGATTTAATCCCGACTCTGACTTTTTCCACATTGGTAAATCTCCTTGAGTTGAAGAGTCCTTCCTCTCTTTCTAAAGGATTTCTTCCTTCGTAATATAACAGTAAAGATCTTATTCTTTGAAGGAGCTTAGGATCTCAATCCCATGGTATCCCGCCTCCTTATTTAAAAGGGAGGTTTCTCTTTCTTCTTCTCTTGGGCTTTAGATCTAACTTACTAACTTGCTTATCTTGCATTCATAGTTTAGATCTCATCTCTTAGGTTGCATTGG
Source organism: Pinus albicaulis (assembly GCA_034641835.2). NCBI lineage: Eukaryota > Viridiplantae > Streptophyta > Pinopsida > Pinales > Pinaceae > Pinus > Pinus albicaulis. Next base: position 1,042,510,003 of record CM076572.1, read on the forward strand.
CTATTTGATCTATTGCATTTGGAATAGTTCTTGTCTTTGTTCAACTTGCAATTGAAGATTTAAAGTAGTCTGTTTGAACTCTTCTTAGCAATGTCATTTGCCATCATTCACTTGTGCTTTCATCATATAACTTTACTTGTTTCTATTGTCTAATATAAGTAAAGAGCATCTTAAGAAGCGCTTATTGTTAAAGGCATTTGGGATATTGCTCCATTGTCCAAATCTAATTGTACTTCTCTTGTTTCATTGAGTAATCTTAAAATTTGCTCCATTGATCATTGTTGTAAGCTAATAATCTTGGGTTCTAAGTGCTTATCATAAATCTTGATTATAAGTTTCCTTTGCTGAAGCATTATCATTGAAATTGAATCTCATTGAAGCACTTGCATTTGCATCTCAGATCTAGATTGCATTCCTAAACTTTACCTCCAACCATAAGCTTGGTTGATAGAAAGATGGGACAACCTTCTTCATTGTCCAATTTGAGAAGCTTGACCCTTAAGCAACAGTTAAAATGAGTGACCGTGCAGTTCTCTTGTGGCCAAGCCCTTGTAGGGACGAAGAAACTTGGGTTGTTAGAAGCCCTGGGTAGGTATTGTTAATAAGGCCTTAGCCTCCTTCCCCAACACTTCTCCCAACAACCTTGTTCTGAGACTTGTTTCAGTGATTGAGGAGAAGGCCTTCACCATTTTCTTAAGCATATAATTAAAATTAATCAAGACTTTGCACCTCACATAGATTAGTCTTGCATTCATCTTGTTTTTTGATTGATTATCTGTAATTGGAATTGTGAGCTCATTCTATACATGAAAGTTTTACATTGTTACACTTGTCAATTTCAAGCTTATTGTCTCTTGAATTTCATCTTTGCTTGAAGTACACGTTCTATTTCTCTTGTTGCTGATATCATTAATTGCTGATAATCTCTTGATATCTTGTACTAACACCCTTTTGCAGCACTGTCTATCTTACAACTTGATACTGTATTGTTATCTGCAAGTACTTTAATTTGTATTTGAGCATTGTTATTAAGGCACTGGTCTCTCATTTTAAAAATCTCATCAAGTGTCATATTGATCTAATTGAATCTATGTTTTGATATTCAGCTTGCTCAATAATAATAATGTTACTTGCTAATCCTTAATCAATTTGTCCAAAGAGGTGATTGCCTTACCCTTAGTCTCCTAGAACTTGTTTCAACAAGTTTTCCTTTTCCATTTATCTTTAGGGACTACCCCCATAGATTGTTTAGGAGAGAGCTTGAACGGAGTGAGTAGAGAATAGGTGACAGCCCCCACTCTGAGTGTTGTGCCTTAGGTGTACACTTTGGGTGACAACAAACCTCACTTCTTTTGGTGCAATAATTATGGTTGGATTTTCCGCACCTATGAAGAGAAATTGCACATGAAATGAAGAGGAACAAAACATTAGATAAAGGGGAAAAATGACCCTAATTTTTTCCTATATATACTGGTTACGTATGTATGTATAGATTTACTCCTAACCTGTTGTAAGGTGGCTCAATTACAGTTAATAACGACAGCATTATGTAGGCCCATTGGGTCATCACTTAAGAAAAGCATGACAGTCATAAGCCTATGCTTAAATAACATCAACATTTCAGAAGCAGGGAAGGAAAACCAAATTTTTATACAGTTAGTTTTTCCGTTTGTTTCAGAGCATCTATAAGTAGAAAACACTCAGTTATTGGAAATTATGAAGACAAAATAATATCATTTTCCCCTTATTACTTTACTTTATTAGAGTACCTAAGGGTCTTATTCCAGTAACAGCTTGGTATGTTGCTATGCTTTTTAAGGTCTAGGATGTCCTGTTTATTGCAAAAAATGTGCTACGAAAAGCTTGAAGACCATGCCTAATCTCATCAATCACAACGTTAAAGTCAAGTGAATATCCGACTTCCAGAACACTGATCTGCACATTCGTACTAAGTGGAAAGGCGGTGAAAGCAAGAAAGCTTCCTATTTCAAAGCCAACAGAGAGCATTAGTCATTTAGAATGCAATTTTATAATACTTTCTAAACTCTACTACCAAGGAATTTTGGAGTCAAATGGGATTCAGAATTTCAAAATAAAATTTACACAGACAAAACCTTATGTATATGTGTGCATGTGCAAGGATTCAAGGGTAATTCATGATCATGCCTTTGGAACTGCTACTTCTGTGTTAGTCCAACCAAAGAACTGATCCTGCGATGCTGAAGAGCTACTAATGCACCGGGCAAAGTCTGTAATCTGATTGTGAAGCACACTTGAAGCATGGCGAAGCTGTTGGTGCAGGTTCCACTTCACTGCCGCTTGGGCATAACAGTCATTGTTAACTGCTGCAGATCTTAGATCTGTCAACAAGCCTGGTGATAATCCGGGATGTGTTTTGTAAAAGTAAAATGTTATAAGATAATCGAGAACAGCATCCCCAAGGAATTCCAGCCGCTGCAAATAAAGTAAAATTACTGTCATGTCCAGAAATAGGAATTCCAGCCGCTGCACTTCTAAATAAAATATGTAAGCCCGTAGAAGAAAAGTAGCAAGGTCATATTCAATAGCACGTCAACATCAAACCTAACCCTAAAGCAGCTCCTTGCCACACAAGAGGGAATAATGTAGTTCAGAAGTACATTTACAACACTAAATTTTTAATTTATGATAATGAATCTTGCAATATTTGAGTGTATGCATACCTGGATAACAAGAGATTTTAATTTCCAAAACTATTCATTGAAAAGATAAGAAAATGGTATAATATGGAAAGAGAATAGCAACCTGGTAGCATCCGGAAAATGGTGGCTCTTTATATGACGCATGTGTGACAGATTCCACTAGAAGAGTGTGAACACGAAAAGAATAATTCAACAATGACTGCAAATAACGAACATTCACATTAGAGACAAATCCTGTATCAAGCTTCCTTGTAGAGGGCATCTCCCGGGGAATGTCAAATTCCATGCCAAGCCATTTCATAAAGCTCAGAGCTACAATTTCACCACCAGTTTCAAGACAAGCACCAATTAACGCTTCCACGACATCTGCAACATTCTTAGTTTTCATCGTTCTATATCCCTTTATCTGCATGTTCTCCAAGATATGGAAATTGTTTTGGAGATTCCCAGAGTACAGAACTAGGTGCTGACCAGGTATGATCCATTGTTGAACATCAAAACATTCATTACGGATATAACCCTATAAAAATAATCGACAACAGCAATCCAACGAGTTACGAATGGAATCAAATTCATTTTACAATAATGTAAAACCTACAACCAAAAATGACTACAACCGAAAATATCAAGAAACGTATGCTCAGTAGTATTCATAAAATTTCTCGAACAGCCAATCAGAACCAAAAAAGGCAACATCCATTTCAAGAAAATCAGAAACCACGGAATCAAGTACACAAAATAAATAAATGGTATCTATACTATCATTATTGTATTGAATTGCATTATTATGGCGAGAGGTGTACAATGAATGTAAAACAAATAAATGATACCTATACTATCATTTGTATTGAATTGTATTATCGCACCTGGAGTGTATTTTACAGTTCAGTATGTAATATATATATTGTCATGAATAAGTTAGTGTACAGCTGTTGTTTTATATTAATTTTAGATATTAATATATAAAGATAATATATTTATTTTAATAAATAAATAAAATATATATAAATTAATTCAGATTTATTTTAACTATGAATTTGAAATTTATAAACATTAAGAGGAATCAAATTTAATCCATGGAACTTCCTCCAAGTTTTTGCAATATTAAAAAATTTTATACTCACAGGTTTTCATTCCCAAGGAGTTTCGTTTTTATAAATTTCTATTTTTCAGAGTTCGGTCCAAATGGTTGAATAACTATATGTCAGAGACCATGTATAGAAATTAGTTCATGTTTCAAATTAATGTTGACTCTGAGAACTGAAATTTTGGTTTATTTTTCACGATCTAGCTTTAGTAGTGTGAGTAGATTTTTGGGAACCCAATATATTAATGTAAATTTCAGGACATTGTAGGAACTTTTCATTTTCAAGAGCTAAATCTATTTTGGCACCTACTATTTTAGAAGATATTGCTTGGAGTCAAAATTGGACTCCATTTTTCTGCTATTTTTACTAGGAGGTAGAGTGCACGAATTGAGAAGCATCAAGTTAATCTTAATGATATCTAATCACATCATATACATTGATTATGCTCAGTCTGTTTCAACTAGATTTATAACCACCATGATAAAGAATGCCGCGATGCAAAAACATATTTATAAAGTACAGAATGGCATGTAAAACTCTATAAAAAATATTTTACCATGCAATATTTAAAAACGTTTTGTAATGTTTAGTTAATTTAATATAATAAAATGACCATTTGTTTGTAAAAATGGCTAGAGCAACGCAACGTGGATAGTACCGGTATTTGTCGATCACAACTAATCTTGTATAGTGCGTGGTTTGATATAATTTGCTTCCTCTTGGAAGTCAATTGCCCTTCATGTTTTTGACTATATGTTGTGAATACATGTCGACTAGCAACATACTTTAAGAAAGCATCACCAAGCGTCTCCAGGGTTTCTAGTGACATACATTCTTGGCAATTTTTCATTGTCAACGCTTCAAGAACCTGAAACAAGCAGAAATCCAAAAACACGGAAAGAAGTTGAATTTGAGAACAACACCAATAATTAATAGTTGAATTGAACAAAACATTGGTGACAAATAATCAATGGATACAAAATCAAGGTCTAATAATTTTAGGATGAATGTAGAAACAAATATTTCAAAACAGGCCAGTTGAACATCATCCTTATAACAGTGATATGCTAGAATCCGTGGGTTGCATAGAAACAAGGATATAAATAAACTTAAAAAAGAAAAAAACTTACTGTAAATTTTCATATAGTGCATGGATCAGTTGTATGCATTTGGAATACATTTGACAAAAACGAGTCGCTCTCTTGTACAAACTGGCTTCAAGGCCCATAAGATAATTTGCAAATAGAGATAACTATTAGTCCACAGCCTTAGCAGCTGTAATGTCCTAAACGGGCATTTTCATATAGTGCATGGATCAGTTGTATGCATTTGGAATGCATTTGACAAAAACGAGTCGCTCTCTTGGACAAACTGGCTTCAAGGCCCACAAAATAATTTGCAAATAGAGATAACTATTAGTCCACAGCCTTAGCAGCTGTAATGTCCTAAACGGGCATTTTCATTAAAATTTCATGAGAGTTTTATCACTGCACAGTTTCACCAAGAAACACAACCAAAATACCGGAAATTTGATAGAAACAATGAACTTAGAAACTATACGGAAATCTCATTAAAAATATCACAACATGGGAAATGTGAAAACAATAGCAAAATCCAGCTTTATTATATAGGAATATATGCTAATACAATAGTTGGGAAATGGCCCTCCAAGATGTGCTATAACGTTGATACCGGCCTCCAAACTAAAATGAGAAATCAATCACTACGTCTGTGGATTTTGAACGAATCCACCAAGGGGAGAGATGGGTTCTCGCCCACTCTCTCTAGATCACCCGAGGGTTTCCGTCTTGGGGCTGCTGGAGTAGAGAACTAGGTTCTCAATCCTCTCACACAAGACAATGCACAAATCCAAGATATCCTCAAATGGTCTCCTCCTCGTCTTTTATATATCTGATGGACCCCTCTAGAAGCCTTATTTTATTATTATTTTAATCACTTGGTATTTTTCCCCTCTTTTAATTTAAATTAAAATACCCTTTTAATTCGGGAAAATGGTAAATCAGCCACCATCCCTCCTCAGGCCACTAAAAATCACTTCCCACTATCTCATCTTGTAGATTTTCTCGTTCCGGTTGCAATGAACTATTATACTAAGGTGTTCCATCAAGTATTCCTCCCAGAATACCACCCTAAGTGTAATTAATTGAGTTAGGGCCAATAATAACCTTGTTTTTCGAAAGTATTGGAATTTAATTCCAACTGCACAGTTTGCAGAACAGGAAGAAATTGAACAACAGGAACACCGAAGGACGCAGCAGCAACAGAGAAATTTGTTGTGTGCACTCCATCTTCACATTTAAAAACTTTGCAAGTTAAATTTTTTGGTTAAATGGCCGTAGCCTTTTTTGTGTGAAGATGTTGTGGTTGACCACGCAAACATTCAACTCATAAAGCCCTAGCATACTCACATTTAAACACCACCAAACCGCATTCAAACCACTGCAGCAACCACAGTCTTTACGGTCAGTTTTGTTTTGATTTAAATCAGGCACGAGTATAGGAAATACTCAACTCTCACAGTTCAATGGGAGAAACTATAACTATTGGGCAATCACAATGAGAGCCATGTTTTCCTCTCAAGATTTATGGGAGCTAGTTGAAGATGGTCTAGAAGAACCAACAGATGAAAATGCATTTAATGTCTTGACACAGACAGAGAAGGATTTGCTGAATAGTAATAGGAAGAAAGACTCAAAAGCCCTCTTCTATCTCTATCAAGCAGTGCATGAAAATGTATTTCCAAGGATTGCAGCAACAAAGAGGTCCAAGGATTCATGGGATACCCTCCAGAAAGCCTACCAAGGTATGGAGAAAGTAAAGACAACAAAGCTTCAATTAATGAGAAGAGATTTTGAAGTCATTTGCATGAAAGAGTCTGATACAATAGATTCAGTCTTTACTCTACTGATTGGGTTGATTACCCAAATGAGATCTCATGGAGAGACAGTAGAAGAAAGAAGAATAGTGGTGAAGGTATTGAGGAGCTTACCCTCAAGGTTTTATGTGATAGTCACAATCATTGAAGAGACAAAGGATCTCTCAAAGTTTACTGTTGATGAGCTTCATGCATCATTGATGACATATGAACAAAGATTGGGTAGAATAGCAAACTCATCTTTGGAGCTTGCCTTCAAGACCCAAATGTCCTTTGGAAGAGGAAGAGGTCAAGGCAAAGGAAACTACAAAGGAAAAGGAAGAGGCAAAAGCCAAAACAGAGGAGGAAGAAACAACCCTGCAAATACAAGTGGAATGAGCAACAACCAAAATCAGAATCAAGGCTAAGGCAGCAGCCAGCAAGGTGGACAAAATCAAGCACATGGACAAAGGTATGATAAATCCTAAGTCCAATGTCATTATTGTAAAAAGTATGGCCATTATGCCAATTAATGTAGGAAGAAACAGAGTGACATGGGTAGTAGACCCAGTGCTAATTTTACTAAAAAAAATATCAGTCAAAAGAAGTTGTTTTTAGCATGTAATATGGCTGAAGAAAAGAATGAAGATATATGGTTTCTGGATTCAAGATGTAGCAACCATGACTGGAAACATTTCCATGTTTTCCATGTTAGATGAAAATGTAAAGTCTCAAGTAACATTGGGGACAAACAGTAAGGCCTCTGTCATGGGAAAAGACGGAGTAAGTGTTTTGACAAAGAAAGGAGAAGGAAGATCCATATCAGATGTATACTATGTGCTTGGTATGAAGTGTAACATTTTGAGCATTGAACAACTCATTCAGAAAGGCTACAATGTATTTTTTGAAGATGATATATGCACCATCATGGATAAACCACCAAGCAAGCAATGCATTGCACAAGTGAAGATGACAAGGAACAAAATGTTCCCTATCAAGATGAGAGCAGATTTGAAGAAAGGAGTTGAAATGGTAGTAGTGATACAAGAGACATTCCAAAGAGAAACAAAAAATGAAAACTGGTTATGGCATTTGAGATTTGGACATTTCAACTTTGAAGGTCTGAATTTGTTGCATACGAAATGAATGGTAAAGAGTTTACCATTGATTGAGAAACCAGACAACCTATGTGAAGGCTGCATCTTGGGCAAACAACACAGATAAAACATTCCATCAGGAAAGAGCATAAGGGCAAAGGCACCCTTAGAAATTGTCCATTCAGATTTGTGTGGACCAATGCAAACACCATCATTAGTAGGCAACCACTATATGTTGACCTTTATTGATGATTACACAAGAAAAACTTGGGTTCATTTCTTGAAATTTAAAAGTGAAGTGTTTGAGAATATCTGCCACTTTAAGGCTCTTGTAGGGAATTAAAGTGGGTTGCATATTAAAGTCTTAAGAACAGACAGAGGAGGAGAGTATATCTCAAAAGAATTTATGCGTTTTTGCAGAGAAAATGGGATACACAAGCAATTTACAGCAAGGTATACACCGCAGCAAAATGGAGTTGCTGAAAGGAAAATTAGAACCATCATGGATATGGTAAGAAGCATGTTGAAGGCAAAACATTTGCCAAATGAATATTGGGCTGAAGCTGTATATTGTGCAGCATATGTGTTGAATAGATGCCCAACAAAGAGTGTTATGAACAGAGTTTCAGAAGAAGCATGGAGTGGCATAAAACAATTTGTCACCCACATGAGAGTTTTTGGTTGTGTGGCTTATGCACACATTTTAGATCAACGAAGGAAGAAGTTTGACAGTAAGAGGGAGAAGTGCATATTTATTGGATACAGTGAAGAATCAAAGGCATACCGACTGTATGACCCATCCACCAAGAAGTTTGTTATAAGCAGAGATGTACAGTTCATTGAGGAAGAAGCTTGGGATGGAAGCATTGAGAAAACAGTGAATGTAAAAACTTGTTTGTCTATTGATGATGATGAGGAAGAAATGGCTGAAAGACATGCCTCATTAGCAGCACCACTTCCACCAACACAAGGACAACAAGGGACACCACAAGCAAGTATGAGAACACCCTTGAGAAGTAATGACAGTGCTTCTCCAAGCACATCACAAAGAGCATATTTGAGTGCTTCTACAAGCACAAGTTCAGCAAGTGAAAGATGAACTAGATTCAGAAGTTTAAATGAGATTTATGAGCAAAAGGCAGAAAATAACGGTATGAACTCTTTATTTGCATTATATTGTCATGTAGAAGATCTTATTCATTTTGAAGAAGTTGTAAAAGATAAGAAATTGATAGATGCTATGGATAAAGAGATAAATGCAATAGAGAAAAATAAGACATGGGAATTGGTGGATCTCCCAAAAGGAAAAGAAGTAATTGGAGTAAAATGGGTTTATAAAACCAAAAGCAATGCTGAAGGTAAGATTGAAAGGCACAAAGTCAGACTTGTTGTCAAAGGCTTCATGCAGCAACAAGGAAGAAACTATGAGGAAACTTTTGCACCGGTTGCAAGAATGGAAACAGTGAGAGCAGTGTTGTCCATAGCAGCACAACACAAGTGGAAAGTTTACCAAATGGATGTGAAATTATCATTCCTAAATGGAGTATTGATGGAAGAGGTTTATGTTGAACAACCTTTGGGATATGAGAAAGAAGGCCAAGAGCACAAAGTTTGCAGATTGAAGAAAACTCTGTATGGGCTAAAACAAGCACCGAGAGCATGGTACAGTAGGATAGATGCCTATCTACTAGAAAATGGGTTTGAGAAATGTGAAGGAGAACCCACATTATACATCAAGGAGAAAGATGGTAAGATGTTGATTGTTGTTTTACATGTTGATGATGTGATATTCATAGGTAATGATGCTTACCTCATTGAGAATTTTAAAACAGTGACGGAAGATGAATTTGAGATGACTAATATGGGATTGCTGAGATACTTCTTAGGAATAGAAGTAGAGAAAAATGAAAATAAGATTTTTATCTCTCAAACTAAATATGTAAATGAAGTTTTGGAAAGATTTAACATGCAAGATTGCAAGGCAACAATTACTCCTATAATGATGGGATTGAAGTTGAGCAAAGAAGACAACAGCAAGGATTTTGAACCAAGTTTGTAGAAGAGCATAGTTGGCAGCCTCATGTATTTGACTGCAACTAGGTCGGATATTATGCATGTTGTGAGTTTAATTTCTAGATTTATGGAAAGGCCAAAGGAGGCACATTGGCAAGCAACAAAAAGAATTCTAAAGTATGTGAAAGGAACAAAGAGGTATGGAATTTTATACACCACTTCAGAAAATTTTGAATTGATTGGATATACTGACAGTGATTGGGTTGGAAGTATAGATGACAGGAAAAGCACCTCTGGATATGTTTTCCATATGGGTTCAGAAGCCATTTCATGGGCTTCTAAGAAACAGCCAATTGTGGCTTTATCAACAGCAGAGGCAGAGTATGTGGCAGCTACAACAACAACATGTCAAGCAGTTTGGATGAGGAGAATGTTGAGAAGTTTGTGTCATGAACAGGTAAAAGGCACAATGATTTATTGTGATAATAGCTCAGCAATAGCATTGTCAAAGAATTCAGTGTTTCACAAAAGAATGAAACACATTGATGCCAAGTATCACTACATCAGGGAGTTAGTGAACAATGGTGAAATTGTTTTGAAACATTGCAGAATTGAAGAGAAATTTGCTGACATACTGAGAAAACCATAGGGGCAGAAAAGTTTTAATTATTTGAGAAAATGTTTGGGCATGCAAGAGAATCCAGTAGTTGAAATTAAAGGGGAATATTGGAATTTAATTCCAACTGCACAGTTTGTAGAAGAGGAAGAAATTGAACGACAGGAACGCCGAAGGATGCAGCAGCGACAGAGAAATTTGTTGTGTGCACTCCATCTTCGCATTTAAAAACTCTGCAAGTTAAATTTTTTGGTTAAATGGCTGTAGCCTTTTTTGTATGGAGATGTCGTGGTTGACCACGCAAACATTCGACTAATAAAGCCCTGGCATACTCGCATTTAAACACCACCAACCCGCATTCAAACCACTGCAGGAACCACAGTCTTAACCGCCAGTTTTGTTTTGATTTAAATCAGGCCACGTCACAGAGGTCCCCACCACTGCCAACGCAACAAAACTCCCCGCCAATTAACGCCTTATCGCATAGAAAGGCGCTGACATGGACAGCTCCGAAATGGATGCGATAAAAAGTTATAATGCAATTAAGTTTTTATCGAACATCCGGAAGCTAACGTCACACCAGCCAGTATTGGATGCGATAGATTATGAAAAAGGATTTTTTGGTTCATGTTTTGAAATCCTCTATAAAGCATTTGGACGAAGGTTTATAACTTAGGTTAAAAGTTCAATGATTTTATATGTTTTAATGTTTTTTTAATTGTTGCAACGAATATTTGTTTAAGCATTGACATGGGTCAATATATATATATATATATATATAAAACAAAAGGTGTATGTAAAAAAAAAATGCCCGAAGGCAAAAACAAGAAAGAGACTGTGTATCAAAAAGCCACTGTGTATTTCTTTTAAATGACAAAGTGTGGAAAAACAAAGTTTTTGTGACTCTGTATGAAAATAGAGAGTGGACTGTGCATTGTATTTTGGTAAGCTTGAAGGCAAAATTAAAAGGACAGAGAAGAACAAATCTATAACGTTGTGTTTTGTAGCAGCTTGTGTATTTTCTCTTGAAAGCCAGAACAACAGTTCTGAGGCATTTTGTAATAGCTTTTTATAGTTTAATGAAATAGAAGTTTTATGCATCTGTCCAGAATTTTTTAAATTGATTTCTCTGTGTTAAGGAAGAGGAATTTTTATTCCTCTGTTGTTTGGAATACTTCAGAAAGTCCAATAGAAAGTTGTCGGAATGCAACGGAACGAAAGGAAAGTTGTGCAAATGATGGAATATGCCAAGCAAATGCCATCGAATCTCATCAGAAGCCCCTAGGCCCACTGATGGCGTGAAAATTCCTGAAACCACTTAACAAAAATTCTACTGCAGAAATTGGTTTACTTCTCCTACTTGTGTTTTTAAATTAACAAGTTATTTTCAAAAATATTTAGAAAAGATTGAAGTAAACACACAGCAGCCTACACATACATACTGATCAAGTACTGAAGTATTAAGCACATTCGACAAAGGACACAATATTTTTCGGACAAATGTCCCCGGAAAAACCCAATGCAGGAAAAACGGTGCAACAGATCTGAGGGTTTTTATTATTAAGGAGCAGTATTTTGAGTACATCTAGGGTGCCAAAGGAACTAGCTCACCCAACAGAGAAACCTTGGCAGACAGAGATAAATTGTAAGTTTTATCTCACACTGCAAGTCTCAGCTGATCTGGATCAGACATTGGCGAAACCCCAGCTAACTCTGCGCAGTCTCTACGCTGCGACTGCATAAGCCTGCGTGGGCCTGGATGAAGGACTACATCACCCTTCCTCTGCACTGATCAGCTTCTCCAAAAATCGAGTTTCAACCCTATCGGCTTAGAAACATAGTTTCAAATACTTAGGAACTCCTTGCAAAGATGCAAGGACTCCTCTTATGGGTGCAAACGCTGCCCCTCCTGCTCCTAGGGGAGGTGGTGGTGAACGATCTCCTCTCGGTGCCTTAGCAATGGCATCTCCCTCCGACTCCTCATACGCATCTTCTTCTCCCTCATTGTGAGAGAAGACCTCGATGTAATGTGCCTTCCCTGCGGCACATTGATGACTCGGTGCCCATGGCTCCTAGCATGTGAAACATAGCTTCCTCTGTCTCAAATCTCTCCGGGTATCATCGTACAAAGGCCCTCGGCCTTGGTTTTCCTTCAGCGATGGAACTCTCCTGTCTTTCCCCTTTGGCTGGAATGTCGGTCTCTGGGGGAAAAGAGCTCTAGTCCTAGGCAAATCATCTTGCAAGTCCCTTGTCCTCCCAACTGCGTCTTGAAGTGTAGCAGGCCTAGTAGACCTGACTAACCCATGCAAAGGCTCTGTCAGCCCATCAATGAACATGTAAATCATCCTGGCTGCAGACAAGTCTAGCACCATCACTGAAAGTCTCAAGAACTCAGAAATGTAGGTCTCTGGGTTCCAGGCTTGTTTGAGCTTGGTCAACTCGATAAAATGCTCTTCCAAATCCTTCTGGTCAAATCTCTCCACCAATCTCCGGGTGAACTCTGCATACGATGTCACTCCTGAGTGACCTAGCATGGCCATCCCATGGAACCACAAGTCATGGGCTTCCCCTTCATGGTGCAACGCTGCCACCTTGATGACCTCCACCTCCGCCATTTGGTTCAGCTGAAAGTAAATGTCCAGCTTCTCCACCCAAGCTTTTGCTGAACATTTTGATGACTTGTCATATGTTGGCAAGAAAAATCAGCCCATGGTACGTTGCAGTTCACCTCCCTGTGTGTAGCCACCTCCTCTATTCTGGTTGCGAGGTCTGTTGTTGTTCTTCAGCTAGCAAAAATCATGGAAAGTGAGGGATTCCCCAAAATCTCGCCCGTATGACTAATATTCTACAAAATAAACTCCGTAATGAGCCATCTCCGGCTCCTGAGGTCCTCCCATTCCCATACCTGCAGTTAAGAATGTGGACATAATGGAAGGTGGGGGAATGCATAGCACCATCTGCTGTGTTGTGTTCCGCTCCTGCGTGTGATGAGAAGTGTCGGACCCTTCTCCGATGTGAAATCCCCTTGGGGTCTCACGCTGTCTATTCTCCCCAGCAATCTTCTGACCCATCTCCTCTATTTTTCTGGAGAGTTCTTGTACAAACCTCAAGAGGAGATTACTGAACTCCTTCTCGTCATCTACTTCATCTGCCACAGGTGCTTCCTCCTCTGCGTCCTCTAGTGGAACGCGGTCCCCTTCACCAAATGTGGGCTCGAGCCTCTGCTCTCTGCTCTTGTACTGCTGCTTCCGGTAGGTGATGTATTCTTTTTCTTCGAGTGTCATAGACTGATCTACTCCACAGGCTGAGCCAATTCTATGAGCTCTGATACCACTGTAATATTCCGAACAGGAAATAAACAACGATACAAGCAACATAAACAAAACCTGCAACTAATAGAGATGCACCATAAAAATCACTGCAAACATTTCAGAAAAGATGAGCCATTTTATTAAATATCTAGAAATAGGTAATGAGTACAAGAAGGTGATCGGAATGATGTCACCTTGGCTTGCTCAAGGCAAGCAAAAATATCCCTCTAAACCCTGCTATGGATGGTTGCTTCTCCTAGTGACTACGTAACTCCCTAAGTTGTTGCTGCTACTAGAAAGTGTTGCTTCTAGATGGAATGGAGTTGCTCTTTGGGGTTGTTCCCCTACTCAATAAATTCTAAAACTCCGGCTATGAACTCTCCTCCCAAAACCCAAAAAAACCCAGGAAAAATTCCGGAAAGGCAGACCCTGAAATTTGACCCCCTTAGGAAAATTACGCACTCCTGGTGAGTACGCTGGCCTCTGAACTGAATGGCTGGAAATGCTAACCTCTCACTTCTCCAAAATACAACTTTTGAAGGGTTTGTCCCCTCACACTTCTCCCGAACTTAAACTCCTGAATCTCCCTCACTCCTGGAGATTCCCTCCTCCAAGACTATGTAATCTCTTTGAGTGACTGCATTGCCTGAGGACTGCATAAATCCTGGGTGAATGGTTCTGCATTCTCTGCTCTGGAAATTGATGCTAAAGCTCCTCACCTGAGCGGGCACTCGAAGTCCCCCGAGGCTGAGCTTGGGATCTCTTCTCGGAGACACTAGTGTGCTGAACAACACTTGCAGACTTAGCTAAACAACATAAGCATGCTCAATATTTGTTAGACAAAAATTCTGAAGATGCATAATAGAATGAATGAGAAACTAGGCCCTCACTCCCTTTTATGCTTGAGACCCTAACATCCCCTTGGGCCCCACTGCACTACGCTGTCCTCCTTGCCACACGGCACTGCCTACTCTGCGTTGTCCTAGCCCACGCGGGCACTGCGCTGTCCCTCTCCTTGCGCCGTAACTTTGTCCCCCTGGGCCGCACGCTGAAAGCATCATGTTGGTTAAGTGACTTTAGGAAGATTATTTCTCCTAAGTTCAGTTATGGGTCCCAACACCCTTTTATTTATGTCTAAACATTAGAAAAGCAAAATCTGAGCAAAAATTAATATTGCCAATTAGCTGCTGCTAATTGGAAATACTACAACTGTCCCTAGGAGGCTCTGCGCTGCCCCTACATGAGCCCTGTGTGGGTCTGCGTCACCCTCTCTGGGGTTTGCATCACCTCTCCTGGTGGTTGCGTTGCCTCCTCTGCGTCTCTGTTGCCCTTGCTCTGCTTTGCACTATTGGTCCTCCCACCAATCACTACATATGCCCCTCACTTCTTCTTTGAATCGCTAAGATCTTATCTTCGTCCGAGCACTGCTCCGTCAGAAGAATTCGGTCTCTTGATCCAATGTGTGTGTCTCCAACTGATCCCAAGCCTTCCTTTAATACTTTTCTAGTTGACGAATCAAAGGCCATGATCTAATCTCTAATCGATGGATAAGATTAGAAAAGACTTGATCTTCATCACTTAGAACATTCTCACCCACATGTTAAATTAATTCACTTTAATTATTCAATTTCCCTAAGTTAGACTTAGGGTCTCCATTAAAATAATTAATTATTTGAATAACTTAAGCTCTGGGTGGAATTTCTCCAAATGATTTTTGGGCCTTGGAGATCTCATGTGTTTTAGCCCCTCCACAAAGTTTTGGAGCTAGATCACATCCGATGCTACCCAAAAATCAATGCTCCCTCTTAGCAAGGAATGTGCTCTAGCAATACTTTAGCCTGAAGCATCACCCTAATCCATGGCATTGGTCCTCTGTGCTGTTGATGCTTGGTCTTGTGCCTTTCATCCACTGCGTTGCTGCCTTCTGTACTGCTGCCCATGACAGTGCCATTGCCACTGCCTCATTTGTACTGCAACTCCCTCTCAAATGCTGAATCATGCTGCCCATAGCACTGCCACTGCTAACTGCTGCACGCACCTTAGTTGCTGAGAAGTAAGCAACTGAAAACATCTCAAAGACTTGACATACAAGCCAGTCTGAGTGCACCTCGATACTGAAGCACCCTCTGTTGCTAATCTGCGCTGACCCTCTAGAGCTCTGCATTGCTGCTGCTTTGCACTGCCTCTACGTTGTTGAAATCCCATCAACCTCTAACTGCTGCCACGCTGCTGCTGCATCTACTCTGCACTGCTCAAGACTTCAACCTCCTAACTCTGGAAATGTTGCTCCATTATCCTCTGCACCAACTGACTCCAGTCATCATGCTACTGTCATTAAGGGCTCCCGTAGCTCGTATGTGATCCAAGAGTTTGAGACACTTCAAGGTTCCTGACCCTCATCTATAGTTCAAGAGAACTACAGATCTATGTCACCCCACCTCTTTTCTAGAGGTGCATGAGCACTGATGGTTTACTCATCCTCATCCGTCACGAAGAGTTTGAGATCATTCAGAATTGCCAAGATCTTGGCCTTCCAGATGACAAAGTTGGATTCTCCATCCAACCAGTCCTGATACCTCAGTCCTTGTGTAGCCATCTCTACTCAAAATTTGTAGAAACGGATACTCTTCTCCCTTCTTCTATTGCTGCTCTCAGCAAGAGACTCGAATCTGGGTTTCTTAGCGATAGAAACCCTCTAGAGAATATGCTCCCTCTGACACGTGATTTCCCTCTCGGAAATCCTCCACCAATTCTGTCGAATCAACCCTCTCTCCAATCACTTCGTTGATTAGATCTCAAACTTCTTGGCTAGAAAGTCTGCTGAGGAACTGTTTCCCCTTACTTTGTCAACCTTGCTAGACATTGTTCTGCACTGGCAGAAACAATGCCCCACCAGCAACTTGAAGAACAAAACTGCACCTCCAGCCATGACAACTGGCACAACGTCACCCTCTCTCGGACTGCGTCACCCTCTTGAGCCTGCATCAGCTAGATAGGCTCTATGTCACCCTTCCTGGGTCTGTGTTGTCCCTCTGGTATTGCGTTGCCTCTTTATGGATCTGTGTTGTTTCCGCTGCCTTCCTGCAGCAAAAATCTTCGTCCCTTCGCTGATGGCTTCAACTCCCTTTGATTTGCAATAACTCTGATGCCATGTGAAAATTTCTGAAACCACTTAACCTAAATTCTACTGCATAAATCTGGTTTACATCTACGTTGCAGGAAATGTGGGTCCCACCCTCGTTTCAGCAAAGAAGCAAAATATAAACGTGTTTTGTCGTATAGTACGGCCTGGAAACACGTTTTGTCGTATCGTACAGCTTGGAAATGTGTTTCTGGCCGTACTAGTACATTTCTCGTTGGGGAAACGTGGCTAGTATGGCTGAAAATGCATTTCCAGGCCGTACGACTGCATTTCTGTCGACTTAACTTGACTTAACTTGTGTTTTTTTATTTCTTTTCGGTTTGCGTGCATCTTAATGTTTTTTTAATTGTTTAAAGTGTCTTTTGGATGCTTCTAGATGGCTATCTCAGCATATAAAAAGACTCTTGCCTCATTCTCTCATCACACGAATTGAGCAAGTCGTTTCACTTGGAGAAGGGCGGTTTTAGCAAGGAGAAAAGAGGAAGAGAGTAGTGCTTCAGCTAGGGTGTTTTCACCACTGAGCAAAGGAGATTTCAGCAGCAAGAGAAAGAGATTTCAAAAGCAGACTTGGAGTGCGAAGTTTCCAGCTACGGCATTCTTGGTTTTTGGTTCAGCTACAACCATATTTCTCTTGTTTTTTCTGGCATTTTTGGGTAGCTTCAACTACACAAAATTAATTTGGGTAAGAAGCATTCAATTTCTTGGTTTTTTCCCATTGTTTCTTCTATTTTTCAAGGATTTATGCTACCAAAATTATGAAAAACGTTCTTTATTTACAGATTTGTTTTTTTAATTTTTTTTTTTGCAGCAATGGCTTCCGTCCAAGGCTCAAGTTCAAGCCCCAAGTCCAACCCAAGGGCTGAATATTAGCCTCTTTGGATGCATGTTCAAAAGCTTCAAAGATGTGGAGGTGGTGTCTCAGGGGAATGGCGATGTAATCTTTGCAGTAACTCTTACAAGGGCTCTTACCCAAGAGTGAAGGCACATCTTTTGCGTGGAGGAGGACAAGGGACTGTAGGTTGCACAAAAACATCAAACCCTGTGGTGAGGAGGGAATATCAAAGAGAGCAAGATCAGGTGGATGGAATTAAAAGAAGGCATGATGAGCTTAGTCAAGCTACTACTAAAACTCCAGCAAACATTGAGCCAAGGATTGTAGCTGAAGCAAGGAAGAGGAGAGCCACTCAACAACCAAAACAACCACCATCTAGAGGGGCATCCGGTATAGTTCAAGATAGCATAATTGCTAAATTGGTGAATGTGTAAGAAAGAGAAGAAGTTGATTCTAGAGTGGCTAGGTGCATCTATGCATGTGGTAACCCATTCAATGTTGTTCTCTCTCCTTACTGGAAAGATATGATAAGGGCAGTTAACAAAGCTCCTCAAGGGTACAAGGGGCCCAACTATGAGAAAGTTAGAACTCAACTTCTAAAAAATGAGAAGGATCTTGTGGAGGATGTCTTCTCACCAATTAGTTCTTCTTGGAGTAGCTATGGGGTTACCATAGTCTCAGATGGATGGAAAAATACCCATTTCTCGATGTACATAGTAAAACATGCGTCAGACATAATATCACAGATCAAACCAATCCATTATCACTATAGTCAATTTAGATCTATTGGCTCTGATCCATCATCAAATTCCCAGGTGCATACTTAGTTTCAGATCAAACAATTCATTAATAGCCCATTGCATGCACACTTGCTTCACATCTAACCTAAGTTGCACGAAATGGGGAAACGAAAACGAGTTTCTGAAACGGGAAGCGCAGCGAATCGCGACCTCCTCAAATTTTGGAAACGGAGAAATGCGGTATATATATATATATAATTTAAATTTATATTATAATTTAGGACATTTAAGAAATGTTATGTGAAATCATACAAGTTTAAAACATACATGATAAATCATAAATTCAAAGCAAAAACTATTACAAATTTACAAGTTACAAAACATTTACTCATGAATGATCATCGATAACAGACATAATGAAAATAGCAATATCGGAACCTCCAAAACCAGCCTTTATTATATATATGAGGCTACAAGTACAATAAAGTCACAAGACTAATACTCATTATCAGAATCCTCATCAAATAAGCAACAGAAGCATGCTCAGCAGTGGATGGTGTAGCTGAAGAAGATGTTTGGCCAATTCCACTTCTATGATCCTGGTCCTCAATATTCAAGGTAGCAAGAGAGAGATCCAAATCAAGATTTTTTGGTTCCACATATCACTCCTTAGAAGGACCATTGCCATATTTTGGACCCCTACGAGATGCAAGCCGAATGTTGGAGTGCACATTAACAAGATCCTCTGCCTTCTGTGAGCCCAACCTGTTGCGCTTCATAGAATGAATAAAACCATAGGCGCTCAAATTCCTTTCTACTGATGAAGAGCTTGACATTTGTGAAAGGACGTGAATGGCAAGGTTTTGCAAATGTACACCATTTTCTACATGACAAATCCACCACCTAACTGGATTCATGGTGCTTCTCTCCTCCAAAGATGATATATCTGAATAATCATCTATACCTGCAGCATAACTGGAAAATTCTTTCTTCACCTCCCTCTGTAGATGCGCTGGAAAAATTCTCATAAGGGTTTTTTCACCCCATTAGCCACCTCTCTATCCTTATGGGGTGCCTTCCTCTTCCCATTGCTTTGAAATACTCTCGAAATATTGCTTGAGACTGGTGGTGGTTGGTGATGAATTTCACAATTTCCCTTGCTTCCCCTGTGAGTTCCTTTATCCATGGAACTTTATTGTCGATCTCCTCTAAGATCAGATTCAGATTGTGGACAATGCAGGGTGTCCAAAAGATGTGGTCATACCTCCCCTCAATAATCAAACCTGCAGCTTTGCATATCGGTGCATTATCCATGATAACTTGCACCACCCTGTTAGGACCAACTTGTTCAATAGATTTGATAATGACATCAGCAATGAATTGTGCATCTTTTAACTCTCCCGAGCAGTATTCTGCCTTAAACATTGCTCCTTTTGGTGAAGTGGCAATGATGTTTATCAATAGTCTACGCCTTGTATCTGTCCATCCATCTGAGACTATGGTAACCCCAGAGCTACTCCAAGAAGAACGAATTGGTGATAGCACATCCTCCACAAGATCCTTCTCATTTTTTAGAAGCTGAGTTCTAACTTTCTCATAGTTGGGCCCCTTGTACCCTTGAGAAGCTTGGTTAACTGGCCTTATCATATCTTTCCAGTAAGGGGAATGAACAACATTGAATGGGAGACCACATGCATAGATGCACCGAGCCACCTTGGAATCAACTTCTTCTCTTCCTTGCACATTCACCAGTTTAGCAATCCTGCTATCTTGAACTGTACCAGATGCCCCTCTAGATTCTGGTTGTTCTGGTTGTTGAGTGCCTCTCCTCTTCCTTGCTTCAATTACAACCCTTTGCTCACTGTTTGCTGGATTTTTAGCTGCTTGATTAAAATCATCATGCTTTCTTTTGATTCCATCAGCCTGATCTTATTCTCTTTGATATTCCCTCCTTGCCATAGTGTCTCATATTTTCATGTAACCTGCAATCCCCTGTCCTCCTCCATGCAAAAGATGTGCCTTCACTCTTGGGTAAGAGTCCTTGTAACAATTATTGAAAAGAGTACATCGCCATTCCCATGAGCCACCACCTCCACATCTTTTCAGCTTCTCAACACGCCTCCAAAGAAGATAATATTCAACCCTTGGGTTGGCCTTGGGGTTTGTTAGGATATTCCGACACATAGGAAATAGTTAAGAATAACTTAGTCTAGTTTAGATTTAGGTAAAGTGTGTTTCTTTACTATGTACATTTGTAACTTATAATCCGATGATCACGATTTGTAGTGATCCGACGATTCACTCTCTCCTCGGTATTAACGACACTTGATCCGTGGCTTAACACCCTGTTGACCACACTTTGTCAACGACTCCATAGCAGTACACCCCCATTTTTTCAAATAGGACTTATCATGTTCGAGGTTCACATCATCCAGATTTCATCGACGGCCGAAATTTTTTATAAATCATGTAAACCCATTTTGCATGTTTATGATGTAAATGATCTAAGTAAGACTGTCATGTATGTAACAACCTAGGTAAGCCTAGTATGTTGGTGACGATTTCTATTCTAGGAGGTTTTTTGTCTCACTGATTTACTTGTGTTTTTCGACACAAGTTATCGGCAGAGTTTTCCCCTCCAGCCTCACCCCAAAGCTAGGGTGGATTTTGTCATCAGCATGCTAAGTGAGTCCTAGTGTTTTCTATCGAGTCCTTGTAAAAGTAGTTTGTGAATAATCCTAGCTATTTGGATAGATTATTTTATTACAAGTTACTTGGTTTACTAGATCATGTTTTAAGTCGCAGAATTGGGTACCTATTTGAGGGTCTATACGAATGGGTATTCCCCCTTCATGTGTCTAAATGTATTTATCTTATGTAAAGAGTGTTGGAAAAAATATTTAAAATCCCCTCTCAGTCAATTAATTAAATTTTCTGGTCAAATTAATTAAAAAATCTAAAGCCAGAAATTTAATTAATTTTAGGTCCTAGGTGAGTATAAAATTCTTCAAAGGCAAAATTCGTTGGTTCTTAAAAAATGAATTTTTAAAGGGTCCAGGCCAAGGGAATATTGAGAATTTCAAGATATTTTGAACTCTTGGGCCTAGGTGGTTAAATCAAAGTCAAAATTTTGAGGTAATTAACTCAAAAATAGTATTTTTGAGTTAATTAAAATGGAATTAAATGATAAATTCGTTTTTTCCTCAAATTTACAATTTTGACGGTCCAGATTAAAAGATGATCAAATCTTTTCGACGGTCGAGATTATTTTAACATGGATCAACCAAACTAGTCGTTGGAGATTTTATCTTATAAATTAGAGGTCTTTGTTAGTCTTTCAATCATCCGATCTTAAAATTGTGCACTTGTCTTGGAAGCTCTTGTAATTTCTTTTGATGAATAAAGCATAAAGACTTTGGGGTTACAAACTTTGGTGTTCCTTTTGCAGATCTATGTGGTGATTTATTTCTAAACTCTGCTACTTTGTTTGGCATTTTTATGGTTGATGGTCTTCATGGATTAATCTGCATACAGGTATCTTGTGCAGTTTTTTGGGTTCATAAAATGACATTTTTGATTTAACGGAAAGACTAGTTATCTATTTTTCTGAAGGATCTCATGTTTATTTTCTTAAATCTCTATCAATCCAAAGTTCAGATCTAAGTGTGTAGGAAATTTTTCTTTTTAAGGTTTGAGCGTCTGGGGAAGTCTTCAGTTGGACTAGCCGACTCTCAGATTTCGTAAATCTGAGAAAGCCCATTGTTTCTAATTTCTCAAAGCTATCTTACGAAATTGTGTTTTTACAGGGTCTTCTAGAGCTTGTGCCTCTCTTTAAAATTTCAAATTTCTAAAAATTGTACTGAAATGGGTTTAAATCTGGCTATTAGGGCCTCCGATCTGTAGATTAACATTGTAAATTTGTATATTTGCTCCAGGGTGTAAGGGTTTATAATTTTTTGTGCATATTTTTGGATCTGTGGATTTGTTCTGGTTTTGCAAGTTTGCAGGGGGTTTTTAGAATTTTTTTTTTAAGATCTGAGCCAGATCTAACCCCCAAAGGGCAAGATCTGGCCTCAAGGTCGCTTCTGTTAGCAGATCTGAATGTTATTTTATTAAAGGTGCATCTAAAATCTGAGTTATATGGAAAGAAGTTAATCTGCTGGACGATTTTGATTGTACTGGGTTTTTCTTGAAGCATAGTTGCATACTACAGCCAGCGTTTTCTTCCTAGTCCATTCCGCTCCCTCATCGTTTGCCTTCTCCTGCATCTTCATTTGCTGCAACGCAGCTCCCTTCTCCTCTATTCCAATGTATCCCTGTCGCTGGCCCTGTTCAATGCTATACATCTAGCCTCCATCTTCGCTGACGAACGTCCCTTTCCTTCGACCCCTCTCTGCTGCTACACGCTGCATATCTCCTCTGCCGTCAGCCCACTTTCCTTGCCATCCCTCCTCTCTAGCCTTTGCCTTTACATTTGCCTTGACCGCCGTCCCTTCATTGCTGCCGTCAACCGTCTTCCTCAAGTCGTCCGCCGCCCCCCTGGCTCATACCTTCCGTCGTCCAAATCCTGTCGTCGACCTGCAAATAAACAAAACAAAACAAAACAAAAAATGCATACCATAAACTCATAAACCTCACGTATATGCGTTTGATGTTTTGATCGGATTTAGTTTAGTTGGATAGCGTTTGATTTTAATGTGTAGTTCTTAGGTTTTAAAAAATTTTCGATTTTTTTTTTTTTTTAATCTTTAATTTTAATTTAGTTTAACTCGTAGATTTTAGATTCTAGACTTTAGATTTAATTTAGTTTAGTTTATTTTAGCTTTAGGTTTTATTTCTTTAGTTCGATTTTGGTTTATTAAATTTTAGTTTTTCTTTTAGATTTTAATTAGTGTTAGTTTCAGTTTGATTTAATTTATTTTTAGTTCTTAGTTTTCATACTTTAGATTTTAATTGTTTGGTTAATGTTAATTTTGTTTTAAATTTTTTAGAATTTTTTTTTTTTTAGGATTTAAAAAATGATAAAAAAATTAAAAAATATAAAATTTCTAAAAATTCTAAAAAATTCTTTTATAGTCAAATGAGCTTTTAAATTTTTATCCTAAGTTTGACTATATAAAATTTTCTAATTTATGAATTGGAATAAATTGGAACATTATAAATTCAGAAATATTGCAAATATTTGGCATTTATATTTGATGTTCGTCTCATGATAGCATTGCTGTGGGTTCAAATTATCTTAATGCATAGTTGTGGTGCGTTATATTGAATATCATTGTGGTCATTTGTGTTTTCATAGCAACAGTTATACATCAATTACTTGGCTTTAATTGCATAATGGGATCTTTTAACTCCATAAGGCACTGGTTTTAATATAATTGGATCTGTGAAATCTCGTTAATCTCATCAAGTATTTGGTATTTTAGCTGTGTCTCCTGGGTTGGTTGGTTTTCAACCAATCCTTTTTCTTCATTTCTATTATCGTCTACCTCCCGTAGCTTGCAAGGAGACAACTTAGATAGAGAGATTGGGGATCAGGGTGACAGCCCCTGATCTGAGCCGTTATCGCGGTGCCTAGACATTCTATGCGACGACATTTTTTGGCGCCGTTGTCGGGGACCCATTTATTGGACTTTGGCTTTGCGACATTCATCTCTTTATTCATCTTTCATCTTAGGTATTTGGGTTAGCTTCCTGTCCTAGTGGCGACTCCATTGGCTTCATCTTCCACAAGAATTTATACTAGAAGACATCCAAGTAGCTTGATTAATCCTACTCCAGATCCTAAAAGGGTTTTTAGAGTCCGATTACACAAGCTCTCTTCTTGTACACTTCTTGTTAATCTCGGCCAGGAAGCTCTCTCTGATATCCATTCTTTGTTTTGTGATTCGCCTCAACACGATATCATGGATTTATATGGATTTATATAACCTATGTAATTTTGCTAATATTCAGGGTTATCCCCATGCTTTCCCTCAAACTGGAATGGATAAATTACCTTATTTTCAAGGAAATGATGCAGTTAGTGTTAAATCTCATTTGTTTGCTTTCGTAATTGGTGGAATAGATTTGCAGTTGCAAATAACAATTTCGATGATGTAAAGATGAAGCTTTTTGTTCTTACTTTTGGCCAAGATGTTGCAGACTGGTTTAATGAAAAACTTGATAATTCATTCGATACTTTTGAATCAATTGTAGCTGCCTTTAAGGACAAGTATGGTGATAAAAGGAAAGATAGGCATTTGGTGAAAGAGATCAGTACCATAAAAAAGAAAGAAAATGAAACGATTGAAGAATTTAACAGGAGATTTAATGGTATCCTTAGAGAAATATCTCAAACTCATAAACCTTCTGATGGATCTCTTTTGAATTTTTACATTGATGCTTTTAATTCTGATACTTCATATGAGTTAAGGCGTGCTAAAACTGCAAATTATAAGGCTTGTCAATCTTTAGCTGAAGAGCTTGAAAATGATAAAAGGGCATCAGGGAAGTCTGAAATTCTTGGTTTTGATAGGGCTGCAACTAAGTTAAAGGGACCTAAAGGTAAAGAACCTCTAGAAGATGATGATGACCCTATGAAAAAGTTAATGCAAAAGCTTGAAAGCATGGAGCTTAATCAAGCGAAATTAATCCTTGACCATGCTAAGGAAATAAGCACTTTATAGTCTAGGTTGGTTCAAATGGAAAGAGCTCAAACGCAGAATTCCCAACCTAAGAATCATAATAACAATAATCGAGGAAATAATACTTGGCAGAAAAAAGGTCAGTTGAGTGAGCAGAGACCTCTGAATCCTCTTGAATCTACTAATCTGGTTGATGAAGCTCCTCCTTATTGTAGAACTTGTGATGCTCTTCATGAAGAGGTTACTTGTCCCACTATTAAAAGAATCATGAATAGTGGAATGTTTGGGGCAAGTAATCAGATAAATGTTGTTGGAAGGAGTTCTCTTTGTCTATGGAAGATTGGATGGAAGTTAAAGAAAATAGTCAAGATGTTAGGCCTTCCACATCTTCATATAGTATCAATAATTTTGATCATGAGAAGGATTTGATGATTGAATTATTTAGTGAAAAGCCTTCTCCTGATCAAGTTTTGGAAATTGGTAAGGACAAAGGATTAACTTATCTGTCAAACCAGGAGGTAACTCCGCAAATCAGAATGTGTATTAGATGAAGAATGTGCATGTATTTATACATGGAGGTGAGGCTATTGGGATTCATCTCCCAATGACTCTTGGCCTTCCTTATTTCCTAATATTATTTATTATACAATATTAAATATCCTCACCCAACCCTTAGGATTAGGTGTCAACATTCCCCCCTTTAATCCGAAGGGATGTTGGTGAGCCCAAGCATCAATCTGAACTTTTCAAACTTTTCTCTGCCAAGTGCTTTGGTGAAGATATCAGCAGTTTGCTCATTTGTGGAACAATGATGTAGATGGATGGTTTTGGCCTGAACATGATGTCGAATTAGATGATATTTTGTATTGATGTGCTTTGTTCGATCATGGAACTTTGGGTTCTTGGCCAACTTTATTGCAGAGGTGTTGTCGATCATGAGTGGTGTTGAATACGTTTGTTTCATCTGCAAATCTTCTAGGATTTTTCTGAGCCACACAATTTCCTTTGTTGCTTCTGCTACTGCCACATATTCTGCCTCGGTCGTGGAATCTACTGGAACTGACTGTTTGCGTGATCTCCATGAGACAGCTCCTGATCCAAGACTCATGGTGTAACCTGTAGTAGACACCCCTGTTTCTTTGTCGCCATCAAAGTCTGAATCAGAATATCCGATCAAACTGAAGTCGCCTACCTGTGTATATTTGAGTCCAAAGTCTTGAGTCCCCTTCAAGTACCTTAACACTCTTTTTGCAGCAGACCAATGTCCTTCACAAGGTTTTTGCATGAACCTTGAGAGGATTCCAACGGCAAATGAAATGTCAGGTCTGGTGGTGGTCAAGTAGATAAGACTTCCTATAAGCTGTATATACTTAGTTGCATCCTCGAATTCCTTCCCTTCAATAGATGTGAGCTTCAAGTTTTGTTCCATTGGAGTGGTTAAGGGATTGCATTCATCCATGCCAAACTTGTTCAAAAGATCTTTAATGTACTTCTTTTGAGAAAGAAATATATATTTAGGATGTTGAATTACTTCAATACCCAGATAGTAATGAACATGACCCAAATCAGTCATTTCAAAACCTTTCTTCATGGATGCAATATAGCTCTCATTGTTCCCTGTTATCAAAAGATCATCTACATACACCACAAGATATACAACTGTTTTTCCAACTTTCTTAACAAGCAAAGTTGCATCATCAAGATCAAAATGTTTGAAGTCAAGTTTCAGAAGATGCTCGGTTAATTTCTCATATCAGGCTCGTGGTGCTTGCTTGAGGCCATACAAGGATTTTATAAGCTTGCAAACTTTGTGTTCTTGGCCCTTTACAACAAATCCTTCTGGCTGGGACATAAAAACTTTATCCTTTAGATCTCCATTCAAAAAGGCGGTTTTTACATCCATCTGATGGACTTTCCATCCATTCTGAGCTGCTAGGGCAAAGAGAGTCCGGATGGTGGTCCATTTTGCTGTGGGAGCAAACGTTTCTTCATAATCGATTCCTTCTTTTTGTGCAAAACCTTTTGCCACAAGCCTGGCTTTGTGCTTGTCAAGTGAGCCATCTGCTTTATACTTGTTCTTGTAGACCCACTTACAGCCAATTGGTTTTGTTCCCAAAGGCGGATCAACCAGCTTCCAAGTGTCATTCTTTATCAAGGCATCATACTCCTTTTGCATCGCTTCTTTCCATTCATCATGAGAAGCGGCTTCTTTGAAGGAAGTTGGTTCATGATATGTAGACAAACTCAATTCACAATTATAAGCAATATCCATATCAACAGGAGAATCAGAATTATCTACATCACCTTCGATTTGTTTAGTGGAACTTCTTGTTCCTGTTTTTCCAACCTCATCAGGATGAACATTCTCCAGTGTCTTTGTCAGCCATTTGGGAGGACCTTTCTAAGATGGCCCAGGCTGCTCATTTGACTGAGTTGGGATTGATTCAAGATTCAATCTCCCAATTATGTCAATCACATCATTCAATGTGTCATCCGTGGTTGTTTCTTCATGTGGGGGAGAGAGTGCTTCAGGAAATGATTCCACAGTTTGATTCAATATAGGAATCCCCCCTTCAAGATGTGGAATCTGATTATCAAATTCTTGGAAAGACTTTGCATGTGTGAATCTATCCAGGCGATCAAGTTGCTGCTCAACAACCTTGTCACTCTTGGAAGATTCAAGGAATATGACATCTCTTGCTATTATAAACTTCTTATTTGCTTCATCATAGAGACGATATCCTTTGGAGGTATTGGAGTACCCCAAGAAGATACATTTTCAACTTCTAGCACCAAGTTTGTTCCTTTGACCCTTGGGTATCAAGGCATAACAGGTGGACCCAAAGACCCTAAAATGCTTTACCGAAGGAATGTGGCCATGCCACATTTCAAAAGGAGTTTTGTTTCTAATTGAACTTGAAGGACACCTATTCTTTATGTAAACAGCACATAGAACTGCATCAGCGCAAAACATCAATTTTACATTCTTGAAAAATAACATGGAGCGAACCATATTTAAAATAGTTCTGTTCATTCTTTCAGCTACACCGTTCTGTTGGGGATTATATGGCACAGTTGTTTGAAGTTTGATTCCATGTTGACGAAGATAATTTTCAAATTCGTTTGAAGTGTATTCTTTTCCATTATCAGTACATAGAGAGCCAATATGAGTTTGTGCATCATTTTCAATCCATGCATGAAAATTCTTGAATGTTTGAAAAGCATCAGACTTGTTCTTCAATAAGTAAATCCAACACATTCTAGTGTAGTCATCAATAAATGTCATCATGTATTTATTTCCATTTGCAGAAGAAATAGGCATAGGGCCACATAAATCTGAATGAACAAGCTCAAGTTTTCTATATGCTCTGGGGTGTGAATCATGAAATGGTTGTTTGCTATGCTTTCCTAGAATACAAGCATCACATTCCTTAGGTTTCCTAGGAATTGTAGGCAGTCCATTAACACCATTTTTCTTCAACAAGCGAAGGCTTTCATAGTTTAAGTGTCCAAATCTAGCATGCCATAAAAGACTTGATGGGAATGTACCTTCATCATGATGTGAACTGAATGCAAAGTTTTGAGCATGAGCAGATGAACCTTTCAGTTTCAAGAGTCTCCCTTCTTCTATTCCCTCCATGACAAGTGAGTGATCTGATGCTTTTCTGACCTCTGCCTTGCCATCAAACAAGTGAATTGAGTGTCCTTGCTGCCGGATTTCGACCAGGGACAACAAGTTTCTCTTCAACTCTGGGAGGTATAGAACCTCATGTAGGATATGATCAGGAAGACCAGGCAGTTTAAGCCTGACTGTGCCAAGCCCTGATGGCTTGAGTTTGGATTTATCTGCGAAATATACTGCTCCATCAACTTTGTCAATGAATTCTTCAAAAAATATTTTCTAAATGTCATGTGACATGTTGCTCCTGAATCTAGCAACCAATCATCTCTCCATGAAGTAAATGAAACATCAAATAAGTCTTCAGTTACTCCATTGTTACAATGTGCTAGAACATAATGAGCGGATTCAGGTGCTTTACCTTTGTCTTTGTCATTAGTTTTACCTTTGTCTTGATTTCTTTGTTGCTCAATTTTATCCCAAGGTGTCCTGCATTTGGATGCATCATGTCCATCTTTATTGCAACGTGTGCAATGAAGATCGGATTTGTCAGATTGTCTGCCCCCCTTTTCTCTGAAGTTTCTTCTTCCTCTTCCTCTTCTGCCACCTCTTCCTCTGGAAGAATTTGGAGCATGACTCTTTTCTCTATGTGCCAAGTATGCAGCCTCTTCAGAAGACGAAGGGACTGTCATCTTCCCGAAAGTTTTCTCTCTTTCTGCAAACTTTTTCTCAAGGGTATCAAAGGTGATATGCTCAAGGTTTCCACTTGCTTGCAATGACTCAAGATAATGTGAATAAGTCGGATATAATGCCTTAACATATGCTATGAGAAGTTAGTCCATTTTTACACCAGTGCTGTCAATATCATGCATGATAGATCTAACTTCTGAAGCTAAAGCAAGGGGATCATCATTCTTCATTTCAAGACTGAACAGCTTAATCATCAATTGAACAATTTCTAGTTCTGAATGTTAGTCATAGAGTTCTTTTAGCTTGCTCAAGGCTTCATAGGCATTTGAAAATGATGAAATATGGCGACTCACCTCTTCATTTACAGAAGCTGCAATCAAGGCATAGGCCTTGCAGTTCTTGTTTTCCCAAATGGTGAGCTCCTTGTCTGAAGTGGGCTTTGTTGGTGGATTTCCTTCTTGTCCTTCACAGATTCCTTTCCACAACTCATTAAAAATGAAAGTGTGCTTGATTTTCCGGGACCATTCAAGATAGTTCTCTTTGCCGGAGAGAACCACCCCTACAATAGATATGAGAGAATGCATTCTTTTGAAGGGAAAAAATAATTACTTTGCTGGAAAAAATTCTTTTGAGGAGGGAAAAATTTTGCTAGAAATTCTTCAATTCTGGAAATATACTCAATTGAAGGGGACAAAGACACTTTGCTAAAAACACTGAATTCTGCACCAAATATATATATATATATATATATATTTTGTTTGAAGAAAGAAAGTTTATATGGATAATTGTATTGAAAGTGTGGGGTGGGGGGGGGCGGTATTCTGAATGTGGGGAAGCGGTATTAAACATGTGGAGGGGTCGATGGTAAAAATGGAATGGTATTAAAAATGGGAGGGGGCAGTATATGGTGGGATGTATTGAACAATAATGAAGGGTGGTATTATGAATGGTGGGCGGTATGAACGGTGGAGTGGTGTTAAAACAGCGCGGAGGGGGGCGGTGGGTTTATTATAACAGAGACAGCGTATAAGGGGAGGCGGGGGAGGCCACGGCCACGAGTTTAGTGACAGCGCATTACAATAGAGGAGCTGGGCCACGAGGAGGGCTGACAGGCTGGAGGTGGGGAGGTGTATGCAGGAGGGCCAATATATAATAAATGGAGTGGCAAGTTCGACTGATATATCAAGTGGACGTTGATATAAATGGTGTATGCAGGATCGACTGTATTAATGCAGGGAGCGGGATTATAACGGACGAGATTACACCTCTTTTATTATAATGTTTGCCACGAGCGTAAGGGAATCACGGGACTGTTGTGAGGGAGGTATGCGTAGGAGTCGAGGGCGCAAGTCTTTGCAGGTGTAGTGAGCAGAGCAGCGTGGGTAATGCGTAGAGGGATTGAGGTAATAGATAGTGCGTGAGGGAAGTGTGAGGGGGCGGGGGTAGGATGCGTTGGGGAGTGGAGCTGTGTGGTATTGTTGTAAGGTTTGAGAGCAGGGGGTGTGCGGTGAGGGCGAGGGGAGGGCTGTGAGGCCAAAAAATTTAGGAATGGCAGAGTGGCAGGTATCTGCTGGAACTGCAAATTGCAGAATTTCAGGGACTGCAAATTGCAGAATCTTCAGGAGCTGCAAAAATCAGAGTTGTGCATAAATTGCAGAGATAGTAAAAAAAATGCAGAATTGCAGTATATAGCATCAATCTAATGGAGCAGCAAAACTAGACATAAAAACTGACTGAGCAAAAGACTGTTGGCAGGAATGAGGGAGTTACACCACAAGCAAAAATGCCAATAGTGGGACTGGCTCCGATACCATGTCAAACCAGGAGGTAACTCCGCAAATCAGAATGTGTATTAGATGAAGAATGTGCATGTATTTATACATGGAGGTGAGGCTATTTGGATTCATCTCCCAATGACTCTTGGCCTTCCTTATTTCCTAATATTATTTATTATACAATATTAAATATCCTCACCCAACTCTTAGGATTAGGTGTCAACATTATCAAATAAGGGATAAAGAGCAAGGTCATAATCAAACTCCCCCTCGAATTTTTAATCCTAGTCCTGGTTTGGATATTGATTTGGGTGCATGGTTGAAAAATGCTAAAATCTTGGTGCCATTTATTGAGGTTTTAAAATTTCCTACTCAGAGAGCTAAAGTTTTAGATGTTCTTGGAGCTTCACATGTTAATGTTACTCAAGATAAGATTCCTGAAGTTTCTTATCAAGATGCCCCTATATATCTGCAAAAAATGGAGTCGGATAACAAAGATCATCAGCCATTTTTTGTTACTTTGATGGTTAATGGTTATAAATTTAATAATTTTATGCTGGATTCTGGTGCTTCAGCTTGTGTCATGACCAAGAGGGTCATGGAACAACTTAATTTAAGAGTTTCTAGACCATACTACAACATATGTGCCATGGATTCTAAGAAAATTGAATTTCATGGGTTGATCAAGGATTTACAAGTTCATTTATCGGTTTACCCTGACATCATGATTGTTATGGACATGGTTGTAGTTGATGTTCCAGATGCTTGGGGTATGTTGTTATCAAGAAAGTGGGCTTCTGATCTAGGAGGAAGTATTTAGATGAACTGGTCTTATGCTATGATTCCTTCCCCTAGAGGTGAAGGGTTTGTGAAGCTTAATAGAGAACCTGAAAGAAGATTCCATGTAGAAGATCCTAAAAGACCTCATAATGAAATAATTAAGGAACAACCTGACATGGGGAATTATGCTATTATGTCTAATTTCACGGTTCCCTTAGAAGACAAGGTTGATGAGAAATTTGAGGACCTAAAGGATCAGGTTTGGTATATGCATTTTGATGGTGCAGCATCTAGGTATGGTAAGGGTGCTGGAATTGTTTTGAAATCTCCCCTTGGTAGTGTTTTAAAGTTTTCCTATAGACTTGAGTTTGATGCAACCAATAATGTGGCTGAGTATGAAGCTTTGCTGTTGGGTTTTGAATTGGCAAAGGCTTTAAGAATTAAGTTACTTAGTATCAAGGGAGATTCTAATCTAGTTATCATGCAAGTTAAGAATAAATTCGCATGTAAAAATCAAAGGTTAAAGAATTATTGAAATGCTGTGTGGGATGTTATGGAACACTTTGATGCCATTAACCTTGAAGCTGTCCCAAGAGAAAAGAATGCCTTAGCGGATGAGCTCGCTGTGGCCGCTTCTACCTTACAATTATCTAATGAATTAATTAAGGAAAAGATAAAAATGGAAATTATTTTCAGACCTTCAGTCCTGGATAATTCAGAACATTGGCAAGTTTTTGATGATGAAAAGCAGGGTATTTGTTTTCTTAATAATTTGGATGAGTGTGAAGATTTTCGGATAAGTTCTAAGGAGGATGGATCTGAGGATCATGATGATATTATAAATCCTACTCCTTGGAATATTGTTGCTTTAGAGTAACACTTTGATCGGCATGATGCCACAAAGCTGAAAGAGGAGAATAGAATGGATCCAGGTGAATTCATTGAAGTAAATCTTGGTACTTCTAAGGATCCTAAAATTGTTAAAATCGGTAAAGGTACTAGTGAAGAAGAAAGGAAAAAGTTGACAAATTTACTTCATGAGTATAGGGATGTTTTAGCATTTTCATATGATGAGTTAAAAGGATATAGGGAAGATGTCATGCAACACATTATCCCTTTGAAAGATGAGAATGCTAAACCGTTTCGTCATAAAGCTTAGGCAAATAAATCCTAAGTTAGCCCCTTTGGTTTAGAAAGAGCTTTCGAAAATGCTCACAGTTGGAATCATTGCTCAAACTAGGCATTCAACATGGTGTTCCAACCTGGTGATTGTTAGGAAGAAGAATGGTACCATTAGACTTTGTGTCGATTTTAGAAACCTTAATCTAGCATGTAAAAAGGATAATTACCCTTTGCCCAACATGGAGACTATGTTGCAAAGAGTAACAGGTTAAAGAATGATGTCATTGCTAGATGGTTTTTCTGGATACGATCAAGTTTGGGTTAAAAAGGAAGATCGTCACAAAACTACATTCACCACACCATGGGATACTTTCGAATACATTAGAATGCCTTTTGGGTTGACTAACGCTGGGGCTAATTTTCAAAGGGCTATGGATTATGCTTTTAAAGGTTTAATTGGAAAAATTATTGAAATTTATCAGGATGATCTTATTGTTTTTTCTAAAGATAGTATTACTCACATAGGTCATCTTAAGCAGGTCTTTGATAGATGTAGAGAATTTGGGATTTCCTTGAATCCGGCTAAATCTGTTTTTGGAGTAACTGAAGGGAAATTACTCGATCACATCATCTCCAAAGATGGGATCAAGATTGATCCTGAAAGAGTTGAGGCAATCCAAAAGATTCCTCTGCCTCAAAATCTTAAATCCCTTCAGTCTTTTCTAGGAAAAACTAACTTTCTTAGAAGATTTGTTCCAAATTACGCACAAATAGCTAAGCCCATTCAAAGTCTTCTGAAAAAAGATGTAAATTTTTTGTGGAAAGAAGATAGTAAAAAGGATTTTCAAGGGATTAAGGGTGCTATTGCTCAAGCTCCTGGTTTGGCGAGTCCTAATTATTCAAAGGATTTTATGATTTTCTCTTTCGCTTCTGAAGATACTATTGCTGGTGTCTTGTTACAAAAGAATAAGGAAGGTCACGAACAACCTATTGCTTTCATGAGTAGAGCGCTTCAAAATTCTGAATTAAAGTATACTATTATGGAAAAGCAAGCCTATGCTTTGGTAAAGTCTCTTAAGCATTTTAGGACTTGTGTGGGTTATTCTAAAATTATTGCTTTCATCCCGCATTCCGCTATTAAAGATATCTTAACTCAAACTGATTGCTTAGGGACTCGTGCTAGGTGGGTTACTAAAATTCAAGAGTATGATTTAGAGATTAGATCCACTAAGTTAGTCAAAGGTCAAGGCTTGGCTGAAATGATGACCGAAGGTAATGAGAAAGCGCTTGGTTTGATCTGTCTTAATGATGCATCTTCGCCTGAGCTGCGAAGGTTAGTGGAGCATGAATGATATAAGGACATTATTTATTATTTGTTAAATCTTAAATGTCCTGACCATTTAGTTGCTCATAGAAGAAGGGCTCTTAGATTAAAAGCTACTAAGTATTGTCTCATGAAGGATGGCCTTGGATGGAGAAATCCCGAGGGGATAATACTTAGGTGTGTTGATGAGATTGAGTCTAAAAAGTTGATTTTTGAGTTTCATTCAGGATTTTGTGGTGGTCATTATGCTGCTAGAACTACCGCCCACAAAATTCTGAGAGCTGGCTATTTTTGGCCTTCAATTTTTTCCGATGTGCATAAATTTGTCAGAAGTTGCCAAGCCTGTCAACTATTCACTAGGAAGCAGAAGCTAGCTGCCCTGCCCCTACAACTTGTGGTTTTGAGGCTCCTTTTCAACATTGGGGTCTGGATTTCATTGGGAAATTCCATGAAAATTCTAGCAATGGATACTCCTGGATCTTAACTGTGACTGATTATTTTACAAAATGGGTTGAAGCCATTCCTGCTAAGAATGCCAATGAAAAGGTCATTATGGACTTTATTGAAAATCAAATCATTACTAGATTTGGCGTCCCTGCCAAGATCACTACTGATAATGCCAAGGCTTTTAGTTCTCTTGAATTTTCATCTTTTTGTTTTAAGTGTGGCATTACTTTATCTCATTCATCTAACTACTATCCTCAGGGTAATGGCTTAGCTGAATCAAGTAATAAAAATCTTATAGCCATTATCAAGAAGATAGTAGGAGATAATAAGCGATCTTGGGACAACAAAATCAAGTATGCTTTGTGGGCAGATAGAATTACTAAAAAGAAAGCTACTAGTAAAAGTCCTTTTGAATTAGTTTATGGCTTGGATGTAACTTTGCCTATTCACCTTAAATTGCTAGCTTACCAACTCCTTCAACATTTTTCCATTGATAAAGATGTTGTTCAAAATAGAATTGATCAGATCGTGGAGTTGGATGAAACTCATAGGAAGGCTTTAGATAATATGTGTAAGAATCAATTTAACATTAAGAAAAGCTTTGATAAATCATCTCGATCTAGATCTTTGCAGGTTGGAGACATGGTATTACTTTGGGACAGAAAAAATGAAAAGCCCGGAAAACACAAGAAATTTGACAGTTTGTGGCTGGGACCTTATATTATCAGAGGCATTGCTGGACCAAACTCATTCCACTTGAGCACGTTGGAAGGCGAACCACTTCAGTTACCTGCGAATGGCCAACTGCTCAAGTTGTTCTTCAAAGATGACATCTGATGCCATTGGTCATCCTCTGTATTGTATTTCTAACCCTACTCCTTGTCCTTTCAGCATTTCATTTGTGTAGTTAGATTAGATTTACTTTTCATGTCAAATAGAATAATAAATGTTAGAAGAGCTTCTATTTTTCATGTGCTTCATGTTATATGATGATATTTGGATGGACACTACTTATATAATTTTGTGTGTTGCTTGGATGCAGATTCTGGATTCTCACATTCCTTCAATGAAGCAACGTGTCCCCAAATAGAGCCATATGTTGACCACACTTTGTCAACGACTCCATAGCAGTACACCCCCATTTTTTCAAATGGGACTTATCATGTTCGAGGTTCACGTCATCCAGATTTCATCGACAGCTGACATTTTTTATAAATTATGTAAACCCATTCTGCATGTTTATGATGTAAATGATCTAAGTAAGACCGTCATGTATGTAACAACCTAGGTAAGCCTAGTATGTTGGTGACGATTTCTATCTTAGGAGGTTTTTTGTCTCACTGATTTGCTTGTGTTTTTCGACACAAGTTATCGGCAGAGTTTTCCCCTCCAGCCTCACCCCAAAGCTAGGGTGGATTTTGTCATCAGCATGCTAAGTGAGTCCTAGTGTTTTCTATCGAGTCCTTTTAAAATTAGTTTGGGAATAATCCTAGCTATTTGGCTAGATTATTTTATTACAAGCTACTTGGTCTACTAGATCATATTTTGAGTCGCAAAATTGGGTACCTATTTGAGGGTCTATACCAAAGAAGCAAACATCGCGATTTTATTGCGATTTTTGAAAAAAAATGGCGATTTCGTTTGCCTTATTTATGTTGATTTTTGTGATTTTGGAAAAAATCGCGATTTTTCTGAAAAATGCTTGAGTGCTTAATCGTGGCTATAACAATGAGTTCCATAATGCGATTTTGGGTTTTTTGTTTTGTTTTTGCTTGAATGATTGGGTTGTGAGGCTAAGGGTGAGAGCCAGAGATGATCATTGATCTACAAACCCAAAATTGGACAAAAGTGAAGAATTTCTTGCAAGCCAAGCGAACAAAAATCGAATTTGGACCAAGTGTCTCCGGCAAAACGTTTTTCCAGGTATGGGCATCAAATTTGACCCATTTTTTTTTTGTTTTTTTCTTGTTCTTCCATGGGTTTCTATTACCCATGTATTTTTCATCAT
The DNA here is from genome assembly GCA_034641835.2 of Pinus albicaulis. NCBI lineage: Eukaryota > Viridiplantae > Streptophyta > Pinopsida > Pinales > Pinaceae > Pinus > Pinus albicaulis. The sequence goes on from CM076572.1 coordinate 1,042,546,789, forward strand.
TTGTGATTGCATTTGGTTGTTTTTATTTTTTTTTATTTTTATTTTTTTATTGAGAGGAGAGGGTTTATTTTGGTCAAAAATGCAAAAAATTGTTTGTTAAATTTTGTTTTTTATATTTCTTCTTGTGCTCTTAGTTTCTTCCCATTATTTTTGCTTGTGTTTCAACATGTATTTTTTCCCATTATTTTTGCATTGAGTTGATGGTTTTTTTTGTGAAAAAAATGAAAAATCAAAATGTTGTATGTAAAATTGTAATTTTTTTATTTTATTTTTTAACTTGCAATTTTTCTTGTGCCCTAGGTTCAAATTTCAACATTCAAAGTTCAAAGTTTCCAACATGCCAAGGAAATTAGATCCTTTATGGGAATTTGGTGAACCTGATGGGGGGTTTGACCGATCAAACTTGACTTGCAAATTATGCGGTCAACACATGACAAGGGGGATATACAGGTTGAAATACCACTTGGCACAAATTCCTGGGCATGAAGTAGGCCCTTGCAAAAACACCAATTCAGAAATAATCAAAAGAGCCATGAACTCATTGGGAGAAATAGAAACCACTAAACTCAGCAAAGCAGCTTTGAAAAGTCAAATATCAGGGTTTGGAGTTGACCGTGAGAGTGGTAGTGGCTCTTCAGCATCAGCCTCTTCTACAGGCAGCCCCGTAGCTGCCTCCTCATTTTTTGTTCCTAGAACCACTCCCAGGGCACAGCCATCTATCTCCTACCATATTAAAAGAAAGGAGAAGGAAGAAGCTGATAAATTGTTGGGCAAACTGTTTCTTTGGAGTGATATTCCCTTCAATGCTGCCAGGAACAATCCATTTTATCAGGCTTTGATTGATGCTATCGCTGTTGTTGGCCCAGGATACAAGGCCCCTTCATATAATGACCTTAAAGGGCGCATTCTGCAAAATGAGAAAGCTGACTGCACCAAGAGATTGGAAGAGTTAAGGGCATCATGGGAAGTCACAGGATGCACTGTGATGTCAGATGGTTGGACTGATCAAAGGGGTAGGACCCTTATTAACTTCTTGGTCAGTGGTCCCAAGGGGACAATGTTTATAAAATCTGTTGATGCATCTGCACATGTCAAAGATGCAAGATTATTATGTGATTTATTAGATGTGTTCATTATGGAGGTTGGGCCCCAAAATGTTGTCCAAATCATAACGGACAATGCTGCAAACTATGTTTCTGCTGGCAAGATGCTTATGGAGAGGTATCCGAGCATATTTTGGACATCTTGTGCTGCACATTGCCTTGATTTGATGTTGGAGGACATCGGAAAGATTGATTTTGTCAAAGATATTGTAGAATCATCAAAGAGAATCACAAAATTTATATATAATCATGGATCTGTGCTTCATTTGATGAGGACATTCACCAACAAGAAGGAGTTGGTGCGACCTGCTATTACACGATTTGCCACTACTTTCATCTCTCTTCAATCCCTCTTGAATTCTAAGTGGGATTTGAAGAGAATGTTTCTTTCAGATGAGTGGCGTGCATTGACTATCAGCCGCAAATCAGAGGGACAGGCCATCTGCAGGTTGGTGTCATATCAGGAAGATTTCTGGGTTGGAGTGGAAGAGGTGTGCAGCATTAGTGAACCTGTGGTAAAGGTTCTTAGATTGGTGGATGGAGAGAAGCCCGCAATGGGCTACTTGTATGAGGCCATGGATAGGGCCAAAGAAGCTGTTCGCAGCTATTATGATGATAAGGGTGATGAGGGGTTTCAGAGACAACTTCTTTTATGGGAAGTGATTGATGATCGATGGAACAACACACTCCATCGTCCCATTCATGCTACAGGGCTCTTCCTGAACCCCGCATTTGCTTATTCATGCGGTTTTCTATTTGATGCTGAGGTCATGGATGGCTTTTTCACTTGTGTTCAGAAGATGGTGCCAAATCCATCAGAACGTGCAGAGATATCCAAAGAGATGGAGGTATACAGAATGGCAGGTGGCACCTTGAGCTTCGACATGGCTGTCCAGGATAGGACTACTAAAATGCCAGGTAAGATTTTCATTATTTTAAAAATTTTCTTATGTTTGTAACTTTATAAGTTTATCTTATTTGTTGTAACTTATAACTTGTAGATGCATGGTGGAGGAGCCACGGTGGCAGATTACTAAAACTCCAAAAACTTGCCATTAGAATACTCAGCTAAACATGTAGCATTTCAGGATGCGAGCGCAACTGGAGTGTATTTGAAAAAATACACACCAAAAAGCGCAACAGGTAAAAAACTTAACATATTCCAACTGATTTTTTGAATTCATTAAATATTTTTTTAAAATATTTAATTTATTAATTTATGACCCTTGTACAGGTTGGAGGGTCAGCGGCTCAATGACATGGTTTACGTCTACTACAATCTTAGATTGTGGGTGAGACAACTTGAGAGGACCCCTGATATGGAGGCCATCTCTTTAGATGCGATTGACACCACTGCTGAATGGAGGGTTGAGGCTGAGAGGCCTGTCATGGAGTCAGCCCTTGATTGGATAGAGCAGGAGGTAGTGGAGGGGGAGGACTCGGAGGAGGACGAGGAGGAGCAGCAGCAGCAGCAGCAGGAGGTGACACCACCTACCACTACTACCGGTAAAGGACGTGGTTTGCCTCCTTTAGCTCTTAGTGCTTCAGGTTCTCGTTCTGGTGCTTCATTTTTTACTTCTAGAGCACGACAGAGCTCATTGCCATTCTCGCCAACTTCTTCATCTAGAGAGAAAGGCAAAGCTGTTGTATTTTCTCGCAAGAGGGGCAGAGGAAATCAATAGTATAGGACCATAGGTTATATGGTGCATTGACATTCCTTTGTATATGACATTATGACTCATGATATGAGATACATTATTATATTTTTTGTTGATATTTTGAAGCTGAGTTGACTCTTGAGACTCAGGACTTAGTATTCAAGACAGGATTCAGTTTTATGTGTGATGTAGCACTAGACATGATATTACACATCTTATATATTAGTTTTTTTTTCATATTTATGTGTCAATGCATTTATTTTATGCTGTAGATGCTTTAGATATTAAAAAAATTGAAAAAAAAAGAATATTTTTGTATGTGCCAATTTTTTCCCAATTTTTACGATTTTTTCCGATTTTTTCCCCTCGGCGATTTAATCCCGATCGCGATTTTTGCTTCTTTGGTCTATACGAATGGGTATTCCCCCTTCATGTGTCTAAATGTATTTATCTTATGTAAAGAGGGTTGAAAAAAATAATTAATATCCCCTCTCAGTCAATTTATTAAATTTTCTGGTCAAATTAATTAAAAAATCTAAAGCCAGAAATTTAATTAATTTTAGGTCCTAGGTGAGTATAAAATTCTTCAAAGGCAAAATTCGTTGGTCCTTAAAAAATGAATTTTTAAAGGCCCCAGGCCAAGGGAATATTGAGAATTTCAAGAAATTTTGGACCCTTGGACCTAGGTGGTCAAGTCAAAGTCAAAAATTTGAGGTAATTAACTCAAAAATAGTATTTTTGAGTTAATTAAAATGGAATTAAATGATAAATTCATTTTTTCCTCAAATTTATAATTACGACGGTCCAGATTAAAAGATGATCAAATCTTTTCGACGGTCGAGATTATTTTGACATGGATCAACCGAACTAGCCGTTGGAGATTTTATCTTATAAATTAGAAGTCTTTGTTAGTCTTTCAATCATCCGATCTTAGAATCGTGCACTTGTCTTAGAAGCTCTTGTAATTTCTTTTGATGAATAAAGCATAAAGACTTTGGGGTTACAAACTTTGGTGTTCCTTTTCCAGATCTATGTGGCGATTTATTTTTAAACTCTGCTACTTTGTTTGGCATTTTTATGGTTGATGGCCTTCATGGATTAATCTGCATACATGTATCTTGTGCAGTTTTCTGGGTTCATAAAATGACATTTTTGATTTAACGGAAAGACTAGTTATCTATTTTTCTGAAGGATCTCATGTTTATTTTCTTAAATCTCTATCAATCTAAAGTTCAGATCTAAGTGTGCAGGGAATTTTTCTTTTTTAAGGTTTGAGCGTCTGGGGAAGTCTTTAGTTGGACCAGCCGACTCTCAGATTTCGTAAATCTGAAAAAGCTCATTGTTTCTAATTTCTCAAAGCTATCTTACGAAATTGTGTTTTTACAGGGTCTTCTAGAGCTTGTGCCTCTCTTTAAAATTTCAAATTTCTAAAAATTGTGCTGAAATGGGTTTAAATATGGCCATGAGGGCCTCCGATCTGTAGATTAACATTGTAAATTTGTATATTTGCTCCAGGGTGTAAGGGTTTATAATTTTTTGTGCATAGTTTTGGATCTATGGATCTGTTCTGGTTTTGCAGGTTTGCAGGGGGTTTTCAGAATGGTTATTAAGATTTGAGCCAGATCTAACCCCCAAAGGGCAAGATCTGGCCTCAGGGTCGCTTCTATTAGTAGATCTGAATGTTATTTTATTAAAGGTGCATCTAAAATATGAGTTATATGGAAAGAAGTTAATCTACTGGACGATTTTGATTGTACTGGGTTTTTCTTGAAGCATAGTTGCATACTACAGCCAGCGTTTTCTTCCTAGTCCATTCCGCTCCCTCATCGTTTGCCTTCTCCTGCATCTTCATTTGCTACAACGCAACTCCCTTCTCCTCTGTTCCTACGTATCCCTGCTGCTGCCCCTGTTCAACACTATACATCCAGCCTCCATCTTCGCTGACAAACGTCCCTTTCCTTCGACCCCTCTATGCTGCTTCTCTGCTGCTACACGCTGCATATCTCCTCTGTCGTCAGCCCACTTTCCTTGTCGTCCCTCCTCTCCAGCCTTTGTCTTTGCGTTTCCCTTGACCGCCGTCCCTTCATTGTTGCCGTCGACCCTCTTCCTCAAGTCGTCTGCCGCCCCCCTAGCTCATACCTTCCGCTGTCCAAAGCCTGTCATCGACCTGCAAATAAACAAAACAAAAAAAAAATAACGCATACCATAAACTCATAATCCTCATGTATATGAGTTTGATGTTTTTGATCGGATTCAGTTTAGTTGGATAGTGTTTGATTTTAATGTGTAGTTTTTAGGTTTTAAAAAATTTTCGATTTTTTTTTGTTTTGTTGTTGTTGTTTAATCTTTAATTTTAATTTAGTTTAATTTGTAGATTTTAGATTCTAGACTTTAGATTTAACTTAGTTTAGTTTATTTTAGCTTTAGGTTTTATTTCTTTAGTTCGATTTTGGTTTATTAAATTTTAGTTTTTCTTTTAGATTTTAATTAGTGTTAGTTTCAGTTTGTTTTAATTTATTTTTAGTTCTTAGTTTTCATACTTCAGATTTTAATTGTTTGATTAATGTTAGTTTTCTTTTAAAGTTTTTAGAATCTTTTTTTTTCAGGATTTAAAAAATGATAAAAAAATATAAAAATATAAAATTTCTAAAAATTCTAAAAAATTATTTTATAGTCAAATGAGCTTTTAAATTTTTATCTTAAGTTTGACTATATAAAATTTTCTAATTTCTGAATTGGAATAAATTGGAACATTGTAAATTCGGAAATATTGCAAATATTTGGCATTTATATTTGATGGTCGTCTCATGATAGCATTGTTGTGGGTTCAGATTATCTTAATGCATACTTGTGGTGCATTCTATTGAATATCATTGTGGTCATTTGTGTTTTCGTAGCAAAAATTATACATCAATTACTTGGCTTTAATTGCATAACGAGATCTTTTAACTCCATAAGGCATTGGTTTTAATATAATTGGATCTGTGAAATCTCGTTAATCTCATCAAGTATTTGGTATTTTAGCTGTGTCTCCTGGGTTGGTTGGTTTTCAACTAATCATTTTTCTTCATTTCTATTAGGGTCTACCTCCCTTAGCTTGCAAGGAGACAACTTAGATAGAGAGATTGGGGATCAGGGTGACAGCCCCCGATCTGAGCCGTTGTCGCGGTGCCTAGACATTCTGTGCGACAACACACTCGATTGGTCCATGATCTCTATTTAAAGAACATGGAGGGTCATTTTTTCGGTAACCGTTTATGAGAGAAACATATGTAACTTTTCTTTCTATATTGATAAATTTCCTGAAGTGGCCGCGTTGACTCAGGTCGTGGACTTTTTCCCTCTTCGAGGGTTTTAACTTTTAACCACGTGATAATACTGGTGTATTGTTTTGTGATCTATTTGTGAGTGGTGACCTTTGGTTTTTGATCTACGGAACTTACCCTGTAATTCCTACAGGGTTTGCACTTAAACCTTGGATGGAAGGAGCCATTGCTGCAAAAAAACTAAAAAAACAAATCTATAGATAAAAAAATGTTTTTTATAATTTTGGTAGCATAAAACCTTGAAAAATAGACAAAACAATCAGAAAAAACAAAGAAATTGAGTGTTTCTTACCCAAAATATTTTTCTGTAGCTAAAGCTACCCTAAAATGCCAGAAAAAACAAGAGAAATATGGCTGCAGCAAAGCCAAAAACCAAGAATGTCGTCGCTGAAAACTTCGCACTCCAAATCTGCTCCTCAAATCTCTTTCTCTTGCTGCTGAAATCTCCTTTGCTCAATGGTGAAAACACCCAAGTTGAAGAACTACTCTCTTCCACCTTCCTCCTCTCCAAAATCGCTCTTCTCCAAGTGAATCGACTTGCTCAATTCGTGTGATGAGAGAATGAGGCGAAAAAACAAGAGAAATATGGCTGCAGCAAAGCCAAAAACCAAGAATGTCGTAGCTGGAAACTTCGCACTCCAAATCTGCTCCTCAAATCTCTTTCTCTTGCTGCTGAAATCTCCTTCGCTCAATGGTGAAAACACCCAAGCTGAAGCACTACTCTCTTCCACCTTCCTCCTCTCCAAAATCGCTCTTCTCCAAGTGAATCGACTTGCTCAATTCGTTAGATGAGAGAATGAGGCTAATCCTCTTTTTATAACTTTAGAAACCCCTCTAGAAGCATCCAATACCTAATTAAAAAGAATAAAATAATATTAAATTGCACTAATAAAAAAAATAAAAATAAAAGTCGAAAAATTGCGTTGTACGGAGGGGAAACACTGCTGTATGGCCAGGAAATGTACGGGAAATGGTACCAGTACAGCTGGAAACGCGTTTCCCGGCCGTACGGTACGGGTTTCCCCATTTCCGTTTCGTTTCCTTGGAGAAACGGGCCTAGGGACAGCATTTCCTGCAGCTTAGCATCTAACTATTGACGAAATATTCATCACTTGCACACTAAGAAATTTGATCTTCATCTCCTTATATAGCTTAGCCATTAGCCAATACCATAGGTCAAAACCACACTAATGCTGAGGGTATCCTTTGACAGGATCAAATATTCGTTGTTGGGCTCAATACTATGGGCCAATACCATGGTAAAGATCCTTGGTATTTAGAATATCATGGTGCGGAAATTGTACGCGCATTTTCTTCTTCATACCCACGTGTACACTACTTTGCTCCACAGAACCTGTGTGTACCTATCAAAACATCCCCTTCATCATTCCTTTGTCTCTGAACTACTATGCCTTTGTCCACTGTCTCTGTCACATGTAAACACATCCTATTGACATCTTCATCAAGTAGGTTCCCATCAAAAGACAACTCATCAATTAGGTTTCCATCAAGGACAACACATTAATCATAATGCCAATAGTTTTGACTCAATAAACCCTAGAGGCATGAAGAACATGCTTTGACTAAAAATAAAAATAAAAATAATAATAATGAATGTAATGAATGAATATAATAACTACATCAATGATACATTTTTATTACATTATGAAGATCGACACTAGTTACATTTTCAACACGTCATTGTAACATTCATTCTTAAAAATTATTTGTCCTTTTGAACATTATGATATGGGATGTTGTCCCATTTTTATTCAATGGTTCAAGAAATAAAATTTTGTTTCATTACAAGGGTCCAACAAGAAAGAAATAAATTTTAGTTGTACTTATATCACGTCTGGACATTATCTAAGAGAGCTTCAACCATGTTTTGAACTGGTGCAATTGTGATAAGTTAATTGAATAAAGTATCTTATTTTCAGCATGGCAAATCAGTTATGTATGTTTCACTAAATACCGAATATTCCATATTGAGATATGTAAAGTCAATTTGCCACAAAATTTTCCACTGTAGCAAGATAACGTGGATGTGCTTCACTTAATGCTAAATTTCTCGATACCAAGAATATCGATGGATAGTCTTGCTGCTGTAAGGTGAGCCAGTGGACCTTCCCCTGAAATAATGTGGAGTGCTGATCCTGAATGTGTTGTCTATGTTTCTTGGAAAATTGGAAAAACCCAAATATGTGTTTCATTGTCTTTGGTTTGCCATGGACTAGACAAAGTATGTCTCTGAGCCCACTTTCTGTCGATCAGGCCTTTGATGGGAGCCCTAGAGTAATAACCAACCATGCAAAGGGAGATGCAAATATGTTTCTGCCAAGGATATCAGCTCACTTCAATGGTTTTGTTATAGCTGAGGTGTAGGGGTGTATGCAATCCTTGACTAAAGGATTTCTTCTGATCAAAGATGCTAAAATTCTAGATTTATCCAGAGTTTATTTATGCATCAGTAGCACTAAGGGAGAAGATATGAGACGTACCACAATATATATCATTCTACACAACTTTTTTCTTTTCTTTTCTAAGAATATTATGTTAATATAAAAGGTAATTTTAAAATAAAAGAGAGAAAAGGGAAAAAAGTTATATCCATTGAAAAAATTTCATCCTTTACCACCAACACGCAGCAGTGTGGTGTTTGACAACAAAAACTTCAGATCATTTAACCTGTTTTCGCCTAGCAGGTAGTTCTAGTGAATCTGTATGTTTCAAGTGTTAATATATTTTTGAAAGATTGCAGCTGAAAGGAAACTATAGAACGGAAATTTCTATTCAAGACATCAAAACAAGATTCTAGAACTAAATACCTTAGTAGTGGGAACACGGAAATTGTATGGCCATTGATTTGAAAATATCCGCTGCAACTGTGCCGCACTAAGCATGCTTTCAATTCGGTGCATTACGGAAGGTAGAAATGAAAAAGTGTACAAAATACTTGGAGATATGTGCAAACAGACAAACTTGCATAGCTCTGGTGGTAGTTCTACCGTAGAATTTCTAGCAGAAGCTGCAAAAGCACAAATGTAAAGTAAATTAAACAACAAAACCTTAAATTATAAAATGCAGCAAAAGTAAAGTTCAAATCCTTATTGAAAATATATAATAGTAAAAATGGTCTTGCGGTTAGGATATTATATTCTTGAGAAATTTCAATTCAATCCTTGTGGTTTAGGAGAGAATGACATCATTTTCTGTATTCTTGTTTAAAATATCAGACTTGCTTTGCTCCATGAACAAATTACAAAAAATAAGGACGCCCTCCTGTTATCATGCAAATCTATGTCTTGAAAGTCTCTCCATTTGGACTGGTGATTTCTAGTCTCTAGGGGGTGTCCCTAGATAATGTATGCTATTGTCCACTTAATATTCCTGCTTAAATTCCAATTTGATTAGCATAAGACAAAGCTTCACTTTTGCTTGCCAATAAGCAACCAAAAGAGAAGTAATTCTTTAAAATGATATTTGTTAGGGAAGAAATTAGATTTCTAAAAGTAATAGTAGCAACACAATTTAAAGTGACGCAAGAAATGAATGTGCACCTCAAGCGAAATAATTCAAAAAAAGTGCAATTCAATAAACCATCACACTGCATAAAAAAATATTCAATGGCCTCCAATACATTCAAGAATTAGAATAAAACATAACTGAATCCAATCAAAACTGATAGGTTGTCGTGAGTTCCTTCCCTTGTAGTGGAGGTAGTGGCCTAAGAGATTATAACATAGAAAAGTGAGATCTTAGCTGCTACCAAAGACATAATAGGGTCCTTGATTAACCTTCTTCTTGAACTTGGAGACACTTGTATGTTCTAAAGCCCATTATGGAAGGGCATGCCACTTTGAAGTATCCACTTGGTTCCATGATTTGTAAGCTCATTTACTCAATTACATTAATGTTTTGTTGTACTGGAAGGTGATGGGATGCATTGGATCTTATACAAGATTGCAGGTGGGGCTTCATTTGGGGTTTGGTCCCCCTATATGGGGTTGAAGCCCTCCAAATGGTCATATTGGCATTTGTAGGGTCAGCATTAAGAGCCACGGGTATACAACATAGCAAAGAGCAGATTGCCACTCCATGGGATCCTTTAGTTTCACTCATGGCTTGCTTGTGTTCCACCTATTGGACGATGATGATGCACCTAGACCACCTTGCCCAGTCAGCTCCACTCTTGCACCATACACTTGGCAGCTGATCCAGGACCCGAATGAGGATGTGTCTCGTCGCAGGAGACAATGGGAGGGCTTGCATCATTCTTACAACCCTTACAGATGGAATGCAAGCTTGTTCGATCCATTTTAAGACCCATGAGGGTGTTTTGTGCCCCCATACCCACTTGGGGACACCACAAGTTGTTTGCTTGAATATAAAAGGGCCACCACCTCTATCACTATGTTTGGAGCTCATTCATTCATCTTGGCACACATTGGACTCCACTAGGCCTCTTCAATGGCCCTTCGACCTATTTTATCTACTATTTTTCCCTCTTGGGAGGCTTAGTTTTGTGTTATGCAACTATCTTGGTGGGCTTGTCACCAAGGAATGTTATTTTTGCACATTATTTTATTAGTTGGGGCATTATTAGGTCTTATTAGGCAAATCGAACTCCTTAAGGAGGATATATATTCATGTGATGATCATTTCATTTGATCATCACTTGGATTTGGACTTGTATATCTTCTTGAGAATTTCGCTAGCCTTATTGATGGACGAATTGGATTATTGGTGCATTTTAATGTTTGGAAGAGCTTATTTTTTATCTTGGAGCTTCAATTTTCTTATCTATTGATGATTGGAGGATTTTCATTATACTTGTAAGTGTCATTTTCATGGTTTATTTCTCATGTCTCGTCACCTATACAATGTATGAAGATTTTTGCTCATGAAGTTGGTGTAACTGCCTTAGTGAAATGCAAATACGTTGAACTTGTTTTTGTGAGGGTCTTTCAAATGTTTCATGCAAAATTATGGTGAATAAATTTCCTAGGGGTATATGATTGTTCATTATTACCTTGATAAGTCATCAATTGCAACATCAAAGAAGTGTAAACTTTCCTAGTGACCTAGTTGTTGCCTCTAGGGCCATAGGAAGTTGCTAGGAGACTTTTTGATTGGGTATAAGACATCTCTAAACATTGGATTGCATTGACTCCATTCTCCCAATAGGCGAGGCACTGGTCTAGTCATAGGTGATCATCAAAGCGAAGATCTCTTTGACCTCCTCTCCTCCATTTCTAAACCCTAACCTTAGTAGGTCTCCTAGGGCATCAAATGAAAGTAATTGTAGACATGCAAAATTCATGAAACTTGGTCAGGAAGTAAGCTGAAGCTATCCTTGAGAGGTCCTCCAATTTTGAAGGTATCCTCAGTGGAGTTTCAAGTTAGCTCAAGCCCTAGCTCGAAGACCGTTTCTTCCTTGGGTTTTCTTTAGTTAGTGGTTTTATTAAGGATCATTGCATCCAAATTTCAAGTCAAATCTTACCTATTTGATCCTTTTATCCTCCCTGACTTGGTAAAGTCCATCTATTTGAAGTCTTACCCGACACCCTTGAAATCTTTTGGGTCCACTAGGGCTTCTTTGTGGTCCCGCAACCTTATCACAAGGATTTCTTAACAACCCTATTCTTTTAGGATTCTTTGGCTTAGGGCACTTCATATCAAGACACACACCTCAAAACTAGGTCCGAGTTTCCTTCTAGCCCTTCTTGGAGAGCCATCCATCTTTCTTCCAAAGCAAGCAATCCCTATCTTTAGAGACTCTCCTTTGAATAGGCTTCGAATTCACAACCGTTACACCAATGATATATTTCCCTGGTGATTTTGCTAATACTAAGACTCCTCCCATCAGTGAAAGTTCGTAAAGAGCAGGGAGCTTTAGCTGAGGTGACAGTGGGCTATTGCTCCATTGTTGCCACTTTACCTAGTAGTTGCTCTATAAGAACGCCTCCTAGGACCCCTACTAGTTTGAGTGATAACAGTGACATAGCACATGAGTTGAGAGGTAAGGAACCAAGAACTTTGACAGTTGTACAAAGCTTGTCTAAGAAGATAGAGAAAAACATGCAATCCTCAAGGAAATCAAATCTCCCTGGATTTACAAGAGGAGCTTCCTCAAGGTCTCATGAGTCCTAAAGTTAAAGTGGAATTTAAGGAAGCCTTGAGTGACCCCATGAGGAATTAATTCAGTTGATAAAGACAATGGAAATCAACCATGCCAGCCAAATGAATGCTATATACAATAGGTTGATTGCCATGGAAAGGTCACAAGTGAATAAGTTTCAGACTATGCCTAATCATAGATGGAAGAACAAGGGTCCTTCCAAAGATCAAAGGCCACCTAACCATTTGGAAACTAGAAATTTAGTGGATCACCAAACCCTTCCTTATTGTAGGCCTTGTAATTATTTTCACGAGTCTACTTGCCCCATATTTTGTCGAATTGTTGAAGGGGATATGGCAAGTACAAGTGAAAACATTAACTTGGTGGGAAAGAAGCATAACCTTTCCATGGAAAATTGGATTGAAACTATAGAAAGAGGCCAAGAATTGAATGATATGTCTATTGATTATAGTGTTAATAATATGTATGATCATTGTGATAATGTCACTAGGATTTTTGGTGAAAATCTTACACCTAATCAAACCCTTGAGATGGCTAGGCACAAAGGGTTGACTTATAAAAGAAAGAATAATAAAAGATCAAGGCAAAGTGCAACAAAATATTCCAAAGGTTTTTACTCCTACATCAGACTTGAAGATTGGTTTGGGGGATTGTATCAATAATGCAATGATCTTGGTTCCTATTGCGGAAATTCCTAAGATTCGATCTCAAAAATAAAAATTATTGAAGGCCATTAAAGCCCCTCAAGGAAAAGATACTATAAAGATCCCAAAAGATAAGCGGGAAGATGCTCGTGATATTACAAAGTATGGATAGCGGAATGGGAAATGAGAAACATCAACCCTTTTTCATCACTTTGTTAGTTAATAGCTATATTTTGAATAATTGCATCTTGGATTCAAGAGCTTCTTCCAATGTAATGAAAAAATAGGTAATGGAGCAGTTAAACCTAAGAATATGTAGACCTCACCACAATATTTGTGCTACGAATTCCAAAAAGATTGAGGTATATGGGTTGATTAAGGATCTCCAATTTCCTTTACCAGCATACCAAGATATAATGATCACTATGGATATTGTGGTGATAGATGTGCCAGATGCATGGGACATGCTTTTGTCCAGGAAGTGGACAACAAATTTGGGTGTTAGCATCCAAATGGATTTTTCATATGCTACCATTCCACTCAACTGCATTGTCCCTCCTTAGCCACGTTGTCCCTGCCACTGCGTTGTCTAGGCCCACAATACCACTGCACTGCCTGGCCCACGCTGCCTCCACGCGGCCACTTTCCCTACGCTGTCACTTGGCTCTCCTGGGCCCCACGCTGCCAACTAAATTTGCCTAAGTGACTTTAGGGAATTATTATCACCTAAGTGTGGGGTATGGGTCCCATCACCCCCTTTATTAACTGACTAACATTAGGAAGGCAAAATCTGAACAAAATTAGTATTGCTAATTAGCTGCTGCTAATTGGGAATATTACAGTCTCCGAGAGATAGAGGTACATCTGCCGAGATTTTCTCTATTGGGCAAACCACTACTGGTGCCCTTGTTTGTATTCAAAATTCCGCATAATAATAAAACCCTCAAGAGCTGTTGCACCGGTTTTCCCGCATTGGGTTTTTCCAGGGACATTTCTCCAAAAACTCTTGTGTGTCCTTTGCATATGTGCTTAATTCTTCAGTACTTAATATGCATGGATATGTAGATATGCAGTGTGTTTACTTGGCTATTTTCTGAATATTTCTGAAAATAACTTGTAAATTTTAAAACACAAGTAGGAGAAGTAAATCAGATTTCTGCAGTAGAAATTTATGTTAAGTAGATTCAGAATTTTTCATAGTGAGGGGTAGGGACAGCGATCTAGAGGAAGTTTTCCAAATAAGGAGAGGCAGTATCAAGTGACAAAAGTGATCCACATAGAAGCAACACAGAGACTGCGCAAAAGATGACGCATAGCAGTTTGATTTAGCTGAGGAGGAGGTCCATTCAATTTCCATTGGCCGGGAAAGTCTTCTAAAGGGCCGGAGAGTCACTTCCAGCAGCAGAGGCAAGCTAGATGGCTTGCTCAAAGGCAGAATCGAACCACATGTGTGAGAGACAACATAGAGGCAGCGCAGAAGTGCTCATGTTAGGGTTCGGACGTTCAGTTTTCTGTAGAAACCCTTAATAAAATGGGAATTGGCTATATCAGCAGCGGTGTAATTTTATTCTATTCCTCTTTATTCTAATCGTTTGGTGCAAAGACTCGCCGAAATAATTAGTATCCTAACTGTTTGACGGAAGTCTTAAACCAAAATTCACCTAAGGTTTGTAAATTAGACATTTCCTTTAAAAAAGGGGCATTATAGCTTAAGCTGAGGTCACAGTGGATCCCTCCCCTTCATATGCTCATCTAGCAAGGCTGTTGGGACCTTAGCAGCCGAGCTAAAAAAATCGGTAACACACATAAAAGATGCTCTAGTTTTTCTTGCATACATGCATGAGTTCCACAAACATGCATACAAAATGGAAGCAACTCAGCTTAATTCTCAGCTACTTCCTTAAATAAAAACAAAAAACCAACTGGTCCTAATTTGTGCTTTTGTCATGATATGTTTCTCCAAGGCCCTTTGCTAGTGAAAGCATGCCATATCAAACAACCATTTTCATTTATTAGTGATGCCATTTCAACAAATTAATGTGCTAAGAAGCCATATTTATATTGCCAACTTTTCTTAATTTGTACCAAATGGAGTTTTATGGACGCTGCAAACAGAAAATATATGCTGCTTCTCTAATTATATTCTTTCATTCCGTTTGTATCAATTTTAACCATAAAACGATTTCCAAGAAATGATAGCACAATACAAAATTCAAAACATAAAATGATGGATGAACAACTTCTATTAGCATGATTATTGTCTGCAATACTAACCTTTCTCTGCCTTAGGCCGCCTCAACAAAAAGTTTTCAACCCTGAAAAGAGGCCTTGCCGATAATAAGGGCTGACTTTGATAGCGCAGAGTAATCCCATGGCTATAACGTATGAAGGGTCGAGAATAAAAGAGATATCCAACCAATTAAACATAATCAACAGAACTGTTATAGTGGTAATATACATGCAATGTAAAGATATAAATATTTGGTTCGTTCTAGTACAAAAAATATATTCATCTAACGACTAAAGCCAAAAAATTCGAATGCATTTCTATTTTGAGAATATCTAACATATGAAAACGCACCGGTTTCTGAAATGTTCGGTATATGTCCTAATTTCCCCACTGGTACACTTTTCTGAGACAATAGGACTTGCAGCATTTAAATTCTTTAAGACATTTAGTATGCAGTAAACATTTCCATTATGAGGCGTTTCTACAATGGAGTGCTCAAGCATGTCCATGGGGACCATTCCACATGCTGTCTGTATTAAATCTTCCTGCTCATTCGCAAGAATATGGTGATTACTACGGGAGAGCCCAAGGTCTATAGAAGCAGCATGCCTGATGCACGTCCAATCTATCAGGGATAAAGCCAGTCTGGGACAAGTCTTGACTAATGGCAGCACCAAATACATGATTTGGTTCTTTGAAATCTCAGTTTTATAATGCAAATCAATTCCTCCACTGAACTTATCCAGTTTATTATCAATTAGAAGTCTGAGAACCGTTACTTGAAAACTGGTTGCCATTTTAACCTGAAAGAAGAAATAACATTTTATCATTAGTACAAAGCTAACTTTCTAGAAAATAGCATCTTTCAGTAAATAATGTATATTTTTAGGAGTAATAAACATAGGTACACTTACTTCATCGGAAGTTAACTCAAGCGTTCCAGCAAATTCACTTTGAACAGATACAGCACCATTAGTAACCTCCAAGCATATCTTCATGTTTTGCACACTTGGATCAAGTGCGTGCTTAACAAGCAAAATTACATTTTGGAACGGGAAAGTGTATGCAAAATCCCGTTCAAAAACCAAATAGTAGCAATAAAACAAAACTTTAGGCATAGTGAAATCCCAGTCACTGACAAAATCATTTGGTGCATAAAGAGGAAAAGACTTCTTGCAATCCTCATTTTCTGCAAGCAAACCCTTTCATTAGTCCACTGTCAATAGCTTAACAATATTTGAGATGCCAACATATTCTGACAGTAGTCCAATAGTAAACTAGAAAAAGAAAGTGGAATGAAACGCTGCATTCTATGGCGGTGACTAAATGAATTCTTCGCTTTTTCCTTTGATTTACTTTGGTCTTGAATCTTTAGTGGACATTAACAAAAAGTTAAATTCCAAACTTCTATGAAAATGTTTAAGAGCCAGAATGCTTGCTTGAGAGAAACATGAGCACTTCTCTCCGTTTCCTTTTGGTAGTAGTATTTAGATTCTGAAAGAAATCTATAAACAGTAGATTTCATAAAATCATTATGCAAGTTATCTAAAATTTATTTAACTGATTGAACAAATCTTTATGAGGTTAACTCAGGGTAAAGCAGAGTACAATTCGGTCACTAAGCTATCTTTCATACCGAATGATTTCCCTCGAAAGATTCAGGTTTCTCTAGGGTCAACAACATTAAAGGCAAATAGTTCAAATCATCAGTGAATAGCTTAAGGCACATCCTCTTGAAGTGTTTTTTGAGGAGTTCCTCAGACTTTCATCATATATTCGTTTCTCCCGTTGGTCTCAAATTGCCAACTCGTTTCTGAGGAGCACTCTCTCTGCCTATACCAAAAATGGAACGCGGAGGAACCCACACCATCCTTGGACCAACGACTATTGACTGGAAAGTTGCTTTCCCATTCTCTATGTTTCTCGAAATCTCTTAAGTTGTTGTTCTAAATTCCCAAGCCTTATGTACTTTTCTAAATTGAACAAATTCAACTCTAGCTGCACCTGGCAGTATAAAGCAAGTATCTTGAGATATATTTTCTGGCTTCTCGGGCTTGAGATTTCATTCTGCCCAACCTCTCAGAAACTCGAGCGTTTTCCAAATGGATATTTCACATCAAATTGATGCAGGTGTATTTTTAACGTTTTCTAATTGGATATCTCACATTAAATTAATGGAGGTGTATTTTGAATTCTTCTTAGTACGGACGTGTGGCATGTAAGCTATCTTACCAGAAACGAGAAACTGCAATACGAGAAACAAAGTTTGGAGGTTTCGCATTCAAGAAACGAGGAGAGGAGAGGAGAGGAGAGAGAAAAAATAAGGAAAATATGGAAAATGTAACAAAACATTGAAAACATTCATGGTTTACATAGCTGAAATTGTAAGCTTAGTTAGAAAGATATTTTGTTTTGGCTTAGAAAGATATTTTGTTTAGTCTTTGAAGCTAAGTCACTTGATACGGGGATACGGGGATACGAGGATTCGAAGAATCGGATACGGGTACGGTGACCCCGAAACAGGATACTTCTGGGATACGATACGTTATATATTATTTTATTAAAAATATATATATTTTTTAAAATATATATATATATATATATTAATATATTAAAAATTAGATATTTTTTGCACAAATTCATACAAAATTCATTGATTCAAACATAGATATTAGATACTCATGAGTCATACATCATCATTGATGCTATAATACAAATTACAATGATACATTGATACACCATACATGATACAATCGTCAAATTTACTCAGAAAGACAAGATTGAACTTTGAAGATAGTAAGATATTGTAGTTTTTTCATTAAGTCATCAGAATCAAAATGTGTTACATAAGAACACTGCCAATGGCAAATAGAAATAGAAAATACAAAAGCAACTACAGTCTACAAGACTACAAGCCTGAAGCCTCAATGAGTTAGAGTCATCAATCCTCATAATCAGCATCACTGTCCTCATCCTGATCATCATGCTCACCACTTCTCTCCTCTGCCTCTGATGCATCCTCCTCTATCATCTCTGCATCTGCTGGTGTGGAGGATGACCCCTCTAATCCATCATCAAATGTGACAGGCTCTAGCACTGGCGCATTGAGATCCAAGTTGGCCAAGGCCAACTCAACACTGCTGTCCAGACCCATATCATCAGGAAAGACATCCCACTTCTTTGTCTTTCCCTTCAACCAATCCTCCCTCTGCCTGTAGATGAGACGAAGGTTGGTGTGCACGTACACCATTGTCTCTGCCCTGGACTGCTCAAGCCTGCTCCTCTTCACACTATACAAATTCCCATATGTGCTCCAATTCCTCTCACAACAAGAGGATGAAGTCACCTGAGAGAGGAGCCTCATGGCTAACTACTGTAGAGGAGGGCTTGTTGCCCCATGAGTTGCCACACCAAGAATGGGGCTTCTTAGCCCCCCTGTCTCGAATCAAATCATAGCCTCCAAATCGCCCCCTGCCAGTGGAAAAATCTGCAAAGGCATCCTCCACCTCATCAAGGGATGCCCTATCCTGAAAAATCCTCCTCAATGCATCTTTCCTCCCTGTGAGATTTCAGCATCCATGTGAGGAGGGAATCTGCGGGAAGGTCCACCATTCAGCCACTCATGGTTGTAGTATTTTGGGTTCAAGGAGTGAGCCAAACAATGTAAAGGTGTGCAATTCTTGTCCCATCTGCTGACAAGAATATCTTGTATGACGGTGAAGAAGGCCTCAGGTGATGTCTCATACTTTGGGCACTGACTCTGTAAAATAATGGTCCTCACAGACTCAATCATGGAATCCCATCCCTCATAAACCTCTCCTAGGATGGGTTGGTGTGTATCTGCAAATTTGAGCAAGGAAATGATAGGCTCCATGATCTGAATAATTAGATCTACCTTCTCCCACCATATATCATCCAACATTATGTCCTTCACCTTCTTTGAGGCTGCTTGATCCGTCTTTCTCCAAAAAGACCAAAACTCTGAAATAACCATAGACCCAAGAGCAGTCTTGACCTCCCTCAACCTCTTCAACATGATGAATGAAGAGGCAAACCGTGTATCTGCAATCTTCAACAATGATAGATTGTTGTACTCCTTGTAGATAGTGAGGGCATTTGTATGGTTTGTTACAAAGTTACGGATATGTCGTGCATCCTCAATAGTGGCTCCAATCCAAAGCACATCAGAAGCAATAGATTTCAGTGCCAAGTTCAATGAATGGACAATGCAAGGTGTCCAAAATACTTGTGGATATTTTGCTTCCACAATCATGCCAGCAGCCTTGCAAACAGATGCATTATCTGTAATGATTTGCACACAACAATCCACACCTACACTTTCAATAAATTTGAGAAATAACTCACCCATATATTGTGCATCCTTGTACTCTCCAAGTGCATCCACTGCTTTCAAGAAAACTGCACCATTCATGGATGACACCATAAAGTTAATGAGTGGGTGGCGTGCTGGATCTATCCATCCATCAGAAACAATGCTAACCCCAGATGTTGGCCATGCTGATTTAATAGGCTCAAGCATTTTGTCCACCTCTTTCTTTGCCTTTGTCAACAATGTGGTTCTGAGCTTCTCTGACCCAAGAGGCACATACCCTGATGGAGCCCCATGAGAAAGAGCTCGACACATCTCAATAAATAGAGGTGACCGTGCAACATTAAAGGATATGAAGTTCTAATAGAAAAAAAATGCAATGGTGAGATCAAGCTCTTCCCTTTTCTCTTTTTGGAAAATCTTGTCCATTGGACCAACTGCAGTTGCCTTTCTCTTTGCTAATTCTCCCTTGCTAGAAGTCTCAAAAGGGAACTTGCTGCTGCTTTTCCTCAAGAATGGAAGGGGGTCATCAGTCTTGGATTTTTTTGATTTTGCTGCCACATTTGCCTCACCAATACTCTGCTCTTTCTCCAATTTCTTCCTATCTGGCGATTCAATTGTTGTACAACATTTAACGCCACAACCTGGAATACCCAACAAATGAGCTTTCACACGGAAATATGTGCTAGTGAAATGGCCATTGCAAAAATTGCATTTCCATGAACAATTTCCTCCTCCCTTTTTTGCTGCCCCTTCCTCTCTTGTCGCTTTGAAGCTATTTTTGCAGCCCCACTTCCAATGGATGGAATACTTGTAGACTGTGACGAAAGAGGGACAGGAGGGGAATCTCCAATGGAGACATTCTTCCCCTTTCTTTGCCCCTGCCTTGCTGCCTTTGATTGAGCCATGAATACTGTAAAAAATAAACAAAAAAAACTAAATATATAAAACATATGCACATGCAAACACTAACAACAAACTAAATGCAAAATATAGAGGGACAATGCACTTACCTGATGCTCGAATCTCTTCGAAAGAACTCCCTTTCTTCTTGCTCACACTAGCTCTCCTTCTCACTTCACAAATGAAATGGATGACAAAATAAAGAGGAAAAACCAACTTTTATAAAAAAAATAGCGCATTTTGCCTTGCCGCAGGCCCGGCCATACCCAACTGTACGGGATACGGCGTATCCGACGGGGTACGGTCGGGATACGGCGTATCCCTTTTCGGATACACCGTATCCTTTGAATTGGGGCCGAATCCGGTACGTAGAGGTGTCCGATACGGGGATTCGGGGATTCGAGGGCATTTTAGGAGTATCCGGTGACTTAGCTTTGAAGCCAAAAATATAAATGCACAGGTCTATTTCAATTAAAACATGTGTTACTATTGATTTCAAAATTTTATTTTGGTATATAACATAAAGACATGTTACCCGTTTGCATGTTGACAATTTGCAGAGAAACAACCTTCGTATTTATTATTCACTATACTGACAATACCTTTGTGCTAAACAAGCTCAAAATTAGCAGGAAAAGGAAAGATTCATGACGAGGAGGAAAAGTAAAGACTTCGTCATGTATTCTCTGGTCAAGGAAACACAATCCATCAGGTATTACCCCCTGTAAGTCTTCCTTATTCCTCGGTCAAGGGCCTGCTAACAAATTACATGAATGTCGATTGGAAGCCCTTCATTGTCACACCCCCAGTCGATGAATTGGAGAGGAAAGGGCTCCATGGAGTTAATTGGTCAGATCTTCACCTTTGTACATTCTTCCTGAGCACATCAAACGATATTTATCTAAGTGGAAAAACCAAAATAGCAGGTTTTGCGAAATCAGTTCAAAGGCGGATTGGTGCATGGTCCAAATTTGTCCGTAGTCTTACGAGTAAGGTGGTACTCGCACTTTAGAATGCCTTTATTAACCTTAGTCATGTAAAGAAGTCTTGGTGAAAATTTATGAATGTTACTTATGTAGAAATCTACTATTAGATCTGGTTATGCTCCTCCTACTTAAATAAGTTATTAAATGAAGAATTCAGATTAATATCGAAGAAAAACAGACTTTCACCAATTCAGATCTAGAAAAAGTACATGCACACATAGACAAAGTGACACAGTGATTTTCTGTACAATAGTCCCTGGAAAAACCCAAGGCAGAAAAACCGGTCTCTAGCTATTGGAGGGTTTTATGATTAAGATTATTTCTGAATACGACAAATCTAGGTTCCAGATCTGGAAAACTCGACAGAGGAAATATAGATCTACAACTCACCGGCTATTCTGAAGCCAAAATATTGACTGATCCACACCTTCAACGGGATTTACAGGACTCAGCCAAAATTAGGCCCTAGAAACCCCAATGCTTCCCCTGAAGCCCCTACGTCAGCCTCTGCGTCCCTCGGCGCTGGCCTGGAAAGGGCTGCGTAACCCCAGACTAGGTGACGCAGTCCCTATGTTACCCCTAAGGGTCTCTGCGTAACCTCTGAGGGTTTCCAGCTACCTTACGTTGCCCTGGGAGTGACTGCGCAACACCTACGTCGCTGAAGCTGCCCCTGCGCTGCGCAACTGCTGCACTCTTGCTGCTGATGCTCCTGCTTCTCTGCGTTGCCTTTCTGAAGCTGCTCTCTATTCCTTGCTGATTCTAGACACTGGGATCAAATCATCCCCTTTGTCTAAACTCCCCTCTTTGCAGTTGAAACATTTCTGAGAATTCTTAACAAACCACGCCCTAGAATCTCAGTTTAGCTTTAGTGCTCTACCTCTGTGTATCTTTACAAATGACCCCAAGCCTTTCCTTTATACTTTTCTCGTTGGAAAACCAATGGCCATGATCAAATCTTGAATCAATGGCTAAGATTAAAAGAAAATTTGATCCATGTGACTTAAGGCAATTTCATCACATGTTTAATTTAATTAACTTTAATTATTTAATTTTCCTAAGTTTAGACTTAGGAAATACATTAAAATAATTAATTAAATAAATATCTCCCAAACCAGATGAAATTTCCCTTTCTGGGTCTTGTAGATTAGGTGTACTCTAGTCCCTCCACAAATTTTGGGAGCTAGAGCACATTCGATGCTAACCCCAATACACAAAATCTCAACACTCCATCTTAGCACAGAGTGTGCTCTAGCAATACATCACACCATGTATCACAAGATTTTGGGCACTGGTTTCTGTGTTGTTGATGCTTGGCCTGCTGCCACACAACTCTGCACTTCTGTTGCCATTCTGTATTGCTGCCCATGACAATGTCACCGCCACTACCACATCTGTACTGCAGCTCCCTCTCAATCTATTGGATCCGTGCTGCCCATAGCATTGCCACTGCTAATCTGCTGCACTGCAACTTCAGTTGTTGAGAGAAACAATTGAATCTCCTGCCCAATCTTTGACAGACAAGTCAGTTGGGCTGCATCCTCATCATTGAAGCACCATCAACTGTTGATTTGTGCTGTTATCTAGAGATTAATGCACAGCTACAACTCTGCACTGCGTAAGCAGACTTCCTCTGCACTGTTGAAGTCACACCAGCCCCTTGTGATGAAATCCCTCACGCTGTTGTTGCACTGCGTTGTCCTCCTGAAGCCTCCACGCTGCTGCAACTCTGCTCTGCGCTGCTAAAGTCACATCAGCCACTACATTGTTGTTGCTTCTACGCTGCTGCTGCATCTGCACTACGCTGTTCATTTCAGCCTTCAGATCTGCGTTTGCTTCATCTGTGATCTATGCACCCACTGCTCCACTTGTCCCACTACTGTCTTAAGGCTCCCGTAGCTCGGATGTGATCCAAGATATGAGCTGCTCAAGGATCCCACCAGCATTCTGTATCTCCTCTACAGATCCATGTCGCCCCACTTTCGTGGTTCATGAGCGCTCATGGCTGCATCATCTTCTGACCCATCATCCGCCACAGCAGCCTTGGAAGAAGAAGCTTCCTTATCCTTTTTCTTCTGAGGACAATTGCTAGCGAAATGTCCTAGTTCGCCACACTGGATGCACTTGATCTTTGATAGATCCTTCTTTTCCTTTCCTTGTTGCCTCTTTGATGCTAAGGTTGCATCTTCTTCATCTTCCTTCTTCACCTTACTCGATCCCATGTTGTACCTCTTCTTGGTGATTCTGCGGAGTTCTTCTTGACGCATGATTGCCCACAAGTTGTCCCAGTCTGGGAGGTCCGCTCTACCCAAGATACTTTGAACAAAGGTTTCCCACTCATCTGTGACTGCATTGAGAGCAATCCTGACCATCACATCATCTTCCACCTTAGCACCCGTGACAGTCAACTGGTCTCTGATCGACTGTAATCTGAAGAGGAAATGTTCCATGTCTTCCCCCTTGGTCATCATGAATGACCGCATCTGAGTCTCCAACAACATCTGTAATATTCCTAATTAGATTTTATCTAGTTAGAATATTAAATTTGTTTTTGTCAATAAAATAGATGAATAAGAGGATAGAGGGACCCATACATTTCTTTAGTAGGAATAAACCACTTCTAATGTGAATGTGGATCATTGCATATAGTTGAATAAAGCACTCCTTGGTGTGAATGGGGGTCAATGCATGTGGATGGGATCAAGATTGATCAAATCAACAATGCAGTCATGGAGGTAGTGGAGATAGTGGAGGACAACACAATCATAATGGGAGGAAGTCTCCACGAGAGTAGCATCTTTATTGAGTGGGACCAAGGGGGAGGAGGCTCACAAAGCATATAAGGAAGGGGATGGTAGCCATAGAAAACATTCTGAATATTGTTTATGTATGGTCTTTTATGACCTTCTACACGCTTCAGCTGTTTAGCACAAGGGTGTTTTTGAGCGGAAATCCTGCCCTCATCCTCGGGGGACTTTGAGTGCCCACTTAGGAGAGGTTCCTTTGAACTTCATTCCATCATCCGACATCAGGCCAATTTTAGCCACCTTCAACAACGCAGTCTCCTTCAGGAATTGCGTAATCCAGGAGGGCAGTTTTAGTGGAGGGTTGATAGCCCAAGATTTTGAGCCTATTTTCCAGTGAGGGGAGCAACCCTTCATCCGGAAAGTAAGTAGGGAGGAGTATCAGCTATTTTCTCATCAGATCAGCCACCTCCCAGCAGTTACACAACTGCAGAGTGTAATTCAGCCCTAGGCTGCATTTTTCATCTTGGGTATTTCCGGAAACCTTTTCTGGGTTATCTTGGAATTGTGCTAGAAAGCCCAGATCTTTGATCCCGGCATTTTCTGAGCACCCTATCAGCAGATCTACACATTCCTAGTTTCTAGCAGTAGTTATTTCCAGCAAGATTGTGCAGTGATGGCCTCCCAACAATTTATGTAGCAACAGTTTCTTATGTCTCGATGTATAGGGTCATTTCAGGGTTGTTTTGCCTAGCTTGAGTGTCTTTTCCTCAAGATCTTGTACTACATTTTCTGCTATCATATATAATAAAATGGCTCAATGATCTGCTCATGTTTTGATGTGTTGATGTTTACTGCATTTTCCATTTTTATGTTCAGTATTCCTGTTTTTCCTATTTTGGAATATTACAGTGGTATCAGAGCATAATCTTGGCTCAGCCTGTGGGGCACTACATCTATAACATTTGGAGCAATGGATGAAAAAGAGTTTCCAAAACTTCTTCTCCAAACTATGCAAGATATTGCCAAAGAAATCAAGGAGGCGAAGATGGAAAGATAGAAGGAAACCCCAAGAGGGTTTCAACATGGAGAAAGTTCCTGCACCTCACATCATTGGTGTCAGCAACCAGCATTACAGCAAGTTTCACAACACTCCACCATGCCTACATTCCTAGCAGTGGAAAATGAGACTGGAGGACCCCAAGAGGAGGAGACTCTTGGTGACTACTTCCTACAATATGAATCTCAATCTCAAAGGTTCAAAGAACATTTGATCTTCGAAGAGTTTTGTCGAATCAAGGATAATAGATGACTCTGTAATAACAATAGAGGTGGAGGGTCCATGCAGAACAATGATCTGCAGCGTACTATGGGTAGATTCTTTTTGCCTACTTTTGATGGGTCACCCAAGTGCACAACCAAGGCTTGGGTAGAGAAATTAGACATCTATTTCCAGCTGAACCAAGTTTCAGAGATTGAAGCCATTAAGATCGCAGCGCTGCACCTTGAAGGTGAAGCACATGAATGGTGTTTTCACGGTCTATCTACATTGGGGCATGCAGGTGTGACTGCATATGCAGAATTCACCCAGAGGTTGGTGGAAAGATTTGACCGAAGAAATCCAGAAGCACACTTTGTTGAGCTAGATAAGCTCAAGCAGTTAGGAGATCCGGAGACTTATATCTCTGAATTTATGAAACTTTCAATCATGGTGTCAGATTTGTCTACAGTTAGAAGAGTATATATGTTTATTGATGGGCTAGCAGAGCCTTTGCATGGGTTGGTAAAATCCACTAGACCAACTACGCTCCAGGATGCTATTGAGAGGGCTAGAGACTTGCAAAATCCTTTGCCAAGGGCAAGAGCTCCATTCCAACAAAATCTATCCTTTTAGTCAAAGGGGAAAGATATGAAGGTTCCTCCCTCAAAGGAGAACCAAGACAAAGGATCTCTTAGTGATGATGTCCAGAGAGATCTGAGGAGGAGAAAGCTTTGCTTCACTTGCCAAGAACCATGGGCACCAGGGCATCGGTGTGCTACCGGAAAGGCACATTATATTGAGGTATTCTCCAATGATGAAGAGGAGGAAGAAGAAGACTTGGAGGGAGATACCAACGTTGTAGCATCAGGAGGAGATCCACCACCACCAGGAGGTGAAAATGGAGCATTTGCTCCAACTGGAGGAGCCCTTGCAGCCTTGCGAGGAGTTCCTACGTATCTAACATTGAGAGTCTGAGGCACCGTTCAGGGGCAGCGGATGTTAGTATTGATAGACAGTGGGGTTACCCACAATTTTATGATACCCAATTAGTGCAGAGGAGAGGCATTCCCATGGAGGATTTTGAAGTCTCAGTTTTGGTTCCAGGAGCTAGAACCATGCAATGTGTGAAGTATGTTCCGGCATTGACTATCACTTTGGGGACTTACACATTGACAGATCACTCCTTTGTGGTTGATATCCCCGGCACCAATGTGATATTGGGTGTACAATGGTTGATCACATTGGGGAAGGTCACCATGGATTGGGAGACCTTGGAGATGGAATGGACATATAAGAAGAGCGGTAAGCGCCAAATGATCAGAGGCATGCACAACTATCCACCTCAGATAATCTCAGCACATAGGATGGAGGCTGATTTGCGCAGAGGAGACACAGAATGGGCAGTGGAACTGCATATGTCAGAGGCCGGAGGCAAGGGTGCACCAGTCCACCCGGATGTGCAATCTATTCTAGATCGCTATTCTACAGTATTTGGGGACATTCCACCGGGAAGGCCACCGGACTGGGGGTTTGAGCATACAATTGAGTTGGAGCAGGGGATCCAAGCAGTGATCACCACACCCTATAGGCATCCCAAAGTCTAAAGGGATGAGATTGAAAGTTCTATTCAGGAGCTCTTGGCTTTGGGACATATCCGACCCAGCACCAGTTGTTTTTCTTCTTCAATGGTCTTGGTGAAGAAGAAGGATGGTACATTGAGGATGTGCATTGACTATAGAGCCTTGAATAAGAATAAAATGAAGAATAGGTACCCGATTCCCAGGATTGATGAGCTGATGGATGAGCTAAGGGGATCAAAGTTCTTTTCAAAGATTGATTCGAGGTAGGGGTACCATTAGATCAAGGTAAGGGATCAAGATATCCCCAAGAGCTACTTTTTAGTCTTGTATGAACTACATCTTCTGTGGTCAATTGAGGAAATTCGTGCTGGTTTTCTTTGATGACATTCTTATCTACAACCGAACATGGGAGGAGCATCTGCAACATATTGAGTCAGTATTACACATTCTGAAAGAGCAACAATTCTATGCTAAGCTCTCCAAATGTGAGTTTGGGCTCACAGAGATGCTTTATTTGGGACACATCATTGGAGTGGATGGAGTGAGGGTCCATGAGGAGGTGGTCTGTGCTATTCGGGATTGGCTAGAGCCAAAGAATGTAACAGAACTTCGGGGGTTTGTAGGCATTTGCACCTACTACCGGAAGTTTGTTAAAGGGTTGTCCCAACTAGCAGCACCACTCACAAATCTGACCAAGAAGGGAGCCTTTGGTTGGAAAGATACTGCACAAAGGGCCTTTGATAGGCTCAAGGAGGTGATGAGCAATTGCTCGGTGTTGGTATCGCCGGATTTTACCCAGCGCTTTGTGCTGGGTAAGGAGGGCATTGGAGCAGTCTTGATGCAGGGGGGCCACTCCATAGCTTTTGAGAGTCGGAAGTTGTTGCCTCATGAGAGGCTGTATCCTATATATGATAAGGAAATGTTGGCTATTATGCATGCATTGGCCTAATTCAGGCAATATTTGGTGGGCAACAGATTAAGAGTGAACACTGATCACAACAATCTTCGGTATTTTCTTGAGCAGAAGCAGCTGCAAGAGAGGCAGCAAAAATGGGTTAGCAAAATCCAGGCATATGACTTTGACATGGAATATGTCAAAGGGAAGAGTAATGTGGCGACGGATGCCTTATCACGGAGACTAGCAGCGCTGTCATTGATGAGTGTGGATATAGATTAGAAGGCCCAGTTGTTGGTGGAGTATTCCAAAGACCGCTTCACATGTGAGATCCTAGATGGGCAGGTGACCGATGAGAGGTATAGAGTGATGGATGAGATCATCTATTACCGGGATCGAATCTTCTTGACTAGAGATTCTAAGCTCAAGGAGAAGATTTTGCATGCAGCACATGATTCACCACTCTCAGGCCACCAAGGTTTCACAAAGACATATCGGGCCATTAGGGAGAGATTCTCATGGAAGGGTCTCAAGGAGGATGTGCTCCAGCACATCAGGGAGTGCGTAGTTTGCCAGCAGAATAAAGGAGAGAACAACCATCCTGCAGGGTTGTTACAACCACTCCCTATTCCGGAAGAGAAATGCGAGAGCATTTCTATGGATTTCATTACCAGTTTGCCAGCAGTACAAGGCAAGGATTGTATCTTTGTGGTCGTTGATCGACTAACAAAGTATTCACATTTCTTCGCCATTTCTTCATGGGACACTACTTCACAAGTGGCCGATCTTTTCTTTAGAGATGTTTTCAGACTTCCTGGTCTTCCTAAGACCACAGTCAGTGATAGAGATAGCCACTTCATGGGTGGCTTTTGGCAAGAGCTTTTCTGTTTGGTGGGTACCGAGTTGATACCGAGTACCAGTTATCACCCCCAAACAGATGGGCAAATAGAGATAGTAAACAAGTGGCTGGAAGGATACTTGCGAAACTATGTTTTAAGGCATAAAAGAGCATGGCCGCGTTGGCTCCACTTGGGAGAGTATTGCTACAATACGACATTTCATATGTTGATCGGTATGTCTCCATTTCGAGCTCTATATGGATATGATGCTTTATCATTTGTTGATATGACGTTTGGAGCAAGCAAGGCTCCTAGAGCCAAGGAGTGGATCCAAGAGAGTCAGGATATACTCTATGCTCTCAAGGACAACATTGCGACAACCCAGAATCAGCAGAAGTTGTACGCAGATCGTGGTCGGGTGGAGAGACAGTTTGAGGTGGATGATTTGGTCTATCTTCGTCTTCATCCTTACAAGCAATCTATGCTAAAGGAGAAGGGGGCTGAGAAGCTTAAGCCCCATTTCTATGGGCCATATAGGGTGATCTGTTGTGTTGGGGAAGTAGCATATGAGTTTGAGCTCCCCATTGGGAGTAAGATCCACAACATTTTTCATGTCTCATGCCTCAAGAATGCCATTGGACAGCATGTAGTTGCTACAATAGATCTCCCACCTATTGATGATTAGGGCCATCTGGTTTTACAACCGGAAGCTATCTTGGATACTCGAGAGAGGCAGCTAAGGAACAGTATGATTAGAGAATATCTTATTCAATGGAGGAATCTACCGGATGAGGATGCTACTTGGGAAGGAGAGAAGATTTTGCAGCATCCATATTTGCAGTTGCTTGAGGACAAACAAGATTTGGGAGGGGAGGACTGTAATATTCCTAATTAGCTTTTAGCTAGTTAGAATATTAAATTTTGTTTTTGTCAATAAGATAGATGAATAAGAGGGTAGAGGGACCCATAAATATCTTTAGTAGGAATAAAACCACTTCTAACGTGAATGTGGATTAGTGCATCTAGTTGAATAAAGCACCCCTTGGTGTGAATGGGTGTCAATGCATGTGGATGGGGTCAAGATTGACCAAATCAACAGCGCAGTCATGGAGGTAGTGGAGATAGTGGAGGACAACGCAGTCATTATGGGAGGAAGTCTCCATGAGAGTAGCGTCTTTATTGAGTGGGACCAAGGGGGAGAGGCTCACAAATCATATAAGGAAGGGGATGGCAGTCATAGAAATCATTTTGAATATTGTTTATGTATGGTCTCTTATGACTTTCTGCACGCTTTAGCTGTTTAGCAGAGTCTGTTGTGATGTTTAGCACAAGGGTGTTTCTGTGCGGAAATCCCACCCTCATCCTCAGAGGACTTTGAGTGCCCACTCAGGAGAGGTTCCTTTGAGCTTCATTCCTTCATCCGGCATTAGACCAATCCTCAACCACCTTCAACAGTGCAGTCTCCTTCAAGAATTGCTCAATCCAGGAGGGCAGTTTCAGTGGAGGGTTGATAACCCAAGATTTTGAGCTTATTTTCCAGTGAGGGGAGCAACCCTTCATCCAGAAAGTCAGTAGGGAGGAGTATCAACTATTTTCTCATCATATCAACCACCTCCCAGCAGTTACCCAGCTATAGAGCGTAATTCAGCCCTAGGGTTGCATTTTTCATCTTTGGTATTTCTAGAAACCCTTTTTGGGTTATCTTGGAATTGTGCTAGAAAGCCCAAATCTATGATCCTGGCATTTTCTGAGCACCCTATCAGCAGATCTTCGCATTCCTAGTTTCTAACAGCAGTGATTTCCAGCAGGATTGCGCAGTCGTGGCCTCCCAACAGTTTATGTAGCAGCAGTTTCGTATGTCTTGATGTATAGGGTCATTTCAGGCTTTTTTGCCTAGCTTGAGTGCCTTTTCCTCAAGATCTTGTACTTCATTTTCTGCTATCATATATAATAAAATGGCTCAATGATTTGCTTATGTTTTGATGTGTTGATGTTTACTGCATTTTCCAGTTTTATGTTCATTCTTGTTTTTCCTATTTTGGAATATTATAGCTTCTTCCTTTGGACAAATTTTCCCTCCTATAGGGATGTTAAGGCCTTCCACATTTCATTAGATGTTTTCTTCTCAGCTATATGTGGGACAATATGGTCAACCGCTTGCCATGTCCAACAACTTCATTATGCTTCCTTAGACGATTTGCATCGGTCAGCGTGGCCAGAACTTGTTCTGCATGGTCTCTTAGATGATATGCCTCTAGGACTATCAGGATCCTAGCCTTCCAAACTGAAAAGTTGGAAAGGCCATCCAATCGGAGCTCCCTTTCTCCTTACTAGAGATTTGGATCTAAGGTCCTTGGCGAAACAAGCACCTTCTGCTCCCTCTGACAACTGATTTCCCTTCTTGGAAATCTGCCAAATCAACAATGATTTAGCTCTCTTTGATCCTTTGATCGATTTGCAAGTTTCTTTGGCTAGAAACTCTCTGATAATTTGATCTCCTCCCACTCTTTGTCACTAGTGCTTAGGCTAAAAATATAAAAACTTAAAAA
This sequence comes from Pinus albicaulis, assembly GCA_034641835.2. Classification (NCBI taxonomy): domain Eukaryota; kingdom Viridiplantae; phylum Streptophyta; class Pinopsida; order Pinales; family Pinaceae; genus Pinus; species Pinus albicaulis. The sequence continues at coordinate 1,042,577,976 of CM076572.1, forward strand.
ATTTAACTCCACCAGCACCTTTTGAAGTTCTGCAGCTCTACTTCAGGCACTTTTGGATCTAATAGCTTCATATCTGCGTCACCTTGGCTGGCTTCAGACAATTCCAGCGCTGCCTCTACGCAGTAAGTGTGTGGGATTTGCTAGGAGACAGTGTAAGACTGCATCACCTTGCCCTCTGCGTGAGTCTACCTCCTATGAAACTGCACTGTCCCTTCAAATCTGGCCTTCTACTGTTGTTGTTGCTCTTCCTACTGCTTTTTGCAGCAATATCCTTCAGTCTTCTACTTGTGACCCTCCTAGATTTGCAATTGCACTGATACCATGTGAAAATTTTTGAATGTTACTTATACAAAAATCTACTGTTACATCTGGTTATGCTCCTCCTACTTACTGAAGAATTCAAATTAATATCGAAGAAAAACACATAATAGACTTTCACCAATTCAGTTCTAGAAAAAGTACATGCACACATAGACAAAGTGACACGGTGATTTTCTGGACAATAGTCTTCGGAAAAACCCAATGCAGGAAAACTGGGCTCTCGCTGCTGGAGGGTTTTATTATTAAGAGTATTTCTGAATACAACAAATCTGGGTTCCATATTTGGAAAACCTGACAGAGAAAATATAGATCTGCAAGTCACCGGCTTTTCTGAAGCCAAAATATTCACTGATCCACACCCTCAAACGATTTTTACAGGACTCAGCCAAAATTAGGCCCTATAAACCCCAGCGCTACCCCTAAAGCCCGTACGTCAGCCTCTGCAACCTCTGTGTCCCTTAGTGCTGGCCTGGAAAGGGTTGTGTAACCCCAGACTAGGTAACACAGTCCCTACGCTACCCCTAAGGGTCTTTGCGTAACCTCTGAGGGTTTCCAGCTGCCTTACACTATTTTGGGAGTGACTGCGTAGCTGAAGCTGCCCCTGCATTGTGTAGCTGCTGCCCTCTTGTTACTGATGCTCCTGCTTCTCTGTGCTACCTTTTTGAAGCTGCTCTCTGTCTCTTGGTGATTCTAGACACTGGGATCAGATCATCCCCTTTGTCTAAACTCCCCTCTCTATAGCTGAAAAACGTCTGAGAATTCTTAGCAAACCACGCCCTAGAATCTTAGCTTAGCTTCAGTGCTATGCCTTTGTGTATCTTTACAAATGACCCCAAGCCTTTCCTTTATACTTTTCGCATTGGGAAACCAACGACCATGATCAGATCTTGAATCAATGGCCAAGATTAAAAGAAAGCTTGATTCGTGTGACTTAAGACAATTTCATCACATGTTTAATTTAATTAACTTTAATTATTTAATTTTCCTAAGTTTAGACTTAGGAAATACATTAAAATAATTAATTAATTAAATATCTCCCAAACCAAATGAAATTTCCCAAATCCCTTTCTGAGTCTTGTAGATCAGGTGTACTGTAGTCCCTCCACAAATTTTGGGAGCTAGAGCACATCCTATGCTACCCCCATTCCACAAAATCTCAACAGCCTTAAGGTACTTGCACTTTGTATGGACACTATTTATGCACCCCTTTCAGAAAGTAGTATGGTTCGAACAAATCAATCATTCCATCATTAAATCTAGCAATCCACCTCCCAAAAAGGAAATGCATGATTAATCCCTGAGCGTTGAAAATGAAGACGAGAATGGATGTAGAAAATGGCATTTTCCGTCCCGTCCCGTTTCTACTGTGTTTTTTCCAAGGGACGGTGGCTACCGTCCCATTTCTAGTAACAGAGCATGTAAGTACAATGAAGATAGCATAGATGAAGAAAAGTGCAATAGTGAAAAGTTTCCAACAAAAGATTGACACAACAAAAGTTGAAGCACGGTTGCACAAGTGCAATAAGAGAAAAGCACAGTGCACAATTCAAGAGTGAATATGAAAAGTGCATAATTGTGAGAGAAGTCTATTGATGATGTTGTATGTAGAAATTAGCTGAATAAATCACTTATTCACTGAAGATTAACCCGGTCATATATCAATTTCGAATTGCATACATAACACATAACCTTCTTCTACAATTAATTGTCACATGCGGAAATAACAGAAGCAATCTCACATCAATTCAATCACACATTAACTCGGTATGTATGGGGAAAGCCTATAGCTGAAAACCCCGCAGCTATTGTGTATATTATAATGGAGAAATCAAGTAACCAAACAAGTACAATACTCCTCACAAGTACACAGTACTCTCTCATGAAGTTACTCACAATCTGACTCAGTTTTGAACAAGTCTGAGGTTCAAAACTCCCCGCCAATTGCCTTGCCTCTATTGCGCAATCATGGCCTGTATATGAAGAGGTTCAAGGTTCGAATCCCCTTCCCTTGATTGTGTAATTGTCATGGACAATTCCTCCAAGTGTAATGCAAGTCTCATGCAAAACAAATCTACCAACTGATAGCTTTACTCACCCTTTCATCTACCTCTTCCACTGGTCTCCACTGAACTGATCATGCACTGTAGTGAACTGAAGTGTTCTTTAGTTGACTAATGAGTTAATATTTAGTGAATTAAATATTATTTAATTCACTCCACTCATATCTAGTTGATTAGCTAGTTAACTAATCCCAACTAGTTCAACTAAAACAAACAGAACACAACTCCACTATATGTCCCGTTAACTCCTCCAAAACTTCTGCCACTGAAGTCTAACTGAAGCCAACCATGCAAGATGCCATCAAACCCTAGGAACCACGTGATTCCTTGTGTCAGTTGCATGAGCCACCTCCATGACTCAAACTGAAGTGCGCCAAGAGAGTAAACTGCTGTTTATAGTCAAAATATTATTAAGGGTAAATAATATTTGACTTCCATATTTTTAGGAGAACAGTCTAAAAATAGCCTGGGTCCTAAAAATTAGGGTCTCATCTATTTTTACCGACATGTCGCATACTCCAAGAATCTCCAAGTAGAATTCCCAAATTATGCTCCGTATGTCTAAAAATAGACATAGTCTAAAAATAGACTTTGCGCCAGAATTTGCCTGCGGGCCCACTTAGTGAAGGCGACTTCATTTCACTAAGCTCCATCATCTTGCTGCATTCTCAACATTGTAGGCTAGCATGAAAAAAAGAAAGAAAGAACAAAAGTGTTTTTAACGTCCACAAGGCTAAAAATAGCCTATGGGACAGATCTCTTCTCCATTTGGCTCTTGTATTCGGCCCTTTTCCTGTGGAGTTTTATAATAAATGCTCCCAGCTTCTCGACAAACTCTTCACTGAATAGATTAATCCCAAGAGCAAGTTGCCAAAATACCTGCAATGAAATGTTTTTTTGTTTCCACTTTTCCAGAAGAGCAAAAAAATACATACTCTTTCCTCCCACATTTCTTTTGGCCTTTCCCGACGCCCTGTTTCACAACGGAGTTGATGAGAGTTAGTCTTTAATTGAGAAATAAGAATTCTAGATCTCCAAGAAATATTGGCCCCTATGTATGCTTTTTGTTGATGATTATGAGTGGGGTTAAACTCTTCAATGTAGTACTTCTTCTTTCTCCCTAGCTATTTCTCCCAAGTACATTTGTGGAACTTATCCATAACAAAAGTTTTTATCTCTTTACTATTTGTAGGACACATGCTCAAGCAAATACCCCATTTACTAAACCATTTGTTATTTTTCCGCATCCAAGTCTTCTTTCTGTTAATTTTGGACAACTAGGTCCAAACTCCATGTTGTGATGCTCAAATGAAGATACCAATATTTTTATTGGATTCCTCTTTCGGAGAGGTGCAAGATCGATCTAAAGATCATCTTGATACGATGAGCAGAACATTTATTTTGAATTTTTTCAAAATATGTGCAGGTTGGCCTTAAGGTTTTGTGCCCCAGCAGTGGTGTCACACACCCTCATTGATGGATATATATTGGTCAACGTTGGAGGACATTTTCACTCATCTCATCCTCACACATTTCTCTCTCCTCCTCTGATGGGTTTGATGACCTTGGTGGCTCTTCTCTCCGACGTGGGAAATTCCAAGCAGCATCACATTTCTGATTTCGATCTAGGGTTTCTGCAGCAAACTTTGACCAGCGTTGACTTTGGTCAACGCAAGGTCAAAAGGACCTGAAACTCTCCCAAAAGTTCGATTTTCCAAATCCGCATTTTCTGGCACTATTCCCGAGGCAAGACGTTGACTTTGACTTCTCTGCGTTGACCTAGCTACTGCTACTGTTTGCGTTGACCGTTGACTGACAATGTTGACTTTTGGGTTGACTTTTGAGTTGACCATTTGGCTGTCTTAGAGGGTTGTGTGACATTGTTGGTTTGAGACTTTGCTAGTCGAAGCATCCTGTTGACCATCGTAACGCACCAACACACTTATATATTTCTGGCTTGTTTTCTGTTGATCTACTAGTATGTTCTATCAACATTTTACTTTATTGTTTATGTGATTGCTGACTGATATTGGGAGAAAAAGTAAAGTTGCACCAAGCATAGAACATCTACATAAATTTACACTTTCTTTTGTACAATCTGTCATTAAACACAACCTTAGGCCATCTACCCTTTTCCATTTGCTCAATTTTTTTCAAATTCCTTCTGACTCGCACCATAGCAATTGCTTCAATAGGAGCAACCCCTGTTTCACTTAACAAGATAGCATAAGGAACTGCACTTTTAATTTTGAATTTGTTTGTAATCAAACACTTCTGAATTTTCTCAATTTTTGCGCACAGTTCACAACCGTAGAGAATCACCGGAATCACTAAAAGCCCAAAAAATGTTATAGTAGTTTTCCAGTCCCATAGCTCTGCCTCTCTACACCTGTTTTGAAGAGCATAAAATGCTTTCCAACCCCCCAAAGTTCTTTTCTTTCTACAACCATCACAACTTAAATTTCTGTTGAAGTCAATTCTGAGGTATTTGTAGTCTGCAACTTCTTCCAGAATGTTTCCTTCAAAATAGAACTTATGATGCTTATGCTTTCTTTTGTTAGAGAAAACCACTATTTTCATTTTGCTAATATTGACTTGCATCCCCACCCTTCTACAAAAATGCTCAAGGGAACGTAAGTTCTCTTGCAAACCAAGAGTCGATTTAGCAATCAGTATAAGGTCATTTGTGTACAAAAGAAGCCTTATAACGAACTTGCCCAAATGTACCATCACCCCCTTGCGAATTTAGCCACTCTTCAAGCTTGTCAATATATAAACCAAAAAGGGTAGGAGACAATGGGCAACTTTGCTTGACCTTGATATCGCTTCTAAAACTTTCAGAAATGCTCACTGATGTTCTAATTTTGACTTTCACCTCTTCATATAGCCTATGTACAACTGCTCTCAAATGCTTGGGAACCCCTAGATCCTCCATTCTGCACCAAATCGTATCTCTAGGAACCATATCAAAGTCTTTTCTGAAATCAAGAAAGCAACAAAAAACTTCTTCCTTTTTTTCCCAAACTTTTTCAATGATGTCTTAAAGTTATACAATGATCAACTGTGGAATGTTTAGGTCTAAAAACTACTTGCCCTTTAGTACGTTACTCTCTTTCTTCTGCTCACTTGCTGATTTTATTTTCTAAAATGCTTCCAAATAACTTTGCAAACAAGGGGTTTATCATTATGGTTCTATAATTGGAGGGATTATTGACGTCACCATTCTTGAAAAGAGGTATTTCCATACTAGTTGTCCAATCTGTGGGGAACCCCTGTTGTATGATGTCGTTGACAATTTTTGTGATGTGAGGTGAAAGAATTTTTAAGCCCCACTTTAGATACTCTGCTTGGAGTTCAGCTAAGTCTTTTGCTTTTCCAGCACCCAACTTCTTGATACCCTTCTCTACCTCTTGCACCGTGAAGAGTTTTGTGTCTGTGTTGACCAAGGGAGGAGGGTCAACCAAGGTTGCGGGGAAGCTTCAAACCCCCTTTGTTCCCATTTCCGAAACGCGCTCCGTGCAAGAGCGTTTTGGAAACGCTCGAAAACGCGCTCCCGAAAACGCTTCCTGAGGGGAGCGCTTTCGGGAGCGCGTTTCCAAACCTGTTAAAAACGCTCCCTGCCTTTTCGGGAGCGTTTCAGGAAGCGCTCAGGAACGAATGATCCCTGAGCGCTTCCGACGTTTAAAAAATGCTTCGGGAGCGTTTTTTAAACGCCAGAAGCAATCGGGAAGCGTTCGCTCCTGAACGCTCCCCGGAATATTAAAAAAAAAAAAAAAAACCGACGCTTCCCGCCGTGCGCAAATTTTTTTATGTGAAAAAACGAATTGTTTAAAAGGCGGGGGGGTTTTCATTTTAGTTTTTATAGTTTGTTCATTGTTGAGAGAGCGAGAGCGAGAGCAAGAGTTGAAGGAGAGCAAGGAAGGAGAGCAAGGAGCAAGGCAACAGGAGGATTGCAAGAAAGAGGTAGGCCTTCTAATCCAATTTTGTATTTTCTAGGATGAATTTGTAGATTGTTAAATTGTTTAAAAATGAAAACTTGATTTTTTCTTGAATGTTGCATTTTATTGGATTTAAAACCTAAAAAATGAATTGTTTTTTTCCTATGTTGCATTTCCTATTCCCATTTGGCATTTTTCCATTTGTTTTGCAGGCTAGAAACTTGAAACTTGTTTCCATCATGGCTATATGGCTAGGGATTTTCCTCATGTTGGTTCCTTTCTTTGTGATAATGGTGTTGGAGAGTGCTAGAAGAAAAAGGCAAATCAGAGAAGAGGAGGATGAAGAGGAGGGTTCCGGTGGATTTGAAGAAAATCCTGAAAAGGAGGATGGTTATGCCAAGGAGGAAGTGGGGAGTGGAGAACCTGAGGACACAGATTCCCCAACTAAACGAGACCAAACTCAGACACCTTTGTGGAAATATGTTCAGAAAATGGAAGGAGGGAAAGGTGGTGGAACCACTAAATTTATTTGCCCCCATTGCAATAAACAATACCATGGTTCATACACCCATGCGAGAAGGCACCTTTGTGGGATAATGCCAGGGGATGGAACTAAAAATATTGGAATCAAAGTTTGTCCTTTTGTGCCAGCACCACAGAGAGAGATATATAGGAAGGAAGAGGGGGTTGCCCTACAGAGATCATCTAAAAGATCTAGGGGTTTCGTTGATTTAGGCCCAACACATCATGGACAAACAAGTTCAACTTCCACCCATGCCAATGGTTTTGGAGGCAGTGGCATTGGATTAAGGCGTAGAACCATATCCGATTTCCTGGACGAAGGGTGTAGGAATGATGTGGATTCAAAAGTTTACCGGTTTCTATATGCATGTAGGGTGCCATTCAATGTTCTTCGCTCACCTTATTGGCATGAAATGGTTTCTGCCATTAATGATGCCCCCAAAGGATACAAAAGCCCTGGGTATGACAAGGCCAGAACCGTGGGTCTTGATCATGAAAGAGCTAAAATAAACAATTCTTTGGCTAAAATGACAAGTTCGTGGAATGAGCATGGGCTGTCCATTGTCTCTGATGGATGGACCAATGTAAGAGGAAAACCATTAATAAATGTTTTGGCTGTGTCGGTTAGTGGTGCAGTCTTCCTGGCAGCATATGATTATTCAGATAAATTCAAAACCGGCATTAACATTGCAAAACCATTACTTGATATAATTGAAAAGACTGGGCCATACAATGTCATACAGGTCATCACTGATAATGCTGCTAACTGTAAGGCAACAGGAGCAATTATTGAGGATAAATACCCCAACATTTTTTGGTTTGGGTGTTTGGTTCACACAATTAACCTTTTGATGCATGATATCATCAAAAACAAACAACCTCAATTCAAATGGCTTGGTGATTTGTACAAGAGAGGTTAAAAAATGATAAAATTTATTACAAATCATAGCAATACCCATGGGCTTTTCCGTACTCACTCCAAATTGGAGTTGTTGAAGATAGCAAAAACTAGATTTGCTAGCTATTACCTCACCTTCAGGCGCCTTTTGAAGGTAAGAGAGTCATTGGCTGCAATGGTATCAATCCCACACTGGCAGCTATTAAAGGACAGGGCAGCAACAATAGTTGACAGGCAAGGTTTCGAACATGTGGAGGAGACCGCCCTTGACCATCTGTTTTGGGCACGTGTGAGGGAAATTTTGAGCTTTACCAAGCCCATTTATAACATGATTCGCTTTGCAGATACTGATAAACCAATGATTGGAGAGGTTTATGAGTAGATGGATAGCATGTTGGGGCAAATAAAAGATATTGTTAAGGATAATGATCCCAACTTGTATGCTATGATTCATGACTCTGTGTGTGTACTGTGGAATAAACTCAATGTTCCACTACATGCTTTGGCATATATCCTTACGCCAAAATATTACTCTCCATCTTGGTTGGGCCAACCTACACCTGGAGGTGGGGTTAGGGTGAAACCTCACACAGATCCAGAGGTACAAGAGGGGTACATGAAGGCATTGGAAAAATTGGTACCTAACAGGGAGGAGTGTGCTAGATTGCGCCTTGAATTAGGCAAATACTTCAGTTTCACTGCTAACTTTGGTTCTTTCCATGCAATGGAAGACAGGGACAGATTTGATGCTCTCCAATGGTGGGAAGCATATGGCGGCATGGGACTTTTGCCAAAGTTGGCTAAAAAAGTTCTCTCATAGGTTGTGAACACTTCTTCTGCAGAGAGGTGTTGGAGCACCTACAGCTTTATACACAATGTGAGAAGAAATAGGCTAAATGAAAACCAAGCTGAAAGCTTGGTTTATGTGCATTATAACTTGAGGTTGTTGAGCCATTACTGTGATCGGGCAAATGAGGATCAATCATACAGAGTTTGGGACAACAACCCAGAGGATGATAATTTGGAGGACGGCACGTTACATCTGGAAGAATTGGAAGCAGAAATTTATAGGGATGATGATGAAGCATCAGCAGCACCGCCACACACAGGGCCAGTCCCACCATCTACTGGTAGCAATGTGGATGCCAGTGCCAGTGCTAGTGCCACTCCTCGATATCACACTGTTGTTCCTTTGCAGATCTAGCCTCCACCTTCTAGTCGTGGTCGTGTTACTCCTGAGAGTACTAGAAGACCAACATTTCCTCGTGGCTCACAAAAATTAGACATTTCTTGTGGGCGTGGCAAGGGGCCAGCCAGATAAAATAGATTTGTTGTTTACTATTCTTTTCTATTTGTTGTTGACAGTTGAACAGTTGAAACTTGACTCTTTCTGATTTCATATATTTAATGACAATTTAAGTTTGAAGTTTGAATTTGAAAGGTGAAACTTTGAAGTTGGCATTTATAAGTTTATTGTTTACAAGTCATTATGAATTATGAATATGATGCTTCATGAAAGTTATATGGTGATCAATGAATCAATGATGATAAATGATATATATCAATGATGATAAATGTTATATATCAATGATGATAAATGTTATATATTGAATTTTGAAAGCTTGAAACCTTCAGATTGATGATTTGCGAGACTCAAGAGTCAATATGTTGTATGCTTTAACTTCGTGAAGTCGTGGTTGATGAAGATTATAACTTCTAGATGATTGATCCATATGATTCAATCTATGTTTTTATGTTTTTTATGTCTAATTCATCATTCTACATGTTTTTGTTGACATATATGCATCAAAATATAAAAAATATAAATATAAATATAAATATATAAATATATATATATATATATATATATAGATATATATATATATATATATATATATATATATATATATATATATATACGCTCCCGAAAACGCTCCGGACCGGAAGCTTCTAAAAATGGCGCTCCGCGCTCCCGCTCCCGCTTCCAAGTAACCTTGGGGTCAACCTTGGAATCGTGCTCATAAAGTTTTCTTGCATAGTCGAACCATTTAGCAGCTGTAATGTTGTTTTCAGTTTGCACCTTTTTCGGTTGGAGCTCATTCCAGAATAATTTGGGGTTATTTTTCCCAAGGGAGATTAGTTCTTCTATCCTTGAAACCATGAAATCAACCTTTTTCTTTCTTAATATCTGCTTGTAAGCTTTGATCTTTATGTCATCCTTGTCTCATTCCTTCCACATTCTCCTTGCCTTTTTGCATTCCTCGTCAAACCAAGCATTAACAGGAAAGAAATTTGTTTCAGACTTCTTAATTTTTTCTCTTTTGCACTCTACAAGTGCGCTTTGAATTAAATGTGTTAATTCGTGAATATGAAGGCCATGAAATGAGATTTCCTCCTTCTCGAAGAGCCTCTCTAGCGTTATTTTGAAGGTATTACAATTCTCTGGAGTCAAAAGAATTCTTCCCTTTGGGGGATTTTGTTGAACACACTGAGTTTTTTACCCTAATTGCTTCTTTCTGGTCCAAGAGAAACTTAAATAAATTGGCTTGTGATCTGATTTTAAGTCACAAATTTGATCTCCAATCAACACTTCCTCCATTTTCTCACACAAGCTATGCGAGCAAATTACATAATCTACTACACTTGCTGCATTGTAATATTGCAAGTGAAATTACCGGACTTTTCTCATCTAATCAAACCATTACAAATGACTAAATCGAAAGCCCCACATAGTATAAGCAATTGTTCTCCATAGAGATTGCAACCTTTATCCTCTGAAATTCTATCCCACTGATGATTACTCTCTTCTGTAAGCCAAATAGGGTCACAGTCTTCTTTACAACAAAAAATGCTAGCTTGTTCACCTACAGTTCTAGCATTGAAATCCCCCACTATAAGGACTTCACCTAGCTGAGAATATATTGAAATATCTGCTTTTATGGCTGCAAAGGGATCTTTGTGGTCAAGCCCTCTACTTTTGTGGATTTTTGAAACTTGCAGCGCAAAATAGCATGCTGCAATTCTGATTTGATTTTCATTTTCTGATATTTTAAGCCAGACAAATTGCTTATTTGGGTCTTCTTTTTCTAGTTGAATGAAACGACCTTCTTTTTCTCTCACTAATACCATGATTGTAGAAAATTCAGTTTCCCACCCCGGTTTTCAGTTTTCACCTTATTACTCCAAAAATAGTTAAATGCCCTTTCCCATAACCATACATTCAACAACTGGAAAAATAAATTTTGCTGAAAACACAAATTCTGGAAATTTTTCGGAATGCTGTAAATGCAGAAATAAAATAACAGCAGTAACAAACAGTCATTCAACACATCATAACTCAGTATTTTTGGTCAAGGTGACCCTGGAAAAACCCCCTACAACTCTTGGGGAAAACCAGTCTGGAAACTTCTCATTTATTTCTGAAAAATGCTTTTACAGTGAGCAGTAATACACAGAAAATTACAGCAAACACAAAAATCACTTATCTTGACTTTCGTGCCACCCTCCACCTCGAAAAACGTGCCAAACAGCAAACAGAAATATTTCAGAGAAATTACAGCATTAAATGCTGTCTTAGCTGCCTCGAAAAACGTGCCAGGAATGACCGTACGGACTGTACGGATGGGACAACAGCCCCCTTTCTCGATTTTCGTGCCCAGAAAATTCTGCCTTGAAAATCGTGCTCCTTGCTGCTGTTCCAGCTCTCGAAAACAGTGCTGCCCCTCTCTCGAAAACCGTGCAAATGCTGTACGGACTTTCTGCCTTGGTTAATGTGCCAATAAACTCTGCTGTACGGATTTTCCAGCCTTGGGAAGTGTGCTCTCTGGCTGTACGGACTTGCTGTGCTGCCTTGCTGCTCTCCCTCTGCTCAGAAATCACTCTTCAGCTCCCTCTCCTCCTCTCTCAATCTGCTCATGAAAGAATGAATGACCTTTTTCTCCTTTTCCTCCTTTAACCTAACCCTAAGTGACTTTTGGGGAATCCCTAAATCCAATGGCTGAGATAGATTGAGATCTAGGGTTGAGATTAAATGCTCATTTAAATCTCACTTTCTATTTTTTAATTCACCCCACTTTAATAAAGACCCACTTAGTCTTTTATTTCTAAAGTCACTTTTTCATTTCTAATTTTATATTGACTTTATTTAAAGTCACTTTAACTTTAGTAACTTTATCACTTAAAGTCACTTTAAAATTAGATTTGACTTTATAACTTTATAAAGTCACTTTAGTAACTTTATCACTTAAGTCACTTTTAAATTAGATTTAACTTTATAAAAAATTATAAAGTTACTTTAGGAGAAAAATTAAATTCTTTTTTGACAGCTTTTCCCTAGGCCAAAGATCAAAGCCTTAGGGAACCACTCCGATAACCAAATTTGTAATTTCAACACTCCCTCTTATCGAGGAAGGTGTTCCTCACTACACCCATCTTGTCTCTGAAGTAGACATGCTTGCCCCGTGGTAAGGCTTTGGTAAGAATATCTGCAACCTGCTCATCAGTGGGAATATACTCAAGCTTCACAGCTCCTTTCTGAACATAGTCTCTGATGAAGTGATATTTGATCCCGACATGCTTTGACCTGTCATGAAATACTGGATTCTCCGTGAGTTTAATGCAACTCTGATTATCACAGTAAATCACTGAAGGTCTCAACGGCTGACCAAATAAGCCAAACAACATCTTGCGAAGCCAGATGGCCTCACAACTAGCTAGACTGGCCGCCATATACTTCGTCTGGCCGAATTAATGTTATCGATCACGTTTCAAAAATATCCATGACACCATCGCTGAATCTAACCGAAATAAAGACTGGTTTTTTCCTATCGGCATAATAACCTGCCCAATCAGAATCAGTGTAACCTGCCAATCTCACTCCATCCTCCTGCCTGTAGTCCAGACCATAATCCACTGTCCCCTGCAAGTACCGCAAAATGTGTTTTGCAGCCACCCAGTGAACCTTCCTAGGCTCACACATAAACTGACTCATCGTGTTGACTGCAAAACAAATATCTGGTCTAGTGTTGACCAAATACATCAATGAACCAATCAGCTGCCTGTACAATGTGGGATCCACCAACTCGGAATCCGAAGCATGAAGCTTCTTCCAGTTGGTGATCATCGGTGTCGACATGGGTCTACAATCCTCCATGTGGAATCTGCCAAGGACGTCCACAATATACTTCCCCTGTCCCAGGAAGAAATGCCCCTCCTCCTGCCACACCTCCAAACCCAAAAAGTAATGCATCAAGCCGATGTCCTTCATCTCAAACTCCGCCGCAAGATCTCTCTTGCAGTGCTCTATGAGTCTCTCTACACCCGTAATGACCAAGTCATCCACATACAGCACCAGAATGAGAGGCTCCTCACCTATCACAATATAGTAAAGGTTCGGATCTGCCTCACTCTTTGTGAAACCCATCTTCTGCAAGTAAGTATCTATCCTGGAGTACCAAGCTCGGGGAGCTTGCTTCAGGCCATAAAGGGCCTTCTTCAGTCTGCACACATGGGACTCCTTCCCATGCACCTCAAAGCCCTGTGGCTGCTCAATGTACACCTCCTCCTGTATGAAGCCATTGAGAAATGCGGTCTTCACATCCATCCGGTGGATCTTCCAACCCATCTCTGCTGCTATCGATATAATGGAGCGAATCGAAGTATATCGAGCCACGGGAGCGAAGGTCTCCTCATAATCAACTCCCTCTACCTGGGAGAACCCTCTAGCCACAAACCTCGCTTTGAATTTCTCAATGCTGCCATCTGCAGCATGCTTTACCTTGTAAAGCCATCCGGAAGTAACCACGGATTTTCCCTCAGGCCTCGGCACCACCTCCCAAACATCATTCTTCATGATAGAAGAATACTCCTCCTGCATGGCCTCTCTCCAGACCTGCTGGCTAGCCGCCTCCTCATAGCTAGAAGGCTCAGAGTCAAGGATGCTGGTAGCCATTGCCATATAGCTACAAAACCTCTCAGGTGGTCTGCTCTCTCTGACCGGCCTCTTAGGCTCAGCAACAGATGTGGCATCTCTCAAGGTGTCCTGAAGCCACTTGGGCTTCCTCTTCCCCGAGCACACTTCTCCCGCCGGAGAATAAAACTCCTCCTCCTCAACATCAGGAGCCTGAACTCCTAACTGTCTGTCTGCTGTCCTCCTGCCTGCACCTGAACCTGTAGATGCTGAGGTACCGTGTGAACTGTCCATCAGTGGACTCCCCAGTGAACTGATCTGTGGACTGCTCTGCGTGCTGCCCATAGCACCACCCCTCTGACTCTGCGAGCCACTCCCCACTGACGGACCTGACATCGTCATAGATGTACCTCCGAATCCTCCTGATCCCTGCCCACTGGATCCCTGTGACTGACTCAACTGCTGCTGAGGGTCTGGCTGATCCAGATACTCTAACTCCCGTGACCTCCTAAAGGCCCTGTCCTCCTCGAACTTTACATCCCGCCTGACAACAACTTTCCTCTGCGCAGGAATGTAAATCCGAAAGGCCTTGGAGGTCTCACCGTAGCCCACAAAGATACCCTTCTCTGCGGTGGGCTCTAGTTTGGTCCTCTTCTCCTTGGGTATGTAGGAGTATGTCATGCACCCAAAGATACGAAGATGACCCATATCGGGCTTCTTCCCAGAAAAAGCCTCCTCCGGAGTCATGTGCCCCAAGGCACGATGCGGACTCCTGTTCTGCAAGTAAACAGCTGTGTTGCAGGCCTCTGCCCACAAAAACAATGGCAACCCCCGATCATGTAACATGGCTTTGGCAGCCCCTCCGATGGATCTGTTCTTCCTCTCCGCAACCCCGTTCTGCTGGGGGTTGTAAGGAACAGTGAGCTCCCTCCTAATGCCTGCCTCCGCACAATAGTCAACAAACTCTCTAAGGGTGTACTCTCCTCCATTGTCCGACCTCAGGGACTTGATCTTCCGACCTGTCTGTGTCTCCACAAGAGCTCTGAACTCCTGAAACCGCTTGAAGACCTCACTCTTGGTCTTCAAGAAATAAATCCAGGTCCTCCTGGAGTGATCATCAATGAATAACACATAGTTCTCATATCCACTCAAGGAAACATGAGACATCCGACCGCTCACATCGGAATGAATCAAATCAAGTATCCCAGTCGCTCTGCTGTCACTGCTGGGAAAAGGGGATTTGGCAAACTTGCCCATCGCACATCCTCTGCAAGTATCAAAGTGATCAATACTGAACTCTGGTACACCTGTAGTGATCTCCCGCAAAGTCCTCAAGGCTCCATGATGCATGTGCCCCATCCTGCGGTGCCAAATCTCACACTGCTCAGAACTGCTAGCTCTGCTGTCGGTACTACTGCTCAATGCCAAAAGGGACTGAAATGCAAACTTGTACACCTTTGCATGGCGTACACCTATCACTCTAGCCGAATCAGCTGGAGTGCCCCTGGGATACATCAACACCTGTCCTCCCCTGAATAGTATCTCATATCCTCTGTCCTCCAAAGCTGAGACGGATATGAGGTTCTTCCTCATCCCTGGCACATAAAGAACATCCGACACCTTCAAGGGAGGTTTGGACTCCCTCTGAAATGTCAATGTTCCCACACCGACTGCTCTAACAACTCTGTCATCACCGAGTACTACCTCTACATCAGTGCCACTCTCTGAAAGCTCTGAGAAGTACTCACGGACTCCTGTCATGTGACGTGAAGCCCCACTGTCCACATACCATATACCCGAAGATGCTCCGCTAATCGAGGGAAATGCATGCTCCCTCTGAACCTGTGTGGCAGGTAATCCTGCACTAGAAGACTCACACGCAATGAACCCAAACTCCTGGTCAAAGCGATCTGCAAAGTCCTCAACCTCTGCTGAAGCTGCCATGCTCTGGTTCTTCCCCTTCTTCTTCTTCTTCTCCGGACACACAACTGCATAGTGTCCCATCTTCTGACAATTCCAACACTTCACTTTGGAATAGTCCTTCTGTGAGTTATCCCGTTTACCTTTACCTTTGCCTTTGCCCCCACCGTTGCTTGTGGAAGCCTGCTTCTTCCCTTTGCCTTTCTTGCGTCCTGCCAACAGTGCTACATCCTCATCCTGCTCAACTGGCTTGGCTGCCCCAAGCCGACCTTTCCTGATCTCTGTCTGAATGCAATCATCCCAAAACCTCTCCCATGTGGGAAGGGTCTCACGTGCACAAACCCCATCAGCAAAGTTCATCCATGAACTGGGGAGGCCATTCACTGCAATCCGCACCAACTCAGTGGGTGGAATGGCCTCTCCAATCGCTGCCAACTCATCTCTCACATTAGTAATCTTTGTGAGATATCCAACTGCACTATCATTGCCCATCTTAATGGTCTTCATCTTCTCCTTCAGGACCATCTTCCGGTTCTCATTGGTACTCTGGTAGAGATTGGACAATGCTGTCCACATCTCATGAGCATTTCTCTTCCCTCTCACATGAGGAATACAATGGTCTTTGATTCCGTCTAGAATCAGCCTCTTACCCTTGTTGTTCTTTTTATTATATGCTGCCAACTGAGTAGCATCAGTAGGCACATTCACAGGGTTCTGTGTGGTATGTACCATAATGTCCCAGACTTCTGCCTCCTCAAAGATACTCTGCATTCTCTCCTTCCAAATGCTGTAGTTGGAATGCCCATCCAACCTATCCTCCACCCTCAGTCCCAATGACATCCTGCTGTCCTAAAACTGAAAAATAACACTGCTGTAGTAAAGGTAAAAATCTGTTGTTTGTGAAAAATCAGTTTGCTGGAATTTTCTGAGTGAAAAATCAGCAAGCTGTAATTTTCTTCCTTGCTGTCCCAAACTGCCCTTCAGCACTCAAGCTCCGATACCATGTAGAAAATTCAGTTTCCCACCCCGGTTTTCAGTTTTCACCTTATTACTCCAAAAATAGTTAAATGCCCTTTCCCATAACCATACATTCAACAACTGGAAAAATAAATTTTGCTGAAAACACAAATTCTGGAAATTTTTCAGAATGCTGTAAATGCAGAAATAAAATAACAGCAGTAACAAACAGTGATTCAACACATCATAACTCAGTATTTTTGGTCAAGGTGACCCTGGAAAAACCCCCTACAACTCTTGGGGAAAACCAGTCTGGAAGCTTCTCATTTATTTCTGAAAAATGCTTTTACAGTGAGCAGTAATACACAGAAAATTACAGCAAACACAACAATCACTTATCTTGACTTTCGTGCCACCCTCCACCTCGAAAAACGTGCCAAACAGCAAACAGAAATATTTCAGAGAAATTACAGCATTAAATGCTGTCTTAGCTGCCTCGAAAAACGTGCCAGGAATGACCGTACGGACTGTACGGATTTCGCACTACGATTAAACAGCCTTTCTCGATTTCTGTGCCCAAAATTCTCGCCTTGAAAATCGTGCCTTGCCGCCTACCGCCTTCTCGAAAACAAGGAGCCCCTCTCCTTCTAAAAACCCACAAATGCTTGTACTTTACCTTTCCGCCTTGGTTAACAAAGTTAACAAACTCTCATTGCACGGATTTTCCGGCACCCTTGGGAAGTGTGCCCTCTTGCTGTACGGACTTGCTGTGCTGCCTTTGCTGCTCTCCCTCTGCTCAGAAATCACTCTTCAGCTCCCTCTCCTCCTCTCTCAATCTGCTCATGAAAGAATGAATGACATTTTCCTCCTTTTCCTCCTTTAACCTAACCCTAAGTGACTTTTGGGGAATCCCTAAATCCAATGGCTGAGATAGATTGAGATCTAGGGCTGAGATTAAATGCTCATTTAAATCTCACTTTCTATTTTTTAATTCACCCCACTTAATAAAGACCCACTTAGTCATTTATTTCCAAAGTCACTTTTCCTTTCTAATTTTACATTGACTTTATTAAAGTCACTTTAAAATTAGACTTTAGTAACTTTATCGCTTAAAGTCACTTTTAAATTAGACTTTAGTAACTTTATCACTTAAAGTCACTTTTAAATTTGATTTGACTTTATAAAATTATAAAGTTACTTTAGGAGAAAAATTAAATTCTTTTGGACAGTTTTCCCTAGGCCAAAGATCAAAGCCTTAGGGAACCACCTGTCCTCCGGTACCAAATTTCAACAATGATACCCCGTGCCCTTTGCCACTCCCTGCTGCCTTGTTCCACACTGCTATCTTCCAGTACCCTTCAAACAAAGGTGTCTTGCACCTTCATGCTCATATGTTTCTATGAGGCAAATTATGTCTCTACCTTCCGCAATAGGTCCTAACCCAGATCCTCGTCTCCATGGGTAACCCTTGCTGTTCCAACAAACTAATCTTAAGGAAACCTAGGTACGACTTGATTGCTATTTGTTCACAGTTGAAAAGAACACATGCGATATGCAATGACCACTCATGACCGAGAGCATGCCAAGGGACCATGAAATATCATAAAGGGTAGTTGAAGATGTTAAGATTTCGCAGTTCACGGATGAATTTGTCCTAGAAGAAATAATATCTTTCAGTTCTGTTTGAACCACCTATAATAAAATTTCATTTCTGACAATTCTAATATGACTTTCCAAAAATAATAAGTCACATCTCAATTTGGAAGTGACTTTCCAAAAATAATAAGCCACATCTCAATTTGAAAGTAACTTTCCAAAAATAGAAAGTCATGTCTAAATGATCAAGGATGATCTTGACATATGGAATCCACTTTAAAATCAAATCAATCATGATTATACAAGTTAAGAATTAATATTTTATCATTATTGGTATTATTATTATTATTATTATTATACCATTATTTATAAAATAGTCTAGAGTTATTCACTTTTAATGGATTAATAATAAAAAAATTTCAATAGTCTCATGGAATAAGTCAATTAAATTGAGAATCTCTTACTTGGCAAATCAAACCTCTCTTGGAATAAAATAGTAACTCCACATTTAAGAGAATGTAACTCTCCCTCACTAATTTGATGTGTTAGTTTTTGTAGCATTAGATGTGTTCTAGTCATGAAACTTGGTGGAGAGGCTAGAATACATGAAATCTCCATAACCCATAAATCATTTCTAGAACTTCCACCTAGAAAAGACTTAATTAGATTATTAACCTATTATTCAATGTTTCCTAAGTCTAAACTTAGGAAAAATGGTTAATTAAACATAATTAACTAAGTCAAGTTGAGAATTCTCTAGAAACTCACTCGAATTGACTAGGAAAATATATTGTGAAGCTTCTGGTTTTCTATGTTTGGCTTGTCAGAATCTTATTTAGAATACTAAAATGTTTTACATCTGTTAACTATTTGGCCATTTGGGATCTTACAGTGGTATCATAGTTGTGCATCCTACCAGCGTAAGGGTTTTTATGCAGGGATCTTCGATGGGAGTTCTTCTCAACCTAACTGACATCCTCCATCTTTGGTGGTACTTGATATCACCCTAGTTGGTTTCGTATTTTCCAGTTTTCCTATAACCAGGAACGGATCTATATCTGTGGAAGATTTATCGAATATAATTTCGGAGTGAGGGTTTATTATTGGAAAGGGGCACCATTTTCAATATCATTTCTGTTGCAAGAACAGATTGAAACTCTTGTGATGAACAACACTATGTGACTCTGCTAAATAGCCAGAGCATCAATTCAATTATCAAATTATCAAAAGGCCCCAAATGTTGTTGCCTCCCTGCGATTTATAATTGTTGTTCATTTTCTCCATGTCGACTCCTCTCTAGGCAATTCAAACTTCTTTCCTTGGCCATACAATTTCTCTCTCCTCAAGGGGTGCGTAGTATTTAGAGGGGTGGCCCCCACATTCCACTAAATTATGCATTTCGACCCTCTAGTCTTATGTTTTTCTCTCAAAAATTGCCTTAGGCCCCAAAATTAACAAAACGGCAAAATTGTGGTACTATTAACAAAATTTATTTAGAAAGAGACATTACAAAGTTGATAGCACTGGATCAAAATCAAGAAGGTGACCAGTGGAGGGTTGCATTCAAAATCATAAAATGGCATTGTCAGGGCTTTATCAAGGAGATCATGATCCCATATGTGGCTTGAGCATTGATAACACCGAACAAATATGAAGAATGGAGGATGTATATAGATTCCGAAGTTTTAAATAAGATTATATTCAGATAAAAATTTCAGTTACCAAGGATGCATCTTTTGATGGAATGTTTGACTGCAGCCAAATACTTCATAAAGATAGATTTGAAAAGTTGATATCAGTGAATCAAGATTAAGGAGGGTGACTAGTTGAAGATTGCATTCAAAATCATAAAATCGCATTGGCATTTGGTTAATGAATAATTTTTGAAATTGTAATTTGTATTGTTCAAATTCGATTTTAACCATTTACAAGTATTCCGTGACGTCGTATGTTTATAGAATGCAATTTGCACATGTTAAAATTGCAGATTTATATCGATCAGAAACTCCTGCCCATATTTAAATGAAATTCTTCTGAGAAATATCGCCGAAATGAGAGACGACATTTAAATCATTTTTTACAATATTATGGAGACAAATATTGACATTTCGTTAATTATTAGGCCAACAAAATATTAGCATTTGTCATGAAACAATACGCCGAATGAAAGGAAAAATGAATGTAATTAACTTTTAAGCTTCTAATTTGTGTTGATTTGTGGGTGATTTCTCTAATCCTCAGAGATTAAAGTTCGTCGTCCTCTTCCGTTTTCCGTACGATTTTTCCTGTTTATTGAGGGCTTTGAAAGTCGAGACAGTTCCCATCGATGCTTCATGACCTTTCCCATGGACGGTCCGTCGTGGGGCCATGAAACGCTTCATAAATAAACCAATGATCACACAAATACTCATTTCCTCGAACAACGAAGATGTTTGCATCGGATTTCAGGATTGCCAGAGAACAAACCAAGCGACATTAACATTTATTTATTTATTTATTTATTTATTTATTTGAATATATATATATATATATATATATATATATATATATGAAAATTGTTCATGTAGATTCGTTGGTATATATATAATTATAATTTTCTTTGCCTTGCATTGCAGCTTTCTTCAACACTGATTGGAAAAAATTCACAACTCTTGATTTTGAGAAATGGCTCAAATCCCTATTTCGAGAACTTATTTTCAAACAAATTTATGAACATGTGCTTTGTCCCTCACTTGTTTAAAATCTAACTCACCCTTCTTTTATGGATATTAGATTGCAAGAAAGAGATCATCGAACTAGTGAAGGAATGTAGAAATATTTACATAGCAGCCCGTTCTCTTTCATGCAGGTTGGTGCAGCTCTCGATTATCATGGAAAATCTATTGCTACCCATTTTCCAGGATTCTTGACCGCAAAATTGTTTGTATAGAAGCCAGTTCTACTTTCACGCACCTTGGTGCGGCTCTCGGATTTCATGGCAATTTTATTGCTATCTATTTTCCAAGATTCTTCCTTATATTTTCTACATTTCTTCCCTTTTTCATCAGGCCCTTTCTGTGTAATTGGTATCTTTCTCCTCACATGAAGATTCCAACCAACACATGGTGTTGACTCACCGGTTCGCTGCAATATTTATTTGCCACTTTTAAATGTAGTCACTATCACATAATAAGTGGTTGAGAGGATGTGTTTTACTGTAGTACTTGTGCCCATGAGGAAATCTATAATTTCCAGCTCTAGAAATAACCAATTTTATGGCATGGCTTAGTTTAATCATTTGAACACTTTCATCTTTATGTTTTTATTTAGTCTAGACTGACCCTATCGCTATAGATACACAAGGTCACACATGTTTATAGTTTATGAAATACAATTTTATTAGAATAAATGCATGAAATTCTAATTGTGTTAAGAGGTGCATCTTACCATTCAGTATGACTCCGATGTGTAAGTATGTGGGAAGCTAAAATAAAAAACTATTATGTTTTTTAAATAAAATATAAATAATGTTGGCTTTAAAAATAACTTACATAATCATATAAATAAACAATTAAAAAAAATTAAAATATGAAAAGTTTTAAAAACACTCAAAAAGAAATATGGTAAATAAATAAAAATATAAATAAATCAAAGGTATGGTAAATAGATATAAATATAAATAAACTAAGTTTTATTTAGGTGAAATCTATGGGCTAAATACTACAGGACAAATTATTATTAATACCATGGGCCAAATACCATGGGACAAATTATTATTAATATCATAGGCCAAATACCATATTTGTAAAAGAGATATAAAATAGTAAGGTAAATAAATAAAAATATATCAAATAGGAGTAGAAATCAACATCTAATTATATTTGAAGTCTATGAACCAAATACCATGGACCAAATTAATAATAATACCATGCAAAAATAAACATTATTAATCCTAATATTAATATTAAATTATTATTATTATTATTGGTGTTGTTGTTATTGTTATTATGATTAAATCTAATATTGATATTAATATATTATAATATTATAATTATTAAATTTAATAATTTTATATTAATACTATATTGAGTTATATATATATATGGGAGGGAAGAACAAAGACATGATAGAGGTGGAGAAATAAAGGGCGTGACAAGGGATAGATTGAGATAAACTGAAGGAAAAGGGAGAGGAGGAATGAAGAGAGAGAGAGAGGGAGAGAAGGGTGAGAGCGGTAGAAAAAGGTAAGAGAGGGAGAGGAGACATAAATATGGAGGTGGGAAAGAGAGAGAAGGAGAGAAAGAGAGACAAGGAGAAAGGATTGGAGGGTAAAGAGAGAGAAAGATCAAATCTCTCAAGGTGAAAACCTTTTCTCAAATTTTTCACTCAAAAAAGAAGTTTGCACCTCTAGAGCTTGATAGATCCATAGTTAAAATAGATCTAGACTGATTTATATTCAAATCTAAAATTTTAATTAAAATATAAGTGTCAATCCCACTTAGCTACCCTTACATAGCTCAAGAAGAAACTGTTTTTCACCCATAGTTTGAAAGAAAAAATTCCATGCATCTATGTAACATCCGGCACACTTGCTTAGCTGCCGTTTGTGAACATCAATATGCGATGAGCTGAGCTGGAGCTAGCAGAGTTAGGAGCTGGACCGAGAGCCAACAAATAGAGGGGGTGGGATAAACTTCTATTCACTTTTGGACTTCAGATAATTGAACCTTCAAAATTAGAAGGGGACATTACCATTCAATGCATCTTATCTGTGTAAATTATTTAATTCGAAGGAAATTTCCAAACCCATGTAACAAAGATTATATATGTTTGATATTTTGAAATTTTAGTAATTAAATAATTAAAATTAAATTAAATAAAATTTCAATTTCAATTTTATATTGAATTAATGTAGATTTATTCTAATTTTTTATTTAATTTTAAATTAAATTTTTTTTATCTAATTTTAAATTTATTATTTTATGTTTTTTGTTTTTTTTTTCTCTTGAAAATGTCAAAAGTGTTCACTTGGTTGTCTGAGTAAAATACACAGTTTTCCATAATTTCTCAACATTATATTCATGACTATGAAAACATTCATGCTTTAATTAGTATTAAATTTTTTGAAATGTAATTTTTATTATTATAAAATTAAAAAAAATATTTACATTTTGAAAATTTTAATTTCTCTCAACATTTAATAAATCTATGATGATAGTTTATAATAGTATTTACATTAAATGTAGATTTAATATTTATATATATATAAATATTTTTTGTTGTTCCTAGTATAAACAGTGAATAAAAATAAAATATTCTCTAAATAAAAAAATAATGTTGGTTATCATGAAAAACAAAAATGAATATGCAATCCATGTTTACTTAGTTGTGTAATATAATTTTATCTAAAGTAATTAAAAGTGAAGAAATGTGTTATGTTTATATGAACTTCATATATATCTATTTATAAAATGTTAAAAGAAATTATTTAACAATGTATATAATAAAATATTCAATGTGGTTATCAATAAAATATCTTAATATGAATTAATATTGATATATACTTAAAAATATATTAATATAAAAAAAAATATTATTTAAGTGCGTTTTTTGGAATTCCCAGTGGAATTCTGACCTGAATCAGCTAAAAAAAGATTGTGGTGAAATCTTGATTTGTGTTGTTTACATTAGTTTTTGACGATTCAACACCCTAAAAAACCCCTAGGGCACTTCAAATGTGAAGAGTTCACCAGTCAAACTTGTGGTTTCAATAAATCCTTTTCAGATTCTAGAAAAAATAGAACAAAAAAATAAACCTAAAAACTTTTCAAAAAAGTCGCACTTAAAGGCTACTCTCTAAATGCTTAGATGTGCATGCTTAGATGTGCATGCTATGTAAAATATTTTAATAAGAGAGTATATTTACACGATTAATCATATTGAGCGAAATTATCACATGAAACTGTGTGGATGTCCAACCTTTCCCTTGTACAGTCCCCATAATCAGGGACTTTGAGGATTGAATAATGGGTCTTTTAATAGGAGGAATAGAGGATTAGTCGTTAAAAATAATATTAAAATAAAAGAATTTGGGATTAGCATTTAAAGAATAACATTAAAATAATGAAAGTAGTTATTAAAGAATAATAATAATAATAATAAAATTATATAATTTGTTGTTAAGAGAAAGGTTTGACTTAATAGATTACATAAAATGAAATAAAATATATAAATAGTCATTAAGAGAAAAAATCAATAGATTGGGTCAAGCCAAAAATTTTAAATAAATAAATGATTAATTAAATTAAATTAAAAGAGAAATAAAATAGAAAAATTAAAAGAGAATTAAAATAGATAAATGGGATCCCCAGATTAAGACAAAATTAAGGAAGAAAAGGATATAAGTACATAATCAATTAGATAATATGAAAAAAGACATTGGATTAGAAAACATTATGTAAATGTTTTTAATTAGAAGAATTTATTATAACATGAGATTATTAAATATAAGGAAGCAAAAAAGGTTAGCTAATGAGTTAAATAGTGGATAATTGTTTGCCAAGAATGGCTTAAATTATAACCATTCTTCCCATTAAAGTTTCCAGGGAGTTTTTTTGAGTTAAAATACTGCTGAACTATGGCCAACCTTGATAGCCTGATATGATTGACATCAGAAATATGCTCTTTAATGTGAGTTTTGAAAGGACATGCAGTCTTGCCAATGTTTGATTTTCCACATGAACAAGGGATTTGGTAAACCACTGAATTCAACATTAGCTTAGATTTATCATTGGTTGACCAAAACATATGCTTCAAAGCTTTGTGGGGTTTGAAAACTGTTTAAATGTTCTTTTTTAACAAGATTTTTGTTATGAGATCAATGGTCCCTTTTGTGTAAGAAAAAGATACTTGGTCTTGAGGAGGAGAGGAAGGAGGGTTAATGGATCTAGGATTAGAGTTGTTCTTGAATGACTTATTGATCTGAGAAGAGGAATAGCCTTTGGCTTTGAAAGCCTGAAATCTCTTTTTAAAAGAATTTGGTAGGCTCTCACAAATTCAATTTCTGGAAATTTTGTCTAACAAGAAATAGAACAACCTTCCAGAATCATTTCTCAAAACCCCCAAAAGTTGTGATTATAGTTTCTTCTTTACTGGTTGAATACATAAAAACTAATATTATTCTAACTTCTCAGGCAATAAATGAAATGAAAGAAGCTTGGCTTTGTAAATTCAACCTTAAGGAACAACTTACTAGCAAAATAGGTAAGAAACAAACTTGGCAGCTAAGAATCTCACATGAAGATTTCTTTGATTGGCTCTTTGGTTGGTGTCATACGATTCTCCTTTCTCATGGGACTTTGATATCTAATCCAAGGGTGGCAGAAGGAGCGGGGGAGAGGGTATATATCTTTTTCCTTAGAAGAATTCAAGAAGTTTTATTTTCTTGAGGCCTTGGAATAGTTTCAAATAATCAAGTAGAAGCATACAATTTATATGTAGACCTCCTACAAGCCCTACCCCTCAATGAAAACAAGATAATTCTTGTCAAAGACTTCATTTTTTTTTCTCATTTGAAAAAAAGGTTAAATTGTCTTAGAGATTTAAGATTACATATTCTCATCCAAATGATCAGAGGATTGGTACACAAGTTTGAGCACTTTAAATTTATTCACATCTTAAGATACAACAACTCAAAGGAAAATCAATTAGGAAATCAAGGTGTTAAGCCATGGCGAGCTTAGAGTTAACAAAAGTGAATCCAAATGTTTAATCCTTAACCCAAGTTTCTAATCCCTGTAAGAATCAAAAGCATGCAGCATGGCATGAGTTCCACTTCTCGAACAAATAAAAGGGACCCTTGCGTGTGTTCATTCTCCCTCTTAGAAGTTCATGTGAAGTCATTTTCACTTTCTCTGGCTACAAGGAGTACTTTCCTCAAGCAATCGTTAGGGAAGATAATGTCATCATGTATGAGAGACCAGAGATGTTTTCAAATGGTCATCATGGTTAAGTGCGGTACGTTATGGAAGATGTCTATCCCATGCAATTTGGAGTATGGGTGTTTAAAAATTCCGACGTTAGGGACTCTAAAGAAGAATGCAATTCATTTCATCAATTATTTTTTTCTATAGGATTTGATGGCTTATGATAATTTTTGGAAGCTCCAACTTGTTAGCGAGGAATCAAAGGCCTCTTCCTTGTGGCATTATTTAACTATCAATATGCCACTACATTTGGTAATGGATGTAGTTTTTCGTTTTGCCCCTCTTTTAGCATTAGAAAAGCACTTTCAAAATCATCTCTCCCTTATTTGGATCTTTCTGACTTTGACAATCCATGCAGGCTTGGCCTCTATGTACCCTATTTCAAAGTCACAATCTTGAATTATTACTGAAAGAGTCCATTGTGTGACTTTTTAATTAGGGAAATATTCTTGGCTCTTTGTCTCGGTTTTCGATTCAAGTGTTTTTCTTTCAAGGGTTTGATCTCAATTTTAGGTAATCTAAGGAGCCTTTAGGGATGCAAGACAAAGATGGGGACGAAGCCACAGATATAATGAGGATCAAGATTTTGTATAGCCAGTTGTTTTCCAACCTAACAATGGCCATGGAGCAAATTATAGAACATAAATCTCAAATGAACAAGATTGATGATGAGATAAGGTTTATTGGAACCAAAATGGAAGAAATCAAAATGTAGCTTACCAGGAATAGTAAAGATGTCTCTTGCTCAGAATTCTGTAAATATGAAGAGCTTAAAGCTACTAGATTTCAATGAACCTACAAACCAAGAGATGGACAAGAAGGAGGAGCAAGACCCTTAAGGAAAAGACTCAAAGATAAATTTGGTATTCCATGGAATGTAAATTTTTTTGGTATAGATTTTTACTTATAAAGGCTTGGAAAAATTTGTGCTGTATATAGGAAGAAATTTTAAACAATGATTAGTTTGGTTTGAAACATGTACACTTATAAAGCCAATTTTTTCCTCCCTAACAATGGCCATGGAGCAAATTATAGAGCATAAATCTTAAATGAACAAGATTGATGATGAGATAAGGTTTAATGGAACCAAAATGGAATAAATCAAAATGTAGCTTACCAAGAATAGTCAAGACATCTCTCTCATGAAGAGCTTAAAGCTACTAGATTTCAATAAGCCTACAAACCAAGAGATGGACAAGAAGGAGGAGCAAGCCCCTTAAGGAAAAGACTCAAAGGTAACTCTGGTATTCCATGGAATGTAATTTTTTTTTGTATTTAAAAACATCTTGAAAGATTTTTATTTATAAAGACTTGAAAAAATTTGTGCTGTAGGAAGAAATTTTAAACAATGATTAGTCTAGTTTAAAATTTTAAACAATGATTAGTTTGGTAACATTTACACCTATAAAACCAATTTTTTTTATCTTTAATATACTTTAACATTTCTCATACAAATTCATAATAAAAAATTTATAGCATTTCTCATGCAAATTTATAATACTATTACAATTTAAAAAACAAAATAAAAATTAATACTTTCAAGATAATCCTATTTTATAATTATTCATATACACATTTTTAGTTTTATCTCTAGGATAAACATCCAAAAAAATTATTATCTTAATTATCTAAAAAGTTTATTTGGGTAATTAAACACTTTATCCACCATGAAACACTTTCCCATAAGAAAATTTCAAATGTCATCAAAGCTCTTAAGGCTCATATCGAAAAGAAATGAATTGTACCCCATCCTTATTTTAAATGTATAACCAAATATATGTAAAAAGTGGTAAATATGATATAATCCAAACGCTTATCGAGCGGCCTTTGCATTTTAAATGTATAACCATAATATTATCTAAACCAAATGTTTATTAAATGCCTCAACTATAGTGACTTGTCCTTCAACCACACAGCATTTCTCTATAAATAAACACGTCATAATGTAGTAGCGTTGTCCCTCACAAATATGATATGATATTAAATATTTATTTTTAAGTCATAATAAGCGATGTCCGTCACAAATGTGATTCATGTTAAATATTTCTCCAAGTGATATATTTGTTAGTAATGTCCGTCACAGATGTAATTTGATATAAAATATCTTTTAAGTGATAGATTTGTTTGTGAATTAGTTCTAAGGGTGATATTTATTAAAATAATAAAAATAATGTAGTTTAATATTAAATATTTATTTAAGTGATAAATTTATTCATGAATTAGTTTAAAAGGAAAATATTGATTAAAACAATAGTGTAGATAGGAACATTTACCTCTTTCTTCGTTCACAATATTTGGGGTGATATCTTTTATTTTTGAATATATTATTGTTGATTGATATTTATTTTTATGAGTATGTTATTGCCAAGTTTATTTATTTATCTTATTTAAATATTATTGTTTAATAAAAAAGTTTGAGGGATAGTAGTTAATTATTATAAATTTATTTTAAGTATAGATTTAACATGAGTTTTTAGGGATCAATTTTTTTAAGATGCAAAAAAATAATGTATATTTTTTTATTATTTAAATTACATATTTTGAATACTACATAAAATATATAAATTAATCTAGTAAATCTAAAAATAATAATAAAGAGAACATTTTAAACATTTTAACCATAATTTTTTTTTTTTTTTAATAATACACAATATATAAAATATTTTAGATAGCATGTACATCTAATCGTTTTATCAACACACAAAAAAATAATTTTTTTGTTATTAATATATTTTTAAATATTTTTCCTACGCATCTGATGTAATGTGGCTCATCATCAAGACAAGACGAGAAATCTGATCTACAAATCCGTTTAAATATATAAAGGGACACTCCAACTAGCCATTGTATATAACGGCTAGTTTGACTAACAAAAAGAAATTTATTTATTTAAAATTTAAAATAAAATCATTAAAATACCTATTTTACTTATTTAATAAGCTATTCTAATAACTATAATATATTATTATTATTATAGATATTTAATTAATTAATTAACCACTATATTTATATTATTAATAATAATAATAAATAGAAAAAATAACTAAAAATATAAAAATAAAAATAAAGATAAAATTATAAAATAAAAATGACAATTTAATTTTAATCTAAATAAAAAAATCAAGGGAGAAAGAGAGCATCAGCAAGAAGACGTAAAAAAAAAGGAGGGGGGGATAGGAGGAGGAGCATGAACAAGAGGGAGAAACAGGGAAGGAAGAAGAAACAAAAAACTAAGAGTGAAGGGCAGGAATCCAGCGCCTACTAACACTCCACCCATCATCCATGTTGAGGTGAACTGATCCCTTTTCAATTTCTAAGGCTTCTCTTAACTTACGATGGTGGAAATGGTCAATCCTCCTGATCACCTTAGCATCTTCAATGAAAATGTGATGATTTGTCTTTTCAGCATGCTCTGCTAAGGTAGAGGAGCGTGATTTACAATGCTTAAGGTCAGAAACATGTTCAAGAATTCTTTGGTTAATGGAACAACCAGTTTCACCAATGTAAGACACCCCACAGGAGCAAGGAATCAAGTAAACACCCTTACCATCCTTCGGGCAAACCGGGTCCTTAACCGATCTAAGTGAACTTTGAAATTGTGTGGTATGGCCCCATGGCAAAGAAAAATTGGACCTTTTCTTCCAACATCTTAATAATCAATCTGACATCATTAAATTCACCATGGAATTCGAAGTTGATGGAAGCCTGTCCTTTCTTGATGTTCTTATTTCCAAGAATAAAGAAGGTTTTTTCTCCCATCAAGTCTTTAGAAAGAAGAAGCACATTGAGAAATATTTGCATGTTGGTCCAGATCATTTCCCTGCTCAGAAGTTGAGGGTTCTCAACACCCTAGCTACCAGAGCCTTTAGAATCTCCGATGAACACCACCTTGAAGGAGAAAATTCCCATATCCCAAACGTTTTCTGTAGGAATGGTTATAGCAAAGTTTAATGTCTTAGAGCTTTTCAAAAAGCAGAAAAAGGTCCCTTGAATAAGAAAGATCCTTATGATCAGATATTTAGAGTTCACCTTCTGCTTATTCAAGCTACCACTGAGAAAATTGCTAGGGTCCTTAGGAGACATAATATTTCCTCGACCTTTAAGCCCCTCTGCACCTTTCAGAGTTCGCTTAGATCAGTTAAGGACCAGGTTTGCTCGAAGCATGGTAAGGGTGTTTACTTGATTCCATGCTTCTGTGGGGCACCTTACATCGATGAAACTGGTCGTTCCATTAATCAAAGAATTCTTGAACACGTCGCTGACCTTAATCATTGTAGATCACGCTCCTCTGCTTTAGTAGAGCATGCAGAAAAGACAAATCATCACATTTGCATTGAAGATGCTAAGGTGATCGCGAGGATTGACCATTTCCACCATCATAAGTTGAGGGAAGCCTTAGAAATTGATAAGAGATCAGTTAACCTTAACAAGGATGATGGGTGAAGTGTTAGCAAGAGTTGGATTCCTGCCCTTCACTCTTAGTTTTTTGTTTCTTCTTCCTTCCTTGTTTCTCCCTCTTGTCTGTGCTCCTCCTCCTATCCCTTTTTTTTAATGTCTTCTTGCTAATGCTCTTTTTCTCCATTGATGTTTTTATTTAGATTAAAATTGAATTATGTCATTTTTATTTTATTATTTTATTTTTATTTTTATTTTTATATTTTTAGTTATTTTTTCTATTTACTATTATTATTATTATTATTATTAATTTTTTTTAATATAAATATATTAGTTAATTAATTAATTAAATATTTATAATAATAATAATATATTAAAGTTATTAGAATAGCGTATTAAATAAGTAAAATAGGTATTTTAATGATTTTATTTTAAATTTTAAATAAATAAATGAATAATAATAATATATTAAAATTATACATAGATATCTACTGATTCCTTTTATATTCTTTTTGTTAGTCAAACTAGTCGTTATTTACAACGGCTAGTTGGAGCATCCCTTTATCTATTTAAATAGGTTTGTAGATCAGATTTCTCGTCTTGTCCTAATGATGAACCACACTGGTTGGTTCGAAACACGTCAACAAAATATTCTTACATGTGATTATATGTCAATATTAATATATATTAAAATATTCAATGTTGTTGTTATTATTATTATTATTCAATTTTAAAGTCACGGCCAAGCCAAACACCCAATTGGTGTATGAGACCCCCTTGTTTGTGGGACAAGAGACCCACCTCTTCCACGCAGTGATTTGACTGCTAAGTCTATGAAGGCATACATACTCTACCCCCCTCTGATTTTGAACATGTGACCTCTTAAGAGTAAACACATGCTCTTAACCATTAGGCCCACTCAAACTGTATATTGATAGCCCACATTGAATATTTTATTATATACATTATTAAAATATTTTTTTTAACATTTTTTTCCTATATATAAATATATATGAAGTTGATATCAACATAAATTAGTTAATATAGATTTTCAAATAATTTATTTAAATCAGTTAATATAGATTTTCAAATAATTTATTTAAATCGTGTGTTAAATAGTTTTAACATCTTAATCACATGCTTTACTTCTAAAAACTTTACATGAAATTATATTACACAATTAACTAAACATGCATTGTATATTTATTTTTGTTTTTTATTATATTTGACAATATTTTTCTATTTTGAAAATATTTTATTTTTAATTTAAGAAACACGTGTCAAACACGTGAATGAAATTAACCAATCTATATAAAAATTAAAAAAACAAGTTAGATAAAAAAAAATTCGAAATGTAAAACCTAATCATATTTCTTTAATAAAATTTTCTTAATTTTGATGCCTTTAGAAAATGTACTCATCATAAATTTGATTTGTTATTATTGATCAATATTCACGATGACAAAACTAAAAGCTTCTAGGGATTTTATACTATAGGAACTTAAAATAATATTATAACTTAAAATAGTATATGTCATATATATTTTATGTGTTGGATACGAGTATGGTTTGTACCTGTTTGTAGGACACGAGTTTGATGAGTTTGATTTGTGTCGTACATAAGTTTTACCAACTCACAGGTTTGGCGCTTTTAGAGATTTTAAAGTGCAGCTAATGTAGATTAAGGAGTGTTTGAAGGGAATGGATTTTAAATGTTGGGAAATTGATTTATCCAAGTTCAAGCTTTCACTGGGTGTGAATTTTTTAGAAAAAAGACAAAGATCAAGTTAAGTTAATCTTAGCCCTTGATTATGTTTTAATTTGAGTCATTGATTTTTCAACGAAAAGGTTATAAGAGAAGTATTTATGGGCATTTGGAAATCACACATTGGGCAGGATCTAGAGATCAATTTCTCAAATGACAAGCGTAGAGCAGCCGAAGAGATCATAGAGTTGATTCTTGCAGCGAGGACTAGAGATAATTTTTAGTTGGAGAGATTTTTCCTGCGCTGGGAATACATCGCAGAGAAGGCAGATGAACCAGAATAGGCAGCATAAGGGCTACGTTGGGTAGCGCAGAGGGACGCAAAGGCAACGTTGAAGCCTTGATGAGATCAACTATTTTCCTGAGGGTCAGATTGGTTTCAGTGTCGGGAGCCAGGGTGTGAGAACAGAGGGCTAGAAGATCGAGTATCTAGCCAGCAGAAAGATCAGCCAAAGGGAGTGACGCAGTTCCTAGCTATTGTGATGCAGAGGCTACACTAAGGCAGCATAGAGGCAACGTGGAGTTTTTCAACTCAGGGTTGGGTCAATGTCGGATCTCTGAAAATTTTTGAACCTCAGTTACAGAGACACTACTGCAATTTTCTAATTTACTTCTCCTACTTGTTATATTTAATTAACAATTTATTTTTCTACATTATTCAGCAAAAACATCAAAGTAAATACAACTACAGCCTACACATACATACAGATCATTTACTGAAGCATAATGCACATATGACAAATAACACAATATTTTTTGGACAATGTCCCCAAAAAAACTCAATGTGGGAAAACCGGTGCAGCAACTCTTAGAGCATTTATTTAATAAGAAGAATATCTGAATACAATCAAGGCAACCAGTAGTGATTTTCCCAACAGAGAAATCACGGCAAATGTACCTCTATCACTCAGAGACAAAAAATATGGTTGATTCAGTTGAGGCTTCACACCTTCTGAATCGTTGAATATGAACCCTTTCTGGCCCACAGGAAATCCTAGCGTTGTCTCTCCTAGCACCACGTCATCTCTGCATAGCTGATAGAACTTCCGCGCAACACAAGCTTCTCATGCATCACCCCTCTGGGCTTAGCGCTACCTTTGCGTCACCCTGGAGGGCTTGCGCGAGCCTGGCTAGGCTGCGTCCCCCCTGCTAGGTCTCTGTGTTGAGATTTTGTGTAGTTGGTGTAGCATCGGGTATGCTCTAGCCCTAGAATTTTGTGGATGGGCTAAGACACACTTGAACTCCAAAACCCAGAAAGTGTTTTGTGAAATTTCAGCTCGTGTTCAAGTTATTCAAATAATTAATTAGTTTAACGGATTTCCTAAGTCTAAACTTAGAAAAATTAAATAATTAAAGTGAATTAATTAACACATGTGCTGAAATGTTCTAAAAGACACAGATCAAGCAGTCTTTTAATCTCGGTCGTTGATGAGATCATCGAAAAGGTATAAGAGAAAGTCTTGGGGGTCAGTTGGAGACACACACACAAAGGCAAAGATGGGAGACTGATATCGAATTCTAGGGTAGGGTTTGCTAAGAATTTCCGGAAGAGTTTTCTGCAGAGAGGGGTAGTATTGGCCGAGGGGATGATCTGATCCTGGAGCCAAGAGTCAACAAGAGACAAAGGAGTAGCAAACAAGGACAGCGCAGAGGAGCAGAGAGCAGCAGCAATTGCGCAGCACAGGGGCTTCAGCCGCTACGCAGCTGCTACACAAGCCCAGGTGGGGCAGTGCTGCAGCGTCAGGGAGCTTCAGAAGTTATGCAGAGGCCTTCAGAGGCAGCTTAAGGACTGCCTCACCCACTCTGGAGTTACGCAGTTCCTCTCTGAGCAGCGCAGTGGCACACAGAGCCTAGCAGGGCTGACGCTGGAGCTTCAGGGGCAGCGTTGGCGTTTCTAGGGCCAGATCTGGGCCGAGTCCTGTAAATTCCATTTGAGGGTGTGGATCAGTCAAATATTTGGTCTTGGAACAATAGGTTAGTTGAAGATTTCTTTTATTCTCTGTCAGGTTTTTCAGATCTGGATCCCAGATTTGTTGTACTTAGATTCTACTTAATAAATAAACCCTCATATCTGCTGCACTGATTTTCCCGCTTCGGGTTTTACCGGGGACTTATGTCCAAAAATCAATGTGTCATTTTGTTTGAATGAGCATAGTATTCAGTAAATGATCTGCATGTGTAGGTTGTTAGTTGTGTTTACTTCGGTATTTTCTGAATCTAATTTCTGAAGATAACTTGTATAATTTAAATCAAGTAGGAGAGTAAACCATGAGACTGTAGTAGAATTTTCACATGGTATCAGAGCGATATCAGATCAAGCTGAATCTCCAACAAATCAGTGGAAGAATATTTTTTTTCTGCAGGAGAGCAGCAGAGATCCGGAAGGGGCAGCTTAGCAGCAAGAGGACACAGATCCAGGAAGGGGCAGCGTTGCAGATTCAAAATACCATCAAGCTTATGTAGAGCCTTCCCAGACCAGCATAAGCACTGCGTCACCCAGTCTGGAGTTACGCAGTCCACTTCTGAGCAGTGATGAGGCTGCGCTGGGCCAATTAGTGAGAAGCAGTCCAGTCATTCTTCCTGTTACAGAAAGTCTTGCCAACATCTGGAAGCAGTGCTTCAGATCTTCAGCAGCGCTGGTGTGGTGGAGATTCTGTCGGTGCAGAATTGTGCCTAGCTAAGTCAACAAAGACGGGAGGAAGAAAACTACTCAGCAGATTTGAACCAAACAAATATGAGTTTCGATCAGGAGGGTGATCAGAGAGTTTTGTCTGATTATGTTTGGGTGGAAGATTTCCTGAGGGAAATCAGTTTTCAGAATAAGCATTTACTAGAGGGTTTTCTAGTCACTAAGAAACCCAGATCCAGAGGTTCTGTAGCCATAGAAAGAGGGAGAAGAGTATTGTTTCTATCAAATATGAGCTAGATGGCTTCTCATGAGCTGAGAGACCAGGACAGGTTGGACGGTGTGCCCAACTTTGTTATCTGGAGGGAACAGATCCTATCAATCCTAGATGAATACGAAATTAAGGACCATGCAACAAGTGTTCAAGTTGTGCCTGCAAGTCCTAATATTCTGAAGAAATTTAAGGAGAATCAAGTGCGGATTAAGCGTTTGATCATGGAGGGAGTGAAGGATCACGCAGTACCACATATTGCCGATAAGAACACGGAAAATGACATGTGGGTCGCTCTAGAAGCGATGTATCAAGGAAGCTCTATCCAACAAAAAATTCTCTTAGAGAATTCAATGAGGCTTTTCCAGATGCAAAATGGTGAGGAAATAGACCCTTTCCTTTTTCGACTTCAGACCATCCGAGACCAACTGGTTGGCATGGGTGCAACTCCAGACGAAGGACTCTTAGTTTGGACTACCCTGAATGCAGTCTCCGAGGAATGGGAAACTTTTGTCCAGAGTATACTGGGCAGAGCACTGTTACCTTCCTAGGCAGACATGTGGGCTATCCTCCGCCAAGAGGAGATCAGGAGGATCACCAAGAAGCAGAATATTAGTGGTGGGACAGTCAGAGTGAAGAAAGAAGAGGAAGATGATGCAACCCTTGCATCAAAGGAAAGAAAAAAATAAGGGAAGAAGAAGAGGGACCTTTCCAAGGTCCGGTGCTTTAACTATGGCGAAATTGGACACTTCGCCAGCACTTGTCTTAAGAAGAAGGACAAAGGAGCTTCTAATTCCAAGGCTGCAGCAACAAAGGATGATGCTTCTGATGATGATGCAACCATGAATGCTCATGTGCCTCGAGAGAAGAGGTGGGGTGACATGGATTTGTAGAGCATCTATATACAGTGGCGGGATCCTTGAGTCAACCCTACTCTTGGATCAAATACGACCTAAGGGAGCCTTAAGACAATAGCGGGATGAGTCAAGAGATGGTTGTAGAAGGTCACAGTGAAGCAAAATGCAATGATGGAGAGCTGGAGTTGGAGTAGCGTAATGCAGAGGCAGCTGTAGCATGGAGGTGACAACGCAGAGGGGCTAATGGGACTTCAGCAACACAGAGAGGTTGAGCTCACTCAGTGTAGAGTTGCAGTAGCGCAGTAGCTTCAGGAGGACAGCGTAAATCAACAGCCAGGGAGCTTTAGTGATAGATGCAGCTTGACTTATTTGTCAACGATTGGGCAGGAATCCTTCAGTTGCTTACTTCTCAGAAACTGAGTTGCAGTGCAGCAGTTAGCAATGGCAATGCTATGGGCATCATGATGTAGCAAGTTGAGAGGGAGTTGCTATACAGATGTCGCAGTGGCATGGGTAGCAATACAGAGAGCAACAGTGCAGTGGATGGAGGGTAGCAGGCCAAGCATCAGCAACACATAAACCAACATCAAGATCTTGCAGTGCATGGTGTGGATGTATCGCTAGAGCACACTCCGTGCTAAGAGGGAGTATTGAGGTTTTGTGTAGTTGGTGTATAGCATCGGGTGTGCTCTAGCGCTGAAATTTTGTGGAAGGGCTAAGACACACTTGAACTCCAAAACCCATAAAGTGTTTTGTGAAATTTCAACTGGTGTTCAAGTTATTCAAATAATTAATTATTTTAATGGATTTCCTAAGTCTAAACTTAGGAAAATTAAATAATTGAAGTGAATTAATTAACACATACGTTGAAATGTTATAAAAGACACGAATCAAGCAGTCTTTTAATCTCAGCCATTAATTAATGTTTTAATCTCGTTCGTTGATGAGATCATCGAAAAGGTATAAGAGAAAGGATTGAGGGTCAGTTGGAGACACACACACAGAGGAAGAGCTGAGAGACTGATCTGGAATTCTAGGGCAGGGTTTGCTAAGAATTTCCGGAAGGGTTTTCTGCAGTGAGGGGCAGTATTGGCTGAGGGGATGATCTGATCCTGGAGCCAAGAGTCAACAAGAGACAGAGGAGTAGCAAAAAAAGACAATGCAGGGGAGCAGAGAGCAACAGCAGTAGCTACGCAGCACAGGGGCTTCAGCGGCTATGTAGGTACTACGCAGGCTCAAGAGGGGCAGCGTTGTAGCTTCAGGGAGCTTCAGAAATTATGCAGAGACCTCCAGAGGTAGCATAAGGATTGCGTCGCCCACTCTGGGGTTACGTAGTCCCTCTTTGAGCAGCGCAGTGGCACATAGAGCCTAGCAGGGTTGATGTTGGAGCTTCAGGAGCAGTGTTGGGGTTTCTAGGGCCAGATCTAGGCTGAGTCTTGTAAATCCTGTTTGAGGGTGTGGATCAGGGTTGCAAGGGAGCTTTCCCCCCCTCTCCAACCCGCTCCCAATTCGCGCTCTGAGCGGGAGTGTTTTGGAAGCACATCGGGAGCGCGCTCCCTAAACAGGAAAAACACTCCCTGGTTTTCAGGGAGTGTTTTAGGGAGTGCTTTACGGAGCGTCTTAGGGAGTGCCTTAGGGAGCGTTTTAAGGAGCATTTTTTTAGGGAGGGAGCGTTTTTTTTAAGGGAGGGAGTGTTTTAGGGAGTGTTTTTTTTAGAAAGGGAGCGTTTTCGGGAGCGGTTTTTTAGGGAGGGAGCATTTTTTAGAGCGTTTTTTTTGTTTAAAGACTTGGTTCTAAATTTGTATATCAACTATTTTTTATCATATTATGATACAATTCCATTTGGTAATGGCCATTATTTTATTGTAAACCCAGCAAAGGTATATCCTTTAACAATCTTGAGACAAAATTTCCTACCATAAAATGGAATGGATTTTGTTCAAACTAGTTGAAAAGCATACATCATATTCGTTTTATGCAAGGATCAACTGTCAAGATATGAGTAAAGGCTAGTTTTCATTAAGGAATAAAAACAAAATCTTATCTTTAAGACTCATTGTGTTGTAGTTATTATAAATAGAATATATGACCCTTTGAAAATCAGTATTTAATTCAACAATAATTTCTCTCCATTGTAAAAAGGGCCTAAATATTATGAAATCATTCTTTGTACTATTGTTAATTCCTTGCACCTACTCCTTTCTCACATTGAAACCAAGTTGAAAGTCCTTTACAATCAAGATATGCCATCTTATTGGAGACAGTGGTGGATGACCGAAATATTTGTTGATGTATCATCAATGCCTCTACCCTTTTAGTTCATGGCCATATTGCTTGCATGAGATGGGGGCTTGTGTATTTTCCCATCTACTGTTTCTTAGATATTTTATGACCTTAATGGCAAAGTGGGTAACAAGTTGATGAAAATGAAATTGATTAAACTTTGGATAATTAATGATATGCCTTCTAGGTTGAATTTCCCATTTCCTTAAAAGAAATTAATTTATTCCTTAGCAACACATTCTACGTGTTCTCCACATGTTGGACATGCCAAATTCCAAAGCAGTCAGCTAAAGTGCATATCCCATTCTCCCCTTGGGGACTGACTTACAACTCAGATTTTAACTCTATTATATTTTATTAGGCAAGATCCCATTTTTTTCTTAAGCGGTCATCACATAAAAAATCATGTGGCTCCCTGCACAATAATATCAAAATTAAAGCCCCAGTTTAAGCTACCTAATGTGACCCCAACATTATGTTGGAAATGTTGTCATTGATGGCAAAGAAGGCTTGTCATTGATGGCAAAAGAGGCAGCGGAGGCAGAGACATGCAAAGGCCAGCACCAGAAGCAAAGGAGAAGATAGCATGAAACATTTACAGGGAGCATGAGAAGAAAAGAGGGAGATTTTATTTACAGAGAAAGGAGGTAGAACCAGAAGAGGCAGAGCACACAGAGGTAGAGAAACAGTCGAGCAATGGAGGCAGAGCCAGAGCCGTTATCAAACAGTGAAATGATCAACGTTGAATTAACGTAATAATGAAATAGGCTTCATATATTGAAGCGCTGAAGAAATAAGAGATAAGGCCCTGCGTTAAGGAATCATGAATCGAGTGTAGAGGACTAGTGATAAACCTATGCGTGAATGGAGCTGTGCGTTATGATAGCGGAAGCGCCATGTTGAAGTGTTGACAAAGCAAAGGATAACATATGAGAAGGAGCGACAGAGAATAACTGAAGAATCGTATGAAAACGAAGTTAAGAAGACATATTGGGATCGTGAACAAAAGAAGGAAGGAACGGAACCTCGAGCGCAACTAAACGAAACCACGAGGTATGAATAGTGACAGTGGGTTTGGAACACCAGACGGATTTCTTCGCACCGCTTTTGTACGATAAGCTGTATTCCCAATTCGAACGCAATCAATGCCATAGGCAGACACGTGGCCTTAAGCGGTTTGGAGATACCGCCCTCATCGCATGTCGTCGCGCATTAACCATCGACGATGGAATGAACGCGATATGGCCGTGCGCTATCCAATCTGGAGGCGATTCAATCGAACGGTGATCGCACGTCAATTAGCACGGAAGATAACTCAAGGTACGGGCGATTACAATTCGCTATTGTATGTGTGGGACCCGTGAATCACCCGCGATATGAATTGCCATGTTAATGTTATAAACCATGGTTGGGTGCTATAGGCACTACATGGTAATATCAAGGGCAAAGTGTACATATTATGGGCCCGAGACATTTCGTTCTAATATATGTATTTTAACATTAAAAGGTGAATGCGGTGGTAAAAGTGCAGTGGTCTAGATATGAAGTTTGGGCGTAATATAAAGTATTCATAAAGCAGGGTTCAAAGACGATTCATTGACCATTAGTTTTAAAACCTGTGTTATGGGCGAATATTCAAATATTAATTCGACAAATGATAGGAGGGTTAAAGCCATGGTTGAAGATTGACTTAGGCCTATGCATATAGTGGGTCGAACTTCACCAAGGTGAGAACCTTTCGGTTATTGAACTATTAAAGGTTGACTTCATACATGTGTGCTAAAAATGAGTTGGTATGTGAATATATAAGGTGGATGACTGAAAACCTTATGTAAATGCTTGCATATAATCAAAGTTAATACGCAAGTGGGACCCCACGTAAAATTCCGAGAATCATTACCCAAGCTGGAGGATACTTTAAGGTGGAAGCAGAAGCTTATATATATGCAACACGTTACATATATTGCGCCTTATCCACAAAGGTCAAAAGCATATATATAAATTTATATGGAGCGCTTTATGGACAAGGGACCAAAGGTATATTACAAGGCATATGTATCATATTATTGAGCCCGAGATCAAAAGAACCAAAGGTAACAAAATCTTATATTGTGGGACCCTCATCCAATCGCATCGGAGAAAAGTTGGCAGTGGAACTTGTTATCAAAAGATTTCGATTGCGATTGTGATTGAGTTCCGGACCCGATATGTTCTAAATGAAGATTCATATGTGTTTGAGTTTCGGTAAACAGTGTTACATCGCATCGGCATTTCAAGGTGAATAGTGATTAATTGCATCGGCGAATAGAGCATAAGAGTTTAGAGTTTATAATGCTGTGGGGCCCAAATCATTCAGAGGTTAGTTGGTTTTTCATTAATATAAAACCCAAGGTTTATTAAGAAGGCTATATAACATTTGATTGGGGAGCAGATATTTGTTTTATGAGAATGACAAATCTGGGATGTATATTTAACGAGTATGAGCATTTCTTTTCAATACGAAACCAAAGGTTATATCTTTGATGCATGAGGTCATATTTCATGATACAGATTGTGAGTACAGATATGTTCATTTTTGTTAAAAAGGTTTTATAATAACGCCGAGAGTTATTTGTGTTTGATTAAAAGACAGTTGTACAGGCAACAGTTATACAACTGCAATGAACAGGGAAAATGAAAAAGTGAAACGAAAAATATTGTGGTTGCGGTTGATGAACAAGAGAGGAAAACAGAGAGAGAGCAGTGTTGTTCAAAATATATACTGTAATTGAATGAAAGTTTTTGGCTGTTTACATTGTTTGTGATGTAATTGGCAAGTCTCCGGAGAAAGATAAAATCCCACTGTAAAGTTGAAATGGATACATTTCTCTGAGTAAATTGATAAAAAGAAGAGAATGCAGAATTGAAGAAAAAGAAATAATCAAGCAAATATGAAGACTGGAGTTCAGTAAAAATAAATAAAGGTACAGAACAGAGCTGATATCCAAGGTAAATCAGCAAATGTTTCTTTTATGAAAAACAGGGAGTTGAAGCTTCCTTGCAAGTTGTAGCTTGCAGAATTTGAGGTTGTAGCCTCCTGTAGGTTGGTGCTTACAGAAAATCAGTGGTGAGAGGGAGTTGGAGCTTGCCTTTACATCACAACAATAATAAGATGTGGTTTTCTCCCTTTATGGGTTTCCACGTATATTTGTTGTCTCTGTGTGTGATGTCTATGTGTTGATATGGTTATTCAGTCTGCTTAATACTTACTGCTCTTGTCATAATTCTGCTGTTACATTATCTTAACATATAAGTTTGTTTCCATATAAAATTGAACATGAAAGATAAATTGTAAATAAGTTTAATTGAAAAGTTTTAAAAAATTCTTGAAGGTGTTAAACTGATTCACCCCCCCCCCCCCCTTTCTCAGTTTAACTAAGGTTTCAACAATTGGTATCAGAGCAGGTTCCTTTTTTGTAGCAGTTTAACAACTAAAAGGAGATCCTAGGTTCTTGGGATGGCTAGTCAAGAAGGATCCTCAACGAATAAAGCCCCTTTTTTCACTGGTGCAAATTATGCCTTCTGGAAAATCAGAATGAGAACATACATAATGTCCTTAGGAATAGAAGTTTGGGCTGCTGTGGAATTTGGATATGACTCTAAGGCAAATGTCTCAGAGAAAGAAGCCAAACAAGATTTTGTGACTAATGCAAAGGCAATGAACGCAATCTTGAATGGACTGTGTGAGGCAAAATTCATCAAAGTAATGCACAGCGAGACTGCCAAAGAAATGTGGGAAACTCTAGAAAATATTCATGAGGGAGACAAAAAGGTGAAGACAGCTAAACTTCAAGTCTATAGAGCCCAGTTTGAAAATCTAAAGCTGAATGATAATGAAGATATTGCTAGTTTCTTTTTAAGGGTTGCAGAAATTGTCAATAATATGAAAGCACTAGGTGAAACCATGCAAGAATGTGTAATTGTTCAAAAGATCCTAAGATCTTTGCCATCTAGTTTTAATCCCAAGGTCTCTGCCATAAAAGAAACAACAGATTGGGAAACCTTGACCATGAACCAGCTTCTTGGAAAACTAACAGCTTATGAGATGAGACTGCCACAGAGGAAGTCAAATGTAAGGGAGGCAGCTTTTAAGGCAGAGAAGAAGAAAGAAGAAAAAGAAGATATATGCTCTTGTTTTGATGAAGAAGAGGCTAAATTTATCAGGAAGTTGGATAAAGGCTCAAGTAAGTATAAAGGTAAACTTCCATTTAAATGTTTCAATTGTGGAAGAGTTGGACACTATGCTTCTAAGTGTCCTTATAAGAAAACAAAGAATCAGGCTCAGGAATCAGAGAAGACCATATCTAAGAACTGGCAGAAAGGGAAGAGATTCAATAGAAAATCTTTCTATGCTCAGCAAGACAGCAGTGCATCAGAAGACTCAGCTGAATTCTCAAGTGAAGAAGGAACATCAGAATTTGTTTTGATGGCTATAGAAGAGCTGGAAGAATGTCTTTTAGAAGATGAGGAAGAAGGTGAAGTGGACCTTGAGGGGGAGCTAAGAAGTGCCTTGGAGGAAATTGACAGAATAAAACTGAAGTGCAGAAAACAGTAAGACATTCTTCTCAAATATGTAAGAGAGGAACAAAATTCAGAAGCCCTCATTCAGTTGAAAGTAGAGCTTGAAGAAGCCAAGAAGGTAGAGGATATTCTACTTAAGCAGATCAAGGATAAAACTCAGGAACAAGAGAAGTTGGAAGAAGAAGTAGTTTGCTTAAGGAAGAAATTAGAAAATGCCCAGAGGAAAATAGATACATCTCAAATAACAAGCTCTGGTAAGTTAAATGAGATTCTAGATGCTCAAATATCTCCTCTAATAAAAACTCGGATAGGCTATGAAGGAGAATTAAGCAAAGGCAAAGAAAAAGAAAACAAAAATATTATTTTTGTAAAAGCAGATGAGAATATCCAAGTAGCTCAGAAGATTTCAAAGGAAGAATAATCCTGCAATAAAGTAGATAAAAACCAGGAGGAAGCTCAAATGACAAAGGATGAAGTAAATAAATTGTCAACTGAAAAAAGCTCGTATACTCCTGAATATGTCAAATTTGGAAGTCATCAAAGGAGATTTTTTCCTCCTATGAAAAATGCCACTTGTTATGCCTGCCACAAATTGGGACACATTGCTGCATATTGTCATACAAGAAGAATAAATACAAACCAGCAAAGGATGCAAACAGTAAAAAGTTTTACTCAAGCAGGAAAATGGAGAAGACAACCTTATATCAGGTATGCAAATTGCTTTTATGGACACTGTTTTTATTGTAATCAATTTGGCCATAAAATCATAGAATGCAGGAAATATGGACAAAGACTGATGTTCAAAACCTCAAGGAGGTTTATGAATCATGGAGAGTTTATTCCTACTTATAATTCTACTAAAGATATATACAAATGCTGTGTATGCAATAAAAGTGGACATATGTCTTCCAAATGTCCTCTAATAGAATATGGTTCATCATCTCAGAAAAGGTACCAAACAAGAAGATGCTTGCAGTGGAAAAAGAAAGTGAATAAATGTGACTTGGCCCTAATAGCTCAAGATCTAAAAAGCCAATGGTATTTGGACAGCGGTTGCTCAAAGCATATGTCAGGAGATAGAAGCAAGTTTATAACCTTTGATGAAAAGAAATCCGGAAATGTTACTTTTGGCAATGATAAAGCAGGAAAGATCAAAGGAAGAGGCTCAGTCAGTCTGGACAATGGCAGAGGGAAAGCCTAGGATGTACTATTTGTGGATGGACTGAAAGCAAATCTGTTGAGTGTTAGTCAAATGTGTGATAAAGGCTGTGAAGTTCTTTTAAGAGCTCAAGACTGTGAAGTAAGATCAAGCACCACTGGAAAAACCCTAATCAAAGGTGTTCGAACAGAAAGCAATGTCTATGTAGTAAAAGAAGAAAATGAAGCATGTCATCTCAGCAAATTTGAGGAGTATTGGTTATGGCATAGGAGATTGGGACACCTAAACTTTGATCATATCATAAGTCTAAGCAAAAAGAATGCAGTCAGAGATATGCCAGCCATAAAGAAGCCTTCAAATACAATATGTAAATCCTGTCAGCTAGGTAAGC
The DNA here is from genome assembly GCA_034641835.2 of Pinus albicaulis. Classification (NCBI taxonomy): domain Eukaryota; kingdom Viridiplantae; phylum Streptophyta; class Pinopsida; order Pinales; family Pinaceae; genus Pinus; species Pinus albicaulis. The sequence goes on from CM076572.1 coordinate 1,042,622,367, forward strand.
AGACCCGTACATCCTTCAAAACCAAGGAGAAGCTATCTACAAGCAGACCTCTTCAACTTGTTCACATGGATTTGTGTGGGCCTTCGAGAACTAAAACACCAAGTGGAGAATCCTATTTCATGCTAATAATAGATGATTTTTCCAGAATGACATGGGTCGCATTTCTCAAGTTCAAATTGGAAGCACTTGAGAAATTCAAAATATTCAAGGTTTTGGCAGAAAATCAAACAGGATGCAAGCTAAAGTGCATCAGATCAGATAAAGGGGGTGAATTTACAAATTATGATTTTGCAGATCTATGCAATGAGCATGGGATAAAGCAACAATTCACAATTGCAGGAACACCTCAGCAAAATGGAGTGGCAGAGAAACAAAACAGGTCTGTACAACAAATTGCTAGAGCCATGATGCAAGAAAGTAACATTCCTCAAACCTTTTGGGCAGAAGCAGTACACACAGCTGTGCATATCCTGAACAAAGCTCATTTAAGACCAAACAGTGACAAGACTCCTTATGAATTGTGGCATAGTAAACCAACATCAATAAAGCATTTTAGAGTTTTTGGAAGTAAGTGTTTTATAAAAAATAATGATGAAAATTTGGGAAAGTTTGATGCAAGAGCAAATGAAGGAATATTCTTAGGATATGCATCCAAGAGTAAAGGTTACAGGTGCTACAACAAAATATTTCACAAAATTGTAGAAAGTATTGATGTAAGATTTGATGAAGAACTATCAGACAAGATAAGAAGTATAGATTGCAGCAATCCTCCAGAAGTTCATGAAGAAGAGAATCAAGATAATGATGAAATAATCAAGCCAACAGAAGATACAGACCTGAGATCAAAAAGCTCCTCAAGATACATTTAGAAGAACCATCCAGAAGATCAAATCATTGGGGACAAGAGTGTAGGTGTACAGACAAGAAGACAGCTAACTGAACAGACTGAAGAGGTATACCTAGCAATGTTGTCACAAATAGAGCCAAAAAAGTTTGAAGAAGCCAGCAAAGACAAACATTGGGTGAATGCCATGAATGAAGAATTGGACCAAATTGAGAAGAACAACACTTGGGAACTAGTTCCAAGACCCAGTGAGAAAAATGTCATTGGCTCAAAATGGGTATTCAAAAATAAGATGAATGAACAAGGACAAGTAATCAGAAATAAAGCTAGACTTGTGTGCAAGGGATATTCACAGGTTGAAGGACTTGATTATGATGAAACATTTGCCCCTGTAGCTAGAATGGAAGCTATCAGACTGTTTTTAGCTTTTGCTTGCTATCATGACTTCAAGGTATACCAAATGGATGTGAAGTCTGCCTTCCTGAATGGAGATTTAGAGGAAGAAGTCTACATGGAGCAACCAGAAGGGTTCTCCTTAACAGATAATGTAGACTATGTTTGCATATTAAAGAAAGCATTATATGGGTTGAAACAAGCTCCTTGAGCATGGTATTCAAGGCCGGACAAATACTTGCAAAAACAAGGGTTCAAGAAAGGAGGAGTAGACAAAAACTTGTACATTAAAGCAAATGAAGATGAACTTCTGATTGTAGTAGTGTATGTAGATGATATCATGTTTGGAAGCAGCAAAGATGAGTTAACAAAAGGATTTGCTGAAGACATGAAATCAGAGTTTGAAATGTCTATGATTGGAGAGCTTACCTTCTATCTAGGACTACAAATTCAACAAAAGAGCACAGACACATTTATCTCACAAGAAAAATACCTAAAAGAGATGCTGAAAAGATTCAAAATGGAAGATTGCAAACCTGTGTCAACTCCCATGACTACTAGATGCAAGCTTTGTGCAGATGATGGAACCACTGATGTAGATCAAAAACTTTACAGATCCATGGTTGGAAGTCTGTTATACCTAACAGCTTCTAGACCAGACATTGTGCTGGCTGTAGGACTTGTGGCAAGATATCAAGCAGCACCAAAACAAAATCACTTACTAGCAATTAAAAGAATATTCAGATATCTACAAGGGACCGCACATTATGGGCTATGGTATCCAAAAGGCAAAAACTTCATTTTGACAGCATATACAGATGCAGATTGGGCCAGCTGTGTTGATGACAGGAAAAGCACAAGTGGAGGTGCATTCTATTTAGGAGAGAGTCTGGTGGCATGGCTAAGCAAGAAACAAACATCTATTTCTCTATCTACATCAGAAGCGGAATACATAGCAGCAGCAGCATGTTGCACACAAGTCATGTGGATGAAACAAACCCTCCAAGACATGAAGGTAAGCATTGATGAACCTATCTCTATCAAATGTGATAATTCAAGTGTCATAAGCATATCAAAAAATCCTGTGCTTCATTCAAAAACTAAACATATTCCAATCAAGTATCATTTTCTCAAAGAACAAGTAGCTCAAAAAGTAGTGAAGTTGGAATATGTGCCAACAAAAGAACAGACAGCAGATATATTTACAAAACCTCTTGCTAGAGAACCATTTGAATATCTGAGAGATAAACTAGGGGTAGTATCTGTAGATGCTACTCTCTGATATGAAGAGAAAGCATAGTTTCAGGGGGAGAACAGAAACGAAAATATCATTCTAGGGGGAGATTTATTAGCAAGGAAAGCATGAAACAGGTCCTCAAGATCAGTGCAACATGGGAAAAAGTTAAAAGCACACTGAAAAATGAGCAACCCCTTGCCATTGATGTCAAAGGGGGAGGAAGAGCAAGCAACAGAAGGAAGGGTCCTAACAGGCAAACAGAGGAAGTGTATTGCCATCAATGCCAAAGGGGGAGGCTGTTGGAAATGTTGTCATTGATGGCAAAGGAAGCAGCTGAGGCAGAGACAGGCAAAGTACAGCAGCAAAAGAAAAGGAGAATACAACAGGAAACATTTACAGGGAGCATGAGGAAGGAAGGGTCCTAACAGGCAAATAGAGGAAGTGTATTGCCATCAATGCCAAAGGGGGAGACTGTTGGAAATGTTGTCATTGATGGCAAAGGAGGCAGCAGAGGCAGAGACAGGCAAAGGATAGCAGCAGAAGCAAAGGAGAAGACAGCGGGAAACATTTACAGGGAGCATGAGAAGAAAAGAGGGAGAGTTTATTTATAGAGAAGGAGGCAGAACCAGAAGAGGCAGAGCACACAGAGGTAGAGAAACAGTCGAGCAGTGGAGGCAGAGGCAGAGCCGTTATCAAACAGTGAAATGATCAACGTTGAATTAACGTAATAATGAAATAGGCTTCATATATTGAAGCGCTGAAGAAATAAGAGATAAGGCCCTGCGTTAAGGAATCATGAATCGAGCGCAGAGGACTGGTGATAAACCTATGCGTGAATGGAGCTGTGCGTTATGATAGCGGAAGCGCCATGTTGAAGTGTTAACAAAGCAAGGGATAACATATGAGAAGGAGCGACAGAGAATAACCGAAGAATCGTATGAAAACGAAGTTAAAAAGACATATTGGGATCGTGAACAAAAGAAGGAAGGAACAGAACCTTGAGCGCAACTGAACAGAACCACGAGGTATGAACAATGACAGTGGGTTTGGAACACCAGACGGTTTTCATCGCACCGCTTTTGTACGATAAGATGTATTCCCAATTCGAACGCGATCAATGCCATAGGCAGACATGTGGCCTTAAGCGGTTTGGAGATACCGCCCTCATCGCGTGCCATCGCGCGTTAACCATCAACGATGGAATGAACGCGATATGGCCATGCGTTGTCCGATCTGGAGGCGAGTCCATTGAACAGTGATCGCACGTCAATTAGCACAGAAGATAACTCAAGGTACGGGCGATTACAATTCGCTATTGTATGTGTGGGACCCGTGAATCACCCGCGATATGAATTGCCATGTTAATGTTATAAACCATGGTTGGGTGCTATAGGCGCTACATGGTAATATCAAAGGCAAACTGTACATATTATGGGCCCGAGGCATTTCGTTCTAATATATGTATTTTAACATTAAAAGGTGAATGCGGTGGTAAAAGTGCAGTGGTCCAGATATGAAGTTTGGGCGTAATATAAAGTATTCATAAAGCAGGGTTCAAAGACGATTCATTGACCATTGGTTTTAAAACTTGTGTTATGGGCGAAAATTCAAATATTAATTCGACAAATGATAAGAGGGTTAAAGCCATGGTTGAAGATTGACTTAGGCTTATGCATATAGTGGGTCGAACTTCACCAAGGTGAGAACCTTTCGGTTATTGAACTATTAAAGGTTGACTTCATACATGTATGCTAAAAATGAGTTGGTATGTGAATATATAAGGTGGATGACTGAAAACCTTATGTAAATGCTTGCATATAATCAAATTTAATACGCAAGTGGGACCCCCCATAAAATTCCGAGAATCATTACCCAAGCTGGAGGATACTTTAAGGCGGAAGCAGAAGCTTCTATATATGCAGCGCGTTACATATATTGCGCCTTATCCACAAAGGTCCAAAGCATATATATATAAATTTATATGGAGCATTTTATGGACAAGGGACCAAAGGTATAATACAAGGCATATGCATCATATTATTGAGCCCGAGATCAAAAGAACCAAAGGTAACAAAATCTTATATTGTGGGACCCTCATCCAATCGCATCGGAGAAAAGTTGGCAGCGGAACTTGTTATCAAAAGATTGCGATTGCGATTGAGTTCTGAACCCGATATGGTCTAAATGAAGATTCATATATGTTTGAGTTTCGGTAAACAGTGTTACATCGCATCGGCATTTCAAGGTGAACAGTGATTAATTGCAGCGGCGAATAGAGAAAAAGAGTTTAGAGTTTATAATGCTGTGGGGCCCAAATCTTTCAGAGGTTAGTTGGTTGTTCATTAATATAAAACCCAAGGTTTATTAAGAAGGCTATATAACATTTGATTGGGGAGCAGATATTTGTTTTATGAGAATGACAAATCTGGGATGTATATTTAACGAGTATGAGCATTTCTTTTCAATACGAAACCAAAGGTTATATCTTTGATGGATGAGGTCATATTTCATGATACAGATTGTGAGTATAGATATGTTCGTTTTTGTTAAAAAGGTTTTATAATAACGCCGAGAGTTATTTGTGTTCGATTAAAAGATAGTTGTACAGGCAGCAGTTATACAACTGCAATGAACAGGGAAAATGAAAAAGTGAAATGAAAAAGATTGTGGTTGCAGTTGATGAACAAGAGAGGAAAACAGAGAGAGAGCAGTGTTGTTCAAAATATATATTGTAATTGAATGAAAGTTTTTAGCTGTTTACATTGTTTGTGATGTAATTGGCAAGTCTTTGGAGAAAGATAAAATCCCACTGTAAAGTTGAAATGGATACATTTCTCTGAGTAAATTGAGAAAAAGAAGAGAATGCAGAATTGAAGAAAAAGAAATAATCAAGCAAATATGAAGATTGGAGTTCAGTAAAAAAAAATAAAGGTACAGAACAGCGCTGATATCCAAGGTAAATCAGAAAATGTTTCTTTTATGAAAAAGAGGGAGTTGAAGCTTCCTTGCAAGTTGTAGCTTGCAGAATTTGATTTTGGAGCCTCCTATAGGTTGGTGCTTACAGAAAATCAGTGGTGAGAGGGAGTTGGAGCTTGCCTTTACATCACAACAATAATAAGATGTGGTTTTCTCCCTTTATGGGTTTCCACGTATATCTATTGTCTCTGTGTGTGATGTCTATGTGTTGATATGGTTATTCAGTCTGCTTAATACTTACTGCTCTTGTCATAATTCTGCTGTTACATTATCTTAACATTTCTGCACATATAAGTTTGTTTCCATATAAAATTGATCATGAAAGACAAATTGTAAATAAGTTTAATTGAAAAGTTTTAAAAAATTCTTGAAGGTGTTAAACTGATTCACCGCCCCCCCCCCCTCCTCCTCTCAGTTTAACTAAGGTTTCAACACATTACAGTATCTTATTGTATCTTTTAGGATGATATTCTATTAGAAGTGTTCCAAAACCTAGATGTATCATGTGATTTTCTCAATATGTGTTCGGTGTTTATTAATACGCCATCATTTTGAAGATTTTTAAATCTTTATAACCATCTAGATTTCTAGGGTTGACAATTTGCACATTATTTCATCCATGGCAAACCACATGTTAGAGCTTTTTCATTTTTTTCTGGGTTACATCTTGGGAATTTGTGTGAATATTTTATTGGATCATTATCTTTAAGTGGTTGTCTGACATAAAGTACCTTCTCTTCATTCTTACATCTTTACAAATACCCTTTAACATTTCTAGAGAAATTATTCTTCATTCCTACATCTTTACAAATACCCTTTAACATTTCTAGAGAATTTATTCACATTAATTTAATTATATTTTCTAAGGGAAGACAATGTCAACAAGCATTAAGGCCAACCTTAGAAGACCACCATTACCTTAATCTTTTCTAGTTTCTAGTAGTTTTTAACTTTTTATAACTGTTGAAACTTGACTTTTTCATATTTATTATGATATTTTTTGTAAACAATATATGACAGTTTAAGTTTGAAGTTTGAAAATGGCACTCCCAGACCGGGAGCTTCTGAAAATGGCACTCCCACTCCCAAGTAACCTTGGTGTGGATCAGTCAGATATTTGGTCTTGGAACAGTAGGTTAGCTGCAGATTTCTTTTATTCTCTGTCGGGCTTTCCAGATCTGGAACCCAGATTTGTTGTACTCAAATTCTACTTAATAAATAAACCCTCATATCTGCTTCATTGGTTTTCCCGCTTTGGGTTTTTCCGGCGACTTATGTCCAAAAATCAGCGTGTCGCTTTGTTTGAATGAGCGTAATATTCAGTAAATGATCTGCATGTGTAGGTTGTTAGTTTTGTTTACTTCAGTACTTTCTAAATCTAATTTTTGAAGATAACTTGTATAATTTAAATAAAGTAGGAAAAGTAAACCATGATATTGTAGTAAAATTTTCACACTCTATGCTGCTTGGTACAGATCTGCCTCTCTGCCTATGTATTCTCGGCCTCGAATCTAAATTTTCCTCGTCGATCTTCCCCTCACTAGCACTACAAGCTTATTCGAAAATTCTTAGCAAACTGCACCCCAGAATTTCGACTTAGCTAAAGAACTATCGCTTTGTGTGTGTTCTCCAACTGACCCCAAGCCTTCCTTTAATACTTTTCTCGTTGAACATTCACGATCGTGATCTAATCTCTAAGCAACGGCTAAGATTAGAAAATAATTGATCCACGTCACTTAGAACATTCTCACCCACATGTCTAAATTAATTCACTTTAATTATTTAATTTCCCTAAGTTGGACTTAGGGTCTCCATTAAAATAATTAATATTTTGAATAACTTAGGCTGCGGGTGGAATTTCTCTAAACGATTTCTGGGTCTTGGAGATATCATCTTCTAGCCCCTCCATAAAGTTTCGGAGCTAGAGCACATCCGATGCTACCCAAAATATCAACACTCCCTCTTAGCGAGGAATGTGCTCTAGCAACACTTCATCGTAATGCATCACCCTAATCCATGGCATCGGTTCCCTGCACTGTTAATGCCTAGCCTACTGCCATACAACCTCTGCGTTGTTGCTTTCTGTACTGCTGCCCATGACTCTGCCATAGTCACTGCCTCATCTGTACTGCAAGTCCCTCTCAAATGTTGCATCCTGCTGCCATAGTACTACCATTGCTAATTGCTACACTGCAACTTAGTTGCTAAGAAGTAACTGAAGGAAATCACCCAAAACACTGATAGATAAGTTAGTTTGGTTGGATCTCAACACTAAATCACCCTCTGCTACTAATCTGCATTGGCCCTCTGAAACTCTGCGATATCTACTACTCTGCACTGCGTAAGCACTGCCTCTGTGCTGCTGAAATCCCATCAACCTTTGCACTGCTTCTTCCACGTTGCTGCTGCCTCTCCTCTGCGATGCTCCAGTCTTCAGCGTCGCAGCACTGCCATTGTACCTCCACGATCTTCTGCACCAACTAACTCTAGTCATCCTGCTACTGTCTTTAAGGGCTCCTGTAGCTCGTATGCGATCCAAGAATTTGGGCACCTCAAGGATCCTACCCCCATCTACAGTTCAAGACAACTACAAATCTATGTCACCCCACCTCTTCTCTCGAGGTAAATGAGCACTCGTGGAAACATCATCATCACTGCCACTATCCCCTTTGGCTATCGCAGCCTTGGAATCAAAATCTTCCTTTCCCTTCTTCTTAGGACAAATAGTGGCGAAGTGTCCCAATTCGACACATCTGAAGCACCGGATCTTTGAGAGGTCCTTCTTCTTCCTCCCTTGCTACTGCCTTTATCCCTTCGATGTGAAAGATGCATCTTCCTCCTCCTCTTTCTTTACCTTTTTTCCTCCGCTCTTGCTGCCCCTCTTGGTTATCCTCCTGATTTCTTCCTAACGAAGGATTGCCCACATGTCCTTCCAGTTTGGAAGTTATGCTCTGCCGAAAATACTTTGGACAAATGTCTCCCAATCATCGGTGACTGCATTCATGGCAGTCCTCACCAAGAGACCGTCATAAGGAGTTTCCCCCATTGCAACTAGCCGATATCGAATTGCCTTCAATCTAAAGAGGAAGGGATTGATCTCTTCTCCCTTGTGCATCGCAAACAGTCGCATTTCATTCTCCAGAAGCATCTTCCTCTAGATGGATATAACTTGATACAACGTTTTTAGTGCCTGCCACATTTCATTTGTCGTTTTCTTCTCGGCAATATGTGGGACCACGTGACCCTTTACCGCATCCATGATCAAGCGCTTAGCTTGCGCCTAATTTTCCTCATACTTCTTTAGAGGATCAACATCGATCGAAACGACCACGACCCTCTCGACATGTTCTCTAATACGATACTCGTCAAGGACTGACAAGATCCTGACTTTCCAGATGACAAAGTTAGACACACCATCCAACCTGTCGTGATCTCTTAATCTGTGCGAGGCCATCTCTGCTCAAAAATGTCGAAGAAAAAAGGCTCTTCTCCCTTCTACTGTTACTACTCTCAGCAAGAGAGTGGATCTGGGTTTCTTGACGATAGAAACCCTCTAGAGACTATGATCCCTCTGACTAGTGATATCCCTCCTGGAAATCCTCCAACAACTCTGTCGAATCAGCCCTCTACGATCACTTCATCGATCAAATCTCAAATTTCTTGGCTAGAAAATCTACTGAGGAATTGTTCCCCCTTACTTTGTCAACCCTGCTAGACACTGTTCTGCACTGGCAAAAACAATGCCCCACCAGCAACTTCGAGGATCAGAAAAATGTTCCTCCCTCCTGGATTGCGTCACCCTCTTGGGTCTGTGTCAGCTCCGCATCATCTTGACAGGCTCTGCGTCACCCTTCTAGGCCTGTGTCAGCTCTGCGTGAGCAGGCAGGCTCTGCGTCACCCCTGTTAGGTTTGCGTTGTCCCTCTAGTGTTGCACTGCCTTTTTCTGGATCTGTGAGCTTCAACTGCCCTCCTGCAGCAAAAAATCTCCAGCTCTTTGCTGATGGCTTCATCCCTACTGCAAATTTCTGATTTACATCTACTTGTTATATTTAATTAACAAGTTATTTTCTGAATTATTCAACAAAAACATCAAAATAAATACTACTGCAGCCTACACATACATACAGATCATTTACTAAAGCACAATGCACATATGGAAAAGGACACAATATTTTTTGGACAATGTCCCCAGAAAAGCCCAATGCGGGAAAACCGGTGCATCAACTCTTAGAGGGTTTGTTTATTAAGAAGAATATCTGAATACAATCAAGTGCACTAGTAGTGGTTTGCCCAACAGAGAAACCATGACAAATGTACCTCTATCACTCGGAGAATGAAAATATCGCTGATTCAACTGAGGCTTCACGCCTTCTGAATCACTGAATACGAGCCCTTTTTGGCCCACTGGAAACCCCAGTGTTACCTCTCCCAGCACTGCGTCAACTCTGCGTAGCAGCTAGAGCCTTTGCGCAACATAGGCTGCTCCTGTGTCACCCCTCTGGGCTCAGCGCTGCCTCTGCATCACCCTGAAGGGTCTACGTCAGCCTCTGTGTTGCCTCTGCGTGAGACTGGCTGGGCTACGTCCGTCCTGCTGGGTTGCTGCGCTGCCTGGTACAGATTTGCCTCTCTCCCTATGTATTCTCAGCTTTGGATCTAAATATCCCTCGTCGATTTTCCCCTCACCAGCACTGCAAGCTTATTCGAATATTCTCAGGAAACCGTGCCCAAGAATTTCGACTTAGCTCAAGTGCTGCTACTCTATGTGTATTCTCCAAGTGACCCCAAGCCTTCCTTTAATAATTTTCTCGTTGAACATTCAACAACCGTGATTAATCTCTAATCAATGGCTACAATTAGAAAAGACATTATCCACGTCACTTAGAACATTCTCACCCACATGTATAAATTAATTCACTTTAATTATTTAATTTCCCTAAGTTAGACTTAGGGTCTCCATTAAAATAATTAATATTTTGAATAACTTAGGTTCCAGGTGGAATTTCTCCAAACGATTTCTGGGTCTTGGATATCTCATGTGTTCTAGCCCCTCCACAAAGTTTCGGAGCTAGATCACATCTGATGCTACCCAAAATATCAACAGGATCTCCAGTGCTAGTGTGAGGTAATCCTCAATATTTTTCTGCCAGTCAGATTCTCTGTTGGATAGCTAGATTTGGGCATCCAGATTGCATTCAGAAATTGTTGCTTAGTAATACAAATCCTCAGCTATTGCATGGGTTTTCCCGCATTGGGTTTTTTCGGGGACATTAGTCCAAAAACAACGGTGTCATGTGTGTTTATTTTTTTCTTGCTCAGTTCTTGTTTCCGCATATAATTTAATTGGTGAAGACTGCAGTGTGTTGGTTTCATTATTTATCGTAGGAAACAGTAAATAATTTTGTTCAATCTGATAACAAAATAGAAGAAACTTAACCAGTTGTTGTAGAAGGGTTCCAGTTTTAGGAATTTTCACAAAGAGGAGGAAGCATGATACAAATCTAAAAGAGCAAAGAGTGACTTTGAACATGACACCACTAGCTCACAATCAGATAGAGTAAGAAATCTACCAAGATCCACTCATGGTAGTGGATACGGAAGCACAAGCACAGACATCCTTTTAAGGCGTAGAACGATATCAAAATTCCTTGATCAAGGGTGTAGGGATGATGTGGATGTAAAGATTTTCTGATTTCTCTCTTCATGTGGGATCCATTCAATGTTCTTTGCTGACCTTATTGGCATGGAATAGTTTTTGCAATCATGGTGCCCCTAAAGGATACAAGAGCCCTGGGTATAACAAAACGAGAACTGCGGGACTTGATCGTGAAAAAACAAAAATAACAAATGCTTTGGGTAGATTCACAAATGCTTGGAATGAATATGGGGTATTCATTGCATTTGATGGCTGGACAAATGTAAAAGGAAAGCCATTGATAAATGTTATTGGTGTGTTTGTTACTGGTGTAGTCTTCCTTTCATCACATGATTACTCAGAAAAGTTCAAGACCACCATCAACATTTCACAACCATTAATTCAAACAATTGAAAGTATTGGGCCATACAATGTCATCCAAGTCATCACTAATAATGCTTCTAATTGTAAGGCAACGAGAGAAATCATTGAGGATAAATACCCCAACATATTTTGGTATGGGTGTTTGGTTCACACAATGAGCCTTTTGATGCATGACATTACTAAGGTCAAGGAACCTCAATACAGATGGATTGGTGAATTGTATGAGAGAGGCAAGAGAATGATAAAATTTATTACCAATCATAGCAATACCCATGGGATTTTCCGTAGTCACTCATGGTTGGAGCTACTGAAGCTTACAAAGACTAGATTTGCTAGCTATTATCTCACCTTCAGGCACCTTTTGAAGGTAACAGATTCATTGACTAGCATGGTATCAATTCCACGTTGGAAGGTATTAAAGGACAGGGTTGCAACCACAACTGACGGGGACGATTTTAAAGAGCTGGAGGACATCGCTCTTGATGGTATATTTTGGACAAATGTGAGGGATGTTTTGCAATACACCAAGCCCATTTATAACATTATTCATTTTGCAGATATAGATGCATCGGTGATTGGGGAGGCGTATGTGTAGACGGATAACATGTTCAGGCAAATAAAAGATATTGTTCAGCCAAAAGATCCCATCTTGTATGATCATATTCACAAATATTTGTGTGCACGATGGAATAAACTTAATGTTCCACTACATGTATTGGCATATATCCTTATGTCAAAATACTACTCTCCATGTTGGCTGGGAAAACCTGCACCCGAGGGTGGGGTTAGGACCAAATCCCATACAGATCCATAAGTACAAGTTGGGTATATGGCGACATTAGACAAGTTGGTCCCTGACGAGCAAGAGTGTGCTAGATTGCATGGAGAATTAGGCAAATACTTCAGTCAAACTGGAGTGTTTGGTTCTTTGCATGCAATCGAAGATAGGGACAGAATGCATGTTGTCACATGGTGGAACATGTATGGCTCTGGGGGACCTTTAGCAAAATTGGCAATAAAAGTGCTTTTACAAGTAGCTAATACTTTTTCTGCAAAGATGTGTTGGAGCACCTATAGATACATCCATAATGTGAGAACAAATTACCTCAATGAAAAATAGGTAGAAAGCTTGGTTTTTGTGCACTACAACTTGAGGTTGTTGACACATTATTGTGAGAGGGATCAAGCTAATATATCATATATGACTTGGGAAAACAACCCATAGGAGGATAATTTAGAGGGTGGAGTTATACATCTAGAAGAATTGGAAGTAGAGCTTTTGAAAGATGATGATGAAGTAGCAGTAGCAACAATAGTAGCATCAACAACATCAACAATGCTCACTCCCATCATCCTCTAGCAGTGCTCAAGTTGCACGAGCATCAACTTTGTTTTTTCCGCCACTTCCATCTGCAGCATTACATGGAGGTCATGTGTCTTCTGGTTCTGAACATGGTCGTCCCACTAAGTGGGAGGAGACTCATGGATCATCCTTGAAGAATTTCTTGTGGAAATAAGAGATAAAATATAGATTTACATGTCATTTCTAGTTTGTACTTTCTAGTATTTTTTATAACTATTTACTCTTTCATATTTATTATGGTATTTTTTGTAAACAATAAATGAGAATTCAAGTTTGAAGTTGGTATTTATAACTCATTGGTTATGATTCATGAATTAAGAATATGATGCATCATGGAACATTTCATTTCATGTTTGAAAATTTGATATTATTTGTTATAGTTTGGTTACTGGTAATGGCTAAAAGTACAACTTTTATGATGAAAAATGTTATATATTGAGTTTGAAACTTTAAGGTTGATGAGAATCGAGATGTTGCAACTTGTGGACCCGTGGTTAATGAAGTATAACTTATTAACTACTAGATAAATGATGTTGTATGGTTTATCCATGTTCTTATGCTTTTTATCACTAATTCATCATTATACATGCTTTTGTTGACATATATGCATCAAAATATATAAAATATATATTATATAGAATTCACTCCCAAATTCACTCCTGACCCGAGAGCTTTTGAAAATGTCGCTCCTCGCTCCCGCTTCCCGCTTCCTCTCTCGCTCCCAAGCAATGTTGGTTCAATACCCTCGTACATGACAAAATTTGATGGAAACGCTACAATCCCCCCTATCCTGAAATCCTAAAAAATTGTTAAGTTTGCTAGATTTTGAGTGAGATATAAAATTCTACTTTCTCAATATGAAATCCAATGAAGTCGAAACCACTCTCAAACATCTTGGGTCATCTCATGGTAATGTTAAAAATTTAAATAAAAGGATTTTACTTTAAGAATTTAACATTACCATGACTTGCATAGTGATACCAGGGCCATATGCCTGAATATTTGGTTGCCCAACTCAAAATTTCGTGTTTTCTTAAAAAAATTACGTTTGGAACACCTGTAGTCGAATTGTAGGGAACTGGCCAGTTCAATGAAAAAAGGTCAGTTCGATACCAAACCGTTGTTCAGCACCAAACTAACCATTTCAGGTTCCGAACCTCAAACCGGACTAGTTTGGCCCCCAAACAGTTGGACAGGTTTGGCCCCCAAATAGTAGGACTGGCCTGTTCCACCGATTCCAATGTAGTTTCAATAACACTGATCATTAGAAAATCTCTCACCGAGCTGGACCTGATGGTTACAATAATATCTATTTCTGCAAGTTTTACCAAATGGCATTTTGTAACCCAATATTCTGTTGATTATCAAGAGATTAAAACGTCGTTAACAAAACCCATAACCCATAATAATTTAAGGGTGTTGTAATTAGTGTTACAAAAGCTAAGAGAAACAATCACGTCTCTCATTGAACAAGTGTGAATACATTGAGAGAAAATTTATCCGGCTTATAGGAACAAACATTATTTTCCTACATGCAAATGTTTTGTAAACATTTTTCAGATAGAGAAAATTGGCATGTAAGCCATGTAACCTACAATTATGAGAATGCTTATCTTCCATTTTGTTTAACAATAAGAATGAAAAATGCATCCTAAATATAAGCCTAACATACATCTGAAAGCATGCTAGGGACTTCCAATTCACTTTTATTGATCCCTTGGAAATGTACACTTTGCAAAATCAATTTACCAAACATCTTGACAAATTTTGTTTGAAGAACTACAGTACATTACAGTTGCTGGCTTCATCTCGTACAATGATTCTTCAAACAAGGACAAATTATAACATTACATATAATATCATGTGCTAAGCAATATTGCGAACATCTCGATAACATCCCAATTTTATCTCGAAATCACGATTTTTTGGCCTAGACGATGTTTGCCGATTTTTAAAAATATTTTTTATGGTATCTTAATTTTACCAATGTTTGCCGATTTTTACCAATATTTTCCCGATTTTTATGATTTTTTTGTTTTCTGGACCCTTGTTGATTTTATCCCGATCACGATGTTCGCAACGTTGGTGCTAAGTCACCTAACACGGGGACACGAGACACAATGGACACGCGGATTCGAGTGTCGATTCAAACACGATGACCCCCCAGAATAGGACACGTCCGGACATGTTATATATATATATATATATATATATTAAAAATTAGATATTTCTTATACACATTCATACAAATTCATTGATTCAAACATAGATCTTCATCTAGATGTAAGTTTTACAAAGATTTAAGATACATGATACATTGATACATTGATACATCATGCAATCAAACATATTACAAAGTAATAGAGATATTCATCAATGATCCAATAGGAAATGACAAGATACTGTAGTTTTCTCATTAAGTCATCAAAATCAAAATGTGTTACATAAGTACTAGCCTCTAGGCTCTAGGTAGTACACTGCCAATGGCAAATAGAAATAGAAAATACAAAACATCTACAAGTCTACAAGACTACAAGCCTCAATGAGTCATCAATCCTCATCATCATAATCAGCATCATTGTCCTCATCCTGATCATCATGCTCACCGCTGCTCTCCTCTACTGCATCCTCCTCCTCTATCATCTCTGCATCTACTGGTGTGGAGGATGACACCTCTACTGTATCGTCATCATCAAATGTGACAGGCTCTAGCACTGGCTCATATAGATCCAAGTTGGCCAATGCCAACTCAACACTGTTGTCCAGACCCATATTATCAGGGAAGACATCCCACATCTTTGTCTTTCCCTTCAACCAATCCTCCCTCTGCCTGTAGATGAGACGAAGGTTGGTGTGCACATACACCATTGTCTCTGCCCTGGACTGTTCAAGCCTGCTCTTCTTCACATTATACAAATTCCCATATGTGCTTCAAGTCCTCTCGCAATAAGAGGATGAATTCACCTAAAAGAGAAGCCTCATGGCTAACTATTGTAGAGGAGAGCTTGTTGCCCCATGAGTTTCCCACCAAAAATAGGGCTTCTTAGCCCCCCTGTCTCGAATCACATCTAAGCCTGCAAATTGCCCAGTGCTAGTGGAAAACTTTGAAAAAAGGCATCCTCCACCTCATCAAGGGATGCCCTATCCTAAAAATCCTCCTGAATGCATCTTTCCTTCCCTGTGAGATTTCCCCGTCCATGTGAGGAGGGAATCTGCGGGAAGGTCCACCATTCAGCAACTCATGGCTGTAGTATTTTGGGTTCAAGGAGTGAGCCGAATAATGTAAAGGTGTGCAATTCTTGTCCCATCTGCTGATAAGAATATCCTGTATGCTGGTTAAGAAGGCCTCTGGTGATGTCGTATACTCTGGGCACTGACTCTGTAAAACAATGGTCCTCACAGACTCAATCATGGAATCCCGTCCCTCATAAACCTCTCCTAGCATGGGTTGGTCTGTAATTGCAAATTGAAGCAAGGAAATGATAGGGTCCATGATTTGAATAAGTAGATCTACCTTCTCCCACCAGACATCATCCAACACTGTGTCCTTCACTTTCTTTGAGGTTGTTTGATCTATCTTTCTCCAAAAAGACCAAAACTCTGAAATAACCATGGCCCCAAGAGTAGTCTTGACCTCCCTCAACCTCTTCAACATGATGAATGAAGAGGCAAACCATGTATCCGTAATCTTCACAATGACAGATTGGTGTACTCCTTGTAGATAGTAAGGGCATTTGTATGGTTTTGTACAAAGTTGCGGATCTGTCGTGCATCCTCAATAATGCCTCCAATCCAAAGCACATCAGAGGCAATAGATTTTAGTGCTAAGTTCAATGAATGGACAATGCAAGGTGTCAAAAATATTTGTGGATATTTTGCTTCCATAATCATGCCAGCAGCCTTGCAAACATGTGCATTATTTGTAATGATTTGCACACAAGAATCGACACCTACATCTTCAATAAGTTTAATAAATAACTCACCCATATATTCTGCATCCTTGTACTGTCCAAGTGCATCCACTGATTTCAAGAAATTGGACCATTCAAGGATGACACCATGAAGTTGATGAGTGGGTGGCGTGCTAGATCTGTCCATCCATCAAAAACAATGCAAACCCCAGATGTTGGCCATGCTGATTTAATAGGCTCAAGCATTTTGTCCACCTCTTTCTTTGCCTTTGTCAACAATGTGGTTCTAAGCTTCTCTGATCCAAGAGGCACATACCCTGATGAAGCCCCTTGACATACTGCTCGACACATCTCAATAAATACTGATGACCGTGCAACATTAAAGGATATGAAGTTCTGATAGAAAAAAATGGAATGGTGAGATCAAGCTCTTCCCTTTTCTCTTTTTGGAAAATCTTGTCCATTGGAACAAGTGCAGTTGCCTTTCTTTTTGCTCATTGTCCCCCACTAAAACTCTCAAAAGGGAACTTGTTGTTGCTTTTCCTCAAGAATAGAAGGGGGTCATCATTCTTGTTTTGTTTTCATTTTGATGCCACAGTTGCCACACCAACAAATGCCTCTTTCTCCAATTCCTTCCTCTTTGCCGATTGAATTGTTGTACAAGTTGAAATGCCACAACTTGGCAAAGCCAATAAATGAGCTTTCACACGGTAATATGTGCTCATGAAATGGTTGTGGCAAAAACTGCATTTCCATGCAACATTTGCTCCTCCCTTTGCCTTGCTGCTTGGCCCTGCCTCTCTTGTGACATATTTCCACAATGGGTATTTGGGGTCTTGAGTTTGTTTTCCCTGAATATTTGAAGCTACTGTTGCAGCCCCACTTCCAATAGATGGAATACCTGCAGACCCTTATGAAATAGGGACAGGAAGGGCATCTCCAATAGGAACATTCTTCCCCTTTCTTTGCCCCTGCCTTGCTGCCCTTGATTGAGCCATGAATACTGTAAAAAATAAACAAAAATGACCAAATATGTAAAACATATGCACATGCAAACACTAACATCAAACTAAATGCAAAAACATAGAGAGACAGTGCACTTGCCGGATGCTCGAATCTCTTTGAAAACACTCCCTTTCTCCTTGCTAATCCTTTCTCTATGCTCAACTCACATACAAACAATGGTGAGAAAGAATGAGCCAAACCGCACTTTTATAACTTGCCGGACGCAATTTCTCGGTTTTCATGTCCGACAGAATCGGATTCAATTGTGTCCATACAGGACACGATCGGGATTCGACGTGTCCTATACGGGCACGATCGAATCCGGCAAATTGGATTTGAATCCATACGTGTCGTGTTGGACACGACGGATTCAGGACACGTGGCCCCATATGTTCTAATCCGGTTTCTTAGATCATGTGGAATCATATTACTTTGTTTAACCAATTTCTATGAGATAAGCATATATTTAACCATACTTTCATAATAATTGCAGTAAATTTACCCTAATAGTTTAATCCTTGTACAAATATTTCTACGCATGAAAAGAAGGAAGACAACAAAATATTTAAGTGTCGGTATTATCCAGGTAATCTTCATATAATGGATTTTATTAAGCACATTGCACCTAGTCTCACTTACAGCTGCCGAATGCAATTAATTGTGCTCAACAATTACATATATTCCTATAAGCCATACAAAAGAAGAGATACGATAGCACAATGCCACAAGCAAGATGATTAATTGACCTAGAATAGTTTGTACGATTTATTGAAGCACATGAAACAGTTAATGGTAGAACAAATCAAACATTCATGTATGATATCCAATAGTATACCTTTTCCCTCTTGTAAATCCTCATCTTCTTCTTCCCTTCCTGGCAAAAGATAATTTGTCAATGCTCCAACTTTATGAAGCTGCTTGCAGGCTTCCAGACAAGCTAACTGCTTCAACAAATTGATGTCTCCCTGAATCTCAATTCTAGAGATGGGGCAATTTGTAGGAAGTTCCATAATGCACTCAGCAGTTGCTTTGTTCATGTGAAAAACTGGCCGAGGTGTATAGTATCTGAGAACAACATTGGCCACAAAACCACAATTCTGTAACCTCTAAGCTGACTAAAATGTTAATACACTCTTCATATAAGGTTGATAGAACCGAATAGATTTTAATCTTTGAGAAACTAACAAATATCCTTAGCATTATAATGAAAATAGTCAGCACAGAGAAAGAACCATTGTTTTCAGTAGCATATGCCCTTTGAGATAACTATTCGGCACCTAAGATTCACAACTGAAGCTACAAATTCAGAGGAATAAAATGTTTAATGGATGTGTAAAGCTTCTAAAACAAACCTGTCTCCAGGCAACTGTGAGCAATACTTATCGATCAATGCTACGCTTGAATTCAATGTAACTATTGCTCCTGACTCTACAGAAAAATATTCTTCAGATGGCATCAACTCTACATGAAGATGAGGAGGAATGAGAGATCTGTTTAAAGCCGTTTCTCTCATTATTTTCACATTTGAAATAAGTTTATCAAGCTTTCTTTTCTCATCAGCATCATCCCTACAAAAACACAAATGAAGCAACAATGAATGCATCATCAGGTTCACTTTCAAAGCATGACAGAATTTGATGCCATATGTTTTCTTCGTTAGATCTACATTACAGGGATCTTCAAAACATTAAGTTACATAATCCGTACAGACAAAAAATGTCTATTTCAGCCTAAAACTAACAAGCACGATTATACAAATTGAAATAGATTCGGGGAATTTAAATTTTTTAGAAAGCAATATAAGCCAAAATTTCGTGTCTGGCTGCTATCACATACTAATTGACCATATAAAAAGATTCAAAAATGGTTTTAATCCAATCCCATAATAAGCTAGATAGAAATATGGACACTATTCACGCCATATGCATGGCAATTGAGATCTTCATGCCGACATATAAATGGCATTTCACATCCTAGCCATGGCTAAGAATTTACAAAGTTCAAAAGCATTTATTCAACACCATAGTAACAACCAAGCTCATTGATTGAGCATTCATCTTAATCTATGCATCTGAACAACTTACTTTCATTTTATGAAACACCAATAAAAGGGAGATACAGTAGGGAAAAACAATTAAAATTTATAATTTATATGACTCGCCCAGTTGCAACAAGTGCCTGCTATAAGCTGTGGATCGTCCCCACCCATCATCAAAAGCTGCATGAAGCCACATTGAACCTGGATCCACCTCCTAGATGCTGAACGTACCCTCAGATTTCCGATAGGAACCTATCAGGTGCGGGTGTGGCGGTTAAAATCCCGCAAAAGGATGATATCACTCTGGAAGAAAATTGAACTAAGCTGGAGTACAGATCCTAGTACAAATCCCAATTGATGCCAATTAGAGCATAATGTGAAGAGGCTATACTGAAATAAAAGGCAGCAATCAAAATGTCTCTAGGAAGAGGGGATATACTAGAGATCTAGGTCCACATGAATCTGGAAAACTCATTAGTCACAACCATGTAAACTTCGCCCCACGAAATATTCCACATCAAACAACTCATGTTGTTGGAGCCTCAAACATCACCCAAGCTCTGTGTTAGACTCCTGCCTGCAAGTGGATAAGAAGTGGGAACCTACAATCCATTGAATACTCCAGGTAGGACTCATGAGTCTTTATTACAAAGAGAATATCCAATGAACCAACTGTTGATTTTGGGTAGCATCGGATGTGCTTTAAGTCTCAAACTTTGTGGAGAGGCTTAGACACATGCATTGCAGATAACCCAGAAAGTGTTTTGGGAAATTCCACCTAGAAACAGTTTTATTTGATAAATTAATTATTTGTAATGAGGACTCTAAGTCTAACTTAGGAAATTAAAATAATTAATGGATACTAATTTAAACTATGGGTGAAACTTCTAGAAAAAGAAGATCAACTCTAAATGTAATATTAGTCGTCGATTGGAGATCTAATCTCGGTTGTTAAAGTCTCAACGAGAAGACTATAAAGGAAAGCTTGAGGGTCATTTGTAAAATACACCGAAAGGATCCAGTGATCGAATTTTCTGACGGGGCAGTGCCGGGACGAAAACTTCGATCTAAGTGATTCTTCATTGCAAGGAGGGGCAGAGACAATATCCGAAGATAAATATTTCTCAGTCGGAGAATCATCAGCAGAGAAGGGTAGAGAGAGAGATCCAACAACTACTACGCAGAGCCAGAGAGGTTGACACAGAGCCACGCAAAGCCACGCAGGGCTACGCAAAGGCTGCACAGAGGGCCATAGGAAATCCAAGGGTTTGGTGACAGGTCAATTTCAGAAGCCAGAAGTCGAGGTGTGAGACCGAGAGGTAGAGATCGGAATTTCTGTGGAGCAAATCAATTCACCAACTGAGTGACGTAGGGCCTAGGAGGGTTGATGCTGGGACTGTGCAAAAGCATCACAGAGCCTGCAAAAGGCACATCATTCAGTGGTCGGATCAGTCGGGATTTTCAGTGATAGAGTGGGGTAACCTCACTAATCTTTCTGTCATTCATATTCTTTCTAACTAATTTGTTTGGTGAGACAATCAGAGATGTATTCAAATTAACTATTGCATAATAATAAAACCCTCAGATCTGCTACATTGGTTTTCCTGCATTGGGTTTTTCTGAGGACGTTTGTCCAAAAATAACAGTGTCCTGTGTGTGTTATTTCTCTTTCTCGGTTTACTGTTTTCACATATAATTTAATTGAGTGAAGGTTGCTTTAGTAACTGCTTCAATGTTTTCAGAAGTAATCTGCAACATAACTTGTTAAATGTAATTTACAAGTAGGAGAAGTAGTTCAGTTTGTTGTAGTAGGATTCCAGATCTAGGACTTGGAATTTTCACATGGTATTAGAGGGTTGATTGTGAAACAGGAAGAAAAGATCCAACACTGAGACAGAGGCTGAAGAGCTGCAGAAAGTAGCAATTCGAATCCCTAGAGGGATTGCGCAATCCAGGCCAGGAGGGCTTAAATTCCCAAGGTGTCTCTCTAAGTGAGTCGACAGAGAGGTAAGACTTCCGGATCGGAACTTTGTCGAGGCAAAGGGAGCAGCGCAAAGCTAGTGGGATGCAGTTTTTGCAAGCAAATTTTGTTTTTCCAAGTGGAAATTTGTCAGAAGAGGAAGAAGCGTCACAGTGAGGGAATTTTCTTCCTCGGGAAGTTCCTAGCTCAGGAATTTCATTTTTCCAAGGTTTGAGCAGCAGATCCGGGTAGCAGATCTACAAACTACACAAGGAGTGCGTAAGCATATCTAGTGTTGCGCAGAGGGGGAAGAAGAGGAGAAGATTCGACATTCTTGACAAGCATGGCAGCTCATAGGCTTAGAGATCAAAACCGATTCGAGGGAGCCTACAACTACATGATCTGGAATGAAAGAATCTTTTGTCTTCTGGATGAGTACGATCTCAAGCTTTTCGTGGATAGCATGGTAGCTATCCTTGCAAATCCAAATCTGTTGAAAAAGTACAAGGCTGATATGGCGAAGCAAAAAAGCTGCTCCTGGATAGAGTCAAAGATCACATAGTGTCGCATATAGCCAACAAAGATACTGCTAGGCAGATGTGGGAAGCCATGGTCACGCTATATGAAGGTTCTTCCGAGCAACGGAAGATGTACTTAGAGCAACAACAAAGGTTGACTCAGATGCAGAAATGGGAGCACATTATTCCATTCCTGAATAGACTTCAGGAAATCCATGACCAACTTGCAGTCGTGCGGTCTACCCCTTCTTCTACATCGATGGTGAGATTGACTCTTAATGCAATTACTGAATATTGGCAGGTGTTCGTCCAGAGTATCCTAGGTGGAGCAACCTTGCCAGGATGGGAAGAGATGTGGGTTGCTCTTCAGCAAGAAGAGTTAAGGAGAGACTTGGTCAAGTGCAAACTTGATGGTAGCAATGCCAGTGGATCGAAGGTGAAGTAGGAGGAGGAAGAGAATGCAGCCCTTGCATCCAAAGGGCAGTAGGAGCAACGGAGACGTAAGAAATATGTCTCGAAGATCAAGTGTTTCAAGTGTGGTGAACTTGGTCACTACAGTGCCCAGTGTCCTTTCAGGGAAAAGTACAAGGACGAGAAGCACGATTCGAAGGGTGCAACCGCGAAGATCGATGAGAATGAGTACGCTATGAGTGCCCACGCATCTCCAGGGGAGAGATGGGGTGACAATGAACTGTAAGTTCACAAGAAATTCAATTGGGCAGGATCCTTGAGGAGTCTACGTCTAGGGTCATGACCTTGATTTCAAGAGCAGCAAGTCAGAGCTTTCCATATGTTAGTCCAAGGTAACAAAACAATGGAGGAATATGAGATAACGTTTATGGAACTCATAAAATATGTTCCTTATCTTGATACTGATGAACGTTAGGTTGAGCGTTTTGTGTATGGACTAAATCCTCGAATCAGGGCCATGGTTAGAATGTTGAAGCCATCATCAGTAACAGAGGCAGTTGAATGTGGCTGTCACACAAAGGATCATTTAGGGATCAAAAAGGATATCAGTCCGACAGGACCCCCGCAACCAAGAATTCCAGGGAAGGCTCCCGAGAACTCCTTAAGGGGGAATAGCTCGAGACCAAGAGGAGTAGGAGCAAGAGATCTCACGCTAGTTAATGTTATAGCTGCAGAATCGTCAAGATCTAATACAAGTCAGTGGAACTCTCAAGGAACTACTAATAGAGGAAGAAGCACGAGAGGAAGTAGCACAAGAGGACAAAGCTCTTTTCCTAGAAACTCACCATCTGACTCAAGGGGATCGTCCCAGGTTAATTGTTGGGGATGTGGATGACCGCATTTTCAACGTGATTGTCCAAAAGCCTCGTCAAATGTAATGCATAGAGCAGGAAAAGAGCCATCAAAAAATACCAAAGGCAATCATAGAATCCATGTAGTAGTCAACAACAACTAGGCAGAACATCAATCCACTGTTGTGGAATCTTCAGGTACTATTAATGACATAAAACTCAAAATCTTTTTTGATACTAGTGCTACTGATAGTTTCATTTCGTCATATGCATTAAATAAATGTGGGTTGGCAGCTCACAAGCAAAACAATTTTAGACAAGTGGAAATGGCTTCAAGAGAACTTCAATCCGTAGATTCAAGTATTGAGGAGTGCAAAGTTGATCTAGGGATCTGTTCGACTAAGTTAAAAATATATGTCACAACCCTAGGAACTTATGACCTCGTCATAGGAATGGATTGGTTAGAAGCTCATCGAGCTTGGGTGGACTGTTATGGGAAAATAATTCTCTACATAAATGACGAAGAGATGATCCAAATCCAAGGTCCTAAGAGGAAGTTATTTTTACGCTTCATCTCAAAAATGCAAATGAAGCGTTGCTTAAAAAAAGGATGTCATGTATATGCAGTACAAAAAGTAAGCAAGGAGAAAGGACCATCCTTACAACAATATACAGTATTATCTGAATTTCTAGATGTTTTTCCAAAGGAACTACTAGGATTACCACATAAAAGGGACCTTGATCTTACAATAGAATTGAAACCTGGTATAAAACCAATCTCTAAAACACACTATAGAATGACGGCTCCTGAACTTCAAGATTTGAAATCTAGTTGTAGGAACTACTGGATATAGGACACATCCAACCTGGCACCCTACCTTGGGGTGAACTTGTAATTTTTGTCAATAAGAAGGATGGTTCCTTGCGGTTATGTATACACTAACAATACTTAAATCGAGCTACAATAAAGAATCGATACCCAATTCCTCGAATTGATGACCTCTTTGACAAAATTAAAGGAGCTTCTCTCTTTTCAAAAATCGATCTACGATCAAGTTATCATCAATTAAGAATTAAGGAAAGCGTTATCTCTAAGACTGCATTCCAAACACGCTTCGGCATTATGAGTTCACAGTGGTACCATTTGGGTTGACCAATGCACCAATAGTATTCATGAACTTTATGAAAAGTGTTTTCCGCAAATATCTCGACCATTTTGTACAAGTCTTCTTAGATGATATTCTCATCTACTCCAAAAAAAAGAAAGAGCATGACAAACATTTGCGGATAGTATTATCTTGCCTCAGGGAACACTAATTATATCGAAATTTATCCAAGTGATCCTTCTTTCAAAAGAAGATTAGTTACCTAGGTCATATTATATTTGGTGAAGGGATCTCAAAAGATCGTTAGAAGGTAAAAGCGATCATGGATTGGCCCATACAGAAAAATGTGCATGAAGTATGCAATTTTATGGGTTTAGCTGGATACTATCGAAGGTTTGTAGAAGGGTTCTCAAAAATTGAAAAGCCTATCACAACCCTCCAACGTAGAGGAGTTAGATATGAATCTACTGAGGAATGTCACATGACATTCTCTAAACTTAAAAGATTGTTGACCAGTACACCAATCTTGTGAGTACCTGATATGGATAAAGACTTTATCGTATGTACAGGTGCATCCAAGCAAGGATTAGGTGCAGTATTAATGCGAGACAGAGGAGTAATAGGGAATGTCTCAAGGAAATTAAAGACTCATGAAGAACTCTACGCCACGCACGATTTAGATTTGGCCACTGTAGTACTAGCTTTAAAGATATGGAGACACTATCTTGTAGGGAGAAGCTTTATGCTGAAAATCGACCGTCAAAGTCTACAATATTTGCTTACCCAAAGGGACTTGAATGCTAGACAAAGACGATGGAGTGAATTCCTAAGTATGACTTTGGAATTTCATACATTAAAGGGAAAGAGAATATAATGGCAGATGCTCTAAGTAGAAGACCAAGGATCTTTTCCCTCATAGCTATCAAGGTAGAATTGAGGAAGCAAGTACTAGAACATCTCCTGAGAGACAGTTGGTATTTAAAAGTGAGATCCGGGCTTGATAGTAAAAATCCAAAAGAACCTAAGTTTGAGGGATATGAAGTAGAAGATGCTGGAATTTTGCAATTCCATGGAAGGATGAACGTTCCTAATAGTGGGGATCTTCGAAACACCAGCCCTTAAGGAAGCCCATAGAGCATTGTATTGTGCACATCCTGGTGTAAAGAAAATGTATGTTGATACAAAGAAACTCTTCTTTTGGGCAGGCATGAAACTTGATATTGTCCAATTCGTTGCAAAATCTCTTAACTGTCAGCAAGTGAAGGCTGACCATTGTCACCCAGCAGGTCTCCTGCAACCTCACGACATTCCTATGACCAAATGGGAGGTAACTTCGATGGATTTTATCGTTGGGCTACCTCTTACCTGACAAAGGGATAATGTCAATCTAGTTGTGGTGGATAAATTAACGAAAAGTGCCCACTTTATTCCCTTAAGATATACTTATGAAGTTGTTAATGAAGCTTGAGTATTTATAAATATGATCATTAGATTCCATGGAGTACCTCAGAAAATCATATCAGACAGGGACTCACGATTCACTTCAAGATTTTGGACTTGTATGCAGTCAGCCTTAGGAACTCAATTAAATTTAAGTACAGCTTATCATCTTGAGACTGATGGACAAACAGAAAGGGTGAACCAAGTACTAGAAGATATTCTAAGAATGTATGTTATGGACTAGCAAACACGCTGGGAAAAATACTTGCCCTTAGTTGAATTTGCATACAATAACAATTACCACAGTTCAATCGGGATGCCTCCATTTGAAGCATTGTACGGAATACCTTGCAGAACACCGTTAAGTGGATATATTAGAGGACTGAGTAATAGTGGGGGCCAGAATTAATTCAAGAGATGGAAGAACAGGTAAAATAAATTAGACAATGGTTAAAGGAGGCACAGGATAGACAAAAGAGTTATGTTGATACCCATAGGACAAATAGGAATCATGAAGCAGGGGATCAGGTTTTCATCCACATCAGAACAAACAAAAGCACCATCTGGTTTAGAAAATGAACAAAGTTGTCACTTCAATTTATTGGGCCATCCAAAATTCTGGAAAAGGTTGGACCTGTCGCCTATCGTCTTGCACTGCCACCCCACTTGCATATGTTGATTTCTATAGCATCGGGAAGTGTTCTAAGTCTCATTTTTGGTATAAAGGCTTAGACAACAGTTATCCAGAGAACCCAAAAATCGTTTGTGGAAATTTTACTCGGATATGAATTTATTAAAATAATAAATTATTTTAATGCAGACCCTAAGTTTAAACTTAGGGAAATTAAATAATAAAAGGGTATTAATAGAGCAGAGTGTGAATCTTCTAGAAAACCAAGATCAAGTCATCTTTTAATCTGAGCCATTGATTAACGATATAATCTTGGCCATTGATTCATCAGCAAGAAGACTATAAAAAGGGACTTGAGGGCCATTTGGAAATTAATCTAGGGACACTCTCAGTACCCGAAGGAAATCGATTCTGAAGCAAGAGAAATCGATTTCAGCGGGTGAGATTGTAGAAGCATGGTTGCAGAAGAAAAAAGAGGAGGGAGGAATCAGTTATCGGGAAGCAGAAGTCAGGAGGATGAAGGGAAAGGTGAGTTGATCAGCAGCAAGACCCCCTCCATGCAGAATCACGCAGTCCAGGGAGAGACTGTGTAGAGCTCTCACGCTGGATGACGCAGAGGGTGAAGGAGGTCACCCCGAGGGTTTGAAATTTGTCTGGAGGTTCTAGAAAATTCAGTCATGTGTTTGCTAATTTTCTCTTCTCATCAGACTCTTGTAAATGTACTTCCCATTTCTGAAGATAATTACAAAACCCTCATCTGCTGCACCGGTTTTCCCACATTGTGTTTTTTCGGAGACAACTGTCCAAAAATAACTGTGTTCACATGGTTGTTTCTATTGTGCTACTTGTGTAATTTATCTTTATGTTCTTATGCTCTTGATGATAGTGAAGATCTGCAAATGTGTTTATTTCAAAATTTACTGAAGCATCTTAAATAACTAATCTCATAAGTAGGAGAAATAGACCAAGTATTGCAGAAATATTTTCCTTCTTGAAAATTTCACATGGTATCAAAGCTAAGGGCTAAAGACAGAAAAGGAGGATCTACCATGGACCGAAGATCCATCATTCGGAAGGGTTCACGCAATCCTCCAAAGCATGCACAAATGCAGAGAGAACACGACATGAAAGTGCTCACATCTAGACTAGAGGAGGATCTTGCTTGTGTGTTGAGCACAACTCCTCCAAGTGTTTGGTATATTGACAGTGGAGCTGCTCATATGAAGGGGGTTCGAAAATGTTTTTCGAGCTACCAAGAAGAACAGATGAATTTCCAGATAACTATGGGAAATAAGGAAAAATGTACCCCATTGGGAGAGGTACCATAACATTTCAGAACGAAGATGGCAACAAGATTCAAACCACGAATGTTCTGCATGTACCAGGGTTGGGGATGAATTTACTCTCAGTGTCTCAACTTCAGAACAAGGGTTATGACGTATACTTTATTAGAGATAAGGTGTATGTCAAACACCCTATCTGGAGCAAAAAGGCACAAATCGGAGTAAGGAGTCACAAGCTATGTAAGCTCCAACTTGAATCTCCTGTAGCCCGATTGGCAGTACAGACGGCAGAGATCTGAATGAATTATGGCACAGAAGGATGGGGCATCTACATCATGGAGCCTTGGGGATTCTCAAGAATACTGTCATAGGGGCTCCTGAACTCAGCACGAAGAAAGACGAAGTTTGCAGGGGATGCGTACTAGGGAAGTACGCTAAGGCAGCATTTCCAAGAAGCAGCAACAGCCATGACAGCATCGGTGTAGCAGATATTATAGAGTCAAAGCAGTACAACGGTATCTTGCTTAAACACTTTCCTCGCTAAGAGGGAGTGTTGATTTCTATAGCATCGGGAAGTGTTATGAGTCTCATTTTTGGTATAGAGACTTGGACAACAGTTATCCAGAGAACCCATAAATCGTTTGTGGAAATTCTACTCGGATATGACTTTATTAAAATAATTATTTATTTTAATACAGACCCTAAGTTTAAACTTAGGGAAATTAAATAATTAAAGTGTATTAATAGAGAAAAGCGTGAATCTTCTAGAAAACGAAGATCAAGTCATCTTTTAATCTGAGCCATTGATTAATGATATAATATTGGCCGTTGATTCATCAGTGAGAAGACTATAAGAAGGGACTTGAGGGCCATTTGGAAATTAAGCCGGAGATACTATGAGTACCCGAAGGAAATCGATTCTAAAGCAAGAGAATTTGATTTCAGTGGATGAGATTGTAAAGGTAGGGTTGCAGAAGCAGGAGGAGGGAGGAATCAGTTATCGAGAAGCAAAATTCAAGAGGATGAAGGGAAGGGTGAGTTGATCAACAGCAAGACCCCCTCCACGCAGAATCACGCAGTCCAGGGAGAGACTACGTAGAGCTCTCACGCTGGATGAGGCAGAGGGTGAAGGAAGTCACCCCGAGGGTCTAAAATTTGTCTGGAGGTTCCAGAAAATTCAACCATGCGTTTGCTAATTTTCTCTGCTCATCAGACTCTTGTAAATGTACTTTCCATTTCTGAAGATAAATACAAAACCCTCATCTGCTGCACCGGTTTTCCCACATTGGGTTTTTCTGGAGACAATTGTCCAAAAATAACTGCATTCACATGGTTGTTTCTACTGTGCTACTTGTGTAATTTATCTTTCTGTTTTTATGCTCTTGATGATAGTGAAGATCTACAAATGTGTTTATTTTAGAATTTACTAAAGCATCTGTAAATAACTTATCTCATTAGTAGGAGAAATAAACCAAATATTGCAGAAATATTTTCCTTCTCGAAAATTTCACAGCATAAAGTCCATAATGTCTTTCATGTTTCTGTATTAAGACATTACATAGCTGACAAATCTCATAACATTCAATGGAAGGAACTGCAAGTATCGAACAAGGGAACCATTTCGGTCGAACCATTATGTATACTGGAATGCAGGGTTCAACAGCTGAGGAATCGCCTGGTAGACCAAGTTAAGGTCCAGTGGGACAATTATAGCCCCAGATCGGCTACCTAGGAAGATACAGAGACCATATGTCAGAAATACCCCAACTTGTGTTGATTTTGAAGAATTTGAAACCTTATTGTGTATATGTTTACTTTATTTTGGATACTTAAGACTATTATTTTGAACTGTCATATGTAAAAAAATGAACTTTTATTTTGCCAGTACATGGATACCAATAAGAAATACATTATTTGCTTAACTCTGCTGGTACATGGTATATGTTGTTTGCTTAACACTGTTGGTAAGGGGATACCAATATGAAATATGTTATTTAATTAACAATGTTGGGATATGGATACCAATATGTAGTTTAGTATTTGATTAACCTTGCTATGAAATCTAATTATGAATTATGTTATGGATGAGATATCTATAATTTTATTTTATTTTGCATATTGACATGATCGATGAGATGGAAATAAAAGAATGACTACATTTTAATATGAAAGCTAACTTACAAATATATGGGCTGAACGTGGCCAAGTACATTATGTAAATGCAAAGATCAATATCATAGATAGCAACATATGTGAAATACACATAAATTGTTTATTTAAATGCAATTTATTTTGAATATATTAATGCATGTGTTGAAAAGTGTTTACATTATAGATAACATCATTACCAAACTGACCACATGATAACAAAACTCCAAGAAAAATTAGGGCTCAATGAGATTACATGATAGGGTGTTGACTCTGGTCCCACTAGGAGGGGTGGAGGTATTGTGAAAAATCCTAGATTTGAATTCCTACTGCAACAAATCTGAATTACTTCTTCTATTATGTTTCATAATTATTTCATTACTGTGAAATATCAAAGTAATTTCTGAAGCAGTCTACACAAATAATGTTGCGGAATAAATCTAAGTGCTGAAACAATCTGAACAAAATACAATGAAAAACATCCACATGTGACAGTTATTTTTGGACTAAGTCCCCAGAAAAACCCAACTTGGGAAAGCCGGTGTAGCAGATCTGAGGGATTGTATTATTAAGCAGCAAAATCTTGAATACAACTAGGGTGCCAACATCCAACAAACCCTTTAGACAAATCTAGACAGCAAATATAATTGTGAGATATACCTCACTCTGCAAGTCTCCGGCTGATCTAAAACAACGTTGGTGAAGCCCTCATTGCCTCTGCGTGATTTCCTATGCTGGAACTGCGTAAGACTGCGTGGGCAAGCTTGAGGAACTGCGTCACCTTCCTCTGCCACTGATCTAGCTGATCTGAGACTGGATTTTGCCCTCCTGGCTCAAAAATCCCAGCCTCTAGCTATCTCTGGACTGACTCCAATAGACACCGCGTTGCTTCTGCGTGATTTCCTGTAGGGACTGCGTCACCCTTTCAGAAAACTATGTTGTCTCTCTTCTGCGTAAATGCTACCTCTCTCTGAGATGCACTCCTGGTCCTCCTGACTAGTCTTTGCTTCTGCCCCTCTCTGGATCTGACCACTGAATCACAATCACTTAGAAAACCCTTCCCTAGTGATTTTATTCTTGATCAAAAGCTGTGTCTCCTCACACAAATTCGAAAATGCTCAATAGCTCAAGTGTCTCGATGTATTTTCCATAGGCCCCTCACCCTCCTTCTTATATTCTTCTGTTGAACTTCCAACGGCCAAGATTAAAACATAATCAAGGGCTAAGATTAACTTGGAGGTGATCCATGACTTTGACTAGAAGATTCACACTTAGTTTAATTAATACACTTTAATTAATCAGTTTCCCTAAGTTTAGACTTATGAAAACATTAAAAAACGATTAATTAATTTAACTAAACCATCTCTAAGTGGAATTTTCCAAAACCATTTCTGGATTTTATGGAATACATGTGTCGTAGCCTATATACAAAGTTACAAGGCTAGAGCACATCCAATGCTACCATAAATCAACACTCCCTCTTAGCGAGGAAAGTGCTCTAGCAAAACAAATCAATGTGCTACTCTAACTTCTGGAACATCTCTTGTTGTGATGTTGATGCTGCTCACCAACACTACACAAGAAAATGCTACATCTGTACTACTGGTGACTCTGCATACTGCTGTCGACTACCACTGTACTGCAACTCCCTCTAAATTCTGCAACCATGCTGTTGCACTGTGTGAGCATTGCGTGAGCACTACTCTGTACTACGCTGCACCACTTGTGCACTGTGCTGTTGCTGCTCATCTGTTGCTGTTGCTGCTCATCTGCTGCTGCTGCTGCTCTACTGCTGCTACTGCACTGTTGCACTGTAGCTAATTGCAACAGAAAAACATCCGAAATTGGACAAGAAAATCTGCAACTGGAAAATAAGACTAACTGCTACTAGTTTCTGCACTAGCTCTCTGAAAATACTGCATTGTTGCTACTCTGCACTGCGTGAGCACTGCACTGCACTGCACTGCGCTGCACTAGTGTGCACTGCACTACTGCTGCTCAATTGTTGATGCTGCTGCTCCCTTTCTGCGTTGATCAGGCTCTAGTACTGCTAGTCACTGCACTGTCTTCTCATTTTCCGCTGCAACTGTCCATCCTACTACTCTCTTTAGGCTGTCGTAGCTCACATGTGATCCAAGAGTTCGGAAATACTCAAGGATCCCGCCTCCTTGTAGATTTTGGATCTACAACTCCGAGTCAACCCACCTTTCTCCTTTTGGAATGTGAGCTAACATAGCACAATATTTTTCTGCCTCAATCTTGGCAACTCCTGCTTGTGGATCTTCATTTTCCTCTTTATCATTTTTCTTAAGAGGACACTGTGTCAGAATGCCCTATTTCCCCACATCGGAAGCACTTGATCTTGGACAGATCTTTCTTCTTCTGATTTTATTGCCCTTTTGATGCAAGGGCAGTGTTATCTTCTTCCTCCTTCTTGACTTTCGACCCACTGTTGCCATCCTCCCAATGGATTTTGAGGAGCTCTCTCCTCAACTCTTCTTGCTGCAAGGCTGCCCACATCGCTTCCCATCCTGGAAGTCTTTCTCTGCCCAGAATACTTTGGACAAAGACCTGATAGTCCTCTGAAACAGATTTCAGAGTGAGCCTTACTAGCTCTGAGTCTCTTGGAGCAGATCCTACTGCTGACAGTTGATCTTGGTTTTCCTGAATATGAGACAAGGAGTCAAAACGCTCTCCCTTCTTCATCCTGATATTATGCATCTTCTCTTCAAGGTACATCTTCCGCTGCTCGGAAGATCCTTGGTATAGCTTTTCCAGCCCTACCCACATCCCTCTAGCAGTGGTCTTTGCTGCTATGTGGGGTACGATATGATCCTTCACACCATCTAGGATCAATCGCTTGGCTCTTGCCATATTCTTCTTGAATTGCCTCAGTTGCGCTGCATCAATAGGTTCTGCAACTGCGTTGTCTATGAGGGCTTTCAGATCATGTTCAACAAGGAGAAATTCTCTCCTTGATTTCCAAATAACATAGTTGGAGGCACCCTCCAATCTATCTTGGTCACGAAGTCCATTGCTGGCCATCTCCTCAACTTGTCGAAATCTTCCTCTAACCCTCTGCGCAACTAGACTTACGCACTCCTTAAGGAGTAAGTCACTGCTTCTGCTGTTGCATGGGAAAAAGCTGAGTTTCTTTGAGCAAGAAACCCTCTGAGGTCAAGAAATCCCCAACAGTGTTTTTTAGAAAAAAAATTTACGCTTATGCACCAGCTCTTACAGCTGTGCAATAACTGCGTCCTTTAGCTATGCTTATCTGCTACGCTGCCTCTTCTGCAACTGAAAAAAACTTACCCCTCTGTCAACTCTCTCAGAGGGAGCCTTTTCTGCGCTGGAATGCCCTCCTGGCCTGGATAGCGTAATTTTTGCGAGGGTCTATTGTTGCTTATGCAGATCCTAGACTCTTCAGCGCTGATCTGCTGGTTCACTTGTGTTTTACTTGTACTTCAGCTTGAATAAGCTATGATACCATGTGAAAATTCCTAGATCCAGATTCCTACTGCAATAAATATGAATTACTTCTATTATGTTTCATAATTATTTCATTACTGTGAAATATCAAAGTAATTTCTAAAGCAGTCTACACAAATAATGTTGCGAAATAAATCTAAGTGCTAAAACAATCTGAACAAAATACAATGAAAAACATCCACATGTGACACAGTTATTTTTGGACTAAGTCCTCGGAAAAACCCAACTTGGGAAAACCGGTGCAATAGATCTGAGGGTTTGTATTATTAAGCAGCAGAATCTTGAATACAACTAGGGTGCCAACATCCAGCAAACCCTTCAGAGAAATCTAGACATCAAATATAATTGTGAGATATACCTCACTCTGCAAGTCTCCGGCTGATCTAAAACAGCGTTGGTGAAGCCCTCACTACCTCTGCTAGATTGCCTACCCTGGAACTACGTAAGCCTGTGTGGGCAAGCTTGAGGAACTGCGTCACCTTCCTCTGCCACTAATCTAGTTGATCTGAGACTGGATTTTGCCCTCCTAGCTCAAAAATCCCAGCCTCTAGCTACCTCCGAACTGACTCCAAGAGACACTGCGCTGCTTCTGCGTGATTTCATGCAGGGACTGCGTCACCCCTTCAGAAAACTGCGTTGTCTCTCTTCTGCGTAAATGTTGCCTCTCTCTGAGATGCACTCCTGGTCCTCCTGACCAGTCTTTGCTTCTGTCGCTCTCTAGATCTGATCACTGAATCACAATCACTTAGCAAACCTTGCCCTAGTGATTTGATTCTTGATGAAAAGTTGTGTCTCCTCACACAAATTCGAAAATGCTCAATAGCTCAAGTGTCTCAATGTATTTTCCATAGGCCCCTCACCCTCCTTCTTATATTCTTATGTTGAACCTTCAACGGCCAAGATCAAAACATAATCAAGGGCTAAGATTAACTTGGAGGTGATCCATGACTTTATCTAGAATATTCACACTTAGTTTAATTAATACCCTTTAATTAATCAGTTTCCCTAAGTTTAGACTTAGGAAAACATTAAAAAACGATTAATTAATTAAATTAAACCATCTCTAAGTGGAATTTTTCAAAACCATTTCTGGGTTTTATGGAATACATGTGTCTTAGCCTATATACAAAGTTACAAGGCTAGAGCACATCCGATGCTACCATAAATCAACAGGTATTACCCACCGTTTATCCTCTAAAACTTGGAGTCATGGGAGGACTATACGAGTCACGCTTCCCTAGGCATATGATGATAACTGTCAAATGCCGACTAGAAAATCTGGTCGATATAGTCGACGATGTCATCCTTAGGGTCTATGAATGGTTAGGTTGATATAACTGACGCCATGGCATACTCGCATAGAGGACGGATAGGATGGGAGCGAAAGGTATTAGGAAGGATAGGATGGGAGCGAAAGAGATTTGGAAGGATAGTATGATTCTAGAATAGCTTGGGAACTCAACAAGAATTAAGTGACTAATCAAAGTCACTTTTAATCCAGGAAAATGGTAAATCACTCAGCATACTCTTTCTGGCCACGACAAGTGACTCCTCGGCATCCCATCCAATAGATCTTCTCGTTTTGGTTCCAACAAGCTATTACACCATGGTGTTCCATTAGATATTCCTTTCGAAATGCCACCTTAAACGTAATTAATTAAGTTATTCTCAATAATAAAGGGAATTGCCATAATTCAATGGAACCAAAAGCAAATGTGATGAACTACTCCTGATGGTAGAAAATGCAAAGAGAACACCGTCGAACCCCGTAAAACTCCTCAAAACTGCCCTGGGACCTCTGATTTCATAATCCTCTTATGACCTAGCCATCCTGTACCCTGGAAATCCACCCTGGTTGTATTATAGAGGAAAATAAAAATGGGGACATTACATGCAACTACTACTCAATCTAAATATTTTATTATTTATATCCTTTCTATTTCCTCTCCTCTGAATTCATTTGAGTTGGTTGTTATATAGTGGGGCCTCTAGACACTTCACTAGGTATCGTGAAGTCCTCTCAAACCTGGTTGAGAGGGAGACAAATTTGAAGACCATTCTTGGGGACAATTCTACCTCTCCTGTGAAGGGCTTTGGTTCTGTTTCATTACAATTGGATTATGGTGAAACTAGACACATTTACAGAATGTTCTATATCTGTCAGGAATGAAAAAGAATTTGTTACCTATATTTGCCTTGGAGGAAAATGGTATAAAGGTTGATTTAATAAAAGGAAAGGTCCTTACTTGGCCTATGGAGTCAAGCTTGTGAGATGCCTTCACTTTGGGATCAAGAATTGAAATCCTTTATGAAGTCAATGGAAGACCAATCCAAGCATTAGTTCATGATAGTGATCATCAATGTGAGCTATGGCACCACAAATTCGCTCACCTTCATTATGAAGCTTTGCCCAAGGTGAGGAGGATGGTTTCTGGAATGACTGAGATTCAAACAAATCATGATGGAGTTTGTCTAGGCTGTTCAACTGGAAAGAAGTCGAAGGGACCATTCCCTTCTAGCAGGAGCACGACTATTCACATTCTGAAACTCATTCATTCTAATATATGCAAGCCCATGCTAGTGAAATCTCTTGGTGGCTACCTATCCTACACAATATTTGTGGATGACCACTCTCTCAATACATGGATATTATTCTTGAAGCACATGGACCAAGAACTTGATATGTTCAAGGACATTATGGCATTGATAGAAAATCAAACATGAAAGAGAATCAAAGTCTTTAGGTCTAACAATGAAGGGGAATTCATTTCAAATGAGTTCATTGACTTTTGTAAGAAAGTAAAGATCAGGAAGGAAAGCATCATACCTTACAACCCCGAGCAAAATGGAGTGGTTAAAAGGAAGAACAGGACCATCATGAAAGATTCCCAAGCTATGTTGCATGATCAAAAGTTGTTGAAGTTTCTATGGGGTGAAGTTGTAAACACAACGGTCTATGTTCAAAACAGGACTAGTCAACAAGCTTTAGGTGACAAGACTCTCGAAGAAGTTTTGGTGTAAAACACGATGTTAGAAATTTGAGGACCTTTCGCTGCCCTGTTGACTTTCATGTGCCGAAGGAAAAAAGGAACAAGCTCGAAGCTACTTGAAAGAAAGGTACGGTTGTTGGTTACTGTGAAAATTCTAAAGCTTATAGAATATATCTGCGTGGTCAAAGGAATATAGAGTTTAGCAAGTATGTGACATTTGATGAAGATGCTGCCCTTGGGAAAGCAAGGGACACTCTTCCCCTTTCCAATGTTGAAAAGGTGCATGATGCCATAGATATTCTAAAAGGCCCTTCTACGCCTAGGCCTGAGATTGAACTTGCTAATGATCCCTTGGAACCTATGGACCCCTTGGATCCCCTTCTATGTAATCCTCCTACCAAGAAGACACCACTTTGGCTTCGTGACATCTTACGGGATGTTGAGAGACATGTTGTTGCCAAAGGAACCTTCAAAGAAAGCAAGAAGCCAAGCCGATATCATGGATATGTTGTAGCTATGAGCAACATCAGATAGGTTGAACTACACACATTCGAAGAAGCAGTGAAAAAGTAGGTATGGGAGGAGGCTATGACAGAGGAATATGAATCTATCATGAAAAACGATGTCTGGGAAGTGGCTATGAGACCCAAAGGAAAGTTTGTTGTGAGTCGTGACTTCAAAATGGTTGTACAAGATCAAGCATGGAGCAGATGGAAGTATCGAGAAATATAAGGTGAGGTTCGTGGATAAAGGTTTCTCCCAAAAAGAGGACAAGGACTATGATGATATATTTGCACCAATTGCCTGCTATACTACTATTCAATCTATTGTTGCCCTTATTGGTAGTCAAGGATGGACTCTTCACCAAATGGATGTGAAGACCGTGTTTCTACATGGCATACTCCAAGAAGAAGTATATGTTGAGCAACCACAGGGATTTGAAGTACAGGACTAGAAGACTTGTGTCTTCAGGTTGAAGAATGCACTTTATGGATTGAGGCAAACCCCTAGGGCTTGGTATGATCACATTGATAACTACCTAATAGAGCTTGGATTCACAAGAACCAATGGTGACTTGAATCTCTACTTCAAAGTAGTCCAAGGTATGTCCCTGATTTTGGTTGATGACTTATTCTTGACAAGTGGAAAGCCTCCCATTCTCGAGCGTAAGAGGGAGATGGCCTCTGAATTTGAGATGAAATACCTTGGATTGATGCACTCCTTCCTGGGCTAAGAGGTGTGGTAGAGGCCTGGTGATATTTTCCTTTCACAAAGGAAATATGTTGTGAAACTGTTGGAAATATTTGGAATGGTAGAATGCAAGTCCATGGCCACACCGATGGAGATGAACTTCAAGAAGTTATGTGAAGAAGTTTTGGGACCCGATCTAGCGAATCCCACGAAGTACCGACAATTGACTGGGGCACTAATGTTCCTTGTGAACACTCATCCAGACATATGTTTTGCAGTTAACACTCTGAGTCAATTCATGACTATGCCTCTACATGCACACTAGGTTGCTGCTAAGCATGTGTTGAGATATGTTGGAACACCTAATCCTACATGGGTAGGTGTGGAATGCGAAAAGTCACAATGGAGTCCAAGTGACCTTGGAATGTGAAACCAAGAGTCACACCATTGTACTATAAATGTACATCTTTGTATAATGGAAAATAAGAAATCCTCACACTTATCTTTCACTGTGTGTTGAGTCTCTTGCGTGTGTGTTATTCTTCTCATACACCATGTGTGTGTTTTAACATGGTGTTTAACATGGTATCAGAGCGGGCGATTGCTGGCCCTGCTCCAAATTGAGTGAGCCATTTGTGTTAATGGCCTGTGCATATCTGCAAAATTCTTGACATTTTTGCAGCATTTGGAGAGTTTTTGCAGCAGTGTTTTTGAGGCAATTCAGAAAGTGGTTTTGGAGAAGGAGCAGCATTCAGGCATTGGCTTTGAAGAAAGGCAGCACTGCCCATCCGAAGGTTGATTTCTTCCTGCAATTTCTGCCTGTTAAATTCTGCATTTTGAGCTGCTGGAAAATAGTATTTAAAGAAGGTTTCTGAAGAAGTTTCTGGTTTTTATTAGAAAAAATTCCGAGTTTTTATTGGAAAATTTCTGAGATTTCTGAGTTTTCTGCAAATCTCTAACTCTGCAAATTCTCCAATTTGCTGCTGCTATATGGCCCTCTGCAATTCTTTGAAGAAAAGTTATGGGTTTTTTAAGTAAAGAAATCTGAGTTTTTTCTACTGGAAAATTCATCATCTCTGCATTTTTTGCTGCTAGATTTGTTTTTGCTATACATTTGGAAAAATTCTACTGTTTTCAAAGTTGAAATTTCTGCTATTTCCTGCTCTCTGCTCTCTATTCTCTGCTGTTTTTAAATTTAAAAAAAAAAATCATCTTTTCTTGGCCTCTCAGCCCCCATCTCAAACCCTGCAACAACTCTCCTGCCATCGACCTTCGACACCACCTCTTCACTTCCCTACGCCCCTTCCCCATCTCCCAACTCCCTACCACTACATATCCCCACGCTCTCAAACACTCCACGCACCTGCATACTCCCTTACAACACAATAACCCTCACCTCACACTCTCAGGCGCACTCTTCCCAATCTGCAATCCACCTTACCTGCGCTCTACGCTCCTTAAACCACGCGTTCACCTGCTCTCACTTCTCTACGCCTCTCCACGGCCCTCACTCTGCAACCAAACCCCGGCCCCTCGTCTCCTTTCCAACTCACGCTCCTTCGACACTCCTTTAAATTCCCCCTCTCTCCACATTTTTTAAATTTCCATTCCCCTCACGTCAACCCCTACACACTCTCATTAGCCGCTCTTCCCAATCCCTACACTCTACCCTTACCCCTCTCACAACGCTACACTCTACGCCCCCTTGGCCTCACGGCCTCCCTTCATCTAAATTCTAAATTCGATTTTATTAACATCATCCCTCCTCTCGTATAATACCCCACTCTCCCACTATTTTTAAATTCCCTCATTCGTATAATACCCCACTCTCCCACTATTTTTAAATTCCCTCATTTCTAATTAATTCATTTTCCATTATTAAAATCCCTCCCATTTTTTTTAATTCCATTCATTTTAATTAATCCCCATTTTTAATTAATTCCCTTCCATTAATTAATCCTTTTTTTAATTAATATTTCCCCTTCCCTTTTTAAATCTTTAAAATCCCTTTTAATTAATTCCCATAATCCCTTTTTTAATAATCTTTTTTTTTAATTAAAATTTCACTTAGTTTTCTCACCCCTCTCCCTTTTTAATTTATTAAAATCCTTCCCATTTCTATTACAATTCATCTCCCCATTTTTTAATTAATTTATTTAATTTTTAATTAAAAAAAAAAAAACAGCAGAGAGAGAAGAGTAGATATGAACAGCAGAGAGGAAGAGAAAATGACATATCAGAAAATGAAGTGAACACATAGAGAAAATTGCAGATTTGACATTGACATAAGGGTGATTTTCTGAAGAATTGACATTTGAAGACAAGTTTGCCATCATTGAAAACAGCTCTTTGAAGGAAAATTCAGCTGCCTTAAAGGCCTCTTCCATAGTGTTTTGCTGCACATTTTTGCTGCATATTGTATTAAACTGACATTTATTTGCATCTTCATTCAAGACTTGAAATGTATTTGAATTGAAAAATTGTTGATTGCCCTCCATCATTTCAGGAGCAGATTTTGTACTTTGAGATTTCCATAGTTGGAAATTCTTTTGAGTCATTTGTATTCGTTGTTGCATCACATTGTAAAAGGGTGCATTTTCGGTTGAAGCCGACACCCTTTCATTTTTTGAGCCTAAGTTGTTGAAAATGGCTAAAATCAGTGAGGCATTAGAGTTGTTGAATAACCTCATTCATTCAAATGTTGATGATATCATAAAAATGAGCAAGAATGTTCTTTGTAACATTCAGAGTTGTTTACAAGATGCACAAGAGAAGATTGAGTTTTTGCAGTTGGAATCTCAGCTCCAACAAGACGAACTTCAGCAAAAGAGTCACCATTCTAAACCTGTTTCTGTTCAGAAGATTGTGAAGGACTCTCATCAGAAGAAAGAAGATAAAGTCGCAGTTGATTCTCATTCAGTTCCTTGTACTAGAGCAGATTTTCATGCAGATGCAGCAGTTCAACCTGCACTTCTCAAGCCCATCATCAGACCTTGAGAAGAGCTTGTCCACAACAAGCACCGAACTGGTCTTGGATATGACAAGGATGTGTCCTTTCATATTCTAGACTACACCAAGCCCATCTTATTTCAGAGTGCCGGATTCTTGTATGACAGTTCACCTGCAGCCGTTCCAGATCCTTCTCCACGACAACAACATCCGATTGTAAAATGCCAACACTGTGATCGAGTTGGCCACATGAAAGATCACTGTTTTGATCTTCATCCATGCAAGCACTGTGGTCGGCACACTCATTCTTCAGACAGATGCTTCAGACACAAGCCTCCTACAAGAACCAAGATTCATCTTGGATGGATCGCTTCTTGGCAATGGGCATCAGCAGCCAAGAAGATGTTTACGACACATGTTAGAACTTGTTCACGGATATTGAGCAAACTTGCAGTTGAGTTTTCGCCATCATCTCACCTTGTCCCTGACAGGGGGGAAAACGGTGGTCATGTACAAGCTTCGACGACAGATCAAGCGAGCCTGAGCCACAATCTCTCATTCCATGTTCAGAGTTGTAGCCAGAGACACAGCAGTTCAAGCGAGCCTGAGTCACAATTCGTCATTCCAGATTCAGAGATGTAGCCAGAGACACGGATGCCCATGAGCATGCCTTCGGTTGGTGGAAAACCTTAAACCATCATCTTTGGTTGGTGGAAAACCTAAAACCATCACAGGTAGTAGACCTCCCTTCTTTTAGGTCGAAGGTCTCCCTTTCATATATGAGGAACACTTCCTCTAGCAGAAGCCTTCAGCTTAGCAGCCTTCAGCTTCTTTCCAGCTTTGGTTGAGTTCCTATAAATGCTTCAAGCATTCCAGAGTTGTTGGTAATCCTAAAACCATCACAGGTAGTAGACCTCCCTTCTTTTAGGTTGAAGGTCTCCCTTTTTTATGAGGGACAATTCCTCTAGCAGAAGCTTTCAGCTTCTTGCCAGTTTTGGAAGATTTCCAGGAACTGCAACAAGTATTGCGTTCCAGTGTTGGTGGTCAACCTTAAACCACCTCTTTTTTCCAACATTTCAGAGAGTTGATTCAGCCCAAGTGCTGCCATGTATACCTTGCATATTTGTATTACAACTCTTTTCTTGGACTCACACATACCCCTTCGGATTAAGGGGGATGTTGGAACACCTAATCCTACATGGGTAGGTGTGGAATGCGAAAAGTCACAATGGATTCCAAGTGACCTTGGAATGTGAAACCAAGAGTCACACCATTGTACTATATCTTTGTATAATGGAAAATAAGAAAGCCTCATGCTTATCTTTCACTGTGTGTTATTCTTCTCATACACCATGTGTGTGTTATTCTTCTCATACACCATGTGTGTGTTTTAACATGGTGTTTAACAAGATATTTACATGGGACGATTAATATTGGATTAAGCTATACTTCCAGAGATGTTAGGCTTCATGGTTGCACTAATGCTGACTGGGCCGAAAATGTTATTGATAGGAAGAGCACATCAAGGTGTTGTTTTAGCCTTGGATCTGCCATGATATCTTGGATGAGCAGGAAACAAAAGTCCATTGCCCTTAGCACAACTGAGGCTCAGTATATTGCAGCTAGCATGGCTACCTGCGAGGCATTATGGTTGAGGAAGCTCTTTAAATAATTGTTTTAGCAAGTTTTGGATAAGACAATGATCTATTACGACAACAAGAGTGGGATCCGATTGACAGAGAATCTCATGTTCCACGACAAGTCCAAGCATATAGAAGTTAGATATCACTACATTGAGATATGGGACAGAGAGGAGTAGTGAGACTCCATCACATTTCAACTGATGAGTAGATAGCAAATATTCTAAGGAAGGCTTTGTCAAAAGGGAAGTTCTTGGTCTTCATAGAGCAGCTTGGACTGATGGATGTGACCCTCCTAGGAAAGGGCCACGGCTAATCGAGGACACTGAGCTTTGCTCCTCCCCACTGTTTGAACTCCCAAGGAGAGGAATTGAGCCAAAGAGCCCCTGGGGATGTGGATGCTAGGGAGAATTTGATCCTTATCACTAATGACAAGTTGTATTTGTCCCCTACACTTGTTCTTTGGAGGGATGGTTGATACTTGCCACTTATGGCAAGTTGTATTTTGGTCACGAGTCATCATTGATCCTTACTATTATAGTAAGTCATATTTGGTGCATGTTGTCAAGCCTAGAATTTGACCATCTATACCCCAACATGCATCCTACCCACAAGTTGGCATTGTTAGGATTACTAGTCATCTGGCCAATGGGTGAGTAGATTTGAGAAATAGTTGATCCTTGCCATTTATGTTAAGTTGCCATTTATGTTAAGTGGTATCTGGCATCTACGATGAAGGTGTTCTACCACTTGACTTTTGAGGGTCAAGGTGGGAAGATCAACAGACAATAGGTGTGTGTGACCCTTACCCTCTGTGGTAACTTGTATCTCTCCTATTGTCATTGGATTTAGGGTTGTATATTTATCTCCCATATGATGATTCTTCTTCTTTAGATTCGAGAGTGTTCAAGAGATGAGCAGAGATGAGAAAAGACGAGCAAAGATGAGCAGAGATGAGATATGACATGATTCAGCAATGACGATGATGAGATTTTTGATGCAGTTGGAAATTCCTCCCTAGCTGAGAGGAAGTGTTGAAATTTGGTAGCTGTTGACCACACTTTGTCAACGACCCCATAGCAGTACACCCCCATTTTTTTAAATGGGACTTATCATGTTCGAGGCTCGTGTCATCCAGATTTCATCGTCAATCGACAGTTTTTATAATGATGTAAACCCATTCTGCATGTTATGATGTAAATGATCTAAGTAAGACAGTCAATGTATGTAACAACCTAGGTAAGCCTAGTATGTTGTTGATGACTTCCATCCTAGGAGGTTTTTTGTCTCACTGATTCACGTAAGTGATCGGCGGAGTTTTTCCCTCCAGCCTCACCCCAAAGCTAGGGTGGATTTTATCATCAGTATACTAAGTGAGTCCTAGTGTTCTATCGAGTCCTTGTAAAAGTAGTTTGAGCTACTTGGTCTACTAGATCATGTTTTGAGTCGCAGAATTGGGTATTTATTTGAGGGTCTATACGAATGGGTTTTCCCACTTCATGTATGTAAATGTATTATCTCATGTAAAAGAGGGTTGGAAAAATAATTATAATCCCCTCTTAGTCAATTAATTGAATTTTCTGGTCAATTAATTAATAAAATCTTAAACCAAAAATTTAATTAATTTAGGGTCCTAAGTTAGGATTAAATCTTTAAAGGCAAAATTTGTGGGTCCTTGGAAAATGATTTTGAAAGCCCCAGTCCAAGGGAATATTGAGAATTTTAAGAAATATTGGACCCTTGGGCCTTGGTGGTTAAGTCAAAGTCAAAATTTTGGGGTAATTAACTCAAAAATAATACTTTTTGAGTTAATTAAAATTGAATTAAATGATAAATTCGTTTTTTCCCCAAAATTTTAATTTCAATGCTCCGGATTAAAAGATAATTAAATCTTTTGGACGGTTGAGATTATTTTGACGAGGATCATCCAAACTAGCCGTTAGAGATCTTGTCCTATAAATTTAGAGGTCTTTCTCATTCTTGAGTCATCCGATCTCAGGATTGTGCACTTGCTCTTAGAAGCTCTTGTAAATTTTTCGAGGAATAAAGCATAAAGACTTTGGAGTTACAAATCTGGATGTTCCTTCTCAGATCTATGTGGTGAATTGTCTCTAGACTGTGCTACTTGGTTTCTTGCATTTTATGGTTGATGGCCTTCATGGATTAATCTGCATA
Organism: Pinus albicaulis; assembly: GCA_034641835.2. Taxonomy (NCBI): domain Eukaryota; kingdom Viridiplantae; phylum Streptophyta; class Pinopsida; order Pinales; family Pinaceae; genus Pinus; species Pinus albicaulis. The sequence continues at coordinate 1,042,666,932 of CM076572.1, forward strand.
TAGGTATCTTATGCAGTTTTATGGGTTTATAAAATAACATTCTGATTTTTCTGTAAAGGTCTCACGTTGTTTTCTTAAATCTCTATCGATCTAAGATTCAAATCTAAGTGTGCAGGAATTTTTTTTTTTTAAGATTGGGCGTCTGGGGAAGTCTTCGGTTGGACCAGCCGACTCCCAATAAACATAAATTTGATAAGCTCTTTATTTGTTAAATTTCCAGGTCTATCTTACGATATTTGGGATTTTGCAGGGTTTCGAAGGCTTGTGCCTCTCACTAAAACTTTAAATCTCTGAAAATTGTGCCAAAACGGATTTAGATCTAACCATGAGGGTTTGAAATCTGTAAATTAGTTGTAAATTTGTAAATTTTTTTTTTAGGACTGTAGGGGTTGAATCGTTTTGTGGTGTGTATCTTCAGATCTGGTTGAATTCTTGTAGGTTCAGGGCTCAAATCGTAAATTTTTTTAAGATCTGGCCTCAAATCACTTTTGTGGGCAGATCTGGACAGTATTTGATTTATTTGAACATAAGGATCTGAGGTTAAATTGAAGGAAATTTTAAAATTTGTTGGGAGAATCTTCATTCTACTGGGTTCTTTCAACGCTGCCTCTGTCTCGATTTCCATCTACTGTCCAGCCTGCAAAATCGCCTTCATTCATTCCGTTAACCCTCTTTTCTTAAGCCATCCGTCCTTCAATCTTCGATTTTCCTTGCCGTCCCTCAAGCTGTCATCCCGTCCCCTTGCCATCCGATTCCCACATTCAAAACGCTCGATCTTCTTTGCTGTTGTCCAAACGCATCTCCCTCACGCCATTGAACTGTTGCTTCACGCATCATCCTTAGCTCCAGTTCTTCCCGCCGTCCAGCAGTTCTCCACACTGCGTTCAACCTCGATCCTTGACATCCGTCCATCGAGCTGCCTGCAAACACAATAAACACAGCATAAGCTCCATTGCTGCCAATCCATTTTCATCTCCTTTGCTCAAGCTGTGCCTTCGTCTACTCCCTTGACCTGCAAGTGAAACGATAAACATCTTCACGCTGACTGCGTCAAATTCGATTTCATTTAAATTTTAATGTTAGCGTTCAGTCTTAAATCTTAGTTTAGAAGTTTTATGTATATTTCGATTTTGGTCGGTTTTAAAAAAAAAAAGAATTCGATGTTGAGTTAATTTTTGCATAGTTTAGAATTTCGATTTGGTTAGACTTTGTTAGATTTTAGATTTATTTTTTGTAATATGTTAGTTAGGGTAGCGTTTAATTTTTATTAGATTTAAATTTTATTAAAGGTTGGTTAGTTATAGATTAGCGTTAGATTTCTTGGTTTTGACTTTAGATAACTTCAGTTTAGTTTAACTTTTAGACATTCAATTTTAGATTTTAACTTTAGTTTAAGTTTAGCTTTAACTTAGCGTTGTTTAATTTTAATTTAGATTTTAAATTTTGTTTTGTTTAGTTTCGGTTTTTAGATTGTAATTTTTTTTTAAGTTTCATTTAGTTTTAATTCTAGTTGTGTTTTAATTTAAATTTAGATTGTTTTAAAATAAAAAAAAAGTAAAAAAAAAATAAAAAAATAAAAAAAATTCCAAAAATTCTAAAAAAAAATTAGAAAATACAAAAATATAAAAAATTTGAAATTTTTTTATAGTCGAGTGTGCTAAATTTTTCTATCTGAAGTTTTGACTATAGAAACATTTTCTGGATCAAAATTAATTGAAGCATCATAAATCTGGAAATATTGCAAATCTCGGGCATTTTCCTCTTGTGATAATATTGCTGTGGGTTTAAGATATTTTAATGCATGGTTGTGGTGTTTTTCAATTATATATCATTATCAATCGTGTTTTAAATAAGCAGCAGTTAATCGTCACTTACATCGTTTATAATTGCATAACGGGATTTTGTTTGACTCCATAAGGCACTGGTCTTAAACGTGAAATCTAATTTAGAGCTGTGGAATCTCGTTCATTCTATCAAGTATTTGATGTTTTCGCTGCGTCTCCTGGATTTTTCATCCTCCTTTATAATAGGGTCTACTTCTCTTAGCTTGCAAGGAGACAGCTTAAATAGAGAGATTGGGGATAAGAGTGACAGCCCCCAGTCTAAGCCGTTGTCACGGTGCCTGGACAATCTGTGCAACAACATTTTTTGGCGCCATTGCCGAGGATAGAGGTTTTCTATCCTTGGTCTTAACAACATTTTATAATCCTCTGATATTTCATCGCCATTCATTAGCCTGTCGCAAGGGATCACATTTTCTGGCGTCTTTCATCTCTTCATATTTTCATTGTCTTATCTCTAATCATTTCATCATCGTATTTTTAGCACCTGGACATTTCGGTTGGCTTCTTGTTTGGGTGGCAACTCCACTTATTCATCTTTTTATTCCCAGACAAGAATCCCCCCCTGATATCCATCTGCTATCTCTCGATTATTTCCTCTGTTTTAGAATTAGTTTCATGTTCAAGTGGCGACTCCAATTATTTCATTTCTTACAAGAGTTCCTGCTAAGAAGTTCACTTCTTGAGGACCTTTTGACTATTCTTGAACACAGATCTATTTCTAAAATCATAAAAACGATATCATGGATATTTTTGCCCCGTGTAATTTTGCTAATATTCAGGGTTATCCCCATGATCTCCCTCAAATGGATAAATTACCTATATTTCAAGGAAATGATGCAGTTAGTGTTAAATCTCATTTGTTTGCTTTCACTAACTGGTGGAACAGATTTGCAGTTGCAAAAAATAATTTCGATGATGTAAAGATGAAAAATTTTGTTCTTACTTTCGGCGAGGATGTTGCTGAATGGTTTATGGAAAAGCCTGATAATTCATTCAATACTTTTGAATCCATTGTAACTGCTTTTAAGGAAAAATATGGTGATAAAAGAGAAGATAGGCATTTGGTAAGAGAAATCAGTACCATAAAAAAGAAAGAAAATGAAACGACTGAAGAATTTAACAAGAGATTTAATGGTATTCTTAGAGAAATATCTCAAACTCATAAACCTCCTGATGGATCTCTTCTGAATTTTTACATTGATGCTTTTGATTCTGATACTTCATATGAGTTAAGGCGAGCTAAAACTGCAAATTATAAGGCTTGTCAATCTTTAGCTGAGGAGATTGAAAAAGATAAGAAGGCATCTGGAATGTCCAAAACTCCAGATTTTGATAGGTCTTTGACAGATACTCTAGAAGATGATGATGACCCTATGAAAAGGTTAATGCAAAAACTTGAAAGCATGGAGCTTAATCATGCTAAGAAACTTGAAATCATGGAGCTTAATCATGCTAAAGAAATAAGTGTCTTACAAGCTAGGTTGGTCCAAATGGAAAGGGCTCAAACGTAGAATTCCCAACCTAGAAATAATAATGCTTTGCAGAAAAGAGGCTTATCTAATGAGCAGAGACCGACAAATCAACTTGAGTTTGCAAATCTTGTGAATGAAGCTCCACCTTATTGTAGAGCCTGTAATGATCTTCATGAAGAGGTTACTTGCCATGTTGTCAAAAGAATCATAGCTAGTAGAATGGCAAGGTCGAGCCATCAAATTAATGTTGTTGATAAGGACTATCACATGCATATAGAAGATCATGAAAGTCAGGTTAGGGAGCCAGCTCAGATGATTAAGGATGTGCAACCCAATCATAAGAAAATAATTCAAAACATGGAATCTAACCAAATCAGTCTTCAAAATAAGATAACTTCCATGGAAGAAAGTCACGTTAAGGAAATAAATGTCATGGAAAACATGTTAAAGATAATGATTAATCAGATGTCCATTATACAGAATCATATGATTGCAATGGAAGCAAGACATACCCAGGAAATGACTGCCATGAAGGAAAATCACTTGTTGGAAATAAAAAATATGGAGGCAAATCAGACGAAATTAATAGCAAGGCATGCCAGGGAGATGAGTTCCATACAAAAGAAATTGGAAAAAATGGAAGATATACAAAAGTTTCAGCCGAAATTTGATTATGAAGATTCATCAACAGATCATAAGACTTCTTGTCTGTTAAAGCCATTCTCATCTCATCACACGCAGAATTTAACTATGGTTTCAAAGGATGTTGAGAAATACCAAGCTCATGTATCACCATTGATAGAGTATATCCAGAATAACATTGGTCATGCTCCAGGTTCTTCAGATATTTCGTGCAAACATCTTCAAGATAAGGACAAGGAGTTTACAGTGGTCTCATTGCTAACATCACAACCCACTCAGAAGAAGAGAAAGAAGCGAAAAAGAAGAAGTAAGTGGTTTGATTCGTTTGATGGTCAAGAGCAGCTTGACAATCAGATAAGACAGAGTCCTACAATTAGCAAGATTGGACATGGCACATCTGAAAAGAAGCCTACAGACTTGCCTAAAAGCAGGAAAATGCTCAGCATGCACTATATTGAGCACATCTGATGCCACGAGGCATCCTTTGTATTGTATCTCTAGCCTTACACTTTGTTATTTCAGCGTTTCATTTTGCAGTTAGAGTAGATTTACTGTTCATGTTAAGTAGAATAACAAATAAAAGAAGAGTTTCTATTTTTTATGAGCTTAATGTTATATGATATTTGGATGGACGCTTCTTATGTAATCTTGTGTGTTTCTTGGATGCAGATTCTGGATTCTCACATTCCTCCAATGAAGCAACGTGTCCCCAAGTAGAGCCAGATGTTGATCGCACTTTGTCAACTACCCCATAGCAGTACACCCCCATTTTTTCAAATGGGATTCTTCATGTTCGAGGCTCGTGTCATCCAGTTTCATCGTCAATCGACGGTTTTTATAATGATGTAAACCCATTCTACATGTTATGATGTAAATGATCTAAGTAAGGCAGTCGATGTATGTAACAACCTAGGTAAGCCTAGTATGTTGTTGATGATCTCTATCCTAGGAGGTTTTTTGTCTCACTGATTCACGAACGTGATCGGCAGAGTTTTTCCTTCCAGCCTCACCCAAAAGCTAGGGTGGATTTTGTCATCAACATGCTAAGTGAGTCCTAATGTTTTCTATCGAGTCTTTGTAAAAGTAGTTTGAACTATTTGGTCTACTAGATCATGTTTTGAGGCGCAAAATTGGGTATTTATTTGAGGGTCTATACGAATGGGTATTCCCCCTTCATGTATGTAAATGTATTATCTCATGTAAAGTGGGTTGGAAAAATAATTAAAATCCCCTCTTAGTCAATTAATTAAATTTTCTGGTCAATTAATAAAAAATTCGTAAACCAGAAATTTAACTAATTTAGGGTCCTAAATTAGAATTAAATCTTTCAAAGGCAAAATTTGTGGGTTCTTGGAAAATGATTTTTAAAAGCCCCAGGCCAAGGGAATATTGAGAATTTTAAAAAATTTTGGACCCTTGGGCTTAGGTGGTTAAATCAAAGTCAAAATTTTGGGGTAATTAACTCAAAAATAATACTTTTGAGTTAATTAAAATTAATTAAATGATAAATTCGTTTTTTCCCCAAAATTTTAATTTCAACACTCCGGATTAAAAGATAATTAAATCTTTTGAATCGGTTGAACTTATGTCTCCCAAAGGGAAATAGCCAGTAATACACAGAAATATGCCAGACAGATATAAAACAGAATGCTGGAACCAGATAATGGAACAAGTACACATAGAATGCCAGAACACTAAGCCATTTTATTAATCTGAGAATACATAGATAGGAATACAAGATAATCAGAATGAGTGCACCTATCCTTGCCCTAGGCAAGTGGAGACCCTCTCAGACAAACAATGGCTGCAAATAAGGACAGCGTCCTATTTGCTTGAAAATGCTTTCTGAAAGGCTTGAAAGGCTGGAATACCTTGGAACTATGAGGTGAAGACTAAAAGATAGGCGATATCAATCCTTTCAAACCCTCACCGAAAAACGCTCTCTGCTAGTGACGACGCGAGAAACAGATGGAGTGTAGTCCATGAAACCTCCAGATGAATGGATCGACTCTTTGAATCTTTGAAAGCGACTCAGCCCCTCTCACACAATCCGCTCCCCAGATCAGCGTCCTCCCAGATGGATCAGCATCCTATATGCTCAGATCTGCTGGATCTGAAGCCTCCAATCCAGATCTGCGTCCTATCCCTCCAGATCTGCGTCCTCCTGTATCAGATCTACTGCTATTCCTTCAGATCTATGCTGGATCTGCCAATATCTCTTCAGATCTGCAACCTCAGAGGCTGGATCTGATGTTATCTCTTCAGATCTAGGCTGGATCTGCCAATAACTCCTCAGATCTGCAATCTCCCAAGCTGGATCTAATGCTATATCTCCAGATCTGCACACTACCGAGCTAGATCTGCAAATACCCTTTCAGATCTGTAATCTCCAAGTCAGGATCTATCAATGTGCCTTCAGATCTGCGTTCTTCCTTCTCCTAGAACAGCGTCCTCTCTCTAAGCCGGATCTGCTTGCTTTCTCCTCCTGGAACAGCGTCCTCACTCTAAGGCTGATCTGCGTCCTCTTTCCCCTTGGACAGCGTCCCTCCTTTTCAGATCTGCGCAGCCACAAGAAGGGCTTCTTCCTCTCCAAAACCTGCACCAGAAACTGCTGCTGCTTGCCACTGAAACTGAAAGGTGTTACTCAGAAAATAACCTTACTAGAGGCAAGCACTCGAAGTCCCCGAAGCTAAGGGTGAAACCCGAAATAACCTTACCGGGCGGGCACTCGAAGTCCCCAGAGGCTAAGGGTGAGATCTCCGGCTTAGGAGACCACAGTTGCACCTAAAACGTCTTTGCTGGACCGACTAAACAACCCGTGTGCTTTGACCTGTGACAGTCTGGCTACTCAAGTTTTATATAAAATCATGCATGTCCAAATGAGGTGAGAACCCCACCTTTTATAATGCTAAACTCCCTCCAAAACTTAACTGCGTTCTTACTCTCCTTGGCTTGCGCAGTTTAACCTTCGGTCAGCCTGATGCCTCCCCATCATACTCATGTGGACCCCCAAGGCCCCCTCTCTAACTTATAACGTCAATCAACTAGGAAAAGAACACTTTATTTATAAAGTGAGGTGACTAAAGTGAGGTGACCCCTCTTATTTCTCACTTTATTTATTACTTCTAGCTAAAGCGGCAAAATTAAACAAAAATGAATTATTCCAATTAGCAAAGCTAATTGGGAATATTACAGAGTATTTTGACGAGGATCATCCAAACTAGCCATTAGAGATCTTGTCCTATAAATTTAGAGGTCTTTCTCATTCTTGAGTCATCCGATCTCAGGATCGTGCACTTGCTCTTAGAAGCTCTTGTAAATTTTTTGAGGAATAAAGCATAAAGACTTTGGGGTTACAAATCTGGATGTTCCTTCTCAGATCTATGTGGTGAATTGTCTCTAAACTCTGCTACTTGGTTTCTTGCATTTGATGGTTGATGGTCTTCATGGATTAATCTGCATATAGGTATCTTATGCAGTTTTCTGGGTTTATAAAATAACATTCTGATTTTTCTGCAAAGGTCTCATGTTGTTTTCTTAAATTTCTATCGATCTAAGATTCAGATCTAAGTGTGCAGGGAAATTTTTTTTTTAAGATTGGGCGTCTGGGGAAGTCTTCGGTTGGACCAGCCGACTCCCAATAAACATAAATCTAATAAGCTCTTTATTTGTTAAATTTCCAGGTCTATCTTACGATATTTGGGATTTTGCAGGGTTTCGAAGGCTTGTGCCTCTCACTAAAACTTTAAATCTCTGAAAATTGTGCCAAAACGGATTTAGATCTAACCATGAGGGTTTGAAATCTGTAAATTAGTTGTAAATTTGTAAAAAAAAAATTTAGGACTGTAGGGGTTTAATCGTTTTGTGGTGTGTATCTTCAGATCTGGTTGAATTCTTGCAGGTTCAGGGCTCAAATCGTAAATTTTTTTAAGATCTGAAGCAGATCTAGCCTCCAAAGGCCAGATCTGGCCTCAAATCACTTCTGTGGGCAGAACTGGACAATATTTGATTTATTTGAACATAAGGATCTGACGTTAAATTGAAGGAAATTTTAAAATTTGTTGGGCGAATCTTCATTCTACTGGGTTCTTTCAATGCTCCCTCTGTCCCGATTTCCATCTACTGTCCAGCCTGCAAAATCGCCTTCATTCATTCCGTTAACCCTCTTTTCTTAAGCCATCCGCCCTTCAATCTTCGATTTTCCTTGCCGTCCCTCAAGCTGTCATCCCGTCCCCTTGCCATCCGATTCCCACATTCAAAACGCTCGATCTTCTTTGCTGCTGTCCAAACGCATCTCCCTCATGCCATTGAACTGTTGCTTCACGCATCATCCTTAGCTCCAGTTCTTCCCGCCGTCCAGCAGTTCTCCACACTGCGTTCAACCTCGATCCTTGACATCCGTCCATCGAGCTGCCTGCAAACACAATAAACACAGCATAAGCTCCATTGCTGCCAATCCATTTTCAGCTCCTTCGCTCGAGCCGTGCCTTCGTCTGCTCCCTTGACCTGCAAGTAAAACGATAAACGTCTTCACGCTGACTGCGTCAAATTCGATTTCATTTAAATTTTAATGTTAGCGTTCAGTCTTAAATCTTAGTTTAGAATTTTTATGTATATTTCAATTTTGGTCGGTTTTAAAAAAAAAAAAAATTTCAATGTTATGAGTTAATTTTTGCATAGTTTAGAATTTCGATTTGGTTAGACTTTGTTAGATTTTAGATTTATTTTTTGTAATATGTTAGTTAGGGTAGCGTTTAATTTTTATTAGATTTAAATTTTATTAAAGGTTGGTTAGTTATAGATTAGCGTTAGATTTCTTGGTTTTGACTTTAGATAAATTCAGTTTAGTTTAACTTTTAGACATTAAATTTTAGATTTTAACTTTAGTTTAAGTTTAGCTTTAACTTAGCTTTGTTTAATTTTAATTTAGATTTTAAATTTTGTTTTGTTTAGTTTCAGTTTTTAGAATTTAATTTTTTTTAAAGTTTTATTTAGTTTTAATTCTAGTTGTGTTTTAATTTAAATTTAGATTGTTTTAAAATAAAAAAAGTAAAAAATAAAAATAAAAATTAAAAAAATTCCAAAAATTCTAAAAAAAAATTAGAAAATACAAAAATATAAAAAATTTGAAAATTTTTTATAGTCGAGTGTGCTAAATTTTTCTATCTGAAGTTTTGACTATAGAAACATTTTCTGGATCAAAATTAATTGAAGCATCATAAATCTGGAAATATTGCAAATCTCGGGCATTTTCCTCTTGTGATAATATTGCTGTGGGTTTAAGATATTTTAATGCATGGTTGTGTTGTTTTTCAATTATATATCATTATCAATCGTGTTTTAAATAAGCAGCAGTTAATCGTCACTTACATCGTTTATAATTGCATAACGGGATTTTGTTTGACTCCATAAGGCACTGGTCTTAAACGTGAAATCTAATTTAGAGCTGTGGAATCTCGTTCATTTTATCAAGTATTTGATGTTTTAGCTGCATCTCCTGGATTTGTCATCCTCCTTTATAATAGGGTCTACCTCCCTTAGCTTGCAAGGAGACAGCTTAAATAGAGAGATTGGGGATAAGAGTGACAACCCCCAATCTGAGCCGTTGTCGCGGTGCCTGGACAATCTGTGCGACAACAGTAGCTCAGGGAGAAATTCCCTCCTTTTAAAAGGCTTCCTCACCCTTTGGAGACCCTACTAGCCCTTGGACAAATTTAATTTTCTCAAGGAAAAAATATTATTTTCAATGTGAAACCAACATGTGGACAAAAGTACAAGTTGTCGTGTGCAAGGAAATTCATCATCCTCAACCACATATAAATACACCTCAAGTCACATCACTTGGAGGCATCATCATCACATCACATCTTCTCTTGATTGATTCATATAGCTCTGAAATTGCAGGTCCGAGTTCACACGTGTGAAGGAGAGAGACTTTTTTCTGTTGACCGAGTTTGAATTTTGTTTTGGGCCTTTGAGCAACGACGACTTTTGGGATTTTGAGCATGTTTTGACTTCGTTTGACTTTGGATTTTGGATGTGTTTGGAAGGCCAAGTTGATTTTCACATTGATTGAGGTTTTCTGGGCTATTTGACCAGCGTTGACTGCAGAATTCTAGGTAGGGTTTCCGTAGGTCAAACCTTGACTTTGACCAGATTTTATGTACATATTTTTGGAACTGTTTTGACCAAAGAAAGGAGGCCACATCTTTTGGCAGGTTAATCTTTTGAAGCTGCCTTTGACCATTGACTGTTGACTAGTTAGGGCAGAGTTGACTGTTGTTGATTTGACCAGAAATTGCAGGATTCAAGTTTGACCAGACTTGACTATATTGCTCATATTGGATTGGATATTAGATAGTTGACTTGGTTGGTCAAGGGTTTGACCCTATAACTTGTTGTTAATGCATTCGGTTCATACCATAAACATAAATTCGGTTCATTCCATCAACATACCACATTAGAAAACATACCAAATACGTTACCATCATGCATACAGCTAATGAAGCATTCATTTCAGACTCCAAACTGCATCGACTATGCATAATTTATATTTTCAGAGTAATAAATGCCAAAGTTCACAATCTGTAATTCATTTGTTCTGAAATCATTAAGGAAAAAGAAAATGAATTGTAACAATTACGTAAAATCTCACTAAACCTTCCAATGAGCATCAACCAACACTAGTTTCAAAATTGAACAAATACCTTGCACTACAAACAGACACACCCACCTAACAAGCAAGACATAATGTGAACCTTTCATTCGTGCACGACCACGTGATTGTATGAAGCTACAAACAGTATCTGACAAATCAAAACGAATAACCAAGTTGCACCCTTGAATATCCAAACCCTCTTCAATTACTTGTGTTGCCACAATGATATTCACCTACAAAGACACAGTCAACAATCAAAAGCTAAATACCTAGTGTGATATAAAAACATTTAAATACATTTTATCAAACAACAATGTAAGTGAGTTGCAAGTATAAAAACCTATAGATTCAAATCCCTAAAAAAGGATTCAGCTGTTAACAGAATAAAATGATATCCAAGAAAAATAGACTTGAAAAAAGCTAGTTTCTGCACCTTTCCTTCACGAAATGCATCAATTATTTGTTTTTGTTCTTTTTGAGTTTGAGCTTGTAACGATGACCCTTTTCCAGCCATATATTCTGACTTAAGGCTTGCAAAGCAATTCATATAGCCCAATAAGTTTCCCATTACCATGGATGCTATAACTCTTTTAACAAAGATAATACCCCTTAGAAGGTTCCTATCCCTGAAAAGCAAACACAATATAATAAGAAATTATCATAATCTTTTATCAAAATGAATACATTTATCCCATCATTAAGAGCCACTAAACATAAAACTATAATAGATATACATAAAAATTGTTTGATGCACTCCTTTGAGGGGTTTAAGACTGGGCTGACAAAAGTCTCCCTTTTTTTCCTCATTGCTAGTTGAGGGCCTAAGCAAAAGAGTAAAAGATAACAAAAGAGGACACATCAAAGAAATCATAATTGACAGATCACATTTTTCAATTCACTCACCTTTTGTAGATGATATTCTCTCGTTTGGAAAGGACACTATGAGTGACATAGATGAATACAAGGAGATCTTAGATCTATATTATCAAGCAACAGGTATGGAATCAAATCTCTTAATATAATATCTTTATTCAATCACATCAAGGAAGACCAAGAAAGAAGAATCCTACAAATATTTCCTTCCAAGGTAACTCCCTTTGATAATGAATACAAGTGTTTGAATTTCTAGTCCAAGCCTAATGATTACAGGTTTAAGGATTGTGATTGGCTCTTCGAAAATGTAGAAAATGGAATTACTAATTTTCACATGTAATCATTTATGGCTAAGGGCCCTCACTGATTGTTGTGAAAATTTCTAAATCTACTAAACAGAAATCCTACAGCAGTAAATCTGATTTACTTCTCCTACTTGTTTGATTAAATTACAAGTTATTTTCTGAATAGTTTCATGAAAACATCAAAGTAAATACATTTCTTCCTATGCAATTCTACAGATCAAGTACTGAAGAATAAGCACATTCAGACAAAGGATACACAAATTTTTTGGACAAATGTCCCCAGAAAAACCCAATGCGGGAAAATCGGTACAACAGTTCTAAGGGTTTTTATTATTAAGCAGCAGTATTTTGAGTACATCTAGGGTGCCATAATCCGGCTCACCCAACAGAGAAAACCTCGACAAACAGAGATAAATTGTGAGTTTTACCTCACTCTGCAAGTCCTGGCTCATCCAGATTAGTCATTGGTGAAACCCCAGCTAGCTCTACGCAGTCTCTATGCTGCCACTGCGTAACCCTGCTTGAGCCTGGTTTAAGGACTGCGTCACCCTTCCTTTGCGCTAATAAGCTTCTCAGAAACTGAGTTTCATCCTTCCCGGCTTAGAAACCCCAGTCTCCAACAAAATCTGGACTGTCTCTCGAATGCTTTGCGCTGCCCCTGAGTGATCCTTTGCTGCCTTCTATATTGTTGCCCTTGACTCTGCCACAGTCACTGCCACATTTGTACTGCAACTCCCTCTCAAATGGTGCATCATGTTGCCCATAGCACTGCCACTGCTAATTGTTGCACTGCAACTCAGTTGTTGAGAGTTAAGCAACTGAAACATCTCAAACACTTGACATACATGTCAGTCTGAGTTCACCTCGATACTGAAGCACCCTCTGCTGCTAAATTGCGCTGCCCCTTTGATGCTCTTTGTTGCTACTGCTCTGCACTGCCTCTGTGTTGTTGCTGCTTGTGCTCTGTGCTGCTTAAGACCTCAACATCCTAGCTCTCCCAATTTTGCTCCATCATCCTCCGCACCAACTGACTCCAGTCATCCTACTACTATCATTAATGTTGAGATTTTGTGTATTTGGGGTAGCATCAGTTGTGCTCTAGCTCCCAAAATTTGTGGAGGGACTAAAGTTGGTGTTCAAGTTATTCAAATAATTAATTATTTTTAATGTGTAATATTCCCTTTTTTGGTGTCATCTATGACAGGGCTAAGATGGACTTCCAGAGTTAGGAGCAGACTGGTCATAGGTATAGGTTGGTGTCATTAGTGGGCCCAGGGGATTTTTGGATGAGTTTTGAGGAGTTTCTATGCAGTCGGGTGGCATTCGCTTGATATATTCCATCATCTGAGCAGTTTGGCTTTCGTTCCGGTGCATTCTGAAACCTTTCGGAAATTTGAGTTATTTGTGGGCTTAACTCAGCTAATTACGCTCAAGGTGGCATTCTGGGGGGAATACATGATAGAACACCTTAGGGTAATAGCTCATTGGAACCAGGACGAGGAGACCTCCATGATGGGACGGTTGGACATGAGTTTCAGTGACCGGAGGAGACATGGTAGCCGATTTACTCTTTTCTGCATTATAAAGGAATATTTTAATAAGACAGAAAAGTGCTCCATGAATAAAATAATAATAAAATAAGGCTCTAGAAGGCTCCAAGAGATCTATAAAAGAAAGGGAGGAGGCCATTGAGAGATATCTTTGGATTAGATCATTTTCTTATGTGAGAGGTTTGAGACGTGGTTCTCTACTTCATTGGTAGCCCTAGGACGGAAACCCTTGGGTGATTGGTGAGTGTTGGACGGAAACCCAACTCTCTTTGAGGAGACATCATTTAGAAGTTTCACAGAGCTTCAGAGATATTGGAGTGAGGATCATTCAGATCTTCAATGGGTGCTTTAATAGATTCAGTGGTAGTTGTTGCCGGAGGGAGAGTGCAGCAGTTCAGTTTTGGAGGCCAGCACAATGTTCTCCATCTCAGCTCTTTTTGGGTCAGATGTATTTGTAACCCCAGTTATTATCAATAATAAAAATGCTGAGATTCTTTCTATTCGATGTGTTGATAGATTGTAGTGCTTATGTGTTTTATTTTACATTGCAATCTTTTGTTTATTAATTTAGTAATTTTATCGCAAAAGGCTGGGTTAGTGTGATCTCTGCAAAATTAGTAAAATATCCCATTTGGGGATATTACAATGGTATCAGAGCCTTGTTCTTGGCTCAGCCGTGGGGTTGATTTGAAAAATCCAAGTTCAAAGGTTTATATTGGAGGTACCGAAAGAAAATTATCACTGTAGAAGTCGAAACCCAGTGCCTGTTGCAAAATGAAGATTTAGTAAAAAGGGGGCCGACAACATTGTGTTTGAGTGATTCATGCTCCGTAGGACCGAGAAGGATGCATATTATAATGTTATGGGATGACATTGTTTTAGTGTATTATTTAAAACAAAGAGGTAGTGCAATTCCAGGGTTATTTTTTTTGAACTCCACGCTTAGTAAAAATAAAATTTTGCCATCTAAGGTTTGAGAGGACACAAGTATTTTTTTTTTTTTTGGAAATGTGACCTTGCAAGAAGAGCTGCAAGTTCTTTTTTTTTCCTGTGCATGAAGGGAAACTATGGCATGAAATATTAAGGCGGCCAAGTTTTCTTTTACCGACCAAATTTTATTGACGCTCGAGTTTACAATTCGACGCTACAGAAGACGTGAGCATCCATCCCATAACCAAAAGCCAATTAAGCAGAGCTTTCCGCGAAGAGAGCATTGACGACATGTTTGGTCAGTGACTGTCAACAACACTGAAGGACCATATTCATCTCCACAGAAGTCACATTTCTCTACAATCGAGGGTTGTAATAATCCTAGACGTCAATCCCATGCACTAAGGACATAGAAGGGTTAGGATGTTGTTCTTGAGCTTATATCTGAGCTCTCGCTGCAAGAAAATTGGGTCTTGATTATTTCACGTGGCCCAATCATCACCAAATCAACTGTCAGAGCCGCTAGTTTTATTTGCAGGAAGTCGTGAATCGTTGAAAAACGGACATAAGGGCCAACTTTTAATTGCTGTGAAATTAATTTTGAGGGGCTGAATAATCATCCACGAGAATTGTATTCACAAAGGCAGTGAATATTAGCGGAAGTCGAGACTCTTTCAAATCGTGGGCATTTGATGCTCGGAAGGAATCCCACAACGAAAAATTGTCAATTGCAGGGAAAGTCAAATTTTCCACATAGGGGCCGAGAGCGAGTTGAAGGGTCGAGGACAGGGTTTTTCATTGAGCCGTCAAATTTATTAGAGGCCGAGTTTTGATCCTGTGATTTTTGGACTACATTGTATTACTACTGGAGGAGGCAGTCAATAAGTAAGGACGAGTTTACCATAAGTTTGGTCGAATATTTCAGTTTAGAATGGTTCAATATTTCAGTGAATGGATTGACTGAATGAGATTATCTGGGTCTGCGTATCATGTTGTGACTTCATTGGGCGGCGTCTAGCAGAGATTCCCTGTAGTGGCTCCTTCATGCTACGTTATACCAAAGCTGGGCATCATTTCAGAAGCATTTCACAATGCGATAACCAGAGATATTTGCAGGCTAAGGTGTTGTCTGAGTATGTATACTTCTGCAACAGAATTCGTAGTTTCCAAATTGAGTATTAATAAAGATTTATCCGTACTCTAAAAGTCTGAGCCTGTGGCTGCATTTGTGGATAGCGTATTTCTGTTTCAGGGGTGGGTGAAGTTTCTCAAGGAGACTGCACTAAACCGCTGAATCAACTAATACCCATGTTCTATTTTTTCTGTTCACTTATCTGAGTTAAAATATTTTCAATTGCACAAAGCAGTGATATCTATAGTTTCTTAAGTAGTCAAAGTTATAGTAATATTGTATGAACTATTCTCTAAGCAAAAATTATGGACAGTCACCTACATCACTATAAAAACTCAGAAAAACAATGATCATATCATTGGTTGAACCATGGAGGGATTCCTGAACAGCTTGAGAAGAATAAAGGTTGGTTCCTTGAACCACCATGCATCAAAAGACCAGAAAACAAAACCAAACAGCAGACCCTTTTCAAGAGAAATTTATGCCATCCTTCAAAAGGAGCAGCCAAAAGATTTGCAGGAAGAATTGGGGATTGGTCACAAAATTCTTGCATTTGGGACAAATTTGAAACACATGAAAATGACATGGAGAGTTTTGTCCAAACTTGATGAGCTTAATGAACTTTTGTCCAAAATAATCCAAGAACAAGGGAAGAAACTGATTTGGGCTCTAAAACCTGCTACGCTTGCTCTTATACAACCCAAATTCTTAGAGGAACCGTGTGAGGGGGTCAGACTTCTAATTGCATCATGCCTCAGTAACATCATGAAGTTGACCGCACCTATAGCTCCATACAATGATGATGTCATGAGGAGGATTATGACATTGATAGTAGAGACTTTTCAGGATTTGGACAATAGCACAAGCTCTACCTTCGGGAAGACGCTTGAGATTTTAGGGAGTATGGCCACATTCGAGGCATATATCATCATGTTTGACCTTGAGTGTGATGACTTGATTCTGCAGATGTTCCAATGCTTCTTCAGCATTATTAGGAGACATCATCCTGACATCGTCATAGCACACATATAGTCCATCCTGTCGTCATGTATGAGAGACCGTGAGACCATTTGCCGAGACTTGCAGACCAGGTTGTTGAGAATTTGTAGGAGAGAGCAATTGGTCTCACCTGTTGCTTATGAGCTAGCCCAAGGGTTGGTTGAGCAAAATAATGGGCTATTCAGGAGACAGTTGGCCAGGGAGGAGCTACTCCAGTTTGGAGGATAAGACATTAGAAATGAGTTGAAGAGGAAGGGACTTTGCTTCATGTGCAAAGAACCTTGGGGGCTTGATCACTCATGCTTGAGTGATGTAGAAGATGTGGCAGAGGCAGAACAGAAGAGCATTCCTTCTGTATGCTAGGATGAGGACTCTTCTTCAGGTGAGTCCATGGGATTAGATGAGGATGCTTCGGGGGAGAAACTCTGGGTGATGAGTCACTTGTGACGATTCAGCTAGAGCAGCATATGATAGAGCTTGAGTCAGCAGAGGAGGATACTATGCACATCATGCATGATAGTCCTTTGAGGGAGAGCCAGATGGGGGCTCACATTGAGTCTATGATGGATATGTGGATAACCTTGGGGTCAGTCATTGAGGAGGAGCAGTCAGATGCACAGACACCGAGTACGGTGGCAGTAGTTGCAGATCCTTATCCGCTGGAGATGTTGGAGGTTGATGGGACAGTTCTGCAAGGGGCTAGTGGACAGCAGGAGCATTACATCCTTGATCAGGAGAGGGAGGAGTTGTTGGAGATGGTGGAGCATCCATCTTTGGACCGACACATTGATAAGGTGCAGATAGATGCACAAGCAGTGAACAGAGCTACAGTACTTTCAAGGAGTAGCACTCTCCAAGAGTACATCGATGGGGCTTGCAACATATCTCACCCACTTTGGCCCATTATAGAGGGAGGGGCTTTCTTCTACAGGCAGATTTAGTCGGCAGATGGGACAGAGCAGCGTGAGTTGATTATGAGCTGGCGACAACTCTCTAGACATGTTCCGTATGCAATTGACACTACATTAGATTCTTCTTCCAGGATAGATTGGCGGGAGATCATGAGCTGGTACCCTCTTGATGGTATGATTTTCTTCGTAGGGAGCACAGCAGAGCAAGGGCCCTTAGACATAGCAAATGCTACAGATTCCTGCTGGCAGTGGGGCACAGGTCGTCATTTCTTCAGCACTTCATCCAGATTTCAGGAGAGCAAGATCAGCATGGGATTGAGTCAAGACTTGGATTGGAGAGAGGTGATGAGTTGGTATGCAGTTGGTGGGGAAGCTTATACAGTTAGAGGTACAGCATAGCAAGATCCAGGGAGCATTGATGCTTGTTGGCGGACTTCATTTCATGGGGCATCAACTATAGCTAGAGGCAGTGCGCAGTCCGAGCCGTGGGACTTGGGCGATGATTGGTCATGGTGGCGATGGCATCCGAGAGGATTGTTTGATGACAGGTACTGTGAGAGATCAGTTTTGGATCCCAACATTGGGGTGTCTATTCCAAGTGGCTTGACACAGGTGTATAGCGACACCCAGGGGTTTGTATGGGATCCGGGCATTGGGTCTCAGTTGCAGCAAGCCAATAGAGTGGGCCACATATTTGGATTGCTTGAGGGCAAGCAATCTTGGGGCGGAAGGTCTGTAATATTCCCTTTTTTGCAGTGTTTTGAAAATCGCAATTTAATCGCGATGTTTTGAAAAAATCGCGATTTTTTCATCCAAACGATTAAATCGGCGATTTTTTCCCGATTTTTTCAAAAAATCGGTAATCGCCAAAAAATCGCGCCCATCAAACAGCAACCCTATAAGTTCAAAAATCGATTTTTTTTTTGTCATTTTTGCTGACACACCCTGTTGGCATTTAATGGTAATGTTAAATTCTTAAAGTAAAAGTGATATTTCCTTTATTTTTCATTTTCATTTTCTTAAAGTCATATCAGCCCCTTGTGCTGAAATCTCTCACGCTGCTACTGTACTGCACTGTCCTCATGAAGCCTTCCACGCTGCTGCAACTCTGCTCTGTGTTGCTGAAGTCACATCAGCCCCTACCCTGCTGCTGCATCTACACTGCACTGCTCCTTCTAGCCTTCAAATCTGCCTTTGCTTCATCCGTGATCTATGCACCCACTGCTCCACTGTAAAATCCCTAAAGCATCAATTTTATTCTTAATTTTTCCTATATATATATAGATTTAAGCATAAATTCAGATAAATGGAGACTAGCAGTAAATTTAAGCTTACATAAGTAACTGATTCATGCATATAAGAACACCTGGAACGACACTGATGATTTACTACGCTGTGGTTCTCCTCATGGATGCAGTGGATAGGTTACCGAAACAATCTTTTCCTCCCAGCCAATCTAGGAAACAATCCTAGACCCAGAAGATACCTCTTCTGCCCCCATGCCCAGAATTCCAAGAACAGTGAGTCTTCCCTTTAGAACAATTCATAACCCTCACTATTTCCTTGGACAATAGTGCAAAATTAGCAAAGAAAAGCCTCTCCCTCTCCTTCATATTCCACTCCTTTTATAACTTTCCTCCACCTCCTCTCATTTATGTAGATATTATAGTCATTTATGGAGATATTATAGTCATTTATGTAGATATTGACTAAATCATTTATGGAGATATTATAATCATTTATGTAGATATTATAGTCATTTAAGTACATATAGACTAAATCATTTATGGAGATATTATAGTCATTTATATAGATATTGACTTTAATTAATTATTTTAAGATTAATTTTATTATTTTTGTTTTTAACTTAATTAAATTAACTCTATAATTTTAATCAAATTATATTATTATTTTATTTGTCCACTCATATATAATTTGTACTAAATTATATTTTGTTTTTCTTGATTAATGCTCTATGGTCTACCATGCATACGCAAATAAGAGTGGTATACGTGTTAAGTATCTAATTGATATTTCATTATATCTCGACGAGATAAAATGCATTGTGATATTCAATTCATTACTCTAACTTAGATATTCTCAATACTAGCAGGTATGTATACCAGTGTTTTGAAAATCGCGATTTAATCGCGATGTTTTGAAAAAATCGCGATTTTTTCCTCCAAACGATTAAATCGGCGATTTTTTCCCGATTTTTTCAAAAAATCGGTAATCACCAAAAAATCGCCATTTTTACGAAAAAATTGCGATTTTTTTGGTAAAAATCGTGGGCCCATCAAACAGCAACCCTATAAGTTCAAAAATCGTTTTTTTTTTGTCATTTTTGCTGACACACCCTGTTGGCATTTAATGGTAATGTTAAATTCTTAAAGTAAAAGGGAATTTTTCATTTTCATCATTTTACTTAAATTTTTAACATTACCATGAAATGACTCAGGATGTTTAAGAGTGGTTTCGACCTCATTGGATTTCATATGGAAAAACTAGAATTTTAGATTTCACTCAAAATTCAGCAGACTTAATGGTTTTCAGGGTTTCATGGTTTGGGGATTTGCATTGTTTCCATTTGATTCTATTATGTGTAAGGGTATGAGATTGGCATTTGATCAAGGGTATGAAGTCCTTCAAGAACTTTGATGTTGGAGGCATTGATTGTTGAACTTTGTTGATGTTGGTGGTATTGATTGTTGAACTCCCCTACCATGGCCTTAACAAGAATGTACCCTTCACTCAAAGGAAAACAACTAGTTAGGCATGTTAATCTTTTTCTACCGCATTTTAAGGTTGAGGAGATGAACCCTTCACTCAAACCAAAATCATTGGTTAGGCATGTTAAACTTTTCAATTTCTATCATGTTATAAGGTTGAGCAATCCAAGTCTGAAGACTTTGAGCTAGATGATGTTTATGTATCTCTTGTTGATGATCCCATTTCTAATAGCGATGAATCAATGATGAGTTTCATGAGGAGGAGGAGGAGGAGCAACAACAGGAGGAGGAGGTGACACCACCTATCCCTGCTACCGGTAGAGGACGTGGTCTGCCTACTTTAGCTCCTGGTGCTTCAGGATCTGGAGCACAACAGAGTCTATTGCCAGCCTCGCCAGCTTCTTCGTCTAGAGGGAAAGCTGTTACATTTTCTCGCAAGAGGGGTAGAGGAAATCAGTAGTATAGGTTATTTGGTGCATTCCTTTGTATATAACATTATGACTCATGATATGAGATACATTATTATATTTTTTTTTGATATTTTGAGGTTGAGTTGAGACTCAGGACTTAGTATTCAGGACATGATTCACTATTATGTGTGATGTAGCACTAGACATGATATTACATGTCTTATATATTAGTTTTTTTTTTCATATTTATGTGTCAATGCATTTATTTTATGTTGTGGGTGCTTTAGATATTAAAAAAATTGAAAAAAAATGAATATTTTTGTATGTGCCGATTTTTACCCGATTTTTACGATTTTTTCCCGATTTTTACGATTTTTTCCGATTTTTTCCCCTCGTCGATTTAATCCCGATCGCAATTTTCAAAACATTGCTTTTTTGGTGTCACCCGTGACAAGGCTAGGATGGACTTCCAGAGTTAGGAGCAGACTGGTCACAGGTACAGGTTGGTGTCATCAGTGGGCCCAGGGGCTTTTTGAAGGAGTTTTGAGGAGTTTCTATGCAGCTGGGTGGCATTCGCTTGATATATTCCATCATCCGAGCAATTTGGCTTTCATTTTGGTGCATTCTGACAACTTTCGGAAATTTGAGTTATTTGTAGGCTTAACTCAGTTGATTACGCTCGAGGTGGCATTCCGCGGGGAATACATGATAGAACACCTTAGTGTAATAGCTCATTGGAACCGGGACGAGGATACCTCCATGATGGGATGGTTGGACATGGGTTTCAGTGACTGGAGGAGACGTGGTAGCCGATTTACTCTTTTCTGCATTAAAAAGGAATATTTTAATAAGAGGGGAAAGTGCTCCATGCATATAATAATAATAAAATAAGGCTCTAGAAGGCTGCAAGAGATCTATAAAAGAAAGGGAGGAGGCCATTGAGAGATATCTTTGGATTAGATCATTTTCTTATGTGAGAGGTTTGAGACGTGATTCTCTACTTCATTGGTAGCCCCAGGACGGAAACTCTCGGGTGATTGGTGAGTGTTGGACGGAAACCCAACTCTCTTTGAGGAGACTTCATTTAGAAGTTTCGCAGAGCTTCAGAGATATTGGAGTGAGGATCATTCAGATCTTCAACGGGTGCTTCAGTGGATTCAGTGGTAGTTGTTGCCAGAGGGAGAGTGCAGCAGTTCAGTTTTGGAGGCCAGCACAGTGCAGCAGTTCATATTGATGGCCAATTCTCCGTCTCAGCTCTTTTTGGTTCAGATATATTTGTAACCCCAGTTATTATCTATAATAAAAATTTTGAGATTCTTCCTATTCGATGTGTTGATAGATTGCAGTGCTTATATGTTTTATTTTACATGGCAATATTTTGTTTATTAATTTAGTAATTTTATGGTAAAATGTTGGGTTAGCATGATTTCTGCAAAATTAGTAAAATATCCCATTTGGGGATATTACATAATGAATTTCATAAGTCTAACTTAGAAAAATAAAATAATTAAAGTGAATTAATTAACACGTGCTGAAATTGTCTTAAGTCACATGGATCAAGCAGTCTTTTTGTTGGAAATACTGAGAAGGGGGTGAATCAGTATTTCTTTTCAATTGTTAATTTTAACAGTTAGATCACTTATATTTAGAACACAAAATGAACAATGATGGAATAGATAATTTTAATAATTTCTTCTTTACAATAAGTAAAGTACAATAATGATATAGGGCTCCAACCCTAGATGAAGACTCCAATCTTCCAGGCTCCAACCTGTATTGTGCCAAGCACTGACTTGGTCTTTCCAAGGCTCCAACCTTGTCAATTTGAGGCACCAACCTCTAGGGCTCCAACCCTATCTCTGGTACAGGCTCCGACCTGGTTTCTTGAGGACTCCAATCCTCTAAGACTCCAACCCTATCTTCCAAGGCACCGACCTTGTCTCTATGAGGTTCCAACCTCTTGGGCTCCAACACTCAACTTCACTTCGTCAAAATATGTTTGGTTATTCTTCACGGCTCCCAAAGTCTTCTTCAATGACCCATGTCAATCTCTTAGCCAATACTGCCCTCAAATGATCTCCAATATGCTTAGCTCATCAATGACAACTTGGTCTTCTCATGAAGGTGTCACCACAACTCTTCATGGTACCCAAACACAATCTTCAAGGTTACCTCATGAGGGATTAATCATGGGTGTTCAAGAATGTCTCTGATAGGCTTCAATAGGTCTGCACACAATGTCCTTTAACAAGTTGATCCAAGACAGCTCCAAGTCTGCTCCAACAGTGTTGTTCAATAATCCTTCTCAAAGGCTTCACTGAAAAGGTTCAATTAATATTCCTCAAGGTATGCTCAAACCTTATGTTCTTCAAGTCTTCAACAGGGTTCTTTAGGGTCTCCAATTGAGTGCTTAACGAAGTCTGCAAGTACTTCAAAGGCCCAATTCTATTCACAAGAGGAGATTACACCAAAACTGATTTATCCAAGCCCAACAAATCTGAGGTCTGCTATCCAAGCCCAACAAATCCAAGTTCTGTTATCTGAGCTACATGAATCAGATCCGAGCTACTCCAATGGTACTCTTGCTACAGGTGTATCGAGCTGCACTGGGTTTTTAGAAGACTGTCAACAGGAGACTGTTGTTCAAAGAATATAAGTCTGATGCAAGGATGAGTATAGGTCACAGTCCTTACTGTACATAGTCTAAGCCTCTAAATCCCAATTCTGTCCACACAAAACTTACCCTAACAATCCTCTTTCCACAGGTGACTAGATCCAAGTTTCTTCAAAAGATTAGCCTAAGGTCTGCCCACTGTTGAGCTCCCATAGATGACTGATCACACCTACAATTCAGTGCTGCTACAGGATCGAGCTGTAGTGAGGTCACAAACTGTTGTTTCAAGGATGCTTCAATATGTCTTCAACAGTTCTCCAATGAAAAACTCCAACAAGTCTTCAATCAATGCTCCAAGCAATGCTTAAGAAGACTGCTTCTAGATTTGCTTCAAGGCTGCTCCGACGTCTACTACAAGAATATATTCAAACTGTCATCATCAAACTTTACTGTCCAAAGCTCCAAGTGCTCTGTTGTTCAAGAGCATCAATTGATGCTTCTGCACTTAGTTTTGTGAACAATATGTCAATATTCAAGCCACTGCAATCTGAGTCGATGTCTGGTGACAGCTCACTAATCCTCCACAGGATGTTGTAGCATATATAATCCGAGTGAGACTTCTACACACGGATCTGAAGTTTTAAGTCCAAGCACCCAAATGGCTGTCCGAGCTCTTGTAGCTAATTCGAATCTGGAAACCCAAACAAGTTTGAGATGTTGAACTTAATTCCGAAGTCTGAGATTTATATCACGAGTTTCTGTGGGAATTTATATCACTGTTTTGATCCAAGCATATTTCTTTATCACAGGTCCAAGAAGTATGGAAGCTCCTGAAGTTTTTGTAGCTCTCTGTACAGGTCTGAAGGTATTGCAGCAGGTCTGAAGTCTTTTGCACGAGATTTACAGAAGACTGTCCCTCCTCAACAGAACTGTCACAAAGTTATTACAGCCCCCTAACACATGTCCGAGTTCTCAGTGCTTTGATCGAGTCAGAATCCTTTAGGCCGAGCCTTTGTTCCTATCATACTTTTATTGTCCGAGTTGCTGTGCGAACTTAGTCTGAGCTGTCTAGAATTTGATCACTGTAATCAAGCATAGTCACTGTAATTGTCAAGA
Organism: Pinus albicaulis; assembly: GCA_034641835.2. Classification (NCBI taxonomy): domain Eukaryota; kingdom Viridiplantae; phylum Streptophyta; class Pinopsida; order Pinales; family Pinaceae; genus Pinus; species Pinus albicaulis. Next base: position 1,042,691,117 of record CM076572.1, read on the forward strand.
ATCCGAGCCAAAATATCACTGAGAAATCCTTATAAAAAATGCCCTTGTCTCTTCCTTCTTTTGTTCACGAGATGTGAACAATTTTTTCTCTTTTCTGTGTTGTTGACCGAGTTCCACGGTGAGAAAATGAATCTTGGACTGTATATAAATAGGCTTCTTTGTAATGACAACCGAAAAGCCATGTCCCTGTTTGGAGGTCGACATGAGTAGGCTAGCACAGGTTGGCTCAAGGAAAGATTTATTTCCTTAACTTGAAAAATTCATATCTCCCAAACCACTTGGAGTTTTGGGCCAAGTAATAGCTCATTGGAAAGGCAAAATTATGCTCTAAAACATGGCATATATATCAAATTGAGTGGCTGCATCTAAGATAGTAAAAAACATTTTTTAATGTGACTGGTCATTAATTAGTGCAGAATTTGAGGCCTGGCAAATAGGTTTCTCTTGTTAGGCTTCTTCATGGTTTTGGCTTCCTCATTGTTTAACACCTTCATCATAGGATCACGGTAGGACATCAACAATGCGTGTATTACATAGTGGCGCAGTGATATATTATAGGCGGTATCATTAGGAAGGTCTCTTTCAATCATCAATCACATCATCACTTAGTCTTCCAATCTTCATCAAACACCACCATTAAGTGTGGTCATATAAGAGTATAACATCAGCACAAGTATGGCTTCATTAAGTATAGTTCTTCACATCATGGGCTTGTACTTAGGGACTAGATCACCAATCATACACTTGGAAACTTCTTATGGTAAGACATCATCATCTGGAACCAAGCATCTCAAGAATATTGACATCTCAGTCAAAGCCATATTGACATCAATGACAACCTTGATTAACACTTTTAATCTCAGCCGTTGATGGATGATTTAATCTTGACCGTTGAAGGGTTCAACGAAAAAGTATAAGAGAAAGGCTTGAGGGTCAGTTGAAGACACACAATTTTGGTAGAAATGAGGAATAGATCTGGAATTCTAGGGTGGGTTTGCTAAGAATTCTAGGAGGAATTTCCTGCAATGAGGGGTAGTATTGGCCAAGGGATGATCTGATTCCAGGGCCAAGAGACAGCAAGAGGCAAGAGGAGCAGCAACAAGGACAGCACAGAGGGGCTTCAGAGACGCGCAGTCCAACAGGGGCAGCGCAGAGGCAGCTAGGGCCATGCAGAACTGTCTTGGCCTAGCAGAGGCAATGCAGGGGTAGTGTAGACCCTCCAGGGGCGATGTAGGCCCTCCTCGGGCCACACAGAGGCTGATGCAGGCCCTCTAGGGCAACACTAGGGCTTTAGAAGCAGTGTTGAGGGTTTCTAGGGTCAGATCCGGGCTGAGTCCTATAAATCCCGTTTGAGGGTGTGGATTAGTCAGATATTTGGCACTAGATCTTCAGGTTACCTGCAAATTTGATATCTTTTATTCTCTATCGGGTTTTCCAAGCTTGGAACCCAGATTTGTTGTACTCAGAACTACTTAATAATAAACCCTCATATTTGTTGCACCCGTTTTCTCGCTTTGGGTTTTTCCGGGGACTTATGTTCAAAACTCCATGTGTCACTTTGTTGCATGAGTGCATTATTCAGTAAATGATCTGCATGTGTAGGCTGTAGTTGTGTTTATTTTCGATATTTTCGGAATCGAAATTCTGGAAATTACTTGTATTAATTAAATCAAGTAGGAGAAAATAAGCCAATACACTGCAATAGAATTTTCACATGGTATCAGAGCGATAGCAAATCAAGCTGAATCTCCAACAATCAACTAAAGAAATATTTTTTCTTCAAGGTGGCGGAAGAAGCAACAGATCTGGAAAGGGCATCTTGACAGCAAGGGAAAGCAGATCCAGGAGACAACGTTGAAGCTGCAGAAGGCCTATAGGCTTATGCAGACCCTTCCCAGGGCAGCGTAAGGACTGTTTCACCCAATCTGGGGTTACGCAGTCCACTTCTGAGCAGCGCTGGGACTACGCTGGGCCAGCCAGGAGGATGCTGTCCAGTCACTTCTCTTGTTTCAGAAGAATTTTGGCAAGATCCAGAAGCAGTGCTTCAGATCTTCAACAGTGCTAGTAGGGTAGAGATACTGCAAGTGCAGAATTGTGTCTAGCTAAGGCAACAAAGGCAGGAGGAAGACAGTTATTCAACAGATCTGAGCCAAACAGATCTGAGATTCGATCTGGAGGATCGGAGGATACTGTCCATTTGAGCTTTGGCGGAAGATTTCCAAGAGGGAAGTCAGTTTTCAACAAGAAGCATCTACTAGAGGGTTTCTAGTCACCAAGAAACCCAGATCCAGAGAGAGACGTACTGTTTTCTTCAGATCCGAGCAAAGATGGCTCGATATGGACTGAGGGATCAAGATAGATTGGACGGCATGTCCAACTTTGTTATCTGGAAGGCCAGAATCCTCTCAGTTCTGGATGAGTATGGTCTCAAATATCATGCAGAGAAGATGCTTGTTGTACCAACTGATGCAAAGCAACTCAAGAAGTATGAAGAAAATCAAGCGTGGACGAAGCATTTGATCATAAACAGAGTCAAAGACCACGTGATTCCTCATATTGTTGGTAAGAATACAGCAAATGACATGTGGACAACCTTAGAGACGATGTACCAAGGATGCTCTGTGCAAAGAAGAATGCTTCTTGAGAATCAGAATCAGATGCGGATGTTCCAAATGATGAAGGGTGAAGAGATAGATCCATTCCTCTTTAGACTTCAAGCTATCTAAGACTAGCTAATTGGCATGGATGCTAATCCAGATGAAGGGCCCCTAGTGAGGACAACTCTGAATGTAATATCCCCAATAGGAAATAGACAGTAATACACAACAATACAAGCATACAACTATATAGGAAAAATGCCGAAAATAGAATATAGAGCAAGTACACATAAAAATACCAGAAATGCTAAGCCATTTTATTAATCTGAGAATATATATGGGTACAACAGATAATCAGAATAAGTGCACCTATCCTTGCACAAGGCAAGTGAAGAACCCTCTCAGAACAGGAAATGGCTGCTATAGAGACTGCGTCCCAGCTGCTGGAAGAATCTGCCGTAAAATGCTGCTCCTGCAATGAACTGGAACTAGGGGCTGATCCCCTCACCGGAATGAGCTGAAAATCGGTAGACCGCCTGTACTCTCTGCTCCGGACAAAACCCAGAAACCATGAAGCAAATGGACCACCTCCGAAAAACACCCCAGAAGCCCTCCTCAAGGAAAACGCTGTCCCTCCAGGCCCAGCGTAGATGCCAAAAGAAGAATGCTGAGAAAGAGCCACAAATCCCTCTGCAAAATCTCCAACTGAAAGAGACTAACCCTCCAAGCTGAAACACACTGAATCTCCCACGAAAATCCCCACAACTGAGCTGCTCTAACTCAAACTGCGTCCTCCCTCCAAGACTGCGCAGTCACCCAATGAAGCTCAGCTCCTCTACAAAACGTCCAACCAAATCACCTGCAAATCAACTGCTAAAGACTGAAGGAATACCTTGCCCGAGCAGGCACTCGAAGTCCCCCGGGGCCAAGGGTGAGATCTCCGACCGGAGACACTCTGTAGTATCCCCAACAGGAAATAGACAGTAATACACAGAAATACAAACATGCAATATGTATAGAAAAATGTCAGGACTGGAAAATAGAGCAAGTACACATAAAAATACCAGAATGCTAAGCCATTTTATTAATTCTGAGAATACATGTATGGGTACAATAGATAATCAGAATGAGTGCACCTATCCTTGCACAAGGCAAGTGAAGACCCTCTCAGAATAAGCAATGGCTGCAATAGAGACTGCGTCCTAGCTGTTGGAGAAAACTGCCGTAGAAAGCTGCTGCTACAATGCACTGGAACTAGGGGCTGATCCCCTCACCGGAATGAGCTGAGAATCGGAAGGCTGCCTGTACTCACTGCTCCGGACAAAACCCAGAAACCATGAAGCAAATGCACCACTTCCGAAAAACCACCACTGAAGCCCTCCACAAAGAAAACGCTGTCTCTCCTAGCACAGCGCAGAGGCTCAAGAAGAACGCTGGAAAAGGGCCACAAATCCTCCTGCTAAACTCTCCAGCTGAATCAACAATCCCTCCAAGTTGAAATACGCTAAGGCTACCACGAAAATCACCCACAACAGCGCTGCGCCAACACCAACTGCGTCCTCCCTCCTGAACTGCGTCCTCTCTCCTGGACTGCGCAGTCACTCTAAGAGGCCAGCTACTCTGCAAAACGTCCACCAAAATCTCCTGCAAATCAACCGCTGAAACTGAAGGAATACCTTGCCCGAGCAGGCACTCGAAGTCCCCCGGGGCCAAGGGCGAGATCTCCGACCGGAGACACTCAGTTCGCACTAAACAGTGCTGCAGACCGACTAAACAACCGGCGTGCTGAAGTAGACAGAAGTCTAGCTCACAATATCATCAACATATCAATAATACCAAATGGAGTGAAACCCCCACTTTTTATAGTGCTAGCTCCCTCAAAACCCTAACTGCGTCCTTGAGTTCCTCTTTGACCTGCGCAGTTGCCTTAGGAGCCTACGTGAGGCCTCTCTCATGTGTGTGTGGACCCCCAAGGCTTTCCTCTTTAAGTTACAACGTCCATCTACAGGAAGCACTTTATTTTATTAAAGTGAGTTGATCCCCTCTTTCTCACTTTATTTATTAATTTAACTATAGGCGGCAAAACTATACAAAAATGAAATATTCCAATTAGCGGTGCTAATTAGGAATATTACACACTCAGTCGCACTAAATAGTGCCGCAGACCGACTAAACAGCCAGCGTGCTCAAGTAGACAGAAGTCTAGCTCAAAATATCATCAACATATCAATAATGCCAAATGGAGTGACTCTCTCACCTTTTATAGTGCTAGCTCCCCTCAAAACCCTAACTGCGTCCCCTCTCTCCACGTGCTCCTCCTATGCCTGCGCAGTTGCTTCTAGAGCCTACGTGAGGCCTCTCTCATACGAAGTGTGGACCCCCAAGGCTTTCCTTTAAGTCACAACGTTGCTCCTACTAGGAAGCACTTTATTTTATTAAAGTGAGTCGACCCCTCTTTCTCACTTTTATTTATTAATTAACTATAGGCGGCAAAATTATACAAAAATGAAATATTCCAATTAGCGGTGCTAATTAGGAATATTACACTGAATGTTGTATCTGAAGAATGGGAAACATTTGTCCAGAGCATTCTGGGAAGGGCAGCGTTACCATCATGGGCAGATATGTGGGCTATTCTCTGCCAAGAGGAGATCAGGAGGATTACCAAGAAGCAATTTATCAGTGGAGGAAGCGGATCAACCAGAGTGAAGAAAGAAGAGGAGGAAGATGCAACCCTTGCATCAAGGGAAAAGAAGCAAGGGAAGAAGAAGAAGGACCTCTACAAGGTCCAGTGCTTTAACTGTGGTGATCTTGGTCATTTCGCCAGTAGTTGTCCTACGAAGAAGGACAAAGGAGCTTTTGATTCCAAGGCTGCAGCAGCAAATGATGATGGCTCTGAAGATGATGCAGCCATGAGTTCTCATGCACCTCGAGAGAAGAGGTGGGGTGACATGGATATATAGAGTATCCAAAGATAGATTTGCAGGATCCTTAAGTCAGCCCTACTCTTGGATCACATATGAGCTACGGGAGCCTTAAGACAGTAGCAGGATGAGTCGGGAAATGGTTGCAGATGACCACATTGAAGATCAAGAGGGAGCTGAAGAGATGAAGAGTGAGCAGCGTGATGCAGAGGCAGCAGCAGCATGGAGGCAACAACGCAGAGAGGTTGATGGGACTTCAGCAGCGTAGAGAAGCTGGGCTCACGTAGTGCAGTGTTGCAGCATGACAGTGTCTCCAGGGGGGCAGCGTGATTCAGCATCTAAGGAGCTTCAATAGTGAAGGGAAACTTGACTTGTCTGTCAAATAGTTGGGCAGAGTCTTTCAGTTGCTTACTTCTCAGCAACTGAGTTGCAGTGCAGCAGTTAGCAGTGGAAGTGCTATAGGCAGCATGATGCAGCAAATTGAGAGGGAGTTGCAGTACACATGTGGTAGTGCCAGTGCTAGTGGCATGGGCAGATGTATAGAGAGCAGCAATGCAGTAGATGGAAGGTAGAAGGCCAAGCATCAACAACATAGATCCAGTACTCAAGATCTTGTAATGCATGGTGTGATGTATTGCTAGAGCACACTCTTGATGCTAAGAGGGAGTGTTGGGATTTTGTGTATTTGGGGTGGCATCAGTTGTGCTCTAGCTCGCAAATTTTGTGGAGGGACTAGAGTACACTTGATCAACAAGAACCAAAAATGGATTTGAGGAATTTCAGTTGGTGTTCAAGTTATTCAAATAATTAATTATTTTTAATGGATTTCCAAGTCTAACTTCGGAAAATAAAATAATTAAAGTGAATTAATTAACAAGTGCTGAAATTGTCTTAAGTCACATGGATCAAGCAGTCTTTTAATCTCAGCCATTGATGGATTTAATCTCGGCCGTTGAAGGGTTCAACGAAAAATTATAAGAGAAAGGCTTTAGGGTCAATTGAAGACACAATTTTGGTAGAACTAAGGAATAGATTTGGAATTCTAGGGTGGGTTTGCTAAGAATTTCCGGAGGAATTTCCTGCAGCGAGGGGTAGTATTGGCCAAGGGAATGATCCGATTCTAGGGCAAAGAGACAGCAAGAGGCAAGAGGAGAAACAACAAGGACAACGCAGAGGAGATTCAGAGCCACGCAGTCCAACAGGGGCAGCGCAGAGGCATCTAGGGCCACGCAGGGCTGACGCTAGCCTAGCAGAGGCAGCGTAGACCCTCCAGGGGTGACGCATGCCCTCCTAGGGCCACGCAGAGGCTGACTCAGACATTTAGGGTAATGATAAGGCTTTAGAAGCAGTGTTGAGGATGTCTAGGGTCAGATCCAGGCTAAGTCCTGTAAATCCCATTTGAGGGTGTGGATCAGTCAGATATTTGGCACTAGATCTTCAGGTTAGCTACAAATTTGATATCTTTTATTCTCTGTCGGGTTTTCCAAGCTTGGAACCCAGATTTGCTGTACTCAGAACTACTTAATAATAAACCCTCATATCTGCTGCACCAGTTTTCCCGCTTTGGGTTTTTTCAGCGACTTATGTCCAAAAATACATGTGTCACTTTGTTGCATGAGTGTATTATTCAGTAAATGATCTGCATATGTAGGTTGTAGTTGTGTTTATTTTTGATATTTTCTTAATCTAAATTCTGGAAATAACTTGTATTAATTAAATCAAGTACGAGAAGATAAACCAATACGCTACAGTAGAATTTTCACAATTAAGAGCTCTCGTAGCTTGTATGTGATCCAAGAGTTTGGGACACCTCAAGGATCCTACCCCTTTACCATCTACAGTTCAAGAGAACTACAGATCTATGCCGCCTCAACTCTTCTCAAGAGGCACATGAGAACTCATGGCGACATCGTCATCACTCCCATCATCACCCTTAGCTGCGGCAACCTTCAAATAAAAATCTTCCTTTCCCTTCTTTTTCATAGGACAAGCAGTGACGAAATGTCCTAATTCACCACACCTGAAGCATCTGACCTTCGAAAGGTATTTATTCTTCTTCCTCTGCTGCCCATGTTGTCCCTCATATGCGAAAGCCGCATCTTCCTCCTCTTTCTTGATCTTGATCCCTCCGTTGTTGCTCGCCTTGGTCATCCTCTTGACCTCTTCTTGGCGAAAAGTTGCCCACATGTTTTCCCAATTTGGGAGTACTGCTCTGCACAAAATGCCTTCGACAAAGTTCTCCCACTCATCAGAAATTGCATTCAGGGCAGTCCTCACCATAAGACCCTCATCAGGTGTGGCCCCCACAGAAACTAGCTAATCATTGATTGCCTTCAATCTAATGAGGAAGGGGTCGATCTCCTCTCCCTTTTGTATTTGAAATAGTCGAAGTTGATTCTCCAAAGGCATTCTCCTCTCGACAAAATTCCCCTGATACAGTGTGTTCAAAGTCGTCCACATCTCATTTGTTGTACTCTTTTCAACAATGTGTGGGACCACATGATCCTTGACCCCGTCCAAGATCAAGCGCTATGCCTTCGCTTGAGCTTCCTCATACTTCTTCAACGGATCAACATCAACAGGAACAACAACTGCGCTCTCGGCGAGATACTTGATGTGATACTCATCTAGGACAGATAGGATCCTAGCCTTCCAGATGAAAAAGTTGGATGTACCATCCAACCTGTCCTGATCCCTCAGTCCATGTACGGCCATCTCTGCTCAACTGAAGATATCGAAATGGTTCTATTCTCCTTTGTTTGCTACTGCCCCAACAAAACCTGGATCTGAGTTTCTTGGCGCGAGAAACCCATTAAGGAACCCGCTCCCTCTAAAAACGATTTCCCTCCCAGAAATCCTCCGCCAACTGATGTTGAATCAACCCTCTCCGATCACTCTTTGCTGCTGATCAACACTAGATCTAGAGTTCTTTGGCAAGAAGTCTGCTGAGGAACTGCTTCCCCTAATTTTTCAAGTTGATTTTTGTAGCATTGGAAAGTGATCTAAGTCTCAAATTTGGTGAGGAGGCTTAGACACCAGTATTCCAAAGAACCCAGAAACCGTTTGTGGAAATTTCACTCCGTTCATGTTTTATTAAAATAATTAATTATTTTAATGGAGACCCTTAGTCTAAACTTAGGGAAATTAAATAATTAACGGGTATTAATAAAACAAAGTGTAAATCTTCTAGAGAACGAAGATCAAGTCAAGTTTCAATCTTAGCCATTGATTGAACTTCTAATCTGGGTCGTTGATTCTTCGATGAGAAGATTATAAAAGAAGTCTTGAGGGTCATTTGGAAAGCAAGCTGGGCAAGTGTTCAGTGACCCAAGGGAAGTCGATTCTGAAGGAATAGAATTCGATTTCAGAGGGAGATTTGCAAGGGCGAGGGAAGCAGACGACACCAACCGTGTCAAGGCACGAGGGAAGGAGGAAGCAGAGAAGTAGCACTCAGGAGCAGCGCAGAGGCCTCACGCAGTAGTGACACAGGCTTACGCTGGCACCGTACAGAGAGATACGCAGTAGGCATGCAAAGTGACGCAAGAAGGGCCAGTGAACCGCTCAAGTGTCAGAAATTCTTCGGAGGACTGAAGAAGAATTATCTCAGGTGTATCTCAAGAAGTTTTCTCAGTTATTTCTGCCAAACTTTGCTTGTAAAGAATTCACTGCTGAAGATTAATGTATAAACCCTCATCTGTTGCACCGGTTTTCCCACATTGAGTTTTTCCAAGGACGATTGTCCAAAAATAATTGTCTGTGTGATTGATTCTTATGCTTGTATTTTATACTGTTTTTTTCTCTGCATATACTTGAGTGATTACTGCAGTAGTGTTTAACACATGTGCTGAAATTGTCTTAAGTCACATGGATCAAGCAATCTTTTAATCTCAACCATTGATGGATGATTTAATTTCGACTGTTGAAGGTTTCAATGAAAAAGTATAAGAGAAATGCTTGAGGGTCGATTGAATACACACAAATTCTATAGAACTGAGGAACAGATCTGGAATTCTAGGGCAGGTTTGCTAAGAATTTCCGGTGGAATTTCCTGCAGTGAGGGGTAGTATTGGCCAAGGGAATGTTCTGATTCCAGCGCCAAGAGACAGCAAGAGGCAAGAGGAGCAGCAACAAGGACAACGCAGAGAGGCTTCAGAACCACACAGAGCAGCAGGGGCAACACAGAGGCAGCTAGGGCCATGCTGGGCTGACGCTGGCCAAATAGAGGTAGCGCAAGGGCAGCGTAGACCTTCCAAGGATGGCGCAGGCCCTACTAGAACCACGCAGAGGCTGACACAGTCCCTCCAGGGCAACGTTCGTGCTTCAAAAGCAGCGTTGAGCGTTTCTAGGGTTAGATCCGAGCTGAGTCCTATAAATCTCGTTTGAGGGTGTGGATCAGTTAGATATTTAGCACTAGATCTTGAGGTTAGTTGCAGATTTAATATCTTTTATTCTCTATTGGGTTTTCCAATGTTGGAATCCAGATTTGTTGTACTCAGAACTACTTAATAATAAACCCTCATATCTGCTGAACCGGTTTTCCCGGGGACTTATGTCCAAAAATCCATGTGTCACTTTGTTGCATGAGTGAATTATTTAGTAAATGATCTGCATGTGTAGGCTGTAGTTGTGTTTATTTTCGGTATTTTTTGAATCTAATTTCTGAAAATAACTTGTATTAATTAAATCAAGTAGGATGAAATAAACAATACACTGCAGTTGAATTTTCACAAGATAAATTTCTTGCTAAAGTTCACAACCCTTGCATTTGAGCTTCTTCAAAATGCTGACACTGACCAACTTTCTTAGGAGAGGTATATTGAGAAAACTATAGAAAGCATTTCAGAGGAGTCTCCACACCGTTTATTTGTTGATGCTCATTTTTCTGATTTAGTCAAGAAAATCATTGTTGATAAATGGAACAATTTCAATATTCCATTGCACACTTTAGCACATGTCGGGCCTATTTCCTAGATGGGGCTTCTATCCCAAATGGTGTGAGGTCTAGTTGGGACTTCATACCGGGGAACCCCTTCTGTTGACGGCTTCTAGCACCGTCAACAGTTTCATATGTGGAATAGTTTAAAAGGTTTGACCATGAAATCACATGTGTTAGAACTGTGAACACTTCGACATAGCACCTCTATGAGTTTGACTAATTGAACGCGTGGTTGTGATCTCATATTCCACTTTTGCAGTAGATAACACTGTGTTGGCACTTATTTTGACCTTAAAAGAAAGTATCATGATAACATTGCTGACTTTGTTCATGAGCATACACTCTTTTAATGATATTATAATTTGATGGTAGACTCTGAATATATTCTGATCTCCATGCATAGCAGAGCACTCCAATTTGGCATAGTTACATAATTGCAAGCACTAGCAATCAATCTATCAACATTAGTTCAGACTTCACTAAAATCTTTGCCCATCCACTTGGTCATTGTTTTCTTTATTTCTCTCTAAGGATTGAGGCAAATATTCTCTCATGTGTCGAATGGGATAATGCAACATGTCTGCTGTATAATTGCTCTTCGACACCTTTGCAACACCTTAAGCATTGACTATTCAAATTCACAATTCACTACTTAGATTCACAAGGTTATAGATTTGAAAGTAATTGTTGCAATACACATCAGCATTTAATCTTTAATCATCAATTCAAAACTCATAATAACCTTGGGCATCTAACTAACTCTTTTCACAAGCAGCCATTTGGACTTTAGGGTTATGGATAACCTCACAAATTTCTTACCTTTTGTTAATTTTGGACAACTATGTCCAAACTCCATGTTGTGATGCTCAGATGAAGATACCAATACTTTTATTGGATTCCTCTTTTGAAGAGGTGCAAGATCGATCTAAAGATCATCTTGATCCGATGAGCAAATATTTATTTTGAATTTATTCAAGATATGTGCAGGTCAGCTTTAAGGTTTTGTGCCCCAGCAGTTGTGTCACACAACCTCACTGATGGATATATATTGGTCAACGTTGGAGGACATTTCACTCATCTCATTCTCACACATTTCTCTCTCCTCATCTGATTGGTTCGATGACCTTGGTGGCTCTTCAGCACATTTCTGATTTCGGTCTAGGGTTCCTGTAGCAAACTTTGACCAGTGTTGACTTTAGTTAACGCAAGGTCAAAAGGACCTGAAACTCTCCCAAAAGTTTGATTTTCCAAATCCGCATTTTTTGGCACTATTCCCGAGGAAAGACTTTGACTCTGAATTTTCTGCGTTGACCTAGCTGCTGCTGCTGTTTGCGTTGATCGTTGACTGACAGTGTTGACTTTTTGGGTTGACTTTTGTGTTGACCATTTGGCTGTTCTAGAGGGTTGTGTGACATTGCTGGTTGGTTTACCATATTGAGACTTTGCTAGTCGAAGCATCCTGTTGACCTCCGTAATGCACCAACACACTTATATATTTCTGGCTTGTCTTCGGTCGATCTACTGGTATGTTCTATCAGCATTTTACTTTATTGTTTATGTGATTGCTGACTAATATTGGGACAAAAGTAAAGTTACATCAAGCATAGAACATCTACATAAATTTACATGGGATCAGAGTTGAGGTGAAGACAAAGCCCTAATTTGTAGCAATCACCGAAGAAGAGGATGGGTTCCTTAAACTACAATGGCTTCAAGGCTGATGACAAATTAACTGGGAAGGATGACTTCCATGCTTGGAAGATGACATTGGATCTTAACTTGCAAGACCAAGATGTCATGGACTATGTGTAGGGTAAAATCCAAGAGCCTCCATCCACTGCTATTGCCAAAACAAAGTATAAGAAGGGGGAGATCAAAGCAAAGCTGATGATCAGGGACTCAATTCACAAGAGTCTGGTTGCCTACATCTCTGAGCTGGGCACATCCAAAGAGATGTATGATAAGTTGGTCCACATGTTCAAGGCCAACAATGCGAATCAAGTCCTATTCTTCAAGAATCAATTGAAGAATCTGAAGCAAGGCAGGGATGAGTCGGTTCAATTATATTTTTTGAAGTTGACCGAGATCAGGAACAATCCGCTGGCTATTGGGGAGACAATAGCTGATCGAGAGATGGTACTCACCACACTTGGAGGGCTCTCATCCGAATGGCATGTGTTCAACACTACCATTCTCAATAACAATGTCATACCTGGCTTTGATGAAGTACTATCGAGATGCGTTCAAGAAGAGACAAGAATGAAGGAGTATGAAAATGAAGGAAATGCTGCCTATGCTACTCATTCTAGAAATAAGAACTTTGGTGATCCAAAGAACAAAGGAAGAGCGGGGGCCTAAGGAAAGAAGGGAAAGTGTTACACTTGTCATAGGCCAGCTCACTATGCTAGAGAATGCCCTTTCAAGAAGGATTCTCCCGATTGTGATAACAACAACAACAACCGAAGGAATGATAATCAAAGGAACAACAGGTTCAAGGGAAAAAGGAAGGCTCCCTCCAGTGGAAATGGTCAACCTTTCAAAAGGTCGATAAATTCCAGGTATGAGGAATCAAATGTTGTTGATAAAAGAAATGAATTCATTCTTGTATCTGCCCTCTCTGCTGCATCTCCACCCGACATTATGGATGTCTGGTTGATAGATAGTGGTGCCTCAAGGCACATCACTGGGTTCAAGGAAGCACTCTCTGATATGGTTGAGAAGGATACTAATCTGGAAATTATCCTTGGAGATAATGCCACATATCCTGTGAAAGGGACACGGATTGTAACCCTCCACTTTTCTCAAGGTCAAGTCCTTCGCTTGCAGGATGTACTCTATGTACCTAATTTGAAGAAGAACCTTGTGTCTATATCGGCCATGGAAGACAAAGGTTTCAATGTGGCATTCATTGATGGAAAGGTACGCATGTGGAAGAAGAGCTTCAAGGAAGCTATCACCATTGGGTTTAGAGTTGATACACTCTACCAACTTGGAGGAAGTCCACTGGGAGCGATGACATGTGATACTATCTGACAGACTGAACTATGGCACAGGAGGTTTGGACACCTTCACTACAAGGCCCTTCCCGAAGCAAGGAAGGTGGTAACGAGGATGCCAGAGTTCTCAAATAATCATGAAGGTGTATGTCAGGGTTGTGCGGAAGGAAAGCATACAAGGGGACCTTTCCCCTCAAGTGTCACAAAGACATCTGATGTCTTGCAATTTGTACATTCTGATCTGTCTGGTATGCTACCCGTGACATCCTTGGGAGGATGTTCTTATTATATGACGTTCATAGATGACTTCTCTCACAAAACCTAAATATACTTCTTGAAGAAGAACGATGAGGCTTTCATGTGGTTCTGTACCTTCAGAGCCTTGGTGGAAAATCTGACAGGGAAGAAGATCAAGATATTGAGGACCGATAATGGCACTAAATATGTTACGAACGAGTTCAAGAACATTTGCAGAGAAGCTGGCATCAAGAGGGAGACCACAATGTCTGTGGGCTACAACGAAACTTCGAAGGCCTATAGAGTCTATGTGCCTGGTCAAAGGGAAGTGGAGATATGCCACGATGTTACCTTTGACGAAGATGCTTCCCTGAGGAAAGTAGTCAATCTTCCAAGATCTGAGGAAGATCATGAAGCAAGGCCTGGAAATCAAGAACCAAAGCATGAGATGATGCCCGACGCTGAAGGACCAATGGACCCGATTGATCCACCTCCTTCAATAGGGAAGAGACCATCATGGCTCAGGGACACTCTCGAGGATGCCGAGGGACATATGGCCCCAAGGGGAACATTCCGTGAAAGTAAGAAGCCAAGTAGATACCAAGGGTATTTAGCAGCCATGAGTACTATTGTACAATCTGAGCTTGGATCTTTTGAGGAAGCTGTAAAGCATCAAGCTTGGAAGGTTGCTATGCATGAAGAATATGAGTCCATAATGAAGAATGATATCTGGGATGTGGTTCCAAGATCGGAGGACAAAGCAATTGTCACCTCGAAATGGCTCTACAAGATCAAGCATGGATTTGATGGAAGTGTTGAAAAGTTCAAGGCAAGATTCATTACTCGTGGCTTCTCTCAAAAGGAAGGCATAGACTATGATGACATATTTGCACCTGTGGCCCAATATACCACCATTCGATCTATCATAGCCCTTGCTGCTACACAAGGATGGAGTCTTCATCAGATGGATGTGAAGACTGCATTTCTGCATGGTGCGATAAAGGAAGAGGTGTATATAGAGCAACCTCTGGGGTTCGAAGTCCAGGATCAGGACACCCATGTCTGCAAGTTGAAGAAAGCCCTCTATGGGCTGAAGCACGAACCCAGAGCTTGGTACGAGAGGATAGATAGCTACCTGATGAAGTCGGGCTTCACTCGTAGTAATGCTGATCCGAACCTTTACTTCTAGGCTAATAGAGAAAAGCCTCTCATTCTGGCGCTGTATGTGGACGACCTCTTCCTGACAAGTGTTGACCCTTTCATTCATTAGTGCAAGAGGGAGCTCACTGTTGAGTTCGAGATGAAAGACCTAGGACTGATGCATTGCTTCCTAGGCCTGGAGGTCTGGTAGAGACCTGGCGAGTTTTTCCTTTCTCAAGGAAAATACATTGTGAAGCTTCTGGAAAGATTTGGTATGGTGGACTGTAACTCTGTGTCGACACCGATGGAGCCCAATTAAGAAGTTGAGTGGCAGCGCTGCTAGGCCCGTGCTAGCAAATCCTACTGAGTATCGTCAACTGATAGGGGCCCTGATGTTCTTAGTTAACACCCATCCGGACGTATGTTTTGTAGTGAAAACTTTGAGTCAACATATGGTTGATCCTCATAACATTCACTAGGTTGGTGCCAAGAAACTCTTGAGATATCTCTGGGGCACGATAGACCATGAGCTGAGATACACTGTCGGGAGCATGACACTCCATGGATATACTGATGCTGATTGGGCTGCCAGTGTGATGGATCGCAAGAGCACATCTGGATGCTGCTTCACATGTAGGATTGCTTCGGGCAGGAAGTCGGTAGCCTTGAGCACCACTGAGGCCGAATACATTGCAGCATGTATGGCCTGTTGTGAAGTCACTTGGTTGCGAAAGCTCTTCAGTGAGCTATTCGAGCATGTGTTAGATGCCACTATTATCCTCTATGATAACCAGAAGGGGATTCGATTGTCAGAGAATCCCGTGTTCCACTATCAATCCAAGCATGTTGATGGCTGGTACCACTTTTTCCGGGATATGGTACAGCGAGGCACCGTATGGCTCGATCATATAGGAACTGATGAGCAGGTCGTGGATATTGTCACAATGCCCTTGGGAAAGGTCATGTTCCAAACCTTCCGTGAGAATCTTGGAATCGTGGAATGACCCTATGATGAGGGTCTTGTTGGACGATGAGCTCTGGGAGCTCTGGAGGGCATTGGGGATAGCTTCTCGGAGCTATAAGCAACCATAGGGCTAGGCTTGCCGAACCTTGTTAGTGTGCTTCTGCCCCACCATTATGATGTTGAGTTGGTTCGCCTCTCATGATCTGTGCCCTGTATGCATCCTACCCATCGAGTCCCGGGCTCATGGGAAGTAGCTCTCATTTGGCCAGTGAGGTGGGAAAAGCTAGAGACTAGTAGCAAATACTGATGGACGGATAACAGATTGATGTACTCTCTATCTAGGATGACACGTGTCCAACCACTTGATCTGGGATCAAGTCTAGTGAGGTTTCGAACCTCCAACTGACTTCGGGTCAATGAAACTAACTTTGGGTTAGTATATGACTCTCTTTAGTCCAACTGTGGTTTTGGACCTCCTACTAACTTCGGGTCAGATAAACCAACTTCAGGTTGGTATGAGACTCTTTGAGTCCTATAGAGGTTTCGGATCTCTAGGCCGAATCTGTTAGCCGAGAATGATGTATTTGTGGCTGACCCACTTCTGTTCTGAAATAAAGAAGCCAGCAAAGCAAGTTACAGTGGGATGACACACGATGTTTGGATTGCACAAGTGGATGGAGTTCTCCCTAGTTGAGAGGGAGTGTTAATTTTGGACAACTAGGTCCAAATTCCATGTTGTGATGCTCAGATGAAGATACCAATATATTTTTATTGGATTCCTCTTTCGGAGAGGTGCAAGATCGTTCTAAAGATGATTTTGATTCGATGAGCAGAACATTTATTTTGAATTTATTCAAGATATGTGCAGGTCGGCCCTAAGGTTTTGTGCCCAAGCAGTTGTGTCACACACCCTCATTGATGGATATATATTGGTCAACGTTGGAGGACATTTCACTCATCTCATTCTCACACATTTCTCTCTCCTCATCTGATTGGTTCGATGACCTTGGTGGCTCTTCTCTCCACACGAGGGAAATTCCAAGCAGCAACACATTTTTGATTTCGGTCTAGGGTTTCTACAGCAAACTTTGACCAGCATTGACTTTGGTCAACACAAGGTCAAAAGGACCTGAAACTCTCCCAAAAGTTCAATTTTCCAAATCTGCATTTTTTGGCACTATTCCCGAGGCAAGACTTTAACTTTGACTTTTCTGCGTTGACCTAGCTGTTTCTACTGTTTGCGTTGACTGACAGCATTGACTTTTTGGGTTGACTTTTGAGTTGACCATTTGGCTGTCCTAGAGGGTTGTGTGACATTGCTGGTTGGCTGACCATATTGAGACTTTGCTTGTTGAAGCATCCTGTTGACCATCGTAACGCACCAACACACTTATATATTTCTAGCTTGTCTTTTGTCGATCTACTGGTATGTTCTATCAACTTTTTACTTTATTGTTTATGTGATTGCTGACTGATATTGGGATAAAAAGTAAAGTTGCATCAAGCATAGAAAATCTACAAAAATTTACACCTTTCTACTTTAACCCATCCACATTGGGCATCTTGGACTAGCATTGTGAGTTTCTTGTCACTCCTTAACCTTTGGAAGTCTTCTTACCCATGAGCCATTTGGAGGTTGCGCCCTCAAAACAAGTCAGTTGCTTAAGTAAGGTAAACTTGAGCTAGGTTCTTTTCCCTATACCAATGATTGAGCTTAGGTTTATACAGGAATCCACCCTTGGCTAGGATTTCCTTATCCTAAAGAGTGGAGAAAATCACTAAGGTGATAGTAAAGTAATTTTCTTGATAGCACTCTTAGGCTCTTTCCAATTAAGATTTGAACTTATCCTGTGGCATTAGAATGAGAGATAACAGGGGGTATATATATATATATGCACCTTTTATCACTTTACACTGGTAACAATATTGGATGAATAAAATGTACAAATATTTTATTGGTAGTTGCTTGGCATCATGCATAACAAAATTTAGAAATTCGCATGGAATTTTTAGAGCATAAATGAAATATGAGTTCAAGCTTGAATAACCATAATATTGATGTTCTTACGATAGAAAAATATAAGAGTTGATAACTCTAATGCAACATTGTTTTGTATGCCCCATCACTAATTGATATACATCCTAAATATAAATAAACTTTTGTAATCATTTACTTAGAGGCCAAGTATCCATTTCACAATGAGGGACAGTTTATGAAATGCCAATAATAGACACAAGATATAAGCAACCAAACCTCTAAAATGTAAATTTCATATAAGGCCATTCAACAAACAAGATGTCTATTGTTATTTGCATGAAATTTAAATATATGATTAAAAAAGCAACAATAAACAATTTGAAGAAACACGTGCACACTATTTTAAACAATTGTTATAACTTTATTTAGGAATTACCTGTAGTACAACAATGTTTGGATAAGACATTGAACTTTTGCACTTAAAAATCCAGCTAATACGTCTCGTTCCAGGTCAACTCCACATTTCCATAATTTATCTTGAACATTATAAATACCATCATAAATAATGTGAATAAACTTAAAATTGATTTATGTAAATATAGACAAAAATGAAAATATAAGGAATAAACAAAATGAACATGGTGCCAACTACATTGCCAAGTTATAGCACAAATAAAACAAAAATGGACATAACATACTCCCATATCTTTATATACAAGAAAGGCCCAAGACCCAAAAAATTAAAACATTATAGATGGAGAAATTGAGTTTGTGAGAAGAAGATAAAAAATAAAATGGGAAATTAGAATAAAAGAAACTATTTTTACAAAGAAGAACAAAAAATTAACCATCACTAACTTATTCCATTAAGGTATATCATTTGAAAGTATTACCTTGAATGGGTAATACCTTGAATGGAAAGCCTTTCACTTCTGGATTGACTTATTTTCCTTGTCCTACGACTTCCTCTTACCTCGCATGGAAACCATATTTTCCCACCTCCTACCCGCTTCATCCTCCATGTGATTGTCTACATTCACGTTGGGATTTGCTACACAAGTAATCATATAGGCAGGCATGTGTATATTGATTTGATGATATGTTGGTTGCACTGGCTTTATGATTACACTTAGCTTGCCATTGTATTATATTCATGTTAGGGGAGAATGCATTACATACTGATTTTCTCATTAGAACTAACATCATATGATATTTCTCATGGTAGATTAGTTGCATTTAGATTAAATTTGCATTTTACTTTCTTGTTGATTTTTACGGCCTAATACTAAGCAAGGGTGATCATAAGACACCACAAAAACATGTTTCCCCGTGTGCTTGGTATTTGATATGTGTAGGTAACAGGTGTATGGTACCAAGATATTGTTTGTGTTCTCATGACCTCCCGTTCGAGTAGCTTCATGCACCTCTTCGAGAGCTTATGTCCTAATTGGAGCCAGATGTTACCCACCACCCGTGGGTAGTGTATACAGGAGAAATTTTTTCTCCTAGATGGTCCTCAACCGACAACCACCAGCCTCTTGCAGCCACCAGATAGCTCGATGTGCCATCTTCTCCGCCACATGAGCCAACCATGTGGTCCCTCACTCACTTGTTATGATTGTATGTTTGAAGGTGGGCCTCTCGACTCCAAAGGTATGACTCTTCATTGGTTTAATTGAGTGATTTTGTTTACTTTTCATGGACACATTGGGCTATGGATTGGTGGGGGGATTTGGCGTAAAGAGTGGGCTAGGTCTGTGCTCTTGTCTCCTCTTCCTGATTTGGTGTTTAGCCTTGTATCCTAGTCTCGTGGGATCTCCTTTGCTGGCCACTAGCTTTAGGGTTGGCACTACATGAGAAATCCTGATTTTAGTTGCGTGGTCCCTTTTCCCGACACCATATACATCGCCCCCTTTCGCTCATTATAACCCCATTCATCACCCTTCCCATCTGGGTCCACATGTGTCCAATTGGTCCACATAGGGTTAGCCTCCCCTTCCCCTTGCCCACGCCTTGGGTTGGGCCTAGAATGATGCCCCAAAGGTTGATGTAGCTAAAAAAAAAAAGAAAAAGAATAATTTGGCCATTCTCAACAGGAAATGTACCATAAAATGCAAAATATGGTCGGGACATACAAATTTAGCACATGGGCAAAAGCCAAAACATGAATTCTACCCCTTATCCATGGCCATGTTGCCATCACCCTAGTTCCTGTGAAAATTTATAAATCTTACAAAGAGAAATCCTACTGCAGTAAATCTGATTTACATTTCCTACTTGTTTTCATTAATTTAACAAGTTATTTTCTGAATACTTCATGAAAATATCGAAGTAAATACAATGCAGCCTACACCAATATACAAATCAAGAACTGAAAAATAAATGAGACAATCGCACAAAGGACACACTTATTTAATGGACAAATGCCCCCAGAAAAACCCAATGTGAGAAAACCGATGCAATAGATATGAGGTTTGTATTATTAAGCAGCAGTATTCTGAGTACAACTACGGTGCCAAAATTCGGCTCACCCAACAGAGAAAATCTTCAGCAAAGAGAAATAAATCGTGAGTTTTACCTCACACTGCAAGTCTCGGCTGATCCGAATCAGAACTAGTGAAACCCCAATTTCCTATGTGTTGCCTCTGCGCAGTAGATGCGTAGGCTTGCGTGGGTTTGGCTGAGGACTGCATCACCTCATCTCTGAATCAATCTGCCTTTCGGAAAACTGAATTTCAGCCCTCCCGGCTCAGAAACCCCAGTCTTCAGCAAAATCTGGACTGTCCCTTGGAGCCACTACGCAGCACCACTGCGTGAGCCCTGCATTGGCCTGTGTCACCTCCTCTGGGGTTTGCGTCACCTCTCCTGGTGGCTGCGTTGCCTCCTCTGTTGTCTTTGTTACCTCTCTATTATGTACTCTTGGTCCTCCGACCAACAACTGCTTCTGGCCCTCACTGCTGCTGAATCACTTAGATCTTATCTTCGTTCAAGCATTGCTCCGTCAGAAGAACTCGATCTCCAGATTAACTCACTGCATATGTTCTCCAACTGACCCTCAAGCCTTCCTTTATACTTTTCCTGTTGATGAATCAATGGCCGTGATCTAATCTCTAATCGACGGCTAAGATTAGAATAGACTTGTTCTTCGTCACTTAGAACATTCTCACCCACATTTAAATTAATTCAATTTAATTATTTTAATTCCCTAAATTTTAACTTAGGCTCCATTAAAAATAATTTATTATTTGAATAACTTTAATTCCAGGTGGAATTTCTCCAAACGATTTATGGGTTATACAGATCTCATGTGTTCTAGCCCCTGCACAAAATTTTGGATCTAGAGCACATCTAATGCTACCCAAAAATCAACACTCCCTCTTAGCGAGGAATGTGCTCTATCAATACTTCTCACCAGAAGCATCACCCTGATCCATGGCATCGGTCCTCTACGTTGTTGATGCTTGGCCTGCTGCCCCTCATCCTCTGCGTTGATGCCTTCTATACTGCTACCCATCACACTGCCACTGTCACTGCCTCATTTGTACTGCAGCTCCCTCTCAATATGGTGCATCATGCTACCTAGAGCACTGCCACTGCTAACTGCTGCACTGCAACTCAATTGCTGAGAGTTAAGCAACTAAAGGACATTTGAAATGCTAACATACTAGTCAGTCTGGATGCACCTTGATGCTTAAGCTCCCTTTGCTACTAATTTGCACTGTCCCTCTGATGCTTTGCACTGCGCTGCACCTCCGTGTACTGTGTTGTTGCTGCCTCTGTTATGCGCTGCTTCAGTCTTTGGCACTCTAGCTCTGCCATTGTCGCTCTATCATCTTTCGCACCAACTTACTCTCGTCATTCTGCTACTATCATTAAGGGCTCCTGTAGTCATATGTGATCCAAGAGTTTGGGCACCTCAAGGATCATGCCCCTGCACTGAAGCTCAAAAGAACTATAGTTCAAGGTCGCCCCACCTCTTCTCTCGAGGTACATGAGCACTCATGGCACAATCATCATCATCCTCCTCATTAGCCTGAGTTGGAGCAGCCTTCGAGTCCGATGCTTCTTTTCCCTTCTTCTTCAGAGGGCACTGTGTGGCGAAATATCCCATTTCTCCACATCTGAAGCATCTGACCTTCGAGAGGTCCTTCTTCTTCCTTCTCTGCTTCCCTTGTTGTCCCTTACATGCAAGAGTCTCATCTTCCTCTTCCTCCTTCTTGACTTTGATCCTCGTACTGTTGCTTCCCGCCTTAGCTCACCGTCTGATCTCTTCTTGTCGAAGAGCTGCCCACATCTCTTCCCAACTTGGAAGAGCGGCCCTGCCCAAAATACCTTGGACAAAGGTTTCCCAATCTTCAGTGATTGCATTCAAGGCAGTCCTCACCATAAGACCTCCATCTGGTGTAGCCCCTACAAAAGCTAGCTGATCTCGGATCGCTTGCAATCTGATGAGGAAAGGGTCGATCTCCTCTCCCTTCTGTATCTAGAACAGTCTCAGCTAATTCTCAAGTAACATCTTCAGCTGGACGAAATTTCCCTGGTACGAAGTGGTCAAGGAAGTCCACATCTCATTTGTTGTGTTCTTCTCAGCAATATGTGGGATCACATGATCCTTGGCTCCGTCCATGATCATGCGCTTCTCCTTCGCTTGATCATCTTTGTATTTCTTGAGAGGATCAACATCAACCAGAACAACAAATGTGCTCAAGGCATATTTCTTGATGCAATGTTCATCCAAAATTGCTAGGATCTTGGCCTTCCAGATGACAAAGTTGGATGCTCCATCCAACCTGTTCTGATACCTCAATCCATTTGCGGCCATCTTTGCTCAACAAGAAAATTTCAAACAAGTTCTCTTCTCCCTCTTTTGCTATTGCCCCAGCAAAACTCAGATCTAAGTTCCTTTGCCGCTAGAAACCCTCTAAGGAACAAGCTCCCTCTAAATATCGATTTCCTT
This sequence comes from Pinus albicaulis, assembly GCA_034641835.2. Classification (NCBI taxonomy): domain Eukaryota; kingdom Viridiplantae; phylum Streptophyta; class Pinopsida; order Pinales; family Pinaceae; genus Pinus; species Pinus albicaulis. Next base: position 1,042,713,846 of record CM076572.1, read on the forward strand.
TACGAAAATCCTTCTACCAACAGATGTCGAAACACTCCTCTCTGAACTCTCTTTGTTGCAGTTCAGCACTGGATCAAGACTTATTGGCAAGAAATCTGCTAAGGAATTGCTTACCTCTACTTTTCTACTCCCCCACTAAACAATGTTCTGCACCAATAGAAACAATGCCCCACCAACAACTCCAGAAAGAAATCGTACTACACCTCCAGCCACGACAACCAGAAAAAACAAGACTCAATAGCCTCTGCGCTAGCCCAGCAACAATTGCGCTGCCTCTTGTAACTAAAACGTCACCCTAACTGGCTGACACAGGCTCTGCATGAGCCCCTTTGGTGACTGCGTCACCCTTCCTCTTCTTCTCTGGTTCAACATTGTCACTCGAGATAGCTGTCTTCCTGCAAAAAATTCTTCTCTGTACTTTTGTTGATGGCTTCAGTCCTCCTTGATCTGCAATCGCTCTGATACCATGTGAAAAATTCTTAATCTTACAAACAAAAATCCTACTGCAGTAAATTTCATTTACATTTCCTACTTGTTTTCATTAATTTAACAAGTTATTTTCTGAATACTTGAGGAAAATATCAAAGTAAATACACTGCAGCCTACACCAATATACAAATCAAGAACTGAAAATTAAATGAGACAATCACACAAAGGACACACTTATTCTCGGACAAATGTCCCCGAAAAAACCCAATGCGGGAAAACCGGTGTGGCATATCTGAGGGTTTGTATTATTAAGCAGCAATATTATGAGTACAACTAAGGTGCCAAAATCCGGCTCACCCAATAGAGAAAATCCTCGGCAGTCTGCAGACAAAAATAAATCGTAAGTTTTACATCACATTGCAAGTCCCAACTGATCCGGATCAGACATGGTGAAACCCCAGTTGCCTCTGAGCAGTAGATGCGTAGGTCTGCATTGGTCTGGCTGAGGACTGCGTCACCCCTTCTCTGAATCGATCTGCCTCTCGGAAAACTGAATTTCAGCCCTCCCGGGTCAGAAATCCTAATCTTCAGCAAAATCTGGACTATCCCTTGGAGCCACTGTGCAGCCCCTGCGTGAGCCCTGCGTGGGCCTGCGTCACCCCCTCTGGGGTCTGCGTCACCTCTCCCGGTGGTTGCGTTGCCTCCTCTGTTGTCTCTGTTGCCTCTATGTTATGTACTCTTGGTCCTCTGACCAATAGCTACTTCTGCCCCTCACTGCTGTTGAATCACTTAGATCTTATCTTCATCCAAGCACTCCTCTGTCAGAAGAACTCGATTTCTAGATTCACTCATTGTGTGTTTTCTCCAACTGGCCCTCAAGCCTTCCTTTATACTTTTCCTGTTGATGAATCAACGGTCGTGATCTAATCTCTAATCGACGACTAAGATTAGAATAGACTTGATCTTCGTCACTTAGAACATTCTCACCCACATTTAAATTAATTCACTTTAATTATTTTAATTCCCTAAGTTTTAACTTAGACTCCATTAAAAATAATTAATTATTTGAATAGCTTTCATTCTGGGCAGAATTTCGCCCAAAGATTTCTAGGTCTTGGAGATCTCATGTATTCTAGCCCCTCCACAAAATATTGTTGCGAGTAGGGATGATGATGATGAGTTACTTCCTAGTCTTGGAAGTACCTCCCTCACTAAGAGGATGTGTTGATTTTTGAGTAGCTTGGGAAGTACTCCAAGCCCTAGGGTTCAGGGTTTGGGGGGTGCAGCAACACAAGAGTCACTTGTTGGCTTAGAATCCAAGGTTGGGGTTTTGCATCAATCGTGATTTGGGAACCATGGAGATATTTCGACATGTGATGGATAAGGATTATAGTGCACGTCGAGACGAATCCGACGCAACGAAGATCATCCAATTTCGAGTTGTGGTTGAAGAAATAAGAATTTTTGAAGTTAAGGAGTGGGTTTGCACAAGAAGAGTTAAGGTCGACTAGCTGTTATGGAGGCCTAATGACATCTTTTCAATCCATATTGGATGTTTTGAGGAAGCCCTTGTATATGATATAAATGCAAGGTGAGAGAGTTTCATTTAGACACATCCAAAGGCGCAACACAAGCAAAAGAAAAGGAGCTCGTTGGAGAAGAAAGATATTTCTATCTTTACCGTAGGAAAAAGGAGGGAGATGAGGGAGGAGGAGAGGGTTGTTAGGGCATCTCTCAAGGTTGTTTGGTAACCAAGTTTGGTGTGCATGAGGGCCAAGTGAGAGCAGCTGAGTTCTGGGCTAGTTCTGAAGGTGTTTAAGGGTGGACAGACCTTGGGAAAGGAAGTCATAGAACTTAGAATTTTGTTGTAGGTACGCTGCAGACCTTACCAACTTGAAACAAATGTGTGTAAGGATGTTTGGGGGTTGGTTTGGGCCCTAAACAGCAACGAAGGAGGAGAGGAGCCTTCCAAGGGAAGACTACAGCCAGAAAAGGGACTCTGAGGTGGAAGAGAGGGGCTGACATGGAGCTACGTTCAACCCTAACCAGATCACAGAGAGGATAGCAGGTTAACAACAGATCATAGGTATGTTTCAATCTTGTGTTGGGTCAAGATTTGACCAATTTGGATCAGTTTTATGAGCAGTCTGTGAGTGCCATGTGTTGAGGTTGACTTGGGCAGTTAGAGACCTCTACTAGGTGCAAATATTGCAATGAAGTATTGGGTACCATTGGACTAGTGGAGGGCAGTGTGTTGGCTATCCAAAGTAGCCCTTGACAAGAAATCATAAAGTGACATTGACAACTGAAGGTTGGGTGGAGGTTGAAGCCCAATGTGTAGCTCTTAGATGGACGAAAGATGCTACTAGATTGGTAGATTAGAGCTCAGGTGTTGGCCAACCTAGAAGAGCAGATTGGATCAGCCCGTGTTCACTAAGGCAGAAGTGACTTGCAATAGTGATAGGAGGCAGCCCTCCTGGATACTCTATATGTTGTCCTTTGATGGACCAAGGGGTAGTTAGAGAGTATAACGGGAGCGAAGGATATCAAAATTTCAACTTGAAATCCTACTGCAATATCTAATATGATTTCTCCTAATTATTATTTAGAAATAAGTTATTTACAAAAATATCTTTAATAAATATTGAAATAAATTCAAATGCAGACTTCACCATACTATTACTGAGCAAAATTATTAGGAAATACTAGCACAAGAATGACATAGAGATTTTGGACAATTGCCCACTGAAAAACCCAATGCAGGAAAACCGATGCAGCAGATGAAGGCTTCTATTATTCTTCAACAAAAATCTTTTTGTACAATTTACAATCAACGGTAATGAAGAGAAAGTATCTATGATAACACTGGAGAAATTTCTCACAAAATTTCCTGATGAGAAATGACCCCGAAAGGACCCTCCTTGGCCTCCTGCGTCACCACTGCATTGGCCCTATGTGGGCATTGCACAGAACTGTGTCACCCCTCTATATTGTTCCCTTCCTGCCTCTGCGTTGTCTCTTCCTTTCCCTACGTCACCTGCTCCTACACCCCGGATTGATGCTGAACCCTCTCTATCTCTCCTCCACCTACAACTCTCCCTTTGGATTGATTTTCTCTTGCCGAACTTCAGCCATTGAGAAAATCGATTTACTTGGGAAGTTGAGTATCTACACTGGTGTATTTTCCAAATGACCCTCAAACCTTCCTTTAGAGCCTTCTTGTTGAGGTATCAACGGCCGATATTAGATCTCTAATCAACAACTAAGATCATAACTTGAATTGATCCATGTTCTCTAGAAGATTCACACTCTGTTTTAATAATACCCTTTAATTATTTAATTTCCCTAAGTTTAGACTTAGGGTCCCCATTAAAATAATTAATTATTTAAATAAAACATATTCCGAGTGGAATTTCCACAAACAATTTATGGGTTCTTTAGAATACATGTGCCTAAGCCTTTCCACAAGTTTTGAGACTTAGAGCACTTCCGATGCTACCAAAAATCAACAAAAGACCGGCAAGACAAGATACGACATAGAGATTGCAGTGAGATTGTCATTGTATCTTGTATCCCTTATAAGGGAACCCTAATATTGTTGTACTATTCATTTGGTTTAATATAATGAAGATTGGGTTGTTATACATTATTGTACAATATTTTTATAACAAGTTGTCTATAATTGTGCCTGTGTGAATTACTGCTATTTTATATTCCGTTGTGCAAAGTAGCTTTTATTGATATTCTTGGTTTGGTAGTGTCAGAGATTCTAAGATTCTATCCTAGACCCAATATCGTGTATATTCAACATGTTAAAAATACCTAGATAAGTCATCAATTATTGCATATAGAAGTATAAAATCTTCTGGCAGCTACTCTCATGCCCTAATTTCCATGCGAAGTTGTCTAGAGGTCTCCTTGATTGGGTATAATCTCTCCAAATCACAAGTTCATCTTGACTCCATCTCTCCCAAAGGAAAGGCACTAATCCCTCCACTAGTGGTCACCTAAACGCTTATTCCTCTTTCCTCTCCTATCTTTCAAGGCCTAGCCACCATGGGTCACATAGGGAAGGGTGGAAAGACCTTGGGAAAGGCAGTGGTAGAACTTAGAAGTCTATTGTAGGTAGGCCGCAGGCCTTACCAACCTGAAACAAAGGTGTGTAAGGTTGTTTGGGGGTTGGTTTGTGCCCTAAATAACAACGAAGGAGGAGAGGAGCCTTCCAAGGGACGACCGCAGCTAGAAAAGGGACTGTGAGGTGGAAGAGAGGGGCTAACATGGAGCTACATCCAGCTCTAACCAGATCACAGAGCGGATAGCAGGTTAACACCAGATCAAAGGTATGTTTTAGTCTTGTGTTGGGTCAAGATTTGACCAGTTTGGATCAGTTTTATGAGCAGCCTATGAGTGCCATGTGTTGAGGTTGAATTGGGCAGTTGGAGACCTAAACTAGGTGCACATATTGCAGTGAAGTATTGGGTGCCATTGGATAGGTGGAGGGCAGTGTGTTGGCTACCCAAAGTAGCCCTCGACGAGGAATCATAAAGTGAAGTTGACAGTTGAAGGTTGGGTGAAGGTTGAAGCCTAATGTGCAACTCTTTGATGGACGAAAGAGGCTACTAGATTGGCAGATTGGAGCTCAGGTGTTGGCCAGCCTAGAAGAGCAGATTGGATCAGCTCGTGTTCATTGAGGCAGAAGAGACTTGCAACAGTGATAGGAGGCAACCCTCCTCAATACTCTATGTGTTGTCCTTTGATAGACAAAGGGGCATAGAGACTGCAGCGAGATTGTCATTGTATCTTGTATCCCTTGTAAGGGAACCCTAAGATTGTTGTATTATTCAGTTGGTTTAATATAACGAAGATTGGGTTGTTGTACATTATTGTACAAAATTTTTGTAACAAGTTGTCTTAATTGTGCATGTGTGATTTACTGCAATTTTATATTCTGTTGTGCAAAGTAGCTTTTGTCGAGATTCTTGGTTTGGTTGCATCAGTGATTCTAAGATTATAACCTAGACCCAAGATCGTGGAAATTCAACATGTTAAAAATACCTTGATAAGTCATCAATTATTCCATATCGAAGTATAAAATCTTCTGGCAACTACTCTAATGCCCTAATTTCCATGCGAAGTTGTCTAGAGGTCTCCTTGATTGGGTATAGACTCTTCAAATCACAAGTTCATGTTGACTCCATCTCTCTCAAAGGAAAGGCACTAATCCATCCACTAGTGGTCACCTAAACGCTTATTCCCCTTTCCTCTCCTCTCTTTCTAGGCCTAACCACCATAGGTCACCTACGACATCGAATAAATCTCATTGTATCCATCAAAAACCTCGATTTTTGGTCCATAATTGCACTAGGGATTCCTCTAGAGGCCCTCCAAATTTGAAGCAATTCTGACAATGGGATTCCAAAATATAGCAAGTCCTGGCTCGAGGACCATTTCTTTCCCTTGGTTTCCCTTGGCTAGTGTCCTCATCTGGATCATTGCATTTAATCCTCAAAAGAAATTTTGTCCTTTGATCCTCTTCTCTTCCCTAATCAGGTCAAGCTCCTCCTTGGTTGATCAACTCCATATCCTTGACCTAATTTTGGGTCCGCTTGGTCCTTTGTGGTACCGCAACTTTATAACTGTAATTTCACAAAGATCACATAAAGGCCAATTTTCCACAAGGATTTTTGGGTCTAGGAAACCCCTTGGCACGATATATTCCCAAACCCTAGTCTCAAGAATCCTCCTAGCCTTTCCTAGAGAGCATATCACCTTGCTTTTCAAGCAAAAAAGACATATTAATGAGTCTCTCCTATGAATGGGCTTTGGGAATCACCCTTCATCCTTTCATTGATCTATTTATCGCGTGCTTCCTCATACTGGGTCTTCTCCCATTTGTGAAAATCCGTAAAGAGTAGGGTCCTTAGCTGAGGTGATAGTGGAATATCGCTCCATTGTTGCCCCTTGACCTAGTAGTTGCTCTATAGGATCCCCTCCTAGGACCCCTTCTAGTTTGATTAGTAACAAATCCCAAGGTCACAAATTAAACCTAAGTAAAAACCATGTGAGGCAATGTATTGTAATCGGATTGTACAACATGGGTTGGAGCTTTCATCACTTTAACATACAATTTGAGTGGTAACAGGCCTGAATTCGCAAGAATGGTTTGCACTCTATTTTTGGAAACCTAGACTTTCATTGGAGTTACTAGGAATATATTTGAATGCACATCCATTCGTAAAGATATTTGGAAAGGATGGACATTGATGCCATATTTATAAGTATAATCAATTGATACTCTCACCTATTTGTTCGAAGCAACAAACATGTAGGAAAGGATTCAAGGAATTTGAATTCTTGGAGATAAGGAAGTCATCCATAACCACATTATAGCTGATTCCATGTTGTTTGTTTGCTTAGAACCACAATCAATGGGAGACAAGCATTGAACTATTTGGTCACTTCTGTTAATCTTCTGGTGCAATTATCAGCCATCACAAATTCTAATTGTAGCTCAACAGTGAAGAGAATACCCATAAGTGGATCTCACAACGCTGGAAAAGAGTGAAATTGAGGAAAACTCAGCAATATCTAGGCATAGCTTTTGCGAATGGTATCTCTCCCTAAAGTATGTGGAATCAATGCCTGGATAAGTTGCAGTTGAAGATACAGCATTGGAATTACAAACATTTAATTCTTGGAGATTCAGAGTACAGTTTTGCAGTAATCCCTTACATGATGTTTTAGTCTTTCCCATTACTTATACTGAAAATACTATTGAACAATTCAGCAGATTTTTTATTCCATATAGTGTCTGGCTCCATATGATCATTTCCTAAAAACACTATTGTGTAATTCTTATGCAAAAGCACATTTAAAATGTATCTTATTAGGAAATTCCCAACTTAAACCGTACAGTGTCCTTGTTCATCATCAAGTGAAAACCACATAACCAATATGACTAACTACAGTGACTTACATCAAGATATTTTCCGACTAACATGCCCATGAATATCTCACATAGGAATTTAAGGAATTAAGAGTGTGAGGTTAATAAATAATTAATGGTACCTTTCCTTGATATAAAGGAAGTGATTAAACGAAACACGGCTAATATAAACAGTCAATTTAACTTGTGATAGTGACGCAAGTCTTGATTTCTAGGGAAGATTATGACAAATCTCTATGGAAGAAATAACTTTGGGTAATACCTGATGGTAAATTTTCACGACAAGCATTCCCTGCATCCAGAAGAAATTTTTTCCTAGCATTAACAATGAACTGATGGACTGTTGGACCATAGACAAAAGTCTTCACTTTATTGTGCAACAAAATTTCTGATGCCTGGCAAAAATATATCACAGGTAAAATCAGTATATAAAGATCACAAATATTCAAATCTCTAAGAAAAATACATTTCTTCTTGAACTCCTTAATAAACTGAAAGGAATACCTTCACAGCACACCATATCCCCATATCCTCTGCACAGAATAATATAGTCGAGTGGAGTTTATCAATTTTTTTTTTGGCCTTCTTCAAGATAGATCCATCAATCTGAAAGCTTTCCTCAAACCGGGTATGCTAACAAGGTCAATGATCAAGCATTAAGATCTTCCCGATATCGTGTTTTAATTGCAAAATAATGCATGAGAAAATTCTAAAGTTCAAAACTAGGACATTGGCTCAGGTTCCAAATGTATAATATGCATGCAGCTCAAATAAAATCCAAAAAGGCCAAATAGTCGAATTTGTAGGAGTGCACATTTTTTCTTGATTCATTTTCTACTTATATTTATGTTGTCAATATAAAAATTTTGGACATGGTGTCAATAATAAAAAAAGTCAGGCCTTATTGAAAAATCATGTAAAACTATAAAAGCATTCTAGAAATATTGTTTTCTGCCAGCAATGTTGCACGACTCATACTTGGCAAATACTCAGCTGGCATATCACTTGCTGACTCGAAAAGACTCGGGAAATAGAAAATAACTAAAACATATCTCATTTTTTGCATAAAAGATAAATTAATGGCATTTCCAACACATACAAGTTATAAACCAATGGTTTACACAAGAATTCATAGCCCCATCTCATAAAATATGATCATATAACATAACACAATGGATATTTGTATTCAAAATTTTTAAAAGCAAACTGAAAAATGATTTCATACACAAATCATATATGGTAGCAACTTGCAAGTTCACCATGAATCATAACCTAATTAGAAAACAAAAATAGACAATGTCTCCATGTGCAATGTCATGTCTCATGCATCAACACAAGAATTCCTAGAATAAGCCCTCGAGGAGCTAGTGTCAACATCATTGAGCTCAAATAACAACTGTGAGGCAGGTGTGTTTGGAGTTTCCATTTGAAAAAAATGGTAAACTAGAGGGATCCTGTGTCTTCTCATCAAGCCAACTCAAATCATCAGTAGGCAACTCCTCAACTATCCATTCAGACTCTAGATCAATGTCATCGAATGCAATCAGATCTAAATCCTTAGGACACATTTGTTTAGTCAGCAGCAGAAGGTTGTAATAGATGTAGACCAGTTTCTACAAATTCTCATGCAACAATCGGTTATGCTTTTTGCTATGGATGTGCTCAAAAACAAACCAATTTCACTCACATCTTGAAGTGCTACAAGGTTGGCTCAGAAATCTGATTGTGAATTCTTGCAATTATGGTGCCTCAGTGCCACAATCCATCCACCAATTGGCTATAGAAAACAACAAACAAGTTTAGAGTGTTGTGAATTGCAATGCCAAACTTAAAGAATTAATAGAATTTAAAAATTGAATCTTACATGGCATTTTCTTGTCCCTGAGTCGTATGGTTGAGCTAAGTCCAAACATATCAGATGCTTCCTTGTACATGTCTTGTTGCAAACTGATTTTGTCTTGAATTTCTTGGCTTGGGAACATCCTCTTAATTCATATAATGACACCCTCTCATCACCTCGATATCTTTTTGAATATTAGACCCCTCATTATAGAATATGCTTGGATTTAGATATGCTCCCATTGCATGTAATTATGAATGTAGTTTACTATCCGATCCGGAATCAATAATTTCCCATATAGGGAGATATTTAGATGAATATCCCTTATAAAAATCCTTGATGCCCTCTTTGGCCCTGTCCATGCCTTCATAAATGTAGCCCATTGGAGGCTTAGTATCCATCCATGATCCTCAAGACTTTCACAAGGGGCTCGGTTAAGCTAACAATCTCAGTGACTTTCTCCCACAAGTCCTCTTTGAAGAGAGACACATTCACAGCCATGGCATCTTGTTTTGTGCAATATTTCCAAAATAGACATTGCTAGCTACAAAACATCCATCCCAAAGCTTGGCACTCATTGAAAAGGCATTGGAGGGAGAGAAAATTAGTGGCAACCTGTGTGACAACGGGCCGACTAAGCTCACCCTCTGTGAATTCTTTCATAAGACCCAACACCCAAGCACGGCTAAGTCACCTGATACGGGGATACGGGGATTCGAGAATCGGATTCGGGTATAGTGACCCCCGGAATAGGATACCTCTGGGATACGATACGTTATATATTATTTTATTAAAAAATATATATTTTTTAATATATATATATATATTAAAAATTAGATATTTTTTACACAAATTCATACAAATTCATTGATTCAAACATAGATTTAAGATCTTAGATACTCATACATGATACATTGATACATCATACAATTGTCAAATTTACTCAGAAAGACAAGACAGTAAGATACTGTAGTTTTCTCATTAAGTCATCAGAATCAAAATGTGTTACATAAGTACACTGCCAATGGCAAATAGAAATAGAAAATACAAAAAAACTACAGTCTACAAGACTACAAGCCTGAAGCCTCAATGAGTCAGAGTCATCAATCCTCATCATCATAATCAACATCACTGTCCTCATCCCGATCATCATGCTCACCACTATTCTCCTCTGGCTCTGATGCATCCTCCTCCTCTATCATCTCTGCATTTGCTGGTGTGAAGGATGACGCCTCTACTCCATCAAATGTGACAGGCTCTAGCACTGGCGCATTGAGATCCAAGTTGGCCAATGCCAACTCAACACTGCTGTCCAGACCCATATCATCAGGAAAGACATCCCACATCTTTGTCTTTCCCTTCAACCACTCCTCCCTCTGCCTGTAGATGAGACGAAGGTTGGTGTGCACATACATCATTGTCTCTGCCCTGGACTGCTCAAGCCTGCTCTTCTTCACACTATACAAATTCCCATATGTGCTCCAATTCCTCTCGCAACAAGAGGATGAAGTCACCTGAGAGAGGAGCCTCATGGCTAACTGTTGTAGAGGAGGGCTTGTTGCCCCATGAGTTGCCCACCAAGAATAGGGCTTCTTAGCCCCCCTATCTCGAATCACATCATAGCCTAAAAATCGCCCAGTGCTAGTGGAAACTCTGCAAAGGCATCCTCCACCTCATCAAGGGATGCCCTCTCCTGAAAAATCCTCCTCAATGCATCTTTCCTCCCCTGTGAGATTTCACCATCCATGTGAGGAGGAAATCTACAGGAAGGTCCACCATTCAGCCACTCATGGCTGTAGTATTTTGGGTTCAAGGAGTGAGCCAAACAATGTAAAGGGGTGCAATTTTTGTCCCATCTGCTGATAAGAATATCCTATATGCCGGTGAAGAAGGCCTCTGGTGATGTCTCATACTCTGGGCACTGACTCTGTAAAACAATGGTCCTCACAGACTCCATCATGGAATCCCATCCCTCATAAACCTCTCCTAGGATGGGTTGGTCTGTATCTGCAAATTGGAGCAAGGAAATGATAGGCTCCATGATCTGAATAACTAGATCTATCTTCTCCCACCATAGATCATCCAACACTGTGTCCTTCACTTTCTTTGAGGTTGCTTGATCCGTCTTTCTCCAAAAAGACCAAAACTCTGAAATAACCATGGCCCCAAGAGCGGTCTTGACCTCCCTCAACCTCTTCAACATGATGAATGAAGAGGCAAACCGTGTATCTGCAATCTTCAACAATGATAGATTGCTGTACTCCTTGTAGATAGTGAGGGCATTTGTATGGTTTTGTACAAAGTTGCGGATATGCCGTGCATCCTCAATAATGGCTCCAATCCAAAGCACATCAGAGGCAATAGATTTCAGTGCTAAGTTCAATGAATGGACAATGCAAGGTGTCCAAAATATATTTGGATATTTTTCTTCCACAATCATGCCAGCAGCCTTGCAAACAGGTGCATTATCTGTAATGATTTGCACACAAGAATCGACACCTACATATTCAATAATTTTAATAAATAACTCACCCATATATTGTGCATCCTTGTACTGTCCAAGTGCATCCACTGATTTCAAGAAAACTGGACCATTCAAGGATGACACCATGAAGTTGATGAGTGGGTGGCGTGCTGGATTTGTCCATCCATCAGAAACAATGCTAACCCCAGATGTTGGCCATGCTGATTTAATAGGCTCAAGCATTTTGTCCACCTCTTTCTTTGCCTTTGTCAACAATGTGGTTCTCAACTTCTCTGACCCAGGAGGCACATACCTTGATGGAGCCCCATGACTAAGAGCTCGACACATCTCAATAAATAGAGGTGACCGTGCAACATTAAAGGATATGAAGTTCTGATAGAAAAAAAATGCAATGGTGATATCAAGCTCTTCCCTCTTTTCTTTTTGAAAAATCTTGTCCATTGGGCCAACTGCAGTTGCCTTTCTCTTTGCTGATTATCCCCTACTAAAAGTCTCAAAAGGGAACTTGTTGCTGCTTTTCCTTAAGAATGGAAGGGGGTCATCATTCTTGTTTTTTTTATTTTGATGCCACATTTGCCTCACCAATAAATTGCTCTTTCTCCAATTCCTTCCTCTATGGCGATTGAATTATTGTACAACATTTAATGCCACAACCTAGAATACCCAACAAATGAGCTTTCACACGGAAATATGTACAAGTGAAATGGCAGTTGCAAAAATTGCATTTCCATGAACAATTTCCTCCTCCTCCCTTTTTTCCTACCCCTCCCTCTCTTGTCACATATTTCCACAATGGGTATTTGGGGTCAACAATTTCTTTTCCCTGCACATTTGAAGCTGCTGTTGTAGCCCAACTGCCAATAGATGGAATACTTGCAGACCCGGATGAAACAGGGACAGGAGGGGCATCTCCAACGGGGAAATTCTTCCCCTTTCTTTGCCCCTGTCTTGCTGCTTTTGATTGAGCCATGAAAACTGTAAAAAATAAACAAAAATAACCAAATATATAAAACATATGCACATGAAAACACTAACAGCAAACTAAATGCAAAATATAGAGGGACAGTGCACTTACTGGATACTCGAATCTCTTCGAAAGGACTCCCTTTCTCCTTGCTCACCCTAGCTCCTTGCTCACTTCACCAAATGAAATCGGTGAGAAAGAATGGCAAAAACCAACCCTTTATAAAAAAAAAACAGCGCACTTTTTTGGACAGAGTGTCCGGCCGTACCCTATTCACGGGGTATGGCCATATCCGTATAGGGTACGGTTGGGATTCATCGTACCCTGTACGGATACGGCAGTGCCCCGTGAATCAGGTACTAATCCGACCAAATCATACCTGATTCGTCGGATTCGGGATTCGGAGCCCCTGGGGGACGAATACGGTTTCTTAGAAGCACGATTATAAATGTACTTGGTTATTTGTTTGCACTCTACAACAACATCTTGCACCCACTGCAACTTTCCAATGTCCTCCAAAATCAGGTCTATGCAATGCGGAGCACATGGGCTCCAAAAAATGGTAGGATAATTTTGGTTAGCATTCTTCCAACTGCCACATAATTTGAAACATTTTTCGTGATTATTTGGACAACATTTTTTACCCCAACTTTGTCCACAACCTCTCAAAACATTGAAAAAATCAGTTTTGCATCCTTTACATGTGAAGATGCATCAATGGACTTTACGAACATGGTTACTTTAGAGCAAGTGACAATAAAGTTGATGATTGTTCTACCCCTCTGATCTGACAACCCATTTGACATAATTGTGCACCCAGTGGTCTTCCACGAGTTTTTAATGTTGTCCAATTGTACCTTAACACATTCAAACTACTCATTAAGGTCTTTCTCCCTAACTGAATTATAAGAAGGTGCTTTGTAGCCAAGGCCAATACATGCAATTGCATCTACCATGATCTGAAAGAAAGGTAACTTTGCATAGCTAAATGGGAGGCTATCATGACACCAAAACCTCCTCACTGCCATACCTACCTCCTTTTTTTTCATTAAAACATTCTAAGCTTGGGTGAGATCTCGAACCAATGCGAAGATGCAAGAAAGGAGATGTTATATAAGATGCATTTCCCACAACATTTGATGAGGCAAAACCTATAGGAAGATGCTGACCTTGTGACTGTTTGAGATCCACCCATTGTTGCAGCTTCATGCTTCATTCTTGCTCTCTTAGCATTATTTTCCTAAATGGAATCCAAATTAGCTTACATTTTTACTATGACTTCTGGAGGTATCACAGATTGCCACATATTTCCCCACTATTCTAGAAAGTGGTATTTCTATCTGTTTACGCCTTCAAACACCAAAGTGGTACAAAAGTTGCATTTGACTCTTGTAATATTCCTAATTAGCATTGCTAATTGGAATATTTTATTTTTTGTTTAATTTTGCCGCTTTAGCTAAAAATAATAAATAAAGTGAGAAATAAGAGGGGTCATCTCACTTTATAAAATAAAGTGATTTCCTAGTTGATTGACGTTGTAACTTAAAGGGGTGGCCTTGGGGGTCCACACGTGTATGAGGGGAGGCCTCACGCTGACCCAAGGGTAACTGCGCAGGCCAAGGAGGGTGAAGGACGCAGTTAAGGTTTTGGAGGGAGTTTAGCACTATAAAAGGAGGGGTTTCCACTTCAGTTGGCATGCATGATTTGATATTGATATTGAGAGCTAGACTTCTGTCTGCTTCAGCACGCCGGTTGTTTAGTCGGTCTGCAGCACTGTTTAGTGCAACCGAGTGTCTTCGTTCGGAGATCTCACCCTTAGCCTCGGGGGACTTCGAGTGCCTGCCCTGGTAAGGTTATTTCTGGTATCACCCTTAGCCTCGGGGGACTTCGAGTGCCTGCCCTGGTAAGGTTATTTCTGGTATCACCCTTAGCCTCGGGGGACTTCGAGTGCCTGCCCTAGTAAGGTTATTTTCTGAGTAACATCCTTCAGTTTCAGAGGTAAGTAGCAGCAGTTTTCTGGTGGAGATTTAGAGAGGAGGAAACCCCTTCTGGTGACTGCGCAGATCTGAGAAGGAGGACGCTGTTTCAGAGGGAGGAAGGACGCAGATCAGGTCTGAGAGGTAGGACGTTGTTCCAGAGGGAGGAAGGACGCAGATCTGAAGAGACATTGGCAGATCCAGACTTGGAGGACGCAGATCTGAGGAGATATTGGCAGATCTAGATCTGTAGGGTGCAGATCTGGAGAAATAGCATCAGATCCAGCCTTGGAGGTTGCAGATCTGAGGAGATATTGGCAGATCCAGCCTAGATCTGAGGAGATAGCAGCAGATCTAGCCCTGGAGGACGCAGATCTGGAGTGATAACGCAGATCTGGACAGGGAGACTTCAGATCCAGCAGATCTGAGCATAGAGGACGCAGAACCAGTCAGAGAGGACGCTGATCTGATGAGGAGGATCTTGTGTGCAGGTTTGGACAGCGTTTTTCAGTGCTTCCAGCCTTGAGGAGCTGATCATCTCATCTGGAGGGAAGCCAGGCCGCATTTCTTCGACCGCGCCGTCACTTCAGCAGTGGACATCGTTTTCACTGGGTGAGGACGGAGTGGTGGTGGAGTTTTCGCTCACATTCTCTCGGAGGTCGTTTGGAGATTGAGATCAACGATCCGTTTAGTTCTGGAACATAGATCCGGGGTATTCCAACTTCCGCCCTCATACAGTCACCAAATTAGGACGTTGTCCTTACTTGCACTGTTCAATGTCCGAGAGGGTCTCCACTCCTCAGGCAAGGATAGGTGCACTCATTCTCGATTAGCGTTGTAGGTATCTATCTAAGTGTCTCAGATTAATAAAATGGCTTAGTTTTCTGGCATTCTATGAGTACTTGATCCATTATCTGGTTCCAGCATTTTGTTTTATATATCTGTCTGGCATATTTCTGTGTATTACTGGTTATTTCCCTTTGGGGATATTACAGTGGTATCAGAGCATAATTCTGGCTCAGCCTGTGGTCTATGACATCGAGAAAGAGATCATACAGAGCAATAGCAGTTGCAATACCAGAAACGCAGTTGGAAAAAGGGCCAAAATAAAAAGGGTCAAATTTTGAAGTTTGGAATTAGGAGAAACGTTTTCTGGGTTTTTCTGGGTTTTGGACAAGGATCACCTTCCCAAATTCCTGGAATTTTCTGAGTAGTTTCCAATGGGTAAATCGGAGGTCGAAGTTAAGCAGCAGTATGGTTTTGCAGCAGCCGTGCAGTTTCTGAGGAGCCTGTAGGCACCTAGCAGAAAATGCCAATGGCAGGTGGTGATGATTCGAGGAGATGGGGGCCAGCAGTACAGCGAGAGATAGATCTGGCTCGGATGGTTGGCATTTTTGCAGAGTATCAGGCTTTCGGACCGGCATTCATGAAGGCTCTCTCATTCAGAGATTATGTTCGGGCCCAGTATGGCATTAGATTCCGTGATCATCACCAGGGGCACGGGCACCACCGTGATGACCACCGCGCAGCTAGCAGATTTCATTTGCCCACGTTTGATGGCTCATCAAACAGTTCGGCAAAGTCCTGGGTGGAGAAGCTGGACATCTATTTCCAGCTTAACCAGATGACGCAGTCAGAGGCCATTAAGGTGGCAACATTGCATATGGATGGTGAGGCCCGGGATTGGTGGTTCCATGGGATGGTGACACTCGGGCATTCTACAGTGACGACATATGCCGAGTTTACTCGGAGGGTGGTAGAGCGCTTTGACAGGAGGGATCCGGAGCAGCATTTTGTTGAGCTGACCAAGCTCAAACAGACTGGGAGTGCAGAGACATACATTTCAGACTTCTTGAGGATTTCGGTGATGGTACCTGATTTATCTGCAGCTCGGATGGGTTGCATGTTTGTGGAGGGGCTGTCAGAGCCACTTCGTGGCCTAGTCCGGTCGAACAGGCCGGCTACCCTTCAGGATGCCATCAGCAGGACTCGGGACTTACAGGATGTCTTACCCAGGACTCGGACACCTTATCCCCAGAGACAGGCCTTCCAGCCTAAGGGTAAGGACACGAGGGCTTCGCCTCCCAAGGCGAATCCTGGACAAGGGCAGTTTGATGATGAGGCCAGGAGAGAGCTGAGGAGGAAGCGGTTGTGCTTCACTTGTCAGGAGCCATGGGCACCAGGACACAGGTGTGCGGCAGGGAAGGCACACTTCATTGAGGTCTTCTCCGAGAGCAGTGGAGAAGAGGATGAGGGAACACCGGATTGCAGGGAGTTCGAGGATACACCTAGTGAGACACAGGACTCACCATCATTAGAGACCTCCTTGACCGTGCCGGTTGATATCGTAGTGGAGGAGGTAGAGCCTACCTCGGTAGAGCCATCCACTGAGGTGATGACTGGAGCCATGTCCGAGTCTTCGGGTGGTAGCAGCACACGACAGATGGGTGAGGTATCAGGAGATATATCCATTATCGATGAGGCACTAGGAGATACAGAGGTATCGAATGATGGTCGCAGACAGCGGTATCATCGGCTTCGGACGGACCTTCGAATTTTGAGAGAGAAGGCTGCGTCAGTACGGGAGACCATTTTGTTGCAGGACCAGGAGCTGGAGGGTATGAGAGTGACTTGTGCCAAGTCGGCGGCCAAGTTGGTCCGCATTGGGGAACAGCTGGATTCCCTGATGGTACAACCAGAGGGCACGAGGGAGCATCAGATCATTCCCCTTCAGGCATGCATGGATGGGACTAGCAGTATTGTTGGGTCATCTCTTCCCATTAGAGAGAGAGAGGCAGAGCCACCTAGTCAGGTCTCATACATTGACTTGGATAATGGTATGAGACGATTAGAGTTGCACAGGATACAGCAGCCACGTGTTGAGGTTGGATGGCGAGAGATTTTGAGTTGGTACTCGATGGAGCAGACTATGGATGAAGAGGAGGTCTCAAGGAGAGATCTCACTGGAGATGCACTTCGACACACCATGGGGTGCAATGACTTTCTTCCCTTCTCACAAGAGCAAATAGAAGATGGTGGACATCTTAGGATGGATAAAATCTCTCATGCTTGTGTTGGACATCCCTTGAGCCATACACATCATGATGGGAGGTTTTTGCCTACCACCTATTTGATTCTTGATAGGGTCTCATTGGTCCTTGAGAAGTTTATATTTCGAAATCCCATGAAGTGAAAAATCAGAAATTTGATTTGGGAGGATGGTAGCCCTCATGGGAGGAGTACCGGGATGAGGAGAAGGAGGCATCCACAAGTGATTGAGTGGATGGGGATGATGAGCAAGGAGCTAGGAGGCTACTTGCAGATCTGTGCTACCAGGCAGCAGGAGGCTTGGCTGCGCTGGTTACTCTTGAGGGAGTTTGGCCATCACTTGTACTTGCAGATCTATGATACCGGGCAGCAGGAGGCTTGGCTGCGCTGGTTACTCCTGAAAGAGTTTGGCCATCACTTGGCAAACACTCTTCCTAATAGTAGGAGGTTGGGGAAGAGAAGGATGGATACTTGCATCATTGAGCAGCATAGAGTATGGATGCATGGTGTTGATGTGTTACTCATATCATTCATTGTGTCTTCGTCACATGAGTTGCATGATGGAGGTATGGGGAGGCAACACAATTTCTTGTTGCTTTGCTGGGGAGAGCAAGGGCAGATTTGCCCCCACACTTTGCATGATGTTACAGGAGGAGGAGATGGCACTATCTCCTTGATCTTTGATGATGACGGGGAAGCACTTCCATCTTGGGGAGTATTCCACACTTGTTGCAGCAGTATTAGAGGAGTCTTTGACAAGGAGCATGTCAAAGAGCAGAGTCTGGTAGCGACAGGAGCTTATTTGCATGAGCTCCCAGCGTTGTCACCTTGGAGCAAAACATTATGGATGAAGTGCGCGCAGCAGAGATATGGTGGATCTATAACCCATAGGTCCCAGGATCACTTCATATTTGTTGCACAAAGAGGAGGTAATGATGATAGAGACATCTATGGCATATTCTTCTTGACTTGGGTTTCCAAGCATGAGGAGGATTATCTTTTTGCAGCACATGGTTCATTCTTCTTCATAGCATGCAAAAACACTATGGAGGACTCATTTATGGATCCATGTACCTTCTTACTTCCAGCATATGGTCAGATTTGTGTGGGAGGCTTGATTATGAGAGAGACACATGAGCTGAATGTGCCTTTGAGTATTTTCTGCACTACATGTTCTAATAGGAGCATGGGAGGAGGCATGGCCACCACTACTACATATGTGTTCTCTTTTGAGGTGGGCCATGAGATTGATATACATCCATTGTACAGCTATGGGCAAGTGTTTGGCCTTATGTTGTTGTCATATTCAGCCATTTACTATCCATTAGTAGATGTGATGAATCTTGTACATTACTTGCCATGTAATTTTCTGAAGTTGCAGTGGATGAGACTACGTTGTATCCTTGTGAGAGATTGTTTGCATTATGTATCCTCATGTAGAACCTTCAGCAAACATCTCATTAGGGTGATCCATGATGACCATGTCATATTCTTCATGGATGGGTTGTTTTGGGCCAGCTTGTTCTTCATTGATAGAGGAACCTTCTATGGTGGATTGTTTTTCACTTTGCCATTGGAGGGCAATGATTTTGCAGCCCAGGATCAGCATAGACTCTACACTTGTCATAAGTGGAGAGAAGGACAGCATGGGGTAAGCGATGATGCTTGCCAAGTTCATATTTTCAGCCCACCTTCATTACCAGAGCTTGAGGTGGAAGGAGATTTTCAGGAGTTGCCTTGTTGGGAGGTGGCTCATTTTGTCTGGATGATTGCTTGGAGATGGAGGATCCACAGGAGGGAGATATTCCTCATTATATTTTCGACTCCATGCCATGATTGGAGAGAGGTGACGAGTTGGTTCACAGTTAATGGGCCAGCTTACACAGTCATAGATGCAGAGCAGCAGCGGTCATGGTCTTCAGTCATAGCCAGAGGCAGTGAGCAGTCTGAACCATGGGACTTGGGCTATTATTGGCCACAGTGGCAATGGGATCCGGGAGGACTATTGATTGGCTGGTACCATGAGAGGCCAGTTTGGGATCCTGGCATTGAGATATCCCTTCGTATCAGGGTGATGCAGGAGACAGAGAGGTTACAGTGGGACCCAGGCACATTTTGCAGTACTAGTGGGGAGCATCAGCTAGAGAGTAGGCTTGTTCAAGCGTTGCTTGAGGACAAGCCATTTTTGCCGGAGGAGGATGCCACTTGGGAGAGCGAGCAGATTTTACAGCATCCATCACTTCAGTTGCTTGAGGACAAGCAACGTTTTGCCGGGGGAGACTGTAATATTCCTAATTAGCATTGCTAATTGGAATATTTCATTTTTGTTTAATTTTGCCGCTTTAGCTAAAAATAATAAATAAAGTGAGAAATAAGAGGGGTCATCTCACTTTATAAAATAAAGTGCTTTCCTAGTTGATTGACGTTGTAACTTAAAGGGGTGGCCTTGGGGTCCACACGTGTATGAGGGGAGGCCTCACGCTGACCCTGAGGTAACTGCGCAGGCCAAGGAGGCTGAAGGACGCAGTTAAGGTTTTGGAGGGAGTTTAGCACTATAAAAGGTGGGGTTTCCACTTGTTTACGCCTGCATGATTTGTGTGATATTGGAAGCTGAGCTTACGTGCGTGACACGCAGGTTGTTTTGGTGGTCTGCGGCTTCCTGTTTAGTGCTGTGAGTGTCTCCGGTCGGAGATCTCACCCTTAGCCTCGGGGGACTTTCGGTGCACGAGTAAGGTTATTTGAAGGGTATCACCCTTAGCCTCGGGGGACTTCGAGTGCTGCCCAAAGAAGTTATTTTACGAGCTTCAACCTTCAATTTCAGTGGTAAGTAGCAACAGTTTTCTGGTGGAGATTTAGAGAGGAGGAAACCCCTTCTGGTGTCTGCGCAGATCTGAGAGGTAGGACGCTGTTTCAGAGGGAGGAAGGACGCAGATCAGATCTGAGAGGTAGGACGCTGTTCCAGAGGGAGGAAGGACGCAGATCTGAAGAAGACATTAGCAGATCTAGACTTGGAGGACGCAGATCTGAGGAGATATTGGCAGATCTAGTTCTGTAGGGTGCAGATCTGGAGAGATAGCATCAGATCCAGCCTTGGAGGTTGCAGATCTGAGGAGATATTGGCAGATCCAGCCTAGATCGGAAGAGATAGCAGCAGATCTAGCCTTGGAGGACGCAGATCTGAGTGATAGGGCCTTGGGAATGCGGGCCCGGGGAAGACCGGATCGACGGATACGAGGCATAAAGAGCTGTGAGAGTAAGGATGAGAAGACGCGATGCGATGAGTAGGGTCTTGTGTGGGGTTTGGCAGAGCGTTTTTACCGATTACTTCCGGCCTTGAGGCGATCATCCCATACGGAGGGTTTGGCGACATTTCTTCGTCAGCCTGCTTGTTGTCACTAGCGAGGACGGCGTTTTCATTGGTGAGATTGATTGGTGGTGGAGCTTCAGTTTCACATTCTCTGGGGGTTGTTTGGAGGATTGAGATCAGCCATCTGTCTAGTCTTCAGCTCATAGTTCCAGTGCATTCCAACAGCAGTTCTTCATAGCAGTTCTTCAGCCAACTAGGACGTTGTCCTTATTTGCAGCCATTATTTGTTCTGAGAGGGTCTCCACTTGCCTAGGGCAAGGATAGGTGCACTCATTCTGATTATCTTGTACTCCTATCTATGTGTTCTGAGATTAATAAAATGGCTTAGTTTTCTGGCATTCTATGAGTACTTGATCCATTATCTGGTTCCAGCATTTTGTTTTATATATCTGTCTGGCATATTTCTGTGTATTACTGGTTATTTCCCTTTGGGGATATTACAACTCTCCTGTTAGAATCGGGAATTTTACGGGTGCCATATTCCCAAACTTTATTAAGAGGCCTTCTCAACTTGGACTTTGCCTTAGGAGCCATGGAATTACGGATTAGGAATCAAAATCACAATCTGATTTCAAACAAAAAAATTCATATTAAGAAAATGTAATTGTTTTAATTGTAAAGGCCTGCAACAAAATAAAAGGCCCACAAAGGTGTGTAACAACGACAGTGTGTGTTGTGAAACCCGCTCCAAAAATAGAAGAAAAGAGATATCAACGCGTTAGAAATAAGCCACTTCGAGGGGGCAACCTCCAATACATTACATGAATGAACAATTCTTGGATGACACAAATTACAAAACCTCCTTTCTATATATAGGAGTCCATGGGGCCACAATGTAATCCTAGTGGAGCCCAATGTAATCCTAGCCGACCTAACAATAATAATTTAAAGGCACAATAATAACAATATGGGGGTTACAGGGGTACAATAATAACAATAAGGGGGTTACAATAACAACAATAAGGGACTATACTAGTAATATAAGGACCTAACATGCCCCTCTCCTTCAAAAAAGTGTTGTCCTCAACGTTTGAGTAGCTCTGGGTGCTTCTGTATAAAATTCTCATCCTCCCATGTAGAATCTTCAGTGGGTAAGTTCTTCCACTTGATGAGATACTCTGAAATTGATCGATTCCGTAGTTGTCGAGTTCTTGTTTCCATGATTGCTTCTGGTTCCAATATGATTTTCCTTCCTCATCAAGTTCTGGAAATATTGTTTGAACTGGAAGATTTTCACCTATAACCTTCTTTAAGCATGAAACATGGAAAACTGGATGTACTCGCGAAGAAGCAGGAAGCTCCAATTTGTATGCCATAGTACCAATCTTTTACAACACCTTGTAAGGATCATAGTACTTTGGCGATAATTTATTATCCTTCTTAGCTTGCTTGAGGGACATTTGTTTATATGGTTGTAGCCGTAAAAATACCCAATCTCCTATATCAAAACTTCTCTCGCTGCGATGTTGATCTGCCTGTTGTTTCATTCGAATTTGTGCCAAATTCAGGTTATCCTTTAAGAGTTGGAGAACTTCTTGCTGATGCTCGACGTGATCTTCCACTGCTTGAACCTTCAAATTTTCCCTTAAAGATGATGTGATCGATGGTGGATGATATCCATTAAGTGCCATAAATGGGGTCATTTTTGCTGCAGTATGGAAGGAAGTGTTATACCACCATTCAGCGAGAGGTAACCACTTGACCCATTGTGTTTGTTTATCAGATACAAAACAACGAAAATATCCTTCCAAACATTTATTTACTATCTCAGTTTGACCATCAGATTGAGGATGATAAGATGAGCTATGAGCTAATTGAGTACCCAAACAAGAAAATAACTCTGTCAAAAAATTTCCAGTAAAAATGGGATCTCTGTCGCTCACAATAACCCTTGGGTTTCCATGTAGCTTTTGAATTGTGTCCATAAATGTAGTAGCAACTGTACTTGCTTTAAATGGATGAGATAATGCACAAAAGTGTGCATACTTGATAATTCTATCAACTACCACCATGATGACACTCTTTCCTTCGGACTTAGGTAAACCTGTGATAAAATCCATTGAAATCTCCTCCCAACGTTGACTTGGAATGGATAAAGGTTGTAGAAGTCTCGGAGTCTTAATTGTCTCAACTTTATTCTGCTGGCAAACCAAACATTCCGCCACAAACTTTTGAATATCAGATTTAAGGCCATCCCAAAAAAATTCTTTCTTCACCCTGTGGTAAGTTTTTAAAAATCCTGAGTGTGCTCCTAAAGGAGAAGTGTGCAATTCCAGAAGAATCTTTTGTTTTAGTTGGGAATTCTTACAAAGATATAAGCGATCTTTGTACCATAAGGAATCATTTTCCAACTAAATGTATCAGATGTACTAGGATCTTGCTGCAACTTTTGAATGAGTGTCCATACATCTTTGTCCTTCTTCCATTCATCTCTTGCTTCGGTTATCCAATACGGTTGGATAATAGAAATGGCACAAAGCAATGCTTCCACCTCTTCATTCTTTCTTGAGAGTGCATCTGCAACAACATTAAGCTTTCCTTTTTTGTAGATTATTTCAAAGTCATAACTCAACATCTTTGTGACCCATTTTTGCTGCTCTTTTGAAGATAGTCTTTGTTCCAAAAAGTGTTTAAGACTATCATGATCAGTTTTTACCTTGAAGTGTCTTCCCATTAGGTAAGTTCTCCATTTCTTTAGTGCATGCGGTATTGCTAACATTTCCTTCTCATAAATAGGTTTTTGTAAATACTTTCCTTTGATTGGATGACTTTCAAAAGCAATGGGTCTTCCTTCCTGCATTAAAACTGCACCAATTCCATTTCCTGAGGCATCACATTTCACAATAAAGGTTTTTGTGAAGTCTAGCGTAGCTAAGACCGGTGCTAGGCACATTACCTCTTTAAGATGTTCAAAGGCCTTAGTTGCTTCAGGAGTCCATGATAATGCATCTTTCTTCAATAATGTTGTTAGAGGTGCTGCTATTCTCCCATAATTCTTAACAAACTTGCGATAATACCCTGTTAACCCGAGAAATCCTCGCAACTCCTTTATGGTTGTGGGGACTTTCCATTCCTTAATGGCTTTAATTTTGTTAGGGTCTACTTTAACACCCTCGTGAGATACAATATGACCCAGATATTCCACCTCTTGTACTCCGAAGAAACATTTGGATTTTTTTGCATATAATTGTTTCTCCTGCAATAGTTTGAGCACCCTGTCAACATGTTCAACATGATCCTTCCAAGACCTGCTGTAGATTGGTATATCATCAAAAAATACTAGCACAAATTTTCTAAGGAAGGGTTTGAAAATGGAATTCATCAACCCTTGAAATGTAGAAGGTGCATTGGTAAGGCCAAATGGCATGACCAAAAATTCATAATGACCCTCATGAGTTCGAAATGCTGTTTTTGGAATATCTTCAGTCTTCATTCTAATTTGATGATATCCTGAACGAAGATCTAACTTGGTAAAATAAATTGCTCCATGTAATTCATCCAATAATTCATCAATCACAGGAATGGGATATTTATCTTTAATGGTGAGCTTATTAAGCTCCCTATAATCCGGACACATGCACCATGATCCATCCTTCTTGTGTACCAATACTACAGGAGCAGAGAAAGAGCTTTGACTAGGTTGAATTATATCCACCTCTAACATTTCTGCAATCATATGTTCAATTTCGCTCTTTTGGACATAAGGATATCTATAAGGCCTGATGTTTGGAGGAACACTTCCTAGAATCAAATGAATAGCATGATCATGATCACGAATAGGTGGGAGCCCTTTGGGAGTTTCAAAACACCTTTTAATGATTGTCCAAGACTTTTGGAGATCTGTAAATAGATGATTTTGATGTTGTCCTAGTGAGCATAATTGTGCAATTACGTCACTTCGTTGTTCTTCTTTAGAAGCTTTTTCATGACATTAGAGCTAATTATCTTTCCCGTTTCCCCTAAAATACCCCGTAATTCGACTTCCTTTCCTTCTAAAAAAAAATTCAAGAAAAGTTCTTGAAAATTAAAAGCTACCGTCCCCAAAGATTGTAACCATTGTACTCCCAGTACAACATCAACACCTCCCATAGGAATGGAAATCATTGGAATATTCAATACATATTCCCCCATGGTTAGCTTGATATTATGGCATTTTCCATAGCAATTTATATTTCCTCTATTTTCAACCATCACTTGACATTCTATTGCTGGGTATAGGAAACAATTCAATTCCTTGGCTACCTTACAATCAATAAAATTATGGGTACTACCTGAATCAATCAACATTATTACCTTTTCCTTCTTGATATGTCCCTCTATCTTGAGAGTTTGAGGAGTGGTAAATCCTGCCAATGCATTACACGATATGGTCGGACTCATTTCTTCCTCTTCTAGGGTTGGTTCCTGGTGTATATCCTCTTCTTTTGAAGATTCTTGTTCATTTTCTTCTTCCTCTTCACAATATATGTAAAATAATTTCTTCTCAGCACACTTATGACCTTTAGTGTATTTGCTATCACAACTATAGCAAAGCCATTTTTCTCTTTTTTCTTCCAATTGTTGTGGTGTCAACCTTGTAGGTTGTGGAAATCTAGGAGTAGCAACCCTTCCATCTTTATAGCTGTGAGTGGCAGGCTTCCTTGTCTCCATAATTTTACATTCAATTTTTTTTTCCAACCTGAATGCCTTCTCCAATGAATCAGGTTCCAAAACGCGAACTTCATGTTGGATGTTATCATTTAAAGTACCTATGAAGAGATCAATCCTGTGTTCCTCTGGAATATTAGTTACCCTTATATTCAATTTTTGGAAGTCCTCAATGTGCTCCCCCACTGAACACTTTTGTTTGAGATTTATCAATTGGCTAAAGAAAGTGTTGCTCTTTGTATCCTCATAATGTGCTATCATTTCCTCCGTAAAAATTGACCAAGTGACAATTTTTTTATGGGAGCAAAACCATCGATACCATACAAATGTATTTTGTTCTAAATGTAAAGTTGCCATGCATACCTTTTGTGTGTTTTGCACATTATTGAGATCAAAATATTGTTCCATCTGTAGTATCCATGTTACAAGATCCTTTCCATCAAACTTCCTCATATCCATTTTTGGAATATGGTAGTTATTCCCTCCAACCTTAGAGTTTATGAAATCACGATTAACATTTGTTTTGTTCTCATCATGAGTTTCCTCTACTATCTTTTCACCATTAGGAGACATTTCTTGTATCAACTTTGTCAAACCTTCCATGTCTTCTTTTAAATCATTCTTCATGTTTTCCATCTTAGCTTCCATGTCATCCATCTTAGATTCCATGCCATCCATTTTAGCTTCCATGACATTCTTCAAACCATCCATCTTAGATTCCATGCCTTTCTTCAAAACTTCCATGTCATTTTTTGTTGCTGTTTGCGAGAGCGAAATTTGTTGCACTTGCTCTTGTAATTTTGATATGTCATATTGCCATTCTTCATCTTCATGAGTCGTAGTACAGCCTTCTAGAGACTTAATGGGTTTTGAATTCTTTTTAGGTGCCATTTGAGAATCAAACACTGATATCTATTCTATAATATGCCCTTGGAATCAATTCAACTTGATTCTTCAAACAAGACTTATGCAATTCGGAAAAAAAAATACACACCTTTTTCTTGCTTTTGAGGAGCTCGATATTGAAATTGACTTATGTATATACTTGCAGATCCTCAATATCTGAAATTCCGCCTTGTAGTAGTCCTCTGAAGCTTCTTTCAAATGCCACAGGTCTGACTTGATTTGGATTCTTCAAGACAAAGTTATGTCCAATCTCCCACAGTGACCTAATTATGGACTAGTTCAGTAGAGCGAACTTGTACGACTTGCCAAGTGTCACTGTTTGCTCCTTTGGCTCTGAAATGTATAGAAAAGAAACTATAGTCCGTGTGATTCCAGTCAATTTTTACAGAATTCCAATTCGATGCTTAGAGAGAGAGTTATGAAGCTTTTCCCATAATCACCTATTTAAGATGAAATTCGGGAGCCTGAAAAAGACCTAACTTCCACAGATCATATCTCCAAAAATATTGCGAACCAAGCTTTGAAATTTTGCGACGATGTTCCTCAGGATTTCAACTTCGCACTCTAAAAATTTCAGCTTCTAAACCTTCGTAGAAAACAAGTTATACCGAAAATGCCACGATGACCTATTTGGAGCAGCGAAACCCTAGAATCCAAAGCTCTGATACCAAATGTTGTGAAACCAACTCCAAAAATAGAAGAAAAGAGATATCAACGCCTTAAAAATAAGCCACTTCGAGGGGGCAACCTCCAATATATTACATGAATGAACAATTCTTGGATGATACAAATTACAAAACCTCCTTTCTATATATAGGAGTCCATGGGGCCACAATGTAATCCTAGTGGGGCCCAATGTAATCCTAGCCGACCTAACAATAATAATTTAAGGGCACAATAATAACAATATGGGGGTTACAGGGGTACAATAATAACAATAAGGGGGTTAAAATAACAACAATAAGGGACTATACTAGTAATATAGGGACCTAACAGTGTGGCTACTGCAATAGGCCCTTTACCTGAACTGGGGACCTTTTGCAAGCCATCGCGGTCTTCAGACAGGCCCACGGGGGCCTATAACAAATATAGTGCAACACTGAGGCTGTTACAATCAGTTAACAAATTTAAAAAATCTAAATCTAAAAAAAAATCAAAATGAAATGATCGATCGATGCTTATCTCGCTCGTTGCATCATTGTCATGTGTTGGAGGAGAGTGAAGTGAAGTCAAAGGCTCCTTGTCCAATTGTATTTGGATGCCGGAGGAGAGTGAAGTGAAGTCAAAGGCTCGCTACCAGATCGTCGTTGGATGTTGGAGGAGAGTGAAGTCAAGTCAAAGGAAGTGTGACTCATGAGCAAGCAGACGCCCTCATTAACAGAATAAAAGGCGAGAATGGCTAGTATGGCAGAGTCGGGCCGAGTATGCCAAGTGAGGCGAACGTCGAGTATGACGAGTTGATTATGGCTGAGTCACTCATTTAGTAGCAGACTCGGCCATAATCATCCCACAAGTAATTTTCCAGTGTTCTATCCTTAACACAATCACTTATTACAATTCTTCTTCAATTAACAATCACTTTACTCAATAAATTCAGTCTTCCAACAACAATAAGCAACTGTAGATAGAACAGTGAATCAAGATGCACAATAGAAGACTGCCAAGAACAATAGAGACAGTATTTGGTCAAAGACCAGGGAAAGGAAAACCCTTTCCAAATTCTTCTTTTATTAGATTGTCATAAAATGTTCAACAGAGAGATACAAAGTTCAAGTTCATCAACAAAGAGTCAAAGGTCAAAGCCTTGACTATCCCAAATAGCAATCTACTAGTCAAAGATGATCCCAAAAAGTCAACTCTCGTCAACAAGTCAAATTTCCAAATTCTTTCAAAGTCAACAACAACAAAAGAAGCCCTAACCAATCAACAATCAATGGTCAAATCAGCCTCCAAAAGGCTCAGTCAAACAATTAAATAACTCGACCTTCTCTCCTTAGTTAAACCCTGTCAAAGTAGCCTCCAAAATCTTGGTCAAAGGAGAGATTGTGAAAATTTCTGAATTCACTTAACAAAAATTCTACTACAGAAATCTGGTTTACTTCTCTTACTTGTGTTTTTAAAGTAACAAGTTATTTTCAGAAATATTCAAAAAACGTTGCAGTAAACACATCGCAGCCTACACAGATCAAGTACTGAAGAATAAAGCACATTCGACAAAAGACACACAATATTTTTTGGACAAATTTCCCTGAAAAAACCCAATGCAGGAAAATCGGTGCAACAGCTCTTGAGGGTTTTATTATTATGCAGTTTTTAAATACAAACTAGGGCACCAGTAGTGGTTTTCCCAACAGAGAAAATCTCGGCAGATGTAACTCTATCTCCTGGAGACAAATACCACGGAGTTGATTCAACTGAAGATGAAGAACCCCACAAGTGCCTACGCAGTCACTGCGTCACCTTTCATTGTGGCTACGTCACCCATTCTGGATCTGCTGAATACAAGCCCTATCTGGGCCACTGAAACCCTTCTAACCATCAAGGGTTTTGCACGGTTTTGGAGATAAGTACATTTATTAGGTTGCTGTAATTTTTGCTATGTAATTTGTCTCACTTAAAAGCATTTATCAGAAATAAGGATTTTTCAAACTGGTTTTCCCCAAGAGTTGTAGGGGGTTTTTCCAGGGTCACATTGACCAAAAATCAGCGTGTCAAAATTCTGTGTGTGGCTGATTTATTTTTCTGAGTTTTTATTTCTGCATTTCAGCATTGTGAAATTTCCAGAATTAGTGTTTTTAGAAAATATTTATTTTTCCAGCTTGTTGAATGTATGGCTATGGGAATGGGTATTTAACTTTATGGGAGAAATAAGGAGAAACTGAAATCCGGGGTTGGGTTATCAAATTTCTACATGGTATCAGAGCTATTTTGCTGAAAGTGCAGTTTGGGAAAGCAAGAAGAAAAATCACAACACGCTGATTTTTCACACAGAAAACAGTAACTTTACTACAGCAGTGTTATTTTCAGTTTATTTAGGATGGCAAGCATGTCTTTGGGCTTGAGGGTGGAGGATAGGTTGGATGGGCATAGTAACTACAGTGTATGGAAGGAGACAATGCAGAGCATCTTTGAGGAGGCAGAAGTCTGGAATATCATGGTGCATACCACACAGAACCCTGTTAATGTGCCTACTAATGTTGTTCAGTTGGAAACCTTTAATAACAAGGGTAAGAGACTGATTCTAGATGGAATCAAAGACCATTGCATTCCTCATGTGAGAAGAAAGAGATATGCTCATGAGATGTGGACAGCATTGACCAATCTCTACCAGAGTACCAATGAGAACAGGAAAATGGTCCTAAGGGAGAAGAAAGTGAAGACCATTAGGAATGGGTAAAAGGTCGATAGTGCAGTGGATTTCTCACAAGATTGCTAATGTTCCAAATTGCATTGGCGAGCGGTTGGAGAGGTCATTCCACCCACTAAGTTGGTGTGGATTGCAGTGAATGGCCTTCCCAGTTCATGGTTGAACTTTGCTGATGGGGTTGGTGGATGTGAGACCCTTCCCTCTTGGGAGAGGTTCTGGGATGATTGCATATAGACAGAAATCAGAAAGAGCCAGCTTGGGGCAGCCAAACCAGTTGAGTAGGATGAGGATGTAGCACTGTTCGCAGGAGGCAAGAAAGACAAGGGAAAGAAGCAATCTTCCACAAGTGTTGGTGGGGGCAAAGGCAAAGTTAAACGTAAACAGGGAAGCACGCAGAAGGACACTATGTAATTGGAATTGTCAAAAGATGGGACACTATGTAGTTGTGTGTCTGGAGAAGAAAAAGAAGGGGAAGAACCAGAGCATGGCAGCATTAGCAGAGATAGAGGACTTTACGGATAGCTTTGACCAGGAGTTTGGGTTCATTGCTTGTGATTCCACTAGTGCAGGATCACCTGCCACAGAGGTTGAGAGGGAGTGTGCATTTCCCTCCACTAGCAGAGCATCTTCAGGTATCTGGTATGTTGACAGTGGGGCCTCACGTCATATGACAGGAGTCCGTGAGTACTTCTCAGAGCTTTCAGAGAGTGGCACTGATATAGAGGTAGTACTTGGAGATGACAGCATTGTTAGAGGAGTCGTTGCATGGACATTAACATTTAACAGGGAACCCGAACCTCCCTTGAAGGTTTCAGATGTTCTATATGGGCTAGGGTTGAGGGAGAACCTCATATCCATCTCAGCATTGGAGGACAGAGGGTATGAGATATTGTTCAGGAGAGGATAGGTGTTGATATATCCAAGGGGCTCTCCAGTTGATTCAGCTAGAGTGATTGGTGTACGCCATGCAAAGGTGCACAAGTTTGCATTTCAGCCCCTTTTGGCATTGAGTAGTAATAACGGCAGTAGAGCTAGCAGTTCAGAGCTGTGTGAGATTTCGCACCGCAGGATGGGGCACATGTATCATGGAGCCTTGAGGACATTACGGGAGATCACTACAGGTGTGCCAGATTTTAGTACTGATCACTTTGATACATGCAAAGGATGTGCGATGGGCAAGTTTGCCAAAACCCCTTTTCCCAGCAGTGACAGCAAATCGACTGGGATACTTGATTTGATTCATTCCGATGTGAGCGGTCAGATGTCTCATGTTTCCTTGAGTGGATATGAGTATTATGTTTTATTCATTGATGATCACTCCAGGAGGACCTGGATTTATTTCTTGAAGACCAAGAGTGAAGTCTTCAAGTGGTTTTGGGAGTTCAGAGCTCTTGTGGAGACTTAGACAGGTCGAAAGATCAAGTCCCTGAGGTCGAACAATAGAGGAGAGTACACCCTTGGTGAGTTTGTTGATTATTGTGCGGAGGCAGGCATTAGGAGGGAGTTCACAGTTCCTTACAACCCCCAGCAGAACGGGGTTGCGGAGAGGAAGAACAGATCCATCGGAGGGGTTTCCAAAGCCATGCTACATGATCGGCGTTACCATTGTTTTAGTGGGCGGGGGGCACACCCAACCTTCTTTGTATGTTCTCTGAAACAGTCGCAATGGCCTGGGGCATGTGATCAGGAGGAGAGCTTTTAAGGAAAAGAGCTCATGTGTGTGGTCATCTTTGTATCTTTGGGTGTATTGCATACTCCTATGTACCCAAGGAGAAGAGGAAAAAACTTGAGCCCACCATAGAGAAGGGTGTCTTTGTGGGCTATAGTGAGACCTCGAAGGCCTTTCGGATTTATATTTCCGCATAGAAGAGAGTTGTTGTCAGGTGGGACGTGAAGTTGGGAGACGGGGCTTTCAAAGAGGTGCAGGGAGTTCGTGTCACGGATCGACGGACCCTCAAGAAGCATTTGAGTCGATCGCGAGGATCCGGTGGGTAGGGATCGGGAGGATCCCGGAGTACATCAATTATGGTGTCAAGTCCATCGGTGAGCGGTGGCTCCACGAGCCCGGAAGAGGTGGTGCTGGGCGACATGCAAGCAATCCGCATAGCGCCGATTTACTAGAGTCCACTTGATGGAAGTCTACTCCGGTACTTCAACATCTCTGAGTTCGAGTTTAGCGGGAGACCGTGACCAGACAGTCAGGAGTTCAGGCTCCTGATGAGGAGGAGGAGTTTCATTCTCTAGTGGGAGAAGTGTGCTCATGGAAGAGGAAGCCCAAGTGGCTTCAGGATACCTTGAGAGAGGCCACATCTGTTGCTGGGCCAAAGAGGTCGGTCAGAGAGAGCAGACCACCTGAGAAGTTTTGTAGCTATATGGCAATGGTTGCCAACATCATTGACTCTGAGCCTTCTAGCTATGAGGAGGCAGCTAGCCAGCAGGTCTAGAGTGAGGCCATGCAAGAGGAGTATTCTTCTATCATGAAGAACAGTCTTTACAGGAGATAGTGCAGGGCTCAGAGACAATCCAAGTGGTTACTTCTAGATGGCTTCTCACAGGTGAAGCATAACAGAGCACCAAATAGCGACATTCGGAAATTCAAAGTGAGGTTTGTTGCTAGAGGGTTCTCCCAGGTAGAGGGAGTATATTATGAGGAGACCTTCGCTCCCGTGGCTCAATATAATTTGATTCGCTCCATTATATCGATAGCAGCAGAGATGGATTGGAAGATCCACCAGATGGATGTGAATACCACATTTCTCAATGGATTCATACAGGAGGAGGTGTACATTGAGCAGCCACAGGGCTTTGAGGTGCATGGGAAGGAGTCCCATGTGTGCAGACTGAAGAAGGCCCTTTATGGCCTGAAACAAGCTCCCAGAGCTTGGTACTCCAGGATAGATACATACTTGCAGGAGATGGGTTTCACAAAGAGTGATGTAGATCTGAACCTATACTTCATTGTGATAGGTGAGGAGCCTCTCATTTTGGTGTTGTATGTGGATGACTTGGTCATTATGGGTGCAGAGAGACTCATAGAGCACTGCAAGAGAGATCTTGCGTCTGAGTTTGAGATGAAGGACATTGGCTTGATGCATTACTTTTTGGGTTTGGAGGTGTGGCAGGAGGAGGGGCATTTCTTCCTGGGGCAGGGGAAGTATACTATGGACATCCTTGGCAGAGTCCACATGGAGGATTGTAGACCCATGTCGACATCGATGATCACCAATTGGAAGAAGCTTCATGCTTCAGATTCCGAGTTGGTGGACCCCACATTCCTTTGACAGTTGATTGGTTCCTTGATGTATTTGTTCAACACTAGACCAAATATATGTTTTGCAGTCAACACGATGAGCCAGTTCAAGTGTGAGCCCAGGAGGGTGCACTGGGTTGCTGCAAAACACATTTTGCAGTACTTGCAGGGGGCAGTGGATTATGGTCTGGATTATAGGCAAGGGGATGGAGTGAGATTGGCAGGTTACATTGATTCTGATTGGGCAGGTTGTGTTTCTGATAGTAAGAGCACTTCAGGGTGTTGTTTTGGGTTGGGTTCGGCAGTTGTGTCCTTGTTCAGCCAAAAGCAGCAGTCAGTAGCATTGAGTTCAACGGTAGCAGAGTACATGGCAGCTAGTCTAGCTAGTTGTGAGGCCATATGGCTTCGCAAGATGTTGTTTGGCTTATTTGGTCAGTCGTTGGGAGCTTCAGTGATTTACTGTGATAATCAGAGTTGCATTAAACTCACGGAGAATCCAGTATTTCATGACAGGTCAAAGCATATCAGGATCAAATATCATTTCATCAGAGACTATGTTCAGAAAGGAGCTGTGAAGCTTGAGTATATTTCCACTGATGAGCAGGTTGCAGATATTCTTACCAAAGCCTTACCACGGGGCAAGCATGTCTACTTCAGAGACAAGATGGGTGTGGTGGGGAACACCTTCCTCGGTAAGAGGGAGTGTTGAAATTTGGTACCGGAGGACAGGTGGTTCCCTAATTCTTTAATCTTTGGCCTAGGGAAAAGTATCCAAAAGAATTTAATTTTTCTCTTAAAGTGACTTTATAAAGTTATAAAGTCAAATCTAATTTAAAAGTGACTTTAAGTGATAAAGTTACTAAAGTCTAATTTTAAGTGACTTTAATAAAGTCAATGTGAAATTAGAAAGGAAAAGTGACTTTGGAAATAAATGACTAAGTGAGTCTTTATTAAAGTGGGGTGAATTAAAAAATAGAAAGTGAGATTTAAATAAGCATTTGATCTCAGCCCTAGACCTAAAGCTATCTCAGCCATTGGATTTATGGATTCCCTAAAAGTCACTTAGGGTTAGGTTAAAGGAGGGAAAAGGTCATTCATTCTTTCATGAGCAGATTGAAAAAGGAGGAGAGAAAGCAAGGGAGAATTTCTAAGCAGTGAGAAGGAGGAGGGCAGCAACACTTATATTCAGCAAATCCGTACAGCAAGGACAGAGCACGAAGTTCAAGGCAAGTGGGCACGAATTTCGAGGGAGGAAAATCAGCATTTATTGTAGCACGCTTTTCGAGGTCCATACAGCGACAAGGAGGTACGAAAATTGAGGTCCGTACAACAGAGAGAGAAATCTAGTTTTTTGGATTCCGTACAGTAGCAAACAACATGCAAAATGAGGTCCGTACAGCAGTCGTACAACACGGAAATCGAGGCAGCATTTGCACAGATTTCGAGGGAGGCCATACAGCTGTTCTGGCACTGTTTTCGGTGTTGTCCGTGCAGCGTTTAAGGCTATACTTTCTGCTGATATTTTCTATTTGTATTTGGCATGAAAATCAAGGCGAAGTTTTGCACGGTTTTCGAGATAAGTGCATTTATGAGGTTGCTGTAATTTTTTTCTGTGTAATTTCTATCTCACTATAAAAGCATTTATCAAAAATAAGAAGGAGCTTTCGAACTAGTTTTCCCCAAGAGTTGTAGGGGGGTTTTTCTAGGGTCACATTGACCAAAAATCAACGTGTCAAAATTCTGTGTGTGGCTGATTTATTTTTCTAAGTTTTTATTTTTGCATTTCAGCATTGTGAAATTTCCAGAATTAGTGTTTTCAGAAAATATTTATTTTTCTAGCTTGTTGAATGTATGGCCATGGGAATGGGCATTTAACTTTATGGGAGAAATAAGGAGAAACTGTAAACCGGGGTTGGGTTATCAAATTTCTACAACTTGTGTGTTCTCCATCTACCCATCAACTTCTTCTTATAATACTTTGTTGGAACCCAACGACCCAGATTAATTCCCTGTTGATTCGTGTGAGTTTCTAGATGATTCTCATATTATCTCAATTAATCTTGATTAATTAACCATATTTCCCAAGTCTAGACTTGGGAAATATTTAAAAATTGGTTAATAATCTAATTGAGGCACTTCTAGGTGGAATTTCCAGAAACGATTTCTGGGTTTTGGAGAACTCATGTATTCTAGTCTCTCCACAACATTTTGTGGCTAGAACACATCCTATGCTACAAAAACCTGACACTCCATCTTAGCGAGGAATGTAATCTAGTACTATTGCACCCCTGATAGCAATACTTTGTTTCTGCACCATCTCATGTCACATTGCTGATGTCTAGCTACTGTTGCCCACCAACCACTGCGCAACTCTGATATGATGTGCATCTTTGTTGTTGTTGACCTTGTTGAACTGCTTGTAATATCCCAAAATGGGAATAAACAGTAATATTAAGCACAATAGACTAAAAACTACAAAAAAGTAAACAAACCATCAAAACGCATGAATTGAAGCCAAAAACAAATGCTCAGACATTTTATTATATTGGTCGGAAAGAGTACAAAGAGGTGCTAGAAAGGTAGCACCTGGGCCTGCTCTAGGAAGGCTGATGAACCGCTCTAAACCTGGCCAAATATGTCTGCTAAAATGGGCTTTGCGTGGCTCTCCCTCTACGCTACCAGTCATGGAAACTGTTGTTGTTGGCTGAGTTCAGATTGTAGTTTGGCCCAGCTCTCGTGCTCAGAAAATTCCAGGCTTTTAAACCCGGACTCTACTCAAAGACCCACAAAATGCCGTGAAGGGTTTCCAAAAATCTCGACCCCGGAAAATGGCCCCTTTGGGCTTGGTACGTTGCTCTGCTGGGAAAATCGATCTCCTAGCTGGAAGTACTGGAAAACGCCTCCAAATCACTGCCCAAATCCTTGGTAGGAGGTGGCTAACCTCCCCTCCAAATCCTTCGGCTGAATCCTCACTGCTCCCCCACTTCTGTCACTTCCTCTAGGCTGGACAATGCAATCACTGCGCAGTCTGGGTTGCCTCTGCGCTATCCTAAAGGGACTGCGTATTGTTGTTGATGTCCCTCTGCAATCTCCTCACAAAACGGGTGAATCTCCTCTCCTGAGCGGACACTCGAAGTCCCCCGAGGCAAAGGTTGAGATCTCTTCTTGCAAACCTCTATGCTGAACAACACTGCAAACTTGGCTAAACATCTCAAGCATGCTCAGTCAATGAAGATAGAAAAATCAAATATGAGTGAATGAGCAAATGAGTTTCTCCCCTTTCCTTTTGTCAATTCTAACTCCAACGTTCCCTTGGGCCCACCAAGGACTGCATTGTGCCTTCGTCCGGCCTACCACTGTGTTGTCACCATCGAGCCTCTCCCACGCAGCCACCTAGGAAGTTGCCTCTATTCGATGGCTGGCCACATGTACCCCACTAAAGCCGCAATATTTCCTTAGGAAGTATAGGGAAAGTGCTTTTTGCTGCTTAGCTATTATTTGTGGGTCCCTTTTCCCACTTTATTCCTGCTCAACATTAGAAAAAGCAAAATTAGCCAAAAATTAATATTTCAATTCGTTGACTGCTAATTTGGAATATTACAGTCCTCCCCGCCAAAATGTTGCTTGTCCTCAAGCAACAGCAAAGATGGGTGTTGAAGAATCTTCTCCCCCTCCCAAGTGGCATCCTCATCTGGGAGGTTGCTCCATCTGATCAAGCACTCCTTCACCACCTTGATCCTCAAGTGTCTCTCCCTAGTGTCCAAGATTGCCTCGGCCGGTAGCACTAAATGTCCCTCATCATCTGTAGGAGGGAGCTCAGTAGCTGCTGTCACCTGCTGTCCCAAAGCCTTCTTCAGGCATGACACATGGAAAATATTGTGGATACGGCTCCCTTGTGGCAACTCCAGCTCATATGCCACCTCTCCAACCCGTCGAACAACCCGGTACGGCCCATAGAAGCAGGGTTTGAGCTTTTCAGCTCCCTTCTGCTTCAACGTAGACTGCCTGTATTGTTGAAGTCTGAGGTACACCAAGTCCCCCACCACAAACTGCCTCTCCACCCGTCCTCGATCTGCGTACATCTTCTGTTGATTCTGTGCGGTTCTCAAGTTGTCCTTGAGAGCCCTAAGGATGTCCTGACTCTCCTGGATCCAGTCTTTGGCCTTGGGTGCCTTACTTTCCCCAAACATAGCATCAACAAATATCAGTGCACCATAACCATATAAAGCACGGAAAGGGGACATACCAATGGACATATGGAAAGTGGTATTGTAGCAGTACTCCCCCAAATGTAGCCAACGCAGCCAAGCCTTCTTCTGCCCTATGACATAGTTTCACAAGTCGCCTTCCAGCCACTTGTTCACTATCTATGTCTTTCTGTCGGTCTGCGGATGGTAACTCGTGCTGGGTGTGAGCTCTGTGCCCACCAGTTGGAACAACTCCTGCCAAAAAATACCCATGAATCTGTTGTCCTGGTCACTAACTATGGTCTTGGGGAGACCATGTAACCGGAAAATGTCTTTGAAGAACAACTCGGCCACCTGTGAGGCTTTGTACCAAGCGGAAATATCGAAGAAGTGTGCATACTTCAACTCGGCCACCTGTGAGGCTTTGTACCAAGCAGAAATAGTGAAGAAGTGTGCATACTTCGTCAGCTGGTCAACTATGACAAAGATGCAATCCTTGCCCCGCGTCATGGGAAATCCCATGATGAAGTCCATCGAAATGCTTTCCCATTTCCCCTCCGAAATGGGAAGCGGATGCAACAACCCAGCCGGACGATTCAGCACCCCTTAATCCTCTGACAGACTACGCACTACCAGAAATGCCAGAGTACATCCTCCTTGAGGCCCTTCCACGAGAACCTCTCTCTGATGGCCCTATAGGTCTTAGTGAACCCCTGGTGCCCTAACAGCAGAGAGTCATGTGCTACATGCAAGATCTTCTCCCTCAACCGGGAGTTGGTCTTCAGGAAGATCCGATCTCGATAATAGATGACCTCGTCCATCACCCGATACCGGTCATCTGTCACCTGTCCATTCAACACCTCACATGCCAACTAATCCTTTGAGTACTCCACCAACAACTGCACCCTCCAATCTGCATTTATGCTCATCAAGGAGAGGGATGCTGGTCTCCGAGACAAGGCATCAGCCACCACATTGTTCTTCCCTTTGACATACTCAATGTCAAAGTCATAAGCTTGGATCTTACTGAGCCACTTCTGTTGTCTCTCTTGCAACAGTTTTTGCTCTAGGAAGTACCGTAGGCTGTTATGATCAGTCTTGACCTTGAACTGGTTCCCTACTAAGTATTGTCTAAATTTGGCCAAGGCATGCATGATGGCCAGCATTTCTTTATCGTAAATGGGACAGTGCCTCTCATGAGGCAAGAGCTTCCGGCACTCGAAAGCGATGGGGTGTCCATCCTGCATCAAGGCGGCCCCAACTACTACTCCGGATGCATCGCACTCCAAGACAAAGGGCTTGGTAAAATCGGGGAGTGCCAATATCGGGTAGCTACTCATCACCTGTTTGAAGCAATCAAAAGCCTCTTGCGCTGTGGGAGTTCAGGTGAATGCTCCTTTCCGGGTCAAGTCTGTGAGGGGTGCAGCCAATTGAGAGAAGCCCTTCACAAACTTCCGTAAATATGTACTAATGCCCACAAATCCTCTCAGCTTTGTGACATTCTTAGGCTCCAGCCAATCTCTGATTTCCATAATCTTCTCCTCATGCACCCGCACACCATCCTCTCCTATGATGTGGCCAAAGTATAGCATCTCTGTCAAGCCGAACTCGCACTTGGATAGCTTAGCATAAAACTTCTGCTCCTCTAAAATACGCAATACTGCCTCCACATGCTGCAAGTGTTACTCCCATGTTCGGTTGTATATCAAAATATCATCAAAAAACACTAGCACGAACTTTCGTAGCTAGCCACGAAAGACATGGTTCATGCACGACTGGAAGGTGGCTGGAGCGTTGGTTAGCCCAAAGGGCATCACCAAAAACTCAAAGTGCCCATAATGGCACCTGAACGCTGTCTTGGGGACATCCTTGTCCCACACTCGAATCTGGTCGTACCCCGATCTCAAATCTATCTTGGAGAAGAACTTAGCTCCCCTCAACTCATCCATCAGCTCATCTATCCGTGGAATGGGGTAGTGGTTCTTCATTGTCTTTTGTTCAGGGCCTCGTAATCAATGCACATCCTCAACATCCCATCCTTCTTCTTCACCAAAACTACTGAAGAAGCAAAAGGACTCGAGTTGGGCCTGATGTGCCCCAAAGCCAAGAGCTCATGGATAGCTCTCTCAATCTCATTGCAATAGGCCTTGGGGTGTCTATATGGAGTAGAGATCACGGCCTGAATGTCGGGCTCCAACTCTATAGTGTGCTCAAATACCCGGTCACGTGGCTGTGTAGGAATTTATAGGGTAAGTTCAGTA
Source organism: Pinus albicaulis (assembly GCA_034641835.2). Taxonomy (NCBI): domain Eukaryota; kingdom Viridiplantae; phylum Streptophyta; class Pinopsida; order Pinales; family Pinaceae; genus Pinus; species Pinus albicaulis. The sequence goes on from CM076572.1 coordinate 1,042,753,519, forward strand.
GATCAAGAACCAAAGGTCACTACTCACAACCAGATCACAAATCAGTACACAAGTATAATCATGTCGTTAAAACCCTCAAAGAGGGAAATAGTCCATGGCCTAAGCCAACGCGGCCACTTCAGGCCATTTATTAATATAAAAATAAAAGTTACATATGTTTTTCTCATAAATGGTTACACCGAAAAATTACCCTCCATGCTCTTTAAATAGAGATCATGGACCAATCGGGTGTTAAGCCACGGATCAAGTGTCGTTAATACCGAGGTGAGAGATAACCGTCGGATCACTACAAATCGTGACCGTCAGATTATAAGTTACAAATGCACATGGTAAAGAAACACACTTTACCTAACTCTACACTAGACTAAGTTATTCCTAACTATTTCCTATGTGTCGAAATATCCTAACATCCCCCCTTAAGAACAACTTAGGATAGGATTGAAGGATTTACAAAGGTGACACAAAAGGAGCCTATTTCCTATGTGTCGAAATATCCTAACATCACCCCTTAAGAACAAATTGGGATAGAATTGAAGGATTTACAAAAGTGACAAACTAGGAGAAGGAAGGAGGCATTAGAGCCTATCCCCCCTTAATGACAACTTTCCTGAACTCCAAGCATGGATCGAATTTTGGTAAACTTTGCTTCTGTGAGAGCCTGTGTAAAGATATCGGCTACTTGATCATTGGTGGGACAGTACTGCACTTCAAGAACACGATAATGAATGAGCTTTCTAATGAAGTGTATGTGGAGTTCAATGTGTTTCATACGCTGATGCTGAACTGGATATTTACATAGCTAAATGGCACTGTGATTATCACACCAAAGTGTAGTTGGATGCTACTGATGAAGACCAAATTCAGACAAGATTTGACGTAGCCACATGGCTTCCTTGCTGGCTTCAACTGCACCACAATACTCTTCTTCTGCTGAAGAAAGAGAGATGGCACTTTGTTTCTTACAAGACCATGTAATAGGTCCTCAACCAAGAGTGAACACATATCTTGCAGTAGACTTTCGATCATCAGGGTGACCAACCCAATCAGAATCAATGAAACCAATCAACAATGGAGATGCTCCTGCACTGTAATGAATCCTGAACTGAACTGTACCTCGAATATATTGAAATATTCTTTTAGCTGCTTTCTAGTGACTTTCATGAGGTTGGTGCATAAACCGAGAAACAAAACCAACGGCAAAGGAAAGGTCAGGACGGATATGGGTTAGATACAGAAGTTTGCCAACAAGTTGACGATATAAGGTAGCATCAACTTCAGGGGTAGTACAAGTGACTAAAAGCTTGACTCCAGACTGAAAGGGAGAAGGGGTTGGCTTACAGTCTTCCATGTGAAAGTGGTGTAGAATATCACACGCATACTTGGACTGAGAGAGGGTAATGCCTTCCTTGGATTACAAGACTTGAAGACCATGGAAATAATGCAAGTGTCCTAAATCTGTCATTTCAAACTTCTTTTTGAGGCTAGACTTCACATGGTTTATATGGTTTGGATCACTACCAGTAAGAATAAGATCATCAACATAAAGAACAAGGATGGTGAAGGACTTACCCACTTTCTTGGTGTAGACAGTGTTGTTAGAATGACACCTAGAAAAGCCATTATCTAATAGAAATCTATCCATTTTGGCATACCAAGCCCGAGGAGCTTGTTTGAGACCATAGAGAGACTTCCTAAGGCGACAAACAAGGCTAGAGTCATTTTGGATAAATCCAGGGGGTTGTTCCATGTAGATTTCTTCATGTAAATCTCCATGTAAGAAGGCAGATTTAACATCCATCTGATGGACTTCCCATTTAAAGGAGGCAGCAAGGGGAAGAACAAGGTGGATAGAACTCATTTTGGCAACAGGGGAGAAGGTTTCAGTATAGTCAATGCCTTCAACTTGTGAAAATCCTTTAGCGACAAGACGAGCTTTATGTCTATCCACTTTTCCATCTGGTCCAAACTTGGTTTTGTAAACCCATCTGCATCTAACAAGTTTTCTTCCTTTTGGAAGAGGAACAAGATCCCAAGTATCGTTTGCTAATAAGGAACAATACCCTTCATTCATAGCTTCATCCCAATCTGGATGACTGGAGGCTTCTTCAAAGGTTTATGGATCAAGTTTTTCTGGAACTTGAGCCAATAAGGAAGAGGCTCTTTCGAACTGAGAACATGTATGTCGTCGATCGGCAAAGTCACCTGCATGAGAACCTACTGCATCCCGAGTAGAGCGGACCCATCTTGGAAGCGGTGGAGTATAAGGAACAATTTCAAGAGGTGGAGCAGGATTGTCATCCTCGCTGTCATCATCTGAACTAGAAGGAATGCTATTAAAAATAGAAGAGAGAGAGAGAGAGGTGGCACATATGCCGAATCAGGCTCGCAGGCCAAAGGTGGCACACTCGCCGAACTAGACTCGCAAGCCGATATATTTTCATTAAATTTTACATCTCTTCTAATGATTATATTTTTGGATTTTGGTTGAAGAAGTCTATATCCTTTGACATCTTCAGAATATCCAACAAAAATGCATTTTTCACTCTTAGGTTCTAAGGCTTTATGTTTCGCATCTAGAATATGGGCCCAAGCATCACTTCCAAAAACACGTAAGTGACTTATATTTGGTTTGATTGAGCTCCAAGCTTCTTCTGGAGTTATATTCTTTAAAACCTTAGTAAGAGTGCAATTTACTATGTAATTTGCATAGTTAATGGCTTCTGCCCAAAAATTGAGACCAAGTCCTTTAGATTGAAGAATACAATTAGCCATTTCTTTTAAGGTGCGATTCTTCCGTTCAGCTACACCATTTTGTTGTGGAGTATATGGAACAGTATGTTGCAATTGAATGCCTTGCTCAGTGCAAAAGTTGATAAATTTGTTGTTAACATATTCTCCTCCATTGTCTGATCTTAAGTTAAGAATTTGATGTCCATATTGTTTCTCAACAAAGGCCTTAAAGGCCAAGAACATGTTAAAAACTTCACTCTCGAGTTTTAAGAAGTATACCCAAGTGCGTCTGGAAAAATCATCAATGAAAGTTAAGAAGTACTTGCAACCAGAGAAAGAAACAACAGGAAGTGGACCACATAAATCACTGTGCACAAGCTGCAAAGGGGCTGAAGCGTGCCAAAACTATCAAAACTATCTCGATGATGTTTTTCGAGTACACATCCAGAGCAAACACCATCTCGACAAGATAAAATAGGAAGACCCATCACCAACTTTTCCTTACATAGAGTTTGAAGAGAGCGATAGTTTAAGTGACCAAATCGCTCATGCCAAAATTTGCTCACTTCATCATTATGAGCAACAGAAACGGAGGGGAGACATGATGATCCAAAGTTGTCAAACTTATACAACCTTGTGGAATCATCAGCAATGCCAGTAGCTAAAATATGTTTAGGATCTTTGAGGTCCTTGATTACAACATCATGAGGTGAGAATTCTACTATTTTCCCTTCACCTCAATGATTTATCTGATAAACAGAGAGAGGGTTGCATGACAAGATAGGAACACATAGTACATCATTAAACTGACCATTATCGAGATGAATGGTTTCAGATCCTACAACACTAAGAGATCTATCATCACCAACATAAATATGTTTGGTGTTACAATCATTTAAAGAAGAAAACATGGCTTTATTTTTGGCCATGTGATAAGAAGCTCCAGAATCAATGAGCCACTCATGAGAATGAGAAGAGGAAGATACATGTAATGCATAACCAGATCTTGATGCTTGACAACCACAAGCAGAAAGTGCCATTCCTCAAGATGAAGGTGAAGAGTGCTCCAAATTGATGTTGTGCTTCTTCATTGCTGCTTCTAAGGCTTCCATCTTCTTAAAACATTTGGACTCTAAATGGCCATCACGATTGCAAAAGTTGCAACGTCTATCTGTCTTCTTTCCTTTGTTTTTATATGCCTTATCATTTTGGTGAGTTGCTTTTTCAGTTTGTGGCTGAAATTGCTTAGGACCCTTGTGTGGTTTCGGACCATACTTTTTAGAATACTGCTTCTTGGGATTCTTTTGATATGATTGTTGTTGGGCCACTAAGGCTTTCTTAGAAGCATTTCCGGAAGTGATAAGACCAAGGTGTAAGATTTTTTCTTGTTCTCTTATCAAAGAATCGCAAAAGGCATCAAAAGAGGGGTTCTTGTAGGCAGTTCCTGAAGAAATGATGGCTTCTCTAGTGGAATGGAAGGCAAAAACAAATACAGAGTATGCAGGGCCAAGCTTAGCAAGAATGCAATAAATGAGGCTACCATCTTCCTTTTTGATCTTACAACCTTCTAAAAGAATTCAAATGGTCTTGAATTTGGACAAAAAATCTTCAATGGAGGAGAAATTATTGGGGTCCAAAGTAAGCAACTCATTTTCAAGCTGGTGGGCCCTAATTTGAATTTGAATGCCAAAAACAGTTTTTAGCTTTTCCAGGGCTTCATCAGGGGTGTCAATGTCAAGGATATGAAATCGAAGATCTTGAGCAATGGACATTCCTATCAACCCTCGTGCTTGATCTTGTTTATTTTCACATTTAGCAACTTTATCATCATCAGAAGGTTTAGTTTCTTGTCTTGTGGCTATTCTGTAAAGCCCTTTACTTCTAAGTATATCTACCATGTGAGGTAGCCATTGGAAATAATCGGTGCTGTTAAGAATACTCGAGTATGCACTTTCCATTTTTTTTTTTTAAAACTGAAGGTGAGAAAAGCTGAAACTAACTGCTCCAATGGAAAGATCTCGAAAAATTAGGCCATTTAAAAAAAAACGGCACGAAAAATGGCTTCCGGATGAAGAAGTTATGCCTCTTTGAAAAAACGAGTTGAAGATGCCGAATAGTTACGGAAACGGGATGAAGTGCGGCTTTTTTATAAAAAAAATTCCGCCCCTTTTAACAAAAGAAGCTTGAAAAAGAGATTTGAACCCAAGACCTCTATTCTCATAAACTAACCCTTCACCAAGTGAGATAGTAAAAGGATCACATTATTGTTTGAAAGGAGGAAGGGGGGGATTTTTTATTTTTTATTTTTTTTACTCTTCGGTGTGCGTGTCTTTCCTGCACCAAAAAACACAAAAACCGAGCAAAATAAAACGAAATGCAGAGCCTTACAGCAGAATGTTAGATTTTCGGTTAGCCTTACCGGCAACTATCATTTTTTTCACTATTTCTGATTTCCCAAGATCGCACAAAGACGCGGGGAAAGAGCATACGTAGCAAAAAAAATTCCTTTTTCCTGTTTCTATTTTGCCGAGATCGCACGCAACGCACAACAAAGAGCATACACAGAGAAGAGGGTATAGATCTGGCAAATAAATAAAACCTAAAACCGAAAATAAAAAAAGGAAACCAAAATAACCAAAACTATTAACAAATATAACTGCAAAACAGATGCTTTATACCTCCAGATCTAAACTTTCATAACTTGGGTGTTGAAATTTGGTTACCGGAGAACAGGTGGTTCCCTAAGGCTTTGATCTTTGGCCTAGGGAAAAGTGTCCAAAAGAATTTAATTTTTCTCCTAAAGTGACTTTATAATTTTTATAAAGTCAAATCTAATTTAAAAGTGACTTTAAGTGATCAAGTTACTAAAGTCTAATTTAAAAGTGACTTTAAGTGATAAAGTTACTAAAGTCTAATTTTAAAGTGACTTTAATAAATTCAATGTAAAATTAGAAAGGAAAAGTGACTTTGGAAATAAATGACTAAGTGGGTCTTTATTAAAGCGGGGTGAATTAAAAAATAGAAAGTGAGATTTAAATGAGCATTTAATCTCAGCCCTAGATCTCAATCTATTTCAGCCATTGGATTTAGGGATTCCCCAAAAGTCACTTAGGGTTAGATTAAAGGAGGGAAAGGAGGAAAAGGTCATTTCATTCTTTGATGAGCAGATTGAGAGAGGAGGAGAAGGAGCGCTGGAGACTTTTTCTGAAGAGAGCTTGAGAAGGTGAAGGAAAGGCAAACTCAACAAATCCGTACAGCAGCAAGGAGGGCACGATTTTCAAGGCAACAAAAGGCTGCACGAATCTCGAGGCAGCAAGGCCGTACAGCAGCATGAAAACCGAGATAGAAGTCCGTACAGCTGTTTTGTGGCACATTTTTCGAGGAGAAAGGCAGCACAGTTTTTGAGGAAAAATACAGCAACAAAGGGCTTGATTTCCAAGGTTGCTAGGCATGTTTTTCAAGGCAGCCAGCACAGTTTTCGAGAAAGGCAGTTTGCTGTAATAAATTTCTGTTTTGAGTATTTTGCTGTTTTGACACGTTTTCCAAGGCGGAGACAAGCACGGAAAACCAGATAAGTCTGTAATTAATTTGCTGGAATTTTTTCCTGTATATTTCACCTCTCTGTAAAAGCATTTTCCAGAAATAAGAAGGAGCTTTCAAACTGGTTTTCCCCGAGAGTTGTAGGGGGTATTTCCAGGGTCACCTTGACCAAAAATCACTGTGTTATAATGTGTTGAATGGTTGTTTGTATCTGCTGTTATTTTATTTCTGCATTTTCCAGCATTCTGTAAATTTTCCAGAATTTGTGTTTTCAGCAAAAATTTATTTTCCAGTTTGTTGAATGTAAGGATATGGGAAAGGGCATTTAACTATTTGGAGAAATAAGGTGAAACTGAAAACCGGGGTGGGAAACAGGAAATTTCTACATGGTATCAAAGCTTGGGTGCTGAAAGTGCAGTTTGGGACAGCAAGAAGAAATATACAGTCTGCTGATTTTTCACTCAGAAAATTCCAACAAACTGATTTTTCACTTAAAAAATTCCAGCAAGCTGATTTTTCACAAACAGAATTTTTATCTTTACTACAGTAGTGCTATTTCTCAGTTTTTAGGACAGCAGGATGTCATTGGGATTGAGGGTGGAGGATAGGTTGGATGGGCATACCAATTACAGCGTTTGGAAGGAGAGAATGCAAAGTATCTTTGAGGACGCAGAAGTCTGGGATATCATGGTGCATACTGCACAGCACCCTGTTGTTGTCCCTACTGATGCTACTCAGTTGGCAGCATATAATAAAAAGAACAACAAGGGTAAGAGACTAATTCTAAACGGAATCAAGGACCATTGCATTCCTCATGTGACAGAAAAGAGAAATTCTCATGAGATGTGGACAACATTGACCAATTTCTACCAAAGTACCAATGAGAACCAGAAAATGGTCCTGAAGGAGAAGCTGAAGACCATTAAGATGGGTAAGACTGATAGTGCAGCTGGATATCTCACAAAGATTACTAATGTGAGAGATGAGTTGGCAGCAATTGGAGAGGTCATTCCACCCACTGAGTTGGTGCAGATTGTAGTGAATGGCCTCCCCAGTTCATGGATGAACTTTGCTGATGGGGTTTGTGCACGTGAGACCCTTCCCACATGGGAGAGGTTTTGGGATGATTGCATTCAGACAGAGATCGGGAAAGGTTAGCTTGGGGCAGCCAAGCCAGTTGAGCAGGATGAGGATGTAGCACTGTTGGCAGGACGCAAGAAAGGCAAAGGGAAGAAGCAGGCTTCCAGAAGCAATGGTGGGGGCAAAGGCAAAGGTAAAGGTAAACAGGATAACACACAGAAGGACTATTCCAAAGTGAAGTGTTGGAATTGTCGAAGATGGGACACTATGCAGTTGTGTGTCCGGAGAAGAAGAAGAAGAAGGGGAAGAACCAGAGTATGGCAGCTTCAGCAGAGGTTGAGGACTTTGCAGATCGCTTTGACCGGGAGTTTGGGTTCATTGCATGTGAGTCCTCTAGTGCAGGATCACCTGCCACACAGGTTCAGAGGGAGCATGCATTTCCCTCGATTAGCGGAGCATCTTCGGGTATCTGGTATGTGGACAGTGGGGCTTCACGTCACATGACAGGAGTCCGTGAGTACTTCTCAGAGCTTTCAAAGAGTGGCACTGATATAGAGGTAGTACTCGGTGATGACAGAGTTGTTAGAGCAGTCGATGTGGGAACACTGACATTTCAGAGGGAGTCTAAACCTCCTTTGAAGGTGTCAGATGTTCTTTATGTGCCAGGGATGAGGAAGAACCTCATATCCGTCTCAGCTTTGGAGGATAGAGGATATGAGGTACTGTTCAGGGGAGGACAAGTGCTGATGTATCCCAGGGGCACTCCAGCTGATTCAGCTAGAGTGATAGGTGTACGCCATGCAAAGGTGTACAAGTTTGCATTCCAGCCCCTTTTGGCATTGAGCAGTAGTACCGACAGCAGAGCTAGCAGTTCTGAGCTGTGTGAGATTTGGCACCGCAGGATGGGACATATGTATCATGGAGCCTTGAGGACCTTGCGGGAGATCACTATAGGTGTGCCAGATTTCAGTACTGATCACTTTGATACTTGCAGAGGATGTGCGATGGGCAAGTTTGCCAAATCCCCTTTTCCCAGCAGTGACAGCAGAGCGACCGGGATACTTGATTTGATTCATTCCGATGTGAGCGGTCGGATGTCTCATGTTTCCTTGAGTGGATATGAGTACTATGTGTTATTCATTGATGATCACTCCAGGAGGACCTGGATTTATTTGAAGACCAAGAGTGAGGTCTTCAAGCGGTTTCAGGAGTTCAGAGCTCTTGTGGAGACACAGACAGGTCGGAAGATCAAGTCCCTGAGGTCGGACAATGGAGGAGAGTACACCCTTGGAGAGTTTGTTTACTATTGTGCGGAGGCAGGCATTAGGAGGGAGTTCACCGTTCCTTACAATGCCCAGCAGAACGGGGTTGCGGAGAGGAAGAACAAATCCATCGGAGGGGCTGCCAAAGCCATGTTACATGATCAGGGGTTGCCATTGTTTCTATGGGCAGAGCCATGCAACACTGCTATTTATTTGCAGAACAGGAGTCCGCATCATGCCTTGGAGCACATGACTCCGGAGGAGGCTTTTTCTGGGAAGAAGCCTGATATTGGTCATCTTCGTATCTTTGGGTGTATCACATACTCTTACATACCCAAGGAGAAGAGGACCAAACTAGAGCCCACCGCAGAGAAGGGTATCTTTGTGGGCTACAATGAGACCTCAAAGGCCTTTCGGATTTACATTCCTGCACAGAGGAAAGTTGTTGTCAAGCGGGATGTGAAGTTCGAGGAGGATAGGGCCTTTAGGAGGTCACGGGAGTTAGAGTATCTGGATCAGCCAGACCCTCAGCAGCAGTTGAGTCAGTCGCAGGGATCCAGTGGGCAGGGATCAGGAGGATCCGGAGGTACATCTATGACGATGTCTGGTCCGTCAGTGAGCAGTGGCTCACAGAGTCAGAGGGTTGGTGCTTTGGGTAGCATGCAGAGCAGTCCACAGAAAAGTTCACTAGGGAGTCCACCGATGGACAGTTCACACAGTATCTCAGCTTCTACAGGTTCAGGTGCAGGTAGGAGGACAGCAGACAGACAGTCAGGAGTTCAGGCTCCTGATGATGATGAGGAGGAGGAGTTTCATTCTCCAATGGGAGAAGTATGCTCAGGGAAGAGGAAGCCCAAGTGGCTTCAGGACACCTTTAGAGAGGCCACATCTGTTGCTGGGCCTAAGAGGCCGGTCAGAGAGAGCAGACCACCTGAGAGGTTTTGTAGCTATATGGCAATGGCTACCAACATCCTTGACTCTGAGCCTTCTAGCTATGAGGAGGCAGCTAGCCAGCAGGTCTGGAGAGAGGCCATGCAAGAGGAGTATTCTTCTATCATGAAGAATGATGTTTGGGAGGTGGTGCCGAGGCCCGAGGGCAAATCCGTGGTTACTTCCAGATGGCTTTACAAGGTAAAGCATGCTACAGATGGCAGCATTGAGAAATTCAAAGCGAGGTTTGTGGCTAGAGGGTTCTCCCAGGTAGAGGGAGTTGATTATGAGGAGACCTTCGCTCCCATGGCTCGATATACTTCGATCCGCTCCATTATATCGATAGTAGCAGAGATGGGTTGGAAGATCCACCAGATGGATGTGAAGACCGCATTTCTCAATGGCTTCATACAGGAGGAGGTGTACATTGAGCAGCCACAGGGCTCTGAGGTGCATGGGAAGGAGTCCCATGTGTGCAGACTGAAGAAGGCCCTTTATGGCCTGAAGCAAGCTCCCAGAGCTTGGTACTCCAGGATAGATACTTACTTGCAGAAGATGGGTTTCACAAAGAGTGAGGCAGATCCGAACCTTTACTATATTGTGATAGGTGAGGAGCCTCTCATTCCGGTGTTGTATGTGGATGACTTAGTCATTACAGGTGCAGAGAGACTCATAGAGCACTGCAAGAGAGATCTTGCGGCGGAGTTTGAGATGAAGGACATCGGCTTGATGCATTACTTTTTGGGTTTGGAGGTGTGGCAGGAGGAGGGGCATTTCTTCCTGGGGAAGGGGAAGTATATTGTGGACATCCTTGGCAGATTCCACATGGAGGATTGTAGACCCATGTCGACACCGATGATCACCAACTGGAAGAAGTTTCATGCTTCGGATTCCGAGTTGGTTGATCCCACATTGTACAGACAACTGATTGGTTCCTTGATGTATTTGGTCAACACTAGACCAAATATTTGTTTTGCAGTCAACACGATGAGTCAGTTTATGTGTGAGCCTAGGAAGGTTCACTGGGTGGCTGCAAAACACATTTTGCGATACTTGCAGGGGACAGTGGATTATGGTTTGGACTACAGGCAGGGGGATGGAGTGAGATTTGGCAGGTTACACTAATTCTGATTGGGCAGGTTGTGCTTATGATAGGAATAGCACTTCAGGGTGTTGTTTTGGGTTGGGATCGGCAGTGGTGTCATGGTTCAGCCGAAAGCAGCAGTCAGTGGCATTGAGTTCAGCGGAAGCAGAGTATATGGCAGCCAGTCTAGCTAGTTGTGAGGCCATCTGGCTTCGCAAGATGTTGTTTGGCTTATTTGGTCAGCCGTTGAAACCTTCAATGATTTACTGTGATAATCAGAGTTGCATTAAACTCACGGAGAATCTAGTATTTCATGACAAGTCAAAGCATATCGGGATCAAATATCATTTCATCAGAGACTATGTTCAGAAAGGAGCTGTGAAGCTTGAGTATATTCCCACTGATGAGCAGGTTGCAGATATTCTTACCAAAGCCTTACCACGGGGCAAGCATGTCTACTTCAGAGGCAAGATGGGTGTGGTGAGGAACACCTTCCTCGGTAAGAGGGAGTGTTGAAATTTGGTTACCAGAGGACAGGTGGTTCCCTAAGGCTTTGATCTTTGGCCTAGGGAAAAGTGTCCAAAAGAATTTAATTTTTCTCTTAAAGTGACTTTATAATTTTTACAAAGTCAAATCTAATTTAAAAGTGACTTCAAGTGATAAAGTTACTAAAGTCTAACTTAAAAGTGACTTTAAGTGATAAAGTTACTAAAGTCTAATTTAAAAGTGACTTTAAGTGATAAAGTTACTAAAGTGTAATTTTAAAGTGACTTTAATAAAGTCAATGTAAAATTAGAAAGGAAAAGTGACTTTGGAAATAAATGACTAAGTGGGTCTTTATTAAAGTGGGGTGAATTAAAAAATAGAAAGTGAGATTTAAATGAGCATTTAATCTCAGCTCTAGATCTCAATCTATTTCAACCATTGGATTTAGGGATTCCCCAAAAGTCACTTAGGGTTAGATTAAAGGAGGGAAAGGAGGAAAAGGTCATTTCATTCTTTCATGAGCAGATTGAGAGAGGAAGAGAAGGAGCGCTGGAGACTTTTTCTGAAGAGAGCTTGAGAAGGTGAAGGAGAGGCAAACTCAGCAAATCCGTACAACAGCAAGGAGGGCACGGTTTTCAAGGCAGCAAGAGGCTGCATGAATATCGAGGCAACAAGGCCGTACAGCAGCACGAAAATCGAGACAGCAGTCCGTACAACTGTTTTGTGGCACGTTTTTCGAGGAGAAAGGTAGCACGGTTTTTGAGGAAAAATACAGCAACAAAGGGCTCGATTTCCGAGGTTTCTTGGCACGTTTTTCAAGGCAGCCAGCACAGTTTTCGAGAAAGGCGGTTTTCTGTAATAAATTTCTGTTTTGAGTATTTTGCTGTTCTGGCACGATTTCCAAGGCGGAGGCAAGCACGGAAAACCAGATAAGTCTGTAATTAATTTGCTAGAATTTTTTCCTGTATATTTCACCTCTTTGTAAAAGCATTTTCCAGAAATAAGAGGGAGCTTTCAAACTGGTTTTCCCCAAGAGTTGTAGGGGGTTTTTCCAGGGTCACCTTGACCAAAAATCACTGTGTTATAATGTGTTGAATGGCTGTTTGTATCTGCTGATATTTTATTTCTGCATTTTCCAGCATTCTGTAAATTTTCCAGAATTTGTGTTTTCAGCAAAAATTTATTTTCCAGTTTGTTGAATGTAAGGATATGGGAAAGAGCATTTAACTATTTGGAGAAATAAGGTGAAACTGAAAACCGGGGTGGGAAACAGGAAATTTCTACATTGGGCAATCGGAAACCTTTTCGCATGAAACAAAAGGCGTTCCTCACTGTAATAGATGCTCCAGACACAACCGAGCAGTTCTCCAAGCCCAAAAATGTTCAGAAAGAGTAGATCTACAAAACGGCATTCGCATGCAGTCAAACCGGCTTCGGATTTTGATCAACAACGGACGCGACCCTCAAAATAGCTCTGATACCATGTAGGAATTTACAGGGTAAGTTCCGTAGATCAAGAACCAAAGGTCACCGCTCACAACCAGATCACAAATCAGTACACCAGTATCATCACGTGGTTAAAACCCTCAAAGAGGGAAACAGTCCACGGTCTGAGCCAACGCGGCCACTTCAGGCAATTTATTAATATAAAAAGAAAAGTTACATATGTTTCTCTCATAAACGGTTACCGAACAAATGACCCTCCATGCTCTTTAAATAGAGATGATGGACCAATCGGGTGTTAAGCCACGTATTAAGTGTCGTTAATACCGAGGTGAGAGATAACCGTCGGATTATAAGTTACAAATGTACATGGTAAAGAACACACTTTACCTAACTCTACACTAGACTAAGTTATTCTTAACTATTTCCTATGTGTCGGAATATCCTAACATGTTGTCCTAGTAGAATGTCCCTGAAAACCGTGGAGTAACGGTCTAGGAGGGCCTGTACATCGGTGTGTGTGGGTTGGCCTAAAACACCTGCATCTGAAAGCCTCAGCTCAACTACCCATTCTATGTCTCCCCACCGGAAATTTGCCTCCATCCTATGCGCAAAAAGAATCTGAGGGGGGTATGCATGCATGCCCCTGAGCATCACCTGTTTCCCTCTCTTCTTATCCAAGAACTCCATCTCTAGTGTCTGCCAATCGGTGGTGACTATATCTAGGGTGATGAGCCATTGGACCCCCAACACTATGTTGGTGTCCAGAATGTTGACCACAAAAAAATGGTCTGTCAAGGAGTACATCCACATGGTCGCCGTCAAAGCTGGGACATAACGCATGCACTAGATGGTCCTCACCCCTGGAACTAGCATGGAAAACCCATCAAAGCTCTATGTCTGTATGCCCCTCCTTTGCACCATCTGGACATCGATGAAGTTGTGCGTAGCTCCGTTGTCCACTAACACCGAGACACGTTGTCCTTGAACTGTCCCCTGGATCCTCAGCGTTCGGTACTTGGGTACCCCTTGCAAAGATGCAAGGACCCCTCTGGTTGGTGCAAACCCTGATCCTCTTGCTGCTGGAGGAGGTGGTGGTGGAGGATTCTCCACTGGTGCTCTTGTGCTGACATCTCCTCCCATCTCAAAGAATGTCTCCTCTTCTCCCTCACTGTCGAAGAAGACGTCAATGTAGTGTGCCTTCCCTCCGGCACACCTATGACCCTGTGCCCATGGCTCCTGGTAGGTGAAGCAGAGCTTCTTCCGCCTCAAATCCCTCCAGGTATCATCATCCAATGGCCCTCGGCCCTAATTCCCTCTCGAGGGTGTTGCTCTCATGTCCCTCCCTCTCTACTGGAAAGTTGGTCTACTGGGCATAGGGGTCCCTCATCCTCAGTAGTGTATCCTGCAAATCGTGGGCCCTCCCAACTGCGTCCTGCAGCGTATTGGTCCAGTTGACCTCACTAGCCCACACAAAGGCTCTACCAGACCATCTACGAACATATAAATCCTCCTTGGTTCCGATAAATCTGGAACCATCACTGACAGTCTCAGGAACTTTGAGATGTAGGTCTCTGGGTTCCCCGTCTGCTTGAGCTTGGTCAGCGCCACAAAGTGCTCCTCTGGATCCCCTCTGATCAAACCTCTCCAACACACTCCGGGTAAAATCATTGTACTCTATCACTCCTAAGTGACCCAGCGTGGTCATCCCATGGAACCACCAGTCATGAGCTTCTCCCTCTAGGTGCAACGCAACCACCTTGATGGCCTCCACCTCCGTCATCTGGTTAAGCTGGAAATAGATGTCTAGCTTCTTCACCCATGCTTTGGCTCTGATGACCCATCAAAAGTTGGCAGGAAAAGCCTGCCCATGGTACGCTCCAGGTCACTGCCCTGTGTGTACCCTCCTCCTCTAGCTTGGTCCCTGGGTCTGTTATTGTTCTTCAGCTGACAAAACTCATTGAAGGTAAGAGCACCTCCAAACTCTGGACCATAGGACTAATATTTCGCAAAATAATCTCCATAGTGAGCCACCTCCGACTCTTGCGGACCTCCTGCTCCTGAAGCTAGAAATGTGGGGATGATAGAGCGTGGTGGAGTGCGTGGCATCACCTGTTGTGTAGTGTGAGGACCAGTCGGGTGCTATGAAGTGTCGGATCCTTCCCCAATCTGGAACTCCCCATGAATTCCCTTTGGCTTATTATCTTCACCAAGATTTTGCCCCATCTCCTCAATCCTCTTGGCGAGGTCTTGCACTGATTTCAGAAGGAGTTGAACAAACTCCTTCCCATCATCTCTTTCCTATGCCATGTGTGCCTTTCCTCTTCCTTCTACCTCCAGAACGCTGTCAACCTGGTCGGATGTAATCTCGAGCCTCCTTTCTCTGCTCCTGTATCTCTGTCTCCGGTAGGTGATGTTCTGTCTATCCTCGGTATCATAGACCGCGTGCTCCGTAGGCTGAGCCAAGTCTATGAGCTCTAATACCACTGTAATATCCCAAAATGGGAATAGATAGTAATATTAAGTACAATATACTAAAAACTACAACAAAGTAAACACACCATCAAAACACATGAATTGGAGCCAAAAGCAAACGTTGAGCCATTTTATTATATTAGTCGGAAATAGTACAAATAGGTTCTAGAAAGGTAGCACCTGGACCTACTCTAGGCGGGTTGATGAACCACTCTAAACCTGACCAAATGGATCTCCCTCTGCGCTGCTAGTCCTGGAAAGTTGAAACTGCTGTTGTTGGCTGAGTTTTGACTGCAGTTCGGCATAGCTCCCTTGCTCAGAAAATTTCAGGTTTTTAACCTCGGACTCTACTCAAAAGACCCAGAAAAACCCGCGAACGGTTTCTAGAAATCTCGACCCCGGAAAATGGCCCCTTTGGGCTTGGTACGCTGCTTTGCTGGAGAAATCGATCTCTTGGCTGGAAGTACTGGAAAACATCTCCAAATTGTTGATTTATGGTAGCATCGAATGTGCTCTAGCCTTGTAACTTTGTATATAGTCTAGGACACATGTATTCCATAAAACCCAGAAATGGTTTTGGAAAATTCCACTTAGTGATGGTTTAATTAAAATAATTAATCGTTTTTTAATGTTTTCCTAAGTCTAAACTTAAGGAAACTGATTAATTAAAGGGTATTAATTAAACTAAGTGTGAATCTTCTAGATAAAGTCATGGATCACCTCCAAGTTAATCTTAGCCCTTGATTATGTTTTAATCTTGGTCGTTGAAGGTTCAACAAAAGAACATAAGGAGGGTGAGGGGCCTATGGAACATATGGTGTGACACTTGAGCCATTGAGCATTTTTCAATTTGTGTGAGGAGACACAACTTCTTGATCAAGGATCAAATCACTAGGGCAGGGTTTGCTAAGTGATTGTGATTCAGTGATCAGATTCAGAGAGGGGCAGAAGCAAAGATTGGTCAGGTGGACCAAGAGTGCATTTCAGAGAAAGGCAAAGCTGACACAGAGAAAGACAGTGCAATTTTTGGAAAAGGTGACGCAAACCCTGCAAAAAATCATGCAGAAACAGCGCAGTGTCTCTTGGAGTCAGTTCGGAGATAGCTAGAGGTTGGGGTTTCTGAGCCAGGAGGGAAAAACCCAGTCTCAGATCAGCTAGATCAATTGCAGAGGAAGGTGACGCAGCTCCTCAAGCTTGCCCATGCAAGCTTACGTAGTACGAACATAGGCAATCACGCAGAGGCAGTGAGGGCTTCACCAACGCTGTTTTAGATCAGTCGGAGACTTGCAGAGTGAGGTATATCTCACAATTATAGTTGCTGTCTAGATTTCTCTGAAGGGTTTGCCGGATGTTGGCACCCTAGTTGTATTCAAGATTTTGCTGCTTAATAATACAAACCCTCAGATCTGCTGCACCGGTTTTCCCAAGTTGGGTTTTCCCGGGGACTTAGTCCAAAAATAACTGTCACATGTAAATGTTTTTCATTGTATTTTGTTTAGATTGTTTCAGCACTTAGATTTTATTCCGTAGCATTATTTGTGTAGACTGCTTCAGTAATTACTTCGGTATTTCAATGTAATGAAATAATTATCCAAATAATAGGAGCAGTAATTCAGATTTGTTGCAGTATGAATCCAGATCTAGGATTTTTCACACAAATCACTGCCAAAATCCCTGGTAGGAGGTGGTTATCCTCCCCTCCAAATCCTTGGGCTGAATCTTCACTGGTCCCCCACTTCCAACACTTCCTTTAGGCTGGACTACACATTCACTGAGCAGTATAGGCTGCCTTTGTGCTGTCCTGAAGGGACTGCGTGTTGCTGCTGATGTCACTCTGCAATATCCTCACAAAACAGGTGAATCTCCTCTCCTGAGCGGGCACTCGAAGTCCCCCGAGGCAGAGGTTGAGATCTCCGCTTGGAAATCTCTGTGCTGAACAAAACTGCAAACTTGGCTAAACAGCTCGAGCGTGCTCAGTCAATGAAGACAAAAAAATCATAGATGAGTGAATGAGAAAATTATCTGCTCCCATTTCCTTTTGTCAATTTCGACTCCAACATTCCCTTGGGCCCACCGAGGACTGCGTTGTCCCCTCATCTGGCCTACCATTGGGCTGCCACCATCGTGCCTCTCCCACACAGCCACCTAGGAAGCTGCCTCCATTCAATGGCTGGCCACATGGACCCCACTAAAGCCGCAATATTTCCTTTGGAACTATAGGGAATAAGCTTTTTGTTGGTTAGTTATTATTTGTGGGTCCCCTTAATCACTTTATTCTTGCTGAACATTAGAAAAAGAAAAATTAGCCAAAAATTAATATTCCAATTAGCTAACTACTAATTTGGAATATTACACTGCTGCCAACACTGCATCTGCACTGCAACTCCCTCTCATCTACTGCTGCTGCAACTGCAACATATGCAACTGAGAATCACCCAAAGTAACCTATCCCTGCTACTAAAACGGGTTCTCCACCATATCCATTTGTTCCCTGAACTGGACGAACTTAGCTCTCCCTAGAGATTTCGTGAGTATGTCTGCCACCTGCTCTCCTATGGGAACATACTGTAGTTGGACTGCCCCACGTTGTACACAGTCTTTGTGTAATATCCCAAATGGGATATTTTAACTAAAATTGCAGAAAATAACTTAACCTAATATTTTTGCATAAAATCCACATTTATTTAACAGAAGATTGCTATGTAAAATAAGATAAATCAAGCACATGCAATAACATGTCGAGCAAAAACGATCTCAAATTTTATTATATGAAATAGCGGAAAGATTGTACGTGATAATATCGCTGAAGTATCTGAGATGGATGGTCTGAATTCCAAAACTGATCTGCTCTGACGCTGAAATCGGCCCTCCCAAATCTAAACTGCTGCACTCTCCCTCTGGCAACAGCTACCGCTGAATCAACTGAAAACAATGAAGCACAAGTTGAAGATCTGAATGATCCTCACACCAATCCCTGAAGCCCTGCAAAATTTCTGAATGAAGTCTCCTCAAAGAGAGTTGGGTTTTCGTCTAACACTCACAAATCACTCGAGGGTTTCTATTCTGGGGCTACCAATGGAGTAGAGAACCAAGTTCTCAAACCTCTCACACAAGAAAGTGATATAATCCAAGATATCCCTCGATGGCCTCCTCCTTTTCTTTTATAGATCTCCTGGATCCTTCTAGAGCCTTATTTTATTATTATTTTATTCATGGAGCACTTTTCCCTCTTATTAAAATTTTCCTTTTTAATGTAGAAAAGAGTAAATCGTTACCATGTCTCCCCAAGTCACTGAATCTCATGTCCAACCGTCCCATCATATAGGTATCCTCATCCCGGTTTCAACAAGCTATTAAACTAAGGTGTTCTATCATGTATTCCTCCCGGAATGCCACCTTGAGCGTAATTAATTGAGTTAAGCCCAAAAATAACTCAGTTTTCCGAAAGTTGTCAGAATGTACTGGAACGAAAGGCAAACTTCTCGGATGATGGAATATATCAAGAAAATGCCACCAGACCTCATAGAAACTCCTAAAAATTCCTCCAAAAAGCCCTTGGGCCCGCTGATGACACCAAACTGTACCTGTGACCTGTCTGCTCCTAACTCTGCAAGTCCATCCTAACCCTGTCATAGGTGACACCAAAAAAAGGAATATTCCAGACCTTCCGCCCCAAGATTGCTTGCCCTCAAGCAATCCAAATATGTGAGCCACCCTGTTGGCCCGATGCAACTAAGACCCAATGCTCGGATCCCATAGAAACACCTGGGTGCTGCTAAGCTCCTATGTCAAGTCACCCCAAACAAACCCCTCAATGTTGGGATCCCAAACTGATCTCTCACTGTACCTGACATCAATTGATCCTCCTGGATCCCAACGCCACCATGGCCAATCATCGCCCAAGTCCCCTGGCTTGGACTGTGCACTTCTCTGGCTATAGTTGATGCCCCATGACGTGAAGTCCGCCAACAAGCATCAATTCTCCTTCACTCCTGTTGTGTTGTACCTCTAACTGTATAAGCTACCCCACCAACTACGTACCAACTAATCACCTCCCTCCAATCCAACTCCTGACTCGATCTCATGCTAACCTTGCTCTCCTGAAGACAAGATTGAATGCGAAATAACTGTCAACTTGTGCCCCACTGCCAACTGGAATTTGTAGCATCTATCATGTCTAAGGGCCCCTGCTTTGCTATGCTCCCTACGAAGAAGATCGTACCATCAAGAGGGTACCAACTCATGATCTCTTGCCAATCTATCCTAGAAGACGAATCCAATGTAGTGACATTTGGATATGGAAAACATCTGGAGTGTTGTCGCCAGCCCATACTCAACTCACATTGCTATGTCTCGTCTTCTGATAAGATCTGCCAGTAGAGGAAGGCCCCTTTCTCTATAAAAGGCCAAAGTGGGCGAGATAAGCTGCAAGCCCCATCGATGTACTCCTGGAGAGCGCTACTCCCTAAAAGCACTACTGCTCTGTTCACTGCATGTGCATATATCTGCACCTCATCTGTCTATCGGCCCAAAGATGGATGCTCCACCATCTCCAACAGCTCATCCCTCTCTTAATCAGGAATGTCATGTTTTTTCTCTATACTAGCCTCCTGCACAACTATCCCATCAACCCCCAACATCTCATGAGGATAAGTATATGCAACTACTGCCTCCTGTGAAAATTTCTGAATGTTACTAATGCAGAATTCTATTGTTAGATTTGGTTATGCTCCTCCTACTTAAATAAGTTATTAACTGAAAATTTCAGATTAATATCGAAGAAAAACACATAACAAACTTTCACCAATTCAAATCTAGAAAAAGTACATGCAAACATAGACAAAGTGACACTGATTTTCTGGACAAATAGTCCCCAGAAAAACCCAATGCGGGAAAACCGGTCTGTTGGTTGTAGGAGGGTTTTATTATTAAGAGTATTTCTGAATACAACAAATCTGGGTTCCAAATCTAGAAAACCCGACAAGGAAATTATAGATCTGCAGCTAGCCTGCTGTTCTAGAGACTGAAAACTTGACTAATCCATACTCTCAAACGGGATTTGCAAGACTCGGCCAATTTCTGCCTCTAGAAATCGCAGTGCTACCCCTGAAGCCCCTACGTTAACCTTGCTAGCCTCTGTGTGCCTCTGTGCTGGCCTGGAGAGGGTTGTATGAACCCAAACTAGGTGACACAGTCCCTACGCTGCCCTGGAATGGCCTCTGCGTAACCCTGGAGGTCTCCTACTGGCTCAGCACTGCCCTTTCTGGGCCTGTGTAGTGGCTAAATCCCTCTGTGCTGCGCAGCTGCTGTTGCTGCTGCTGCCCATGCTTCTCTGCGTTGCTACTAGTTGCTGCCTCTTGCTGATTCTTGGCACTAGGATCAAATCATCCCCTTTGCCAATACTACCCCTCTCCGCAGCTGAAACACTTCTGAAAATTCTTAGCAAACCCGCCCTAGAATTCTAGATCTATTTCTTAGAGAAATACTTGAGGGTCAGTTGGAGATAGACACACAGTTGCAGAGCTGAGAAATAGATCTGGAATTCTAAGGTGGGTTTGCTAAGAATTTCCGGAGGAATTTTCTGCAGCGAGGGGTAGTATTGGCTGAGGGGATGATCTGATCCTGGAGCCAAGAGTCAGTAAGAGGCAAAGGAGCAGCAACAAGGACAACGCAGAGAAGCAGCTACGCAGGTGCTACATAGAGGCTCTAGAGGGCTTCAAAAATTACGCAGAAGGTCTCTAGGGCCAGCGTAAGGCCTGCATCACCCTCTCGAGGTTACGCAGTCCCTCTCTAAGCAGCGCAATGGCATTCTGAGGCTAGAAGGGCTAACACTGGGGCTTCAGGGGTAGCGCTGGGGTTTCTAGGGCCAGATCCGGGCTGATTCTTGTAAATCCCGTTTGAGGGTGTGGATCAGTCAGATATTTGGTTCTAGAACAACAAGTTAGCTACAGATTTGATTTCTTTTATTCTCTGTTGGGTTTTCCAGATCTAGAACCCAGATTTACTGTACTCAGAAACTACTTAATAAAATAAACCCTCGTATCTGTTGCACCGGTTTTCCCGCTTTGGGTTTTTTCAGGGACTTGCGTCCAAAAATCCATGTGTCACTTTGTTGGATGAGCGTATTATTCAGTAAATGATCTGCATGTGTAGACTGTAGTTGGGTTTATTTCGGTATTTTCTGAATCTAATTTTTGGAAATAACTTGTAATATTTTAGATCAAGTAGGAGAAAAAAACCATGATACTGCAGTAGAATTTTCACATGGTATCAGAGCAATAACAGATCAAGCTGAATCTGCAGCAATCAGCTGAAGAAATATTTTTTCTGCAGGGTGGCAGAAGAAGCAGTAGATCCGGAAAGGGCAACTTGACAGCAAAAGAACACAGATCCAGAAGAGGACAGTGGTGAAGCTGCAGAAGGTCATTAGGCTTACACAGACCCTTCCCAGGGCAGCGTAAGGACTGCGTCACCGGGTCTGGGGTTACGCAGTCCACTTCTGAACAGCGCTGAGGCTACGCTGGGCTAGTCAGTGAGATGTAGTCCAATCATTTCTTCAGCTACAAAAAAGATTTGCCAAGATCCGAAAGCAGTGCTTTAGATCTTCAGCAGTGCTAATGGAGTAGAGATTTTGTAGGTGCAGAATTGTGCCTAGCTAAGTCAACAAAGGCAGGAGGAAGACAGTTACTCAGTAGATCTGAGCCAAACAGATCTAAGATTCAATCAGGAGGATCAGAGAGTGTTGTTCGATTGTGTTTGGGTGAAAGATTTCCAGGAGGGAAATCAATTTTCAGCAAAAGCAACTACTAGAGGGTTTCTAGTCAACAAGAAACCTAGATCCAAAGGGAGATGTAATGTTTTTGTCAGATCTGAGCAAGATGGCTCGATATGGACTAGGGGATCAAGATAGATTGGACAACATGTCCAACTATGTTATCTGGAGGGCCATAATCCTTCAGTTTTAGATGAGTGTGGTCTCAAAGATCATGCAGAGAAGGTTCTTGATGTACCAACTGATGTAGATCCTCTGAAGAAGTATGAAGAAAATGAAGCGCGGACTAAGCGTTTGATCATAGAAGGAGTCAAGGACCACGTTATTCCTCATATTGCTGGAAAGACTAAAATAAATGACATGTGGGTAGCCTTGGACACGATGTACCAAGGAGGCTCCGTCCAACAAAGGATGCTTCTAGAGAACCAGATGCAGTTGTTCCAAATGATGAAGGGTGAAGAGATAGATCCATTCCTCTTCAGGCTTCAAGCTATCCGAGATCAGCTAGTTGGCATAGGTGCTACTCCAGATGAAGGGCTCTTAGTGAGGTCTTCCCTGAATGCAGTCTCAAAAGATTGGGAAACGTTTCTCCAGAGCATTCTAGGAAGGGCAACGTTACCATCATGGGCTGACATGTGGGCTATCCTCCACCAAGAGGAGATCAGGAGGGTCACCAAAAGGCAGAATATCAGTGGTGGAACTAGAAAAGCCAAAGTCAAGGAGGAGGACGAGGATGCCGTCCTTGGATCAAGGGAAAAGAAGCAGCAAGGGAAGAAGAAGAAGGACCTTTCCAAGGTCCAGTGCTTTAACTGTGGCGATATTGGACACTTGGCCAACGCTTGTCCTAAGAAGAAGGACAAAGGAGCTTATGATTCCAAGGCAGCAGCAGCAAAGGAAGATGGCTTTGATGATGATGCAGCCATGAGTGCTCATGTGCCTCGAGAGAAGAGGTGGGGTGACATGGATCTATAGAGCATCTACAAACAAGTGGCGGGATCCTTGAGTCAGCCCTACTCTTGGATCACATATGAGCTACGGGAGCCTTAAGACGGTCGCAGGATGAGTCGAGAGATGGTTGCAGAGGGAGCAACGTGATGCAGAGGCAACAACAGCGTGAAGGCAACAACGCAAAGGGGTCGATGGGACTTCAGCAGCGCAGAGAAGTTGTGCCCACGCAATGTAGTGTTGTAGCATGACAATGTCTCCAGGAGGACAATGTAAATCAGCGTCCAGGAAGCTTCAGTAATGGAAGGCAACTTGACTTATCTATCAAACAGTTGGGCAGATCCCTTCAATTGCTTACTTATCAGCAACTAAGTTGCAGTGCAAAAGTTAGCAGTGGCAGTGCTATGGGCAGCATGATGCAGCAAGTTGAGAGGGAGCTGCAGTAGAGATGTGGCAGTGTCAGTGGCAGTGGAATGGGTAGCAGTACAGAGAGCAGTAGTGCAGTGGATGGAGGGCAACAGTCCAAGCATCAACAACACAGAATCCGACTTCAAAATCTTGTAGGTCATGGTGTGAATGCATTGCTAGAGCACACTCAGTGCTAAGAGGGAGTGTTGAGATTTTGTATAGTTTGTGTAGCATCGGGTGTGCTCTAGCCCTGAAATTTTGTGGACAGGCTAAGACACACACCCAGAAAGTGTTTTATGAAATTTCAACTGGTGTTCAAGTAATTCAAATAATTAATTATTTTAATGGATTTCCTAAGTCTAAACTTAGGAAAATTAAATAATTGAAGTGAATTAATTAACACGTGCTGAAATGTTCTAAAAGGCACGGATCAAACAGTCTTTTAATCTTAGTCGTTGATGAATGTTTTAATCTCGACCGTTGAAGGGTTCAACAAAAAAGTATAAGAGAAAGGCTTGAGGGTCAATTGGAGATAGACACAGTTGCAGAGCTGAGAAATAGATCTGGAATGCTATGGTGGGTTTGCTAAGAATTTCCAAAGGAATTTTCTACAGTGAGGGGTAGTATTAGCTGAGGGGATGATTTGATCCCGGAGCCAAGAGTCAGTAAGAGGCAGAGGAGCAGCAACAAGGACAACACAGAGAAGCAGAGCAGCAGCTACGCAAGTCCTACGTAGGACAGCGCAGAGGATCCAAAGGGCTAGCATAAGGCCTGCGTAACCCTCTTAGGGGTTACGCGGTCCCTCTCTGGGCAGCGCAGTCGCATTCTGAGACTAGTAGGGATGACGCTAGGGCTTCAAGTGTGGTGCTGGGATTTCAAGGACCAAATCCGAGCTAAGTCTTGTAAATCCCATTTGAGGGTGTGGATCAGTCAAATATTTGGTTCTAGAACAACAAGTTAGTTGCAAATTTGATTTCTTTTATTCTCTGTCAGGTTTTCCAAATCTGGAACTCAGATTTACTGTACTTAGAAACAACTTAATAAAATAAACCCTCATATCTGCTGCACTGGTTTTCCCGCAATGGGTTTTTCTGGGGACTTAAGTCCAAAAATCCATGTGTCAGTTTGTTGGATGAGCATATTATTCAGTAAATGATATGCATGTGTAGACTGTAGTTGTGTTTATTTTGGTATTTTCTAAATCTAATTTATAGAAATAACTTGTAATATTTTAAATCAAGTAGGAGAAATAAAGCATGATACTGCAGTAGAATTTTCACAGTTGGGAAACCAACGGCCATGATCTAATATTGAATCGATGGCTAAGATTAAAAAAAAGCTTGATCCGTGTGACTTGAGTCATTTCCATCACATGTTTTAATATTAATATTTTAATTTTCCTAAGTTAGACTTAGGGTCCTTAATTAAAAATATTAATTAATTAATTAATTAATTATCTCCCACACTGGATGGATTTTCCCAAATCCCTTTATGGGTCTTGAAGATCTCATGTACTATAGTCCCTCCACATAGTTTGGGAGCTAGGGCGAATCCGATGCTACCCCAACACTCAAGAAAACTCAACACTCCCTCTTAGCGAGGAATGTGCTATAGTACAACTCTGCTTCACCCCGAAGCTCTGCACTAATCTCTAGTGTGAGTCTCTGCATTGATGCTAGAGTTGCTGCCCTTCATCACTGTGTTACTGCTGCCCATGACGCTGCCACCACCACTGCCATATCTGTTATGCAGCTCGCTCTATAACTACAGCATTCGTACTGCCCATAGCACTGCCACTACTAATCTGCTGCACTGCAACTTCAGTTGCTGATAGAAGCAATTGAATCTCCTGCCCAATCTTTGACATACAAGTTAGATGGGCTGCAACCTCATCACTGAAGCTCCATCGGTCGTTAATTTGTGCTGACATTTCGAGAATGATGCACAACTACAACTCTACACTATTGAAGTCACATCAGCCCCTTGTGCTGAAATCTCTCACGCTGCTACTGTACTGTGTTGTCCTCATGAAGCCTTCCACGCTGCTGCAGCTCTGCTCTGTGTTGCTGAAGTCACATCAGCCCCTACCCTGCTGCTGCATCTACACTGCGCTGCTCCTTCTAGCCTTCAAATCTGCCTTTGCTTCATCCGTGATCTATGCACCCACTGCTCCACTGTAAAATCCCTAAAGCATCAATTTTATTCTTAATTTTTCCTATATATATAGATTTAAGCATAAATTCAGATAAATGGAGACCAGCAGTAAATTTAAGCTTACATAAGTAACTGATTCATGCATAGAAGAACACCTGGAACGAAACTGATGATTTATTACGCTGTGGTTCTCTTCGTGGATGTAGTGGATAGGTTACCGAAACAATCTTTTCCTCCCACCCAATCTAGGAAACAATCCTAGACCCAGAAGATACCTCTTCTGCCCCCATGCCAAAAATTCCAAGAACAGTGAGTCTTCCCTTCAGAACAATTCATAACCCTCACTATTTCCTTAGACAATAGTGCAAAAGTAGCAAAGAAAAGCCTCTCCCTCTCCTTCATATTCCACTCCTTTGTCTTCCCTTCAGAACAATTCATAACCCTCACTATTTCCTTAGACAATAGTGCAAAATTAGCAAAGAAAAGCCTCTCCCTCTCCTTCATATTCCACTCCTTTTATAACTTTCCTCCACGTCCTCTCATTTATGTAGATATTATAGTCATTTATGGAGATATTATAGTCATTTATGTAGATATTGACTAAATCATTTATGGAGATATTATAATCATTTATGTAGATATTATAGTCATTTAAGTACACATATAGACTAAATCATTTATGGAGATATTATAGTCATTTATATAGATATTGATTTTAATTAATTATTTTAAGATTAATTTTATTATTTTTGTTTTTAACTTAATTAAATTAACTCTATAATTTTAATCAAATTATATTATTATTTTATTTGTCCACTCATATATAATTTGTACTAAATTATATTTTGTTTTTCTTGATTAATGCTCTATGGTCTACCATGCATACGCAAATAAGAGTGGTATACGTGTTAAGTATCTAATTGATATTTCATTATATCTCGACGAGATAAAATGCATTGTGATATTCAATTCATTACTCTAACTTAGATATTCTCAATACTAGCAGGTATGTATACCAGTGTTTTGAAAATCGCGATTTAATCGCGATGTTTTGAAAAAATCGCGATTTTTTCCTCCAAACGATTAAATCGGCGATTTTTTCCCGATTTTTTCAAAAAATCGGTAATCACCAAAAAATCGCCATTTTTACGAAAAAATTGCGATTTTTTTGGTAAAAATCGTGGGCCCATCAAACAGCAACCCTATAAGTTCAAAAATCGTTTTTTTTTTGTCATTTTTGCTGACACACCCTGTTGGCATTTAATGGTAATGTTAAATTCTTAAAGTAAAAGGGAATTTTTCATTTTCATCATTTTACTTAAATTTTTAACATTACCATGAAATGACTCAGGATGTTTAAGAGTGGTTTCGACCTCATTGGATTTCATATGGAAAAACTAGAATTTTAGATTTCACTCAAAATTCAGCAGACTTAATGGTTTTCAGGGTTTCATGGTTTGGGGATTTGCATTGTTTCCATTTGATTCTATTATGTGTAAGGGTATGAGATTGGCATTTGATCAAGGGTATGAATTCCTTCAAGAACTTTGATGTTGGAGGCATTGATTGTTGAACTTTGTTGATGTTGGTGGTATTGATTGTTGAACTCCCCTACCATGGCCTTAACAAGAATGTACCCTTCACTCAAAGGAAAACAACTAGTTAGGCATGTTAATCTTTTTCTACCGCATTTTAAGGTTGAGGAGATGAACCCTTCACTCAAACCAAAATCATTGGTTAGGCATGTTAAACTTTTTCAATTTCTATCATGTTATAAGGTTGAGCAATCCAAGTCTCAAGACTTTGAGCTAGATGATGTTTATGTATCTCTTGTTGATGATCCCATTTCTAGTAGCGATGAATCAATGATGAGTTTCATGAGGAGGAGGAGGAGGAGGTGACACCACCTACCCCTGCTACTGGTAGAGGACGTGGTCTACCTCCTTTAGCTCCTAGTGCTTCAAGATCTGGAGCACAACAGAGTCCATTGCCAGCCCCGCCAACTTCTTCGTCTAGAGGGAAAGCTATTACATTTTCTCGCAAGAGGGGCAGAGGAAATCAGTAGTATAGGTTATTTGGTGCATTCCTTTGTATATAACATTATGACTCATGATATGAGATAAATTATTATATTTTTTGTTGATATTTTGAGGTTGAGTTGAGACTCAGGACTTAGTATTCAGGGCATGATTCACTATTATGTGTGATGTAGCACTAGACATGATATTACATGTCTTATATATTAGTTTTTTTTTCATATTTATGTGTCAATGCATTTATTTTATGTTGTGGGTGCTTTAGATATTAAAAAAATTGAAAAAAAATGAATATTTTTGTATGTGCCGATTTTTACCCGATTTTTACGATTTTTTCCCCTCGCCGATTTAATCCCGATCGCGATTTTCAAAACATTGATGTATACTAGTGCGATGTATGCGATATATGCATGTGTAGCTATCATATGCATATGTTTTTTTCACAAAGAAAAAGTTCGTAACTTTTCAATTAATGATCAGCTACATGTTACATAATGCTGTAGTATAAACTACTGTTCAGTCCAAAACTATTACAGTCAGCCACACAATAAAAAACTGTAGGCTATCACAGTCCCAAAACATGAAAACATCGGTAATGAATCAAGTGTCTCATAGTAAGTTCGGTGCATAACTTACTAACTCCTGTAGAAACCAAAATATAAATAAGAAATATACATGCCGAAATATACAAGCCGAATATATAAAAAGGGGAGGTAGAAACAAAATCCCCCAGAATATAGCTGTACTACTAAACATCCAAAATAGGAGGAGCCTCCTCGATAAAAGGCCGGTGATAATATCTATAGATCTGTCCAGCAGAGTGCTCAGTGATGTGCCAGGTACCCCAGGTCAGCTCCGAAGCTTCTTTGGACAGTTGGTCAGCCACTTTGTTCCGAGACCTGTAAATATGAGTCACTAAGATGGATTCAAATAGAGCTCTGAGATGGTGAACCTCGCGCAGCAGTGCAGACAGTGTGTGCGAGTGACAATGAGATAGATTGTTAAACCAATTGGTCACAAGAAGGGAATCGCCAAAGATCTGGATGGAGTCACAATGAATGTCCCGAGCAAAGGTAAGAAGAAGTCTGAGGCTCTGCAGTTCGGCATAGTTGTTGGTACCTGGTCCTAACCCCATTCTGATGTTGTAGTAGTGTTGGTCATTCAAATAAATAATGGCGCCTCCCCCACACCCTTGAGCATTGGACGCACCATCAAAATATGCCCACGCCCGGCTGTGATCAATAGTTTCTGGGGTCTCATGAGATGGCTTGCTACATATACTGTCCTCCGGAATGAGCCGAAAAGTGGCAAGTGATGCTGCGCAGATCCTACCACAGTCAATAGGAATATCCTTGAAAATATGTTTGTTCCGTCCTATCCATATTTCCCAAGCCACGATAAGAGGGAGGTTGCGAAATTTTGGACTGTGTGCAGAGTGCTGCCACTAAAGAGTCCAGGCCTCTAATAAAGTGGCACCCTGCCAATTAAATCTGCATCCCAATTCTGTAATAATCCAAGTCCAAATGTTAAGGATAATGTTACACTGCAGGAATAAATGGAGTGCGTCCTCATTGTCATTTAGACAGTAACAGCATCTAGATGCCCCATGGTAAGCTCTTCTGTGAAGGAATTCCGTGGTAGGAATACAGTCTCTGAGCATGCACCAGAACAGAAGTCTGTGCTTATGCGGGGATTTTAATTTCCAAATGGTACTCCACCACCAGTCCTTTATGGGGGGTTCCCTGTGCTTGATAAGTTCGAGGTATCCTGACTTTTGAGTATAATGCCCATTTTTTGAAACAATCCATATCAGATTGTCCTCACGGTCAGAGATGCGAATGTTGGTAGCTTTCAGTGCCCAGATAAAATTCTGCCAGACTCGAGTGCCCTCCGGAGGGATCCCAATCACCTGCCTGTAGCCAGGCTTGTTCTCGCCATG
Organism: Pinus albicaulis; assembly: GCA_034641835.2. Taxonomy (NCBI): domain Eukaryota; kingdom Viridiplantae; phylum Streptophyta; class Pinopsida; order Pinales; family Pinaceae; genus Pinus; species Pinus albicaulis. The sequence goes on from CM076572.1 coordinate 1,042,782,803, forward strand.
AGGAGTGTACCCAATCAACAATCTGTGCCAGATATATGATGTTTTTGTGGGCTAGATGTTCAATGATAAACGCCGGCAGTTTATGATATTCTCCACTCCCCGACCAGGAGTCAGTGCCAATGCGCACCGCAATTCCGGAACCAATTTGCCAAGAAAGACCATTCTGGAGAATGTGTGCTGCCCTTGAGATAGCCCTCCATATAATTGAAGCCCCCGAATTCAGAGTGATGCAGCCTCGGATCCAAGCAAGAGGGCTTTGGGGAGCTATATATTTAGCAACCATGACCTCCTTCCAAAGGCTCTGTCCTGTAATTAAGTGCCAGCCCATCTTAGCCGCAAGGGCTCGAGAAAATAGGTGCAGATCCTTTAACCCCCAGCCACCCCATTGTTTGGGCAAATTGATACGATCCCATGCAATCCAGGCAAATGTGGATGCCTTACCTTGGTTGCGCCAAAGAAATTGTCTACAGATGCATTTTATCCGATTAGTTATACCAATCGGAATCCAGGCCAGGGTCATCCAATAGACCGGAATGGCCTCTAGAACAGACTTTATGAGGATTAGTCTACCAGCCCTGGTTAACCAACGGTTGTACCATACGTTTATTCTGCGCTCAATTTTTGCAATTATCCAGTTCCAGTCCTTGATCTTATAATCATTTGGTTTGATGTGATACCCCAGATATTTGAGTCCGCCATTGATATCAGTGCATACATAGTCAAATAGGTTCCTAGAGGTGTCCTGTTCCTGTCTCGTGCAGCCCGTCATGATGATAGAGGATTTAGTGCAATTCGGTGCCATACCGGTAGCCCTGCAAAACCATTTCAGGAGCAGATCAAATTGAACAGAGTCTTGTCTAGTGCCATTTAGGAATATAAGTACATCGTCAACAAATAAGAGGTGAGTGAGATATAAATTATCAATGATCCGGAGCCCCTGTAATGACCCTCTTTCTTTAGCATTATTGATAATCACAGAGAGGCCCTCCATGACGAGGACAAATAGTAATGGTGAAAGGGGGCATCCCTGATGGAGTCCCCGCCCTGCATGGAAAAAATCAGTAGCAGTACCATTGATCAATATGCTGAAGGTAGCGTGACAAATGCAGCCCATTATCCAGTTGATAAGGGTATGAGGAAAACCAGAGTGGATGAGGATGAGGTGAAGGTAACTCCAGTCTACTTGGTCAAAAGCTTTAGTGAGATCAATCTTGAGAATAGTCGATTTCAGCCGGAGAGATTTGATAGAGTGAAGGGCCTCCTGGGCCGTACCAATGGCCTCATGGATTTGCCTATGATTCAGAAAAGCAAATTGTTCTTTTTCAATATGATCGGACAGGAAGGGCTTGATGCGGTTTGCAATAATTTTGGAAATGATCTTGTAGATACAGTTACACAATGAAATGGGCCTGAAATCATTGAAGCTGGTTGGTTTGTCCGATTTTGGAATAAGTGCAATAAAAGTGGTGTTAAATCCATCATAAATCCTGCCCCTCACCCTGCTATCTTCAATCATAGCCAGAAGGTCTGTTGATATGAGGTCGAAGAAGTGGATGAAAAACTCAATGGGCCAGCCATCAGGCCCCGGGCTTTTGTCCCGCTTGAACCATTTCAAAACACCCTCCAGTTCTCCCATGGTGACTGGAGAGTTGAGATCATTCTGCTGCTCCTGTTCCACAAAGAGTTTAAAGTTTTGAGTAATGCGCAGGATTTCCGGGAGATTTATAATAGTAGAAGCCCTGTACAGATTGGAGAAGTGTCTGGTACCCAGCTCAGATAGCTGTGCATGCGATCTCGCAGTATAGCCATTTCGATCTGACAGTTCCCAAATGGTGTTAGCCGCCTTGCAACCATTTGCATGCTGCTGAAAAAATTTTATGTTTTCGTCACCGGCCTGTATCCAAATAGCCCGACTTTTGAGCCTCCAATCTTCCTCTTTCTGTTTCAGCAGTTTGGCCTTTTCGGTCTCAAGTGCGAAAAGATGTGCCCTGGCTTCCTCGTTACTATATCCCAACAGATCACCATTGTTGAGAGAGCCAATTTTTTCCTCAATGCTGTGCAGAGCTTCTCTTTCCAGTATCTTTTTATTGCGAACCCACTGAATGGTAAGGTTCTTTATGTGATTAAGGTTTTCATTGATAACTCTGCCAGGGTCTAAATCCATCGAAGGTCTAAAATGCTGCCAGGTCCGAGTGACCAACTGGTTATAATCAGGATCTCGCAACCATCTGGAGTTGAATTTGTAAGGGGGGTGAGCTCTATTAGGTCCACATTCAAACTCCAGGAAGATGGGCGAGTGATCAGATTTGCCTCCAGATCCCACCCATTGACGTGCACGAGACAAAACAGGGAGGAGGTTCTGTTTAATAAGAAATCTATCAAGTCTGCGAGCCAAAGCAACGTTACCAGTCCTCCTGTTCCGCCAGGTAGGTTGTAGCTTAGTAGTCTGAATGTCTACAAGATGCGAGGCACCGAGCTCTGAGTTAAAAAACTCAGCCAAAGGGTCCAGGGTGGCCAGGGGTCCCCAAGATTCAGCAATACCCAAAGAGAAATTCAGATCTCCGCCCAAAATGAGATGGGGGGACAGTCATATATACGCTAATATTATTTTGCTTATAACTTGGAATGGGTCATTACATACTTCCTTCCTTCGGAAAACTTCGTCCCGGAGTTAGGGTTTTATATAATCATATCAATAATTGCGTTTAGAGATTAGGGTGATTGTATAAGGTTTGTACTTTAAGATTGACTTTCTATTTGAATACTTATGTATTTGTAATTTAATTGTTACTTTCCATCTCAACCGAGTCTCCAAGCTATTCTAGAATCATCCTATCCTTCTTAATATCTTCCACTCCCATCCTATCCAGATTCCATCCTCTACAGGAATATGCCATGGCATCAGTTTTACTGATCCAACCATTCATAGACCTTAAGGGTAGCAGTGTCGATTACGTCAACCTGATTTACTAATAGGTATCCGACAGTCATCATCACACGTCTAGGGGAGTGTGACTCGCACAATCCTACCATGACTCCAGGTTTTGGAGGATAAACGGTGGGCAACACCTCCACCCCTCCTAATAGGACCAAGGTCAACACCCTATCATGGAATCTCATGGAGTCTCAACTATTCTTGGAATTCTGTCATCATGTGATTGTTTTGGTAACGATGTGTTATGCAAGGTAAACACTTGTACACAATCTGCAATGTAAACACTTGTACACACATTACAACATATGCATCCATATATTCGGTACAATTTCTCGCTAAATAACAGCTCTTGTATAGTTCATACATGTTGTCATTTATGATACAATGTATTTAGCCATTTTCAATCTATATACTAATATGTTTCGCTTTCATATTTAAAATGTAGTTACTCTTCTATTTCTATTCCTTCAATCATATTGAGATGCAAAAATGAAATGAATTGATAGATAGCCTTATTTATAACGTAATCTATGATCTATATTTCATATTCCCGAAATGTTAATTTAAATGACATATTGCATATCAGTATCCATGCACTAGTAAAGCTAAACAAATAGCATATATCCTGTATCACTAGAGTTAAGTAACATCCTATCTTTATGGGTATCCATGTACCAGAAAATTAAAACTCATCCTTACGTGATATTTCAAAATAAGGTCTCAAGTATCAAAATAGAGCAGTCATATACATATAAAGTTTACAGTTTCTCAAAATTTAGCATAAGTTTGGGTATTTTTGGCATATGGTCTCAGCATCTTCCCAAGTCGCCGATCCAAGACTATATTTGTCCCGCTGGACTTTAACTTGGTCTATCAGTTGGTTCCTGGGCTGTCGAACCCTACGTTCCAGAATACGTAATGCTTCGATCGTAATGGTTCCCTCGTCCGATACCTGCAGTTCCTTCCATTAAAGATCATGAGATTTGTCAACAATATAGTGTCATAAGGTAGATACATGAAATACATTATGAATTTTGTGCAAGTGGGGTGGCAGTGCAAGACGATAGGCGATAGGTCCAATTTTTCCAAGACTTCGAACGGTCCAATAAATTGGGGTGATAATTTTGTCCCCTTCTCAAACCGAATGGTGTTTTTATTTGGCCTGATGCGGATGAAAACCTGATCTCCTACTACATAGTTTCTATCTGTCCTATGAGCATCAACATAACTTTTCTGTCTATCCTGTGCCTCTTTCAATCATTGCCTTATCAACTTTCCCTGTTCCTCCATCTCTTGGATCAATTTTGGCCCAACTATTACCCGGTCTTCTAACCTGTCCCAACTCAAAGACGTTCTGCAGGGTCTCCCATATAATGCTTCAAATGGTGGCATCCCAATTGAACTGTGATAACTATTGTTGTATGCAAATTCCACTAAGGGTAATCACTTTTCCCAGCACGATTGTTGGTCCATAACATACATCCTTAGCATATCTTCTAGTACTTGATTTACCCTTTCCGTTTTCCAATCAGTCTCAGGATGATACGCTGTACTCAAATTTAACTGAGTCCCTAAGGTTGATTGCATGCAAGTCTAGAATCTCGACGTGAATCGAGAATCTCTATTTGATATGATTTTTTTAGGTACTCCATGAAATCTAATAATTTCATTTATGAATACCCGAGCTACATCAGCAACTTCGTAAGTATCTCTTACCAGGATAAAGTGGGCGCTTTTTGTTAATTTATCTACCACAACCAAAATGACATTATGCTTTTGTTGTGTAAGGGGCAGCACAACGATAAAATCCATAGAAATTATTTCCCACTTGGTCATAGGGATGTCATGAGGTTGTAGGAGACCTGCTGGGTGACAATGATCAGTTTTTACTTGCTGACATTCAAAACAATTAGCGACAAATTGGACAATGTCGTTTTTCATGCCTGTCCAGAAAAAGAGTCTCTTATTGTCAGCATACATTTTCTTTACACCAGGATGTGCACAATATATTTCTCTATGGGCTTCCTTCAGGATGGTGTTTCGGAGATCTCCACTATCTGGTATATACATCTTTCAATGAAATCACAAAATTTCGTCTTCTTCCAGATCATATCCTTCGAAGTTAGGTTCCTTTGAATGGTTGCTATCAAGCCCCGACCTTACTTTTAAGTACCAACTATCTCTTACGAGATGTTCAAGTACTTCATCTCTTAAGTTCGCCTTGATAGGTATGAGGGAAAATATTCGAAGTCTTCTACTTAAAGCATCTGCTACTACATTCTCCTTCCCTTTTATATATGAAATCTTAAAATCATATTCACTTAAGAATTCACTCCATCGTCTTTGTCTAGCATTTAGGTCTCTCTGGGTGAATAAATACTATAAACTTTGGTGGTTACTTTTAAGCACAAATTTTCTCCCTACCAAGTAATGTCTCCATATCTTTAAAGTTAAAACCACTGCGACTAACTCTAAATCATGCGTAGCATAAAGTTCTTCATGGAGCTTTAATTTTCTTGAAGCGTATGCTATTACGCCTCCTTTCTGCATTAATACTGCACCAAACCCCTGTTTAGATGCATTGGTACACAGTAAAATCTTTTTCCATATCAGGTAATCGCAAAAATTGGTGCACTAGTCGATAATCTTTTAAGTTCGGAAAATTCTTTATCACATCCCTCAGTTCATTCATACCTAACACCTTTACGCTGGAGGGTTGTGATCAGCTTTACAATTTTGGAGAATCCTTCCACAAACCTTCGATAGTAACTTGCTAAACCCATAAAACTATGCACTTCATGTGCATTCTTAGGTATTGGCCACTCCCTGATTGTGTTTACCTTTTCAGGATCTATAGAGATCCCTTCACTAGATATGATATGACCCAAGTAATGAATTTCCTTTTGAAAGAAAGAACATTTGGATAATTTTCCATATAACTTGTTTTCTCTAAAGCAAGACAATACTATCTGAAGATGTTCTTCATGCTCTTTCTCATTCTTAGAGTAAATGAGAATGTCATCTACGAAGACTTGCACAAATTGATCAAGATATTAGCGCAGAACGTTATTCATAAGGTTCATGAATACCGCAAGTGCATTGGTCAACCCAAACGGTACCACAATGAATTCATAATGCCTGAAACGAGTTCGGAATGCAGTCTTAGAAACATCACTTTCTTTAATCCTTAGTTGATGATAACCTGATTGCAGATCGATCTTTGAAAACACTGCAACTCCTTTCATTTGGTCAAAAAAGTCATCAATGTGAGGCATTGGATACCTATTCTTTACAGTCGCCTAATTTAAATCTCGATAGTCCACATACAGTCGTATTGAACCATCTTTCTTCTTAACAAAGATTACAGGAGCGCCCCAAGGTGAAATACTGGGTCGAATGTGCCCTATATCTAATAGTTCTTTCAACTGTATTTGTAATTCTTGAAGCTCAGGAGCAGTCATTCTGTAAGGTGTTTTAGATATTGGTTCAGTACCAAGTTTCAATTCTATTGTGAGGTCTAGCTCTCTTTTAGGAGGTAGTCCTGGTAATTCCTTTGGAAAAACATCCGAAAATTCTGACAGAATCAAATACTGTTCTAAGGATGGTCCTTTCTCCTTGCTTACTTCTTGAACTCCATATACCTGACAACCTTTCCTTAAGCACCGTTTCATTTACATAGTTGAGATGAAGCGTAAGGATACTTTCCTCTTAATACCTTGGATTTGGATTGTCTCTCCCTCATCATTCGTGCAAAGTATTGTTTTCCCGAAACAGTCTACCCATGCTTGATGCGACTCCAACCAATCCATTCCTATCACCAGGTCGTAAGTTCCTAGGGCTGTGACATATACTTTTAGTTTGGTCGAACAAACTCCTAGATCAACCTTGCAATCCTCCACACTTAATTCTACTGGTTGAAGTTCTCCCAAAGCCATTTCTACCTGTTTGAAATCGTTTTGCTTGCAAGCTGCCAACCCACATTTATTTAATGTATATGATGAAATAAAACTATCAGTAGCACCAGTGTCAAATAAGATTTTGAGTTTTATTCCGTTGATTGTACCTGACGATTCCACTACGGTGGATTGATGTGCTACTTGGTTGTTGTTGACGATGGCATGGATTCTATTATTGCCTTGGATATTTGATGATAGTCTTTTTCTTGCTCTCTGTGAGATCTCTGGACAATCACGCTGAAAATGAAGTCCTCCACACCTCCAACAATCAACCTAGGTTGGCCCCCTTGATTCTGACTGTGAATTTCTAGACCAGGAGCTCTGTCCCCTGGTGCCACTTCCTCTCCCATTCCTTCCCCGATTACCAATCCCTCAAGATTTCCAAGGATTGATGTTTGAGGATTCGGAAGCTATAGTATTAATGGTCATGGGAGCTCCTACTCCTACTCCTCTTGGGGTAAACCTGTTACCATAAGGAGGTGGTCTCAAGCTATTTCCTCGAAAGAAATTTCGGGGAGTCTTTCCTATAAATCCCTGCTGTGATGGTTCTGCTGGCCTGAAATCCCTTTTAATCCCTAGATGCTCTTCTGCATATCGTGCACATTCAACCGCCTTTGCTACCGCTGATGGCTTCCACATTCTTACCATGGCCCTGATTCGAGGATTTAACCCATATATGAAATGCTCGGCTTGACGTTCATCCGTGTCTAGATAAGGAACATATTTTACAAGTTCCATAAACTTTATCTTATATTCTTCCATGGTCTTATTACCCTGGATTAAAGTATGAAAGGTTCTGGCTTGCTGCTCTTGAAAGAAAGGTGGTAAGTATTTTGCACGGAATCGGTCTACAAACAACTCCCAAGGAACGATGTCTGATGTGATATGTAGTTGTTTTTCTAGATTCCCCCACCAAATCAAAGCATTCCCCCTGAGTTGGAATATAGCAATTTTTGTTTTAGAGGTGGAAGAATATTCTCTTAGTGCGAAGCATCTTATCATCCCTTCTAACCATGCTTCAGCATGATTTCCAGCTTGTCCTCCAGAAAATTCCAGGAGTTTAATCTTTTGCAGTTCCCGAGAAATATCTTCTCTATGTGGCTTATAATCATAATCTTTAGGTTTTTCTGAATGTCTTTCCTTTAGATGAGGTCGTTCTTTGTTGTAAAATCAGCTCCAAAAATAGAAGAAAAGAGATATCAACGCCTTAGAAATAAGCCACTTCGAGGGGGCAACCTCCAATACATTACATGAATGAACAATTCTTGGATGATACAAATTACAAAACCTCCTTTCTATATATAGGAGTCCATGTGGCCACAATGTAATCCTAGTGGGGCCACAATGTAATCCTAGCCGACCTAACAATAATAATTTAAGGGCACAATAATAACAATATGGGGGTTACAAGGGTACAATAATAACAATAAGGGGGTTACACTAACAACAATAATGGACTATACTAGTAATATAGGGACCTAACATGCCCCTCTCCTTCAAAAAAGTGTTGTCCTCAACACTTGAGTAGCTCTGGGTGCTTCTGTATAAAATTCTCATCGTCCCATGTAGAATCTTCAGTGGGTAAGTTCTTCCACTTGATGAGATACTCTAAAATTGATCGATTCCGTAGCTGTCGAGTTCTTGTTTCCATGACTGCTTCAGGTTCCAATATGATTTTTCCTTCCTCATCAAGTTCTGGCAATATTGTTTGAACCGGAATATTTTCACCTATAACCTTCTTTAAGCATGAAACATGGAAAACTGGATGTACTCGCGAAGAAGCAGGAAGCTCCAATTTGTATGCCATAGTACCAATCTTTTGCAACACCTTGTAAGGACCGTAGTACTTTGGCGATAATTTATTATCCTTCTTTGCTTGCTTGAGGGACATTTGTTTGTATGGTTGTAGCCGTAAAAATACCCAATCTCCTACATCAAAACTTCTCTCGCTACGATGTTGATCTGCCTGTTGTTTCATTCGATTTTGTGCCAAATTCAGGTTATCCTTTAAGAGATGGAGAACTTCTTGCTGATGCTCGATGTGATCTTCCACTGCTTGAACCTTCGAATTTTCCCTTAAAGATGATGTGATGGATGGTGGATGATATCTATAAAGTGCCATAAATGGGGTCATTTTTGCTGCAGTATGGAAGGAAGTGTTATACCACCATTCAGCAAGAGGTAACCACTTGACCCATCGTGTTTGTTTATCAGATACAAAACAACGAAGATATCCTTCCAAACATTTATTTACTATCTCAGTTTGACCATCAGATTGAGGATGATAAGATGAGCTATGAGCTAATTGAGTACCCAAACTAGAAAATAACTCCGTCCAAAAATTTCCAGTAAAAATGGGATCTCTGTCGCTCACAATAACCCTTGGGCTTCCATGTAGCTTTTGAATTCTGTCCATAAATGTAGTAGCAACTGTACTTGCTTTCAATGGATGAGATAATGCACAAAAGTGTGCATACTTGGTAAGTCTATCAACTACCACCATGATGACACTCTTTCCTTCGGACTTAGGTAAACCTGTGATAAAATCCATTGAAATCTCCTCCCAACGTTGACTTGGAATGGATAAAGGTTGTAGAAGTCTCGGGGTCTTAATTGTTTCCACTTTATTCTGCTGGCAAACCAAAAATTCCACCACAAAATTTTGAATATCATATTTAAGACCATCCCAAAAAAATTCTTTCTTCACCATGTGGTAAATTTTTAAAAATCCTGAGTGTCCTCCTAAAGGAGAAGTGTGCAATTCCAGAAGAATATTTTGTTTTAGTTGGGAATTCTTACAAAGATATAAGCCATCTTTGTACCATAAGGAATCATTTTTCCAACTAAATGTATCAGATGTACTAGGATCTTGCTGCAACTTTTGAATGAGTGTCCACACTTCTTCGTCCTTCTTCCATTCATCCCTTGCTTCGTTTATCCAATCTGGTTGGATAATAGAAATGGCACAAAGCAATGCTTCCACCTCTTCATTCTTTCTTGAGAGTGCATCTGCAACAACATTTAGCTTCCCTTTTTTTGTAGATTATTTCAAAGTCATAACCCAACATCTTTGTGACCCATTTTTGCTGCTCTTCTGAAGATAGTCTTTGTTCCAAAAAGTGTTTAAGACTATCATGATCAGTTTTTACCTTGAAGTGTCTTCCCATTAGGTAAGTTCGCCATTTCTTTAGTGCATGCAGTATTGCTAACATTTCTTTCTCATAAATAGCTTTCTGTAAATACTTTCCTTTGATTGGATGACTTTCAAAAGCAATGGGTCTTCCTTCTTGCATTAAAACATCACCAATTCCATTTCCTGAGGCATCACATTCCACAATAAAGGTTTTTGTGAAGTCTGGCGTAGCTAAGACCGATGCTAGGCACATTGACTCTTTAAGATGTTCAAAGGCCTTAGTTGCTTCAGGAGTCCATGAAAATGCATCTTTCTTCAATAATGTTGTTAGAGGTGCTGCTATTCTCCCATAATTCTTAACAAACTTGCGATAATACCCCGTTAACCCGAGAAATCCTCGCAACTGCTTTATGGTTGTGGGGACTTTCCATTCCTTAATGGCTTTAATTTTGTTAGGGTCTACTTTAACACCCTCGTGAGATACAACATGACCCAGATATTCCACCTCTTGTACTCCAAAGAAACATTTGGATGTTTTTGCATATAATTGTTTCTCCTGCAATAGTTTGAGCACCCCGTCAACATGTTGAACATGATCCTTCCAAGACCTGCTGTATATTAGTATATCATCAAAAAATACTAGCACAAATTTTATAAGGAAGGGTTTGAAAATGGAATTCATCAACCCTTGAAATGTAGAAGGTGTATTGGTAAGGCCAAAAGGCATGACCAAAAATTCATAATGACCCTCATGAGTTCGAAATGCTGTTTTTGGAATATCTTCAGTCTTCATTCTAATTTGATGATATCCTGAACGAAGATCCAACTTGGCAAAATAAATTGCTCCATGTAATTCATCCAATAATTCATCAATCACAGGAATGGGAAATTTATCTTTAATGGTGAGCTTATTGAGCCCCCTATAATCCGGACACATTCGCCATGATCCATCCTTCTTGTGTACCAATACTACAGGAGCAGAGAAAGAACTTTGACTGGGTTGAATTATACCCGCCTCTAACATTTCTGCAATCATACGTTCAATTTCGCTCTTTTGGAAGTAAGGATATCTATAAGGTCTGATGTTTGGAGGAACACTTCCTGGAATCAAATGAATAGCATGATCATGATCACGAATAGGTGGGAGTCCTTTGGGAGTTTCAAACACCTTGGAATGATTTTCCAAGACTTGTTGGAGATCTGCAGAAATAGATGATTTTGATGTTGGAATTTCTAGTGAGCATAATTGTGCAATTACGCCTCGCTGTTCTTTCTTTAGAAGCTTTGTCATGACATTAGAGCTTATTATCCTTCCTGGCTTCCCCGCAATACCCCGTAATTCAACTTCCTTTCCTTCTGAAAAAAATTTCAAGAAACGTTCTTGAAAATTAAAAGCTACCGTCCCCAAAGATTGTAACCATTGTACTCCTAGTACAACATCAGCACCTCCCATAGGAATGGCAAGCATTGGACTAGTCAATACATATTCCCCCATGGTTAGCTTCATATTATGGCATTTTCCAGAGAAATTTATAGTTCCTCCATTTGCAACCATCACTTGACATTCTGGTGCTGGGTATAGGAAACAATTTAATTCCTTGGCTACCTTACAATGAATAAATTATGGGTGCTACCTGAATCAATCAACACTATTACCTTTTTCTTCTTGATTTGTCCTTGTATCTTGAGAGTTTGAGGAGTGGTAATTCCTGCCAGTGCATTACACGATATGGTCGGATTCATTTCTTCCTCTTCTAGGGTTGGTTCCCGGTGTATATCCTCTTCTTGTTCATTTTCTTCTTCCTCTTCACAATCTATGTAAAATAATTTCTTCTCAGCACACTTATGACCTTTAGTGTATTTTCTATCACAACTGTAGCAAAGCCCTTTTGCTATTTTTTTTTCCAATTGTTGTGGTGTCAACCTTGTAAGTTGTGGAAATCTAGGGGTAGCAACACTTCCCTCTTTATAGAAGTGAGTGGTAGGCTTCCTTGTCACCATAATTTTACATTCAATTTTTCTTGTCAACCTGAATGCCTTCTCTAATGAATGAGGTTCCAAAACGTGAACGTCATGTTGGATGTTATCCTTTAAAGTACCTATGAAGAGATCAATCTTGTGTTCCTCTGGAATATCAGTTACCCTTATATTCAATTTTTGGAAGTCTTCAATGTGCTCCCCCACTAAACCCTTTTGTTTGAGATTTATCAATTGGTTAAAGAAGGTGTTTCTCTTTGTATCCTCATAATGTGCTATCATTTCCTCCGTAAAAATTGACCAAGTGACAATTTTTTTACGAGAGCAAAGCCATCGATACCATACAAATGTAATGTTGCAATGTGTACCTTTTGTGTGTTTTGCACATTATTGAGATCAAAATATTGCTCCATCTGTAGTATCTATGTTTCAGGATCCTTTCCATCAAACTTCCTCATATCCATTTTTGGAATATGGTGGTTCTTCACGCCAATATTAGAGTTTATGAAATCACGATTAACATTTATTTTGTTCTCATCATGAGCTTCCTCTACTATCTTTTCACCATTAAAAAATGTTTGTTGTATCATCTTTGTCAAACCTTCCATGTCTGCTTTTAGATCATTCTTCATGTTTTCCATTTTTTCATCGATCTTAGCTTCCATGTCATCCATCTTATATTCCATGCCTTTCTTCAAACCATCCATCTTAGTTTCCACACCTTTCTTCAAAACTTCCATGTCATTTTTTGTTGCTCTTTGCAAGAGCGAAATTTGTTGCACTTACTCTTGTAAATTTGATATGTCATGTTGCCATTCTTCGTCTTCATGAGTCATAGTAGAGCCTTCTAAAGGCTTAATGGGTGTTGAATTCTTTTTAGGAGGCATTTCAAAACCCAATACTGAAATATATTCTACAATATGCCCTTGGAACCAATTCAAGTTGATTCTTCAAACAAGACTTATGCAATTCAGAAAAAAAAAAATACACACCTTTTACTTGCTTTTGAGAAGCTCGATATTGAAATTGACTTATCTCTATACTTACAAATCCTCAATATCTAAAATTCAGCCCTGTAGTAGTCCTCTGAAGCTTCTTTCAAATGCCACAGGTCTGACTTGATTTGGATTCTTCAAGGCAACGTTATGTCCAATCTCCCACAATGACCTAATTATGGACTAGTTCAGTAGAGCGAACTTGTACGACTTGCCATGTGTCACTGTTTGCTCCTTTGGCTCTGAAATTTATAGACAGGAAACTACAGTCCGTGTACTTCCAGTCACCTTTTACAGAATTCCAATCCGATGCTCAGAGAGAGAGTTATGAATATTTTCCCACGATCACCTCTTTGAGATGAAATTCGGGAGCCTGAAAAAGACCTAACTTCCACAGATCATATCTCTGAAAATATTGCGAACCAAGCTCTGAAATTTTGCGACGGTGTTCCTCAGGATTTCGGCTTCGCTCTCTAAAAATTTAAGCTTCTGAACCTTCGTAGAAAAAAAGTTATAGCAAAAATTCTGCGATGACCTTTTTAAGTGAAATTCAAGAGCCTGCAAAAAGCTGCAAAAAGCCCTAACTTCAACAGATCATATCTCCGAAAATATTGCGAACCAAACTCTGAAATTTTGCAACGATGTTCCTCAGGATTTTGGCTTCACACTTTAAAAATTTCTGCGTCTGAACCTTCGTAGAAAAAAAAGTTATAGCGAAAATGCCACGATGACCTATTCGCAGCAACGAAACCCTAGAATCCAAAGCTCCGATACCAAATGTTGTGAAACCAGCTCCAAAAATAGAAGAAAAGTGATATCAACGCCTTAGAAATAAGACACTTCGAGGGGGCAACCTCCAATACATTACATGAATGAACAATTCTTGGATGATACAAATTACAAAACCTCCTTTCTATATATCGGAGTCCATGGGGCCACAATGTAATCTTAGTGGGGCCATAATGTAATCCTAGCCGACCTAACAATAATAATTTAAGGGCACAATAATAAAAATATGGGGGTTACAGGGGTACAATAATAACAATAAGGGGGTTACACTAACAACAATAAGGGACTATACTAGTAATATAGGGACCTAACATTCTTCTTTGCCACTGATTAGCTGCGACCTTTTTAATGTTTCAGAATGGCTTCTAATGAGCGCATTACAGTAGTTAGATCGGGTGCTGGAGCAACTGGTGCTAATGACGATTTAGGTAGTGGAAATGGTGACGGTGTTGGCGACGACAACGAAGGAGGTGTTAGAAATGGCAATGCATCTCAATGGCGTTGCCGCCTTTGGTACGTTCTTACCATTGTGACTTTTCCTGGAATACATAATAAATTTATGAGAATCAGGTAAATTTTAGACTAACCAAATATTATTTTCGTAAAATTTAGCTTACATACGGGTATAGTTCTTTTGCTATTTTACCTGCAGGCAGATCTTACTGGTACCGAGGTCAATGAGGGTGGCAACGTGACCTCCTTGTTCTATGCAGGGTATGCTATGCGTAATAATTCTTTACTGAAATGCAAGGTTTACGAATAGATTATGATGTATTTCATAATATTTTTCTAAGTGAATCTGATCCTAAATACGATTAAAGAGGGGTTGTTTGACCTTAATTCACTTACTGCTGTGTGTAAACTAACAATAGGAAAACATACTCTCTAAAGCAATTTATCAATGAATCATAGAATATTGTCTCTTCATGCCTATTCGATACCGCTAAATGTTAAAATATTAATTTATCAAAATAATTTTATAGTCAATAAATCATACTATTACCTCAATACTAAATTTAAAATAAAATGTAAGAACTTTTCTTTATTTACTAATTCAAACTAATAGTTAAAAAAAAGAAAAAAAACACAGACCTTATTGGCCAAATCTACCTAACAAAATCCATCATAACAACTCTTTTGATATATTAATAATATCACAATACATATATTTCATGATATTTAATTTAGTTTATAACAATATATTTACTTAAATATATATTAATATTATTACTATTATTACTATTTGATTGTTATTGTCACCGAACGCTATTTGATTGTTAAGCATTGATTTAAACGATGCTATCTTAAACTAAGCTATGTTTTACATCTTGTAACTTCATTGTTCATCTGACACCGCTATGAACATGTGACACCATTTTTTTTATTTTTTTTTTAAGATAAAATTAACACATCCAAAAGTACGTGTTTGACAAATATTGATATTTAAAACAACTTCATGTAAATATTACATACCTCTCAAATAAATGAAATTAGTTTAATGGATGGATATTTTAATTTAAATAAAATTAGTGAAACTAATTTAATGGATTTTTTTATAATTTAAATATCTCAAAGACTAAAAATTTTTAAACCTAACATTTAACATTTTATTTATTTATTTTTGTAGTGACCGACGAACAGTGAAGTCAACACTTGCGGCGTTCCCAACTCAAACCAGTGATTTGAATAATATATATATATATATATATATATATATATATATATATATATATATATATATTGAGTTTGCCACCATTAAAATCACCGTCATAAAATAGTGTTGGAATAACGCAGTTGGTTAGAGTGGTTTAGCTGTGCGGCTATTTGAACCAAGAATCCGAGCTCTACTTCCACTGCCAAACGTGCGTGCAGGAGCTAGGTGGCACGATCATTAGTCTAGACCTGGCTTCGGCCTTTTAATTATTCTGGTGATCAAAGGTCGCCAAAGCACCTTCGCCACCCCCACTACCACCGTTGTAGCTGCCGCCACCATCGCTGTAGCCTCGGACGTCACGATCACAGCTTCCATGGTTACCCCCACCACCAAAGCACCCTGCTCTATCATTATCGATCTGGTTGATCCAACTACCGATTGAGATAGCAGGGAAAATTAATTATTGCCAAAACCGTGCGATTTTCTATAGTTGGGGGAATTGCTATAATCTATTTAAAACACAACCTCTTTAAAGGAAAAATTAAATGTTGCTGAGGGACTGGTAACCCTTGCAATATTTGATCGGATTCAGTTGTCTGTGGTTTCCGTTGTTTGAGTTGGCGAATTAGAGAAGATTTGAAGCTTTCTAATGCGAAAGAAAAATCAATTGGAAATTTCAACTATTAATTTAATCGTCACTCTTAAATTTTGAATTCGGTATGTATAGAATGCACAAATCTTCACACATCTCCCTGTTTGACATTATTAGGCTTTGCATTGGTACTTTCACAGTTACATATGATGATAGGGATGCTTGCTCTTTCTAGGGTTTACTCTATTGGTGCATCATAGCCAGACCACTTGTCCATCATCTTATAAAGTGGATTTTCAAGATATAATTGATATTTATACTCGACGAGAAGCCTCGTCAAAGAATAACAAAGCAGGAGTTGATTTTCAAAAGGATTCTATAGACAGGAACAAGGAATTTGCAAGGGAAATTGATTCTAATTCAGATGAAACATCCTCAAATCAATCAGACAGTGATGAAGAGGAGACTAATGATGATGATATCACTGTGTTGACCACACTTTGTCAACGACCCCATAGCAGTACACCCCCATTTTTTCAAATGGGACTTATCATGTTCAAGGCTCGTGTCATCCAAATTTCATCGACAGACGACAATTTTTATAAATGATTGTAAACCCATTCTGCATGTTATGATGTAAATGATCTAAGTAAGACCGTCAATGTATGTAACAACCTAGGTAAGCCTAAGTATGTTGTTGATGATCTCTATCCTAGGAGGTTTTTTGTCTCACTGATTCACGAAAGTGATCGGCAGAGTTTTTCCCTCCAGCCTCACCCCAAAGCTAGGGTGGAATTTGTCATCAGCATGCTAAGTGAGTCCTAGTGTTTTTTATCGAGTCCTTGTAAAAGTAGTTTGAGCTACTTGGTCTACTAGATCATATTTTGAGTCGCAGAACTGGGTATTTATTTGAGGGTCTATACGAATGGGTATTCCCCCTTCATGTATGTAAATGTATTATCTCATGTAAAAGAGGGTTGGAAAATAATTATAATCCCCTCTCAGTCAATTAATTAAATTTTTTGGTCAATTAATTAATAAAATCTTAAACCAGAAATTTAATTAATTTAGGGTCCTAAGTTAGGATTAAATCTTTAAAGGCAAAATTTGTGGGTCCTTGAAAAATGATTTTGAAAGCCCCAGGCCAAGGGAATATTGAGAATTTTAAGAAATTTTGGACCTTTGGGCCTTGGTGGTTAAGTCAAAGTCAAAATTTTGGGGTAATTAACTCAAAAATAATATTTTTGAGTTAATTAAAATTGAATTAAATGATAAATTCGTGTTTTCCCCAAATTTATAATTTCAACACTCTTGATTAAAAGATGATTAAATCTTTTGGACGGTTGAGATTATTTTGACAAGGATCATCCAAACTAGCCGTTGGAGATTTTGTCCTATAAATTTAGAGGTCTTTGTCAGTATTGAATCATCCGATCTCAGAATCGTGCACCTGTTCTTAGAAGCTCTTGTAAATTTTTGAGGAATAAAGCATAAAGACTTTGGGGTTACAAATCTTGATGTTTCTTCTCAGATCTATGTAGTGAATTGTCTCTAAACTCTGCTACTTTGTTTCTTGCATTTTATGGTTGATGGCCTTCATGGATTAATCTGCATACAGGTATCTTGTGCAGTTTTCTGGGTTTATAAAATGACATTCTGATTTTTCTGAAAAGGTATCATGTTGTTTTCTTAAATCTCTATCGATCTAAAGTTCAGATCTAAGTGTGCAGGGAATTTTTTTTTTTAAATTGAGCGTCTGGGGAAGTCTTCGGTTGGACCAGCCGACTCTCAATGACATAAGTCTGAAAAGCTCATTATTTGTTAAATTCCAAGTCTATTTTACGAAATTGGTGGTTTTGCAGGGTTTTCTAAGGCTTGTGCCTCTCCCAAAAATTTTAATCTCTGAAAATTGTGCTAAAATGGATTTCAAATCTGACCATGAGGGTTTCAAAGTGTAAACTAGTTGTAAATTTTCTTTTAGGACTGAAAGGGTTTAATCGTTGCTTGGTGTGTATCTTCAGGCCTGGCTGGTTTCTTGCAGATTCAGGGTTCAAATCGATTTTTTTTTTAAGATCTGAAGCAGATCTAGCCTCCAAAGGCCAGATCTGCCCTCAATTTACTACTGTGGATAAAATCTGAGCATCATATGATTAAAGGAGCATCTAAAAATCTCAGTTTTGCAGAAACAATTGATTTGTTGGACGTACTGGGTTCTTTTTTTTTACTGCATATTTTTGCCCCTACCATCTGCATTAATTCCTCATCTGCGCCAATCCATCTGCAGATATTCAACGCTATCTTCATTGCTTCACGCCTTCCCTTTTCTGCCCTGTCCGAGCCTCATTTTCTCTGATCCTTTCCTCACGCAGACACTTCTGCTGTCCAGATCGACCTTTTCTTTCATCCTTAACGCCTAGCTTTTCCTACGCTGCCTGTTTTTCCGTCCTCCATATTTCTCTGCTCCTTTCCTAACTGCGTTCAATTTTGACTCTGCCCGCCATCCATATTGACCTGCAGCTGTAAGCAAACACAAATACAAAAAAAAAAAAAATTTCGCTACATCAATACGCTTCATCTCTTGCCATCGACCAGCATCCTGCCCGTTCGATTTTCTTGCTGTCGGCATTTGCGCTTCCTCTGTCCGTCAAGTTCACGTCCTTTCCTCCCTTCGAGCCGTCGTCCAGATCCGCCCCTCTCGACCTGCATCAAAGCACACAAATAAAAAAAAACGAGCATGTTTCTGTGTTAGGGTGTAAATTTGATTTTCGATTTGAATTAGATAGCGTAGGTTTTATTTTTATTTTTTTTGTGTTGTTTCGACTTTAATTTTAGTGATAGCGTCGGTTTGATTTTGGACTTAGTTTTTTTTTAATTTGCGATTTGGATAGGGTAGCGTAGTTTTAGTTAAGACTTAAAATTCAATTTTTTTTATTTTGATTTGTTTAAGTTTTAGCATAGGTTTAGTTTTAATTTATTTTAAATTTAACTTAGTTTTAGATTTGGTTAGCTTTTAGATTTTAAATTCTAATATTAGCTTTAGTTTTAACTTTAATTTTTTTTAAGATTAACTTTAGATTTTAAATTTTGTTAAAATTAGAGCCTTTTTATAGTCTTAGATTTAGATTTTGAATTTTAGATTCAAAAATTAAAAAATAATAAAAAATAAAATAAAAACTTCAAAATCCTAAAAATCTGGAAAATACAAATAATACAAAATTATAAATTTTCTATAGTCAAATGTGCTAAATTTTTTATTCTAAAGTTTGACTATAGAAACATGTTTTCCTGATCGAAATTAATTGAAGCATCATAAATTGAAATATTGCAACATCTCACATTTTTCATCTTGATAATATTGTCAGTTTAAGATATTTTAATGCATGGTTGTGGTGTCTTTCATTGAATATCATTGTGATCAATCGTGTTTTAATAAGCAAAAGCCGCTAATCGTCACCACTTATTTATAATTGCATAACGGGATTCCGTTTGACTCCATAAGGCGTCTTAAACGTGAAATCTAATTCTAGATCTCAGAACTTCATTCATCCGATCAAGTATTTGATGTTTTATCCGAAGGTGTCTCCCGGATTCTTCATCCTCATTTCTTTTAGTAAGGGTCTACCTCCCTAGTTTGCAAGGAGACGGCTTTAAATAGAGATTTTGGGGATAAAGTTGACAAATTTCAATCCGAGCTGCCATCAAAGGGTGTCCTGACAATCTATATAACATTTTTTGAAGCTATCACGGATAGAGTTTCTCTGTCCTTGGTCTTAACGACATTTTCTAATCTTCTAATCTTTCCTCGCCATTCATTAGCCTGTCACGAGGGATCACATTTTCTGGCGTTCTTGCATCTCTTCATCATCTTATCTTTCATCATCTCACTAATCATTTCATCTTTAGCACCAGGACATTTCGATTGGCTTCTTGTTTGGGTGGCGACTCCACTTATTCATCTTTTTACTCCCAGACAAGAATCCCCCCTGATATCCATCTGTTATCTCTCGATTATTTCTTCTATTTTAGAATTAGTTTCATGTTCAAGTGGCGACTCCCATTCTTTCATTTCTTACAAAAGTTCCTGCTAAGAAGTTCGCTTCTTGAGGACCTTTTGACTATTCTTGAACACGGATCTATTTCTAAAATCCTAAAAACGATATCATGGATGTTTTTGCCTCGTGTAATTTTGCTAATATTCAGGGTTATCCCCATGATGTCCCTCAAATGGATAAATTACCTTCTTTTCAAGGAAATGATGCAGTTAGTGTCAAGTCTCATTTGTTTGCTTTCACTAACTGGTGGAATAGATTTGCAGTTGCAAATAATAATTTCGATGATGTAAAGATGAAAACTTTTTTTCTTACTTTTGGCGAGGATGTTGCTGAATGGTTTACGGAAAAGCCTGATAATTCATTTGATACTTTTGAATCAATTGTAACTGCCTTTAAGGAAAAGTACGGTGATAAAAGGGAAGATAGGCATTTGGTAAGAGAGATCAGTACCATAAAAAAGAAAGAAAATGAAACGACTGAAGAATTTAACAAGAGATTTAATGGTATCCTTAGAGAAATATCTCAAACTCATAAACCTCTTGATGGATCTCTTCTGAATTTTTACATTGATGCTTTTCATTCTGATACTTCATATGAGTTAAGGCGGGCTAAAACTGCAAATTATAAGGTTTGTCAATCTTTAGTTGAGGAGATTGAAAAGGATAAGAAAGCATCTGGGAAGTCTGAAATTCCTGATTTTGATAGGTCTTTGACAGAATCTAAGGAAAAAGAAATTGAAAAAGATGATGATGACCCTATGAAAAAGTTAATGCAAAAGCTTGAAAGTATGGAGCTTAATCAAGCGAAATTGATCTCTGAACATGCTAAGGAAATAAGTGTCTTACAGGCTAGGTTGGTCCAAATGGAAAGTGCTCAAACGCAGAATTCCCAACCTAGAAATAATAATGCTTTGCAGAAAAGAGGCCTATCTTATGAGCAGAGACGGACAAATCAACTCGAGTTTGCAAATCTTGTGGATGAAGTTCTGCCTTATTGTAGAGCTTGTAATGCTCTTTATGAAGAGGTTACTAGCCATGTTGTCAAAAGAATCATAGATAGTAGAATGGCAGGGTCGAGCCATCAAATTAATGTTGTTGGTAAGGACTATCACATGCGTATAGAAGATCATGATGAAAGTCAGGTTAAGGAACCAGCTCAAATGATTAAGGATGTGCAACCCAATCATACGCAAATGATTCAAAACATGGAAGCTAACCAAATCAATCTTCAAAATAAGATAACTTCCATGGAAGCAAGTCATGCACAGGGAATAAATGTCATGGAAAACAGGTTAAAGATCATGGAATTTAATCACTCCAATCAAATAATTGCCATGGAAGAAAAACATGTTAAGGAAATAAATGTCATGGAAAACAGGTTAAAGATAATGGAAGTTAATCATTCTAATCAGATGTCCATCATGGAAGCAAGACACAGCCAAGAAATGAATACCATGAAGGAAAATCACTTGTTAGAGATGAGTTCCATACAGAAAAGGTTGGAAAAAATGGAAAAATTACATATACAAAAGTTTCAGCCGAAATTTGATTATGAAGATTCATCAACAGATCATAAGACTTCTTGTCTGCTAAAGCCATTCCCATCTCATCACACGGAGGATTTAACTATGGTTTCAAAGGATGTTGAGAAAGACCAAGCTTATGTGTCGCTATTGACAGAGTATATCCAGAATAGTATTGACACGCTCCAGGTTCTTCAGATATTTTGTACAAACATCTTCAAGATGAGGACAAGAAATCTACAGTGGTCTCATTACTGACATCACAACCCACTCAGAAGAAGAGAAAGAAGCAGAAAAGAAGAAGTAAGTGGTTTGATTCGTCTGATGGTCGAGAGCAGCTTGACATTCAGATAAGACAGAGTCCTACAATTAGCAAGATTGGACATGGCACATCTAAAAAGCAGCCCACAGACTTGCCTGAAAGCAGGCAAATGCTCAGCATGCACTATATTGAGCACATCTGATGCCACAAGACATCCTTTGTATTGTATCTCTAACCTTACACCTTGTTATTTCAGCATTTCATTTTGCAGTTAGAGTAGATTTACTTTTCATGTTAAGTAGAATAATAAGAGCTTCTATTTTTCATGAGCTTAATGTTATATGATGATATTTGGATGGACGCTACTTATGTAATTTTGTGTGTTGCTTGGATGCAGATTCTGGATTCTCACATTCCTTCAATGAAGCAACGTGTCCCCAAGTAGAGCCAGATGTTGACCACACTTTGTCAACGACCCCATAGCAGTACACCCCCATTTTTTCAAATGGGACTTATCATGTTCAAGGCTCGTGTCATCCAAATTTCATCGACAGACGACAGTTTTTATAAATGATTGTAAACCCATTCTGCATGTTATGATGTAAATGATCTAAGTAAGACCGTCAATGTATGTAACAACCTAGGTAAGCCTAAGTATGTTGTTGATGATCTCTATCCTAGGAGGTTTTTTGTCTCACCGATTCATGAAAGTGATCGACAGAGCTTTTCCCTCTAGCCTCACCCCAAAGCTAGGGTGGATTTTGTCATCAGCATGCTAAGTGAGTCCTAGTGTTTTCTATCGAGTCCTTGTAAAAAGTAGTTTGAACTACTTGGTCTACTAGATCATGTTTTGAGTCGCAGAATTGAGTATTTATTTGAGGGTCTATACGAATGGGTATTCCCCCTTCATGTATGTAAATGTATTATCTTATGTAAAAGAGGGTTGGAAAAATAATTATAATCCCCTCTCAGTCAACTAATTAAATTTTCTGGTCAATTAATTAATAAAATCTTAAACCAAAAATTTAATTAATTTAGAGTCCTAAGTTAGGATTAGATCTTTAAAGGCAAAATTTGTGGGTCCTTGGAAAATGATTTTGAAAGCCCCAGGCCAAGGGAATATTGAGAATTTTAAGAAATTTTGGACCCTTGGACCTTGGTGGTTAAGTCAAAGTCAAAATTTTGGGGTAATTAACTCAAAAATAATATTTTTGAGTTAATTAAAATTGAATTAAATGATAAATTCGTTTTTCCCCAAAATTTTAATTTCAACGCTCCTGATTAAAAGATGATTAAATCTTTTCGACAGTTGAGATTATTTTGACAAGGATCATCCAAACTAGCCGTTGGAGATTTTGTCCTATAAATTTAGAGGTCTTTGTCAGTCTTAAATCATCCGATCTCAGGATCGTGCACTTGTTCTTAGAAGCTCTTGTAAATTTTTGAGGAATAAAGCATAAAGACTTTAGGGTTACAAATCTTGATGTTCCTTCTCAGATTTATGTGGTGAATTGTCTCTAAACTCTGCTACTTTGTTTCTTGTATTTTATGGTTGATGGCCTTCATGGATTAATCTGCATACAGGGATCTTGTGCAGTTTTCTGGGTTTATAAAATAACATTCTGATTTTTCTCCAAAGGTCTCATGTTGTTTTTTTAAATCTCTATCAATCTAAAATTCAGATTTGAGTGTGCAGGAATTTTTTTTTTTAAAGATTGGGCGTCTGGGGAAATCTTCGGTTGGACCAGCCAACTCTCAATAAACATAAATCTGATAAGCTCTTTATTTGTTAAATTCCAAGTCTATTTTACGAAATTGGTGGTTTTGCAGGGTTTTCGAAGGCTTGTGCCTCTACCAAAAATTTTAATCTCTGAAATTGTGCTAAAATGGATTTCAAATCTGACCAAGAGGGTTTTAAATCTGTAAACTAGTTGTAAATTTGTAAATTTTCTTTTAGGACTGTAAGGGTTTAATCGTTTCTTGGTGTGTATCTTCAGATCTGGCTGGTTCTTGCAGGTTCTGGGTCTAAATCGGAATTTTTTTTTTAAGATCTGAGACAGATCTAGCCTCCAAAGGCCAGATCTGCCCTCAATTTACTACTGTGGATAAAATCTGAGCATCATATGATTAAAGGAGCATCTAAAAATCTCAGTTTTGCAGAAACAATTGATTTGTTGGATGTATTGGGTTCTTTTTTTTTTACTGCATATTTTTGCCCCTACCATCTGCATTGATTCCTCATCTGCGCCAATCCATCTGCAGATATTCAACGCTGTCTTCATTGCTTCACGCCTTCCCTTTTCTGCCCTGTCCGAGCCTCATTTTCTCTGATCCTTTCCTCACGCAAACACTTCTGCTGTCCAGATCGACCTCCTTTTCTTTCATCCTTAACGCCTAACTTTTCCTACACTGCCTGTTTTTCCGTCCTCCATATTTCTCTGCTCCTTTCCTAACTGCGTTCAATTTTGACTCTACCAGCCGTCCATATTGACCTGTAGCTGTAAGAAAACATAAATACAAAAAAAAAAAATTCACTGCATCAATACGCTTCATCTCTTGCCATCGACCAGCATCTTGCCCGCTCGATTTTCTTGCTGCCGGCATTTGCGCCTCCTCTGTCCGTCAAGTTCACGTCCTTTCCTCCCTTCGAGCCGTCATCCAGATCCGCCCCTCTCGACCTACATCAAAGCACACAAATAAAAAAAAAACGAGCATGTTTCTGTGTTAGGGTGTAAATTCGATTTTCGATTTGAATTAGATAGCGTAGGTTTTATTTTTATTTTTTTTGTGTTGTTCCGACTTTAATTTTAGTGATAGCGTTGGTTTGATTTCTGACTTAGATTTTTTTTAATTTGCAATTTGGATAGGGTAGCGTAGTTTTAGTTAAGACTTAAAATTCAATTTTTTTTATTTTGATTTGTTTAAGTTTTAGCATAGGTTTAGTTTTAATTTATTTTAAATTTAACTTAGTTTTAGATTTGGTTAGCTTTTAGATTTTAAATTCTAATATTAGCTTTAGTTTTAATTTTAATTTTTTTTAAGATTAACTTTAGATTTTAAATTTTGTTAAAATTAGAGCTTTTTTACATTTAGTTAGTCTTAGATTTAGATTTTGAATTCAATAAAAAATAATAAAAATAATAAAAAATTTCAAAATTTTAAAATTTTAAAAATCTAGAAAATACAAAAATATAAAAATTTCAAATTTTCTATAGTCAAATGCGCTAATTTTATTTTTATCTAAAGTTTTGACTATAGAAACATTTTCTGGATCGAAATTAATTGAAGCATCATAAATCTGGAAATATTGCAAATATCTGGCATTTTCATCTTGTGATAATATTGTTGTGGGTTTAAGATATTTTAATGCATGGTTGTGGTGTCTTTCATTGAATATCATTGTGATCAATCGTGTTTTAATAAGCAGCAGTTAATCGTCACTTGTTTATAATTGCATAACGGGATTCTGTTTGACTCCATAAGGCACTGGTCTTAAACGTGAAATCTAATTTAGATTTGTGGAATCTCATTCATCTTATCAAGTATTTGATGTTTTATCTGTGTCTCCTGGACTCTTCATCCTCATTTCTAATAGGGTCTACCTCCCTTAGCTTGCAAGGAAACGGCTTAAATAGAGAGATTGGGGATAAAGGTGACAGCCCCCAAATCTGAGTCGTTGTCGTGGTGCCTGGACAATCTTTGTGACAACACACTGCAAACACCAGTTTAATAAAAGTTGGAGGAGATATTTGTAAATGTCACAGTATGACAGTCGAATACCTTGAGAATGAGGTTGATGAGCATATAACTGAAGACTTTGATGTGGCATTTGGTGAATTTGAGGGATCTGTTTTCAAAGAAGACCACCATTTAGAACCACAAAGTGGGTCTTTTGAAACTATATCGGGTAAGGAACACCCTATACTAGGATCAGGTCCAAGTATCATATACACACCCACAAGAAAAGAGACAGAAATGATAGCAAAATTTCTTAGCAAGTGAAGGTTGCAGCTTCTCATGCAAATTTGCCAAAGAACCATTTGAGGCAAGTCCATGAACAGTTTCATAATGATAAACTACAAGTGGTTGTTGCAACTATTGCTTTTGGGATGGGAATTGATAAGGCAAATGTGCCGCAAATTATTCATTATGGTTGGCCACAGAGCTTGGAATCTTATTACCAAGAAGTTGGGAGAGCTGGAAGAGATGGGTTGCTGGCAGATTGCTCTTTTTATGTTAACATGAAAAGACTTCCTTCCTTGTTTCCTAGTAAAAGAAATGCAGAACAAACACAGAATGCACTTAATATGCTGTCAGAGTGTTTCAGATATGGTGTTTCTACCACATCGTGTAAAGCTAAGATTCTTGTACGGTACTTTGGAGAGGATTTGATCTAGACGAAATGTGGATTGTGTGATGTTTGTGTCAATGGGCCACCCACTTGTGAGAACTTGAGCAACGATGTGAGGTTACTTTTGAGGGTTTTGGTAGAATTACAGGAGGCAATCAACTATAGCCAACCTGTTATTAACAAAAAAATGAGTAGGCATCAAAATCTTGGGAGATGCTCTAAAAAGGTGCTTTTCAGAACGGTAATTCAAAGGTTAACAAAACAGGAGGGGCAAGCAAGGAATAAACTTTGGTGGAGAGGATTTGGACGTATGTTACAAGATATTGATTTTATTAGAGATGTTGACAATGATGTAGTGAGGATTGTGATTTGATAGCCACGATGATAGAGATGTCTTGACAATGTGACAACTAAGATTTTGCAATACAATTAGAGCAGAAACAGAGTTATGCTTTGGCAGTTATGAATAACATGATTGTTAGAATCCATTTTATAACTAGATTATTAACACCCTGAGGTCCTAAAGGGTTCAATCTGAGCTCCGATACCATGTGTAAAATCCCTAAACCATCAATTTTATTCTTAACTTTTCCCATATATATATATATAGATTTAAGCATAAATTCAAATAAATAGAGACCAACAATAAATTTAAGCTTACATAAGTAATTGATTCATGCATAGAACAATACCTGGAACGAAACTGATGATTTACTGGGCTATGGTTCTCCTCGTGGATGCAGCGGACAAGTTACCGAAACAATCTTTTCCTCCCACCCAATCTAGGAAACAATCCTAGACCCAGAAGATACCTCTTCTACCCCCATGCCCAGAATTCCAAGAACAGTGAGTCTTCCCTTCAGAACAATTCATACCCCTCATATTTCCTTAGACAATAGTGCAAAATTGGCAAAGAAAAGCCTCTCACTCTCCTTCATATTCCACTCCTTTTATAACTTTCCTCCACCTCCTCTCATTTATGTAGATATTATAGTCATTTATGGAGATATTATAGTCATTTATGTAGATATTGACTAAATCATTTATGGAGATATTATAATCATTTATGTAGATATTATAGTCATTTATGTAGATATTGACTAAATCATTTATGGAGATATTATAGTCATTTATGTAGATATTATAGTCATTGATGTAGATATTGACTTTAATTAATTATTTTAAGATTAATTTTATTATTTTTGTTTTTAACTTAATTATATTAACTTTATAATTTTAATCAAATTATATTATTATTTTATTTGTCCACGCACATATAAGATTTAAGCTTACATAAGTAACTGATTCATGCATAGAAGAATACCTGGAACGAAACTGATGACTTACTGGGCTATGGTTCTCCTCGTGGATGCAGCGGACAGGTTACCGAAACAATCTTTTCCTCCCAGCCAATCTAGGAAACAATCCTATACCCAGAAGATATCTCTTCTACCCCCGTGCCCAGAATTCCAAGAATAGTGAGTCTTCCCTTCAGAACAATTCATACCCCTCATATTTCCTTAGACAATAGTGCTGAATTAGCAAAGAAAAACCTCTCCCTCTCCTTCATATTCCACTCCTTTTATAACTTTCCTCCACCTCCTCACATTTATGTAGATATTATAGTCATTTATGGAGATATAATAGTCATTTATGTAGATATTGACTAAATCATTTATGGAGATATTATAATCATTTATGTAGATATTATAGTCATTTATGTAGATATTGACTAAATCATTTATGGAGATATTATAGTCATTGATGTAGATATTGACTTTAATTATTTTAAGATTAATTTTATTATTTTTGTTTTTAACTTAATTAAATTAACTCTATAATTTTAATCAAATTATATTATTATTTTATTTGTCCACTCACATATAATTTGTACTAAATTATATTTTGTTTTTCTTAATTAATGCTCAACCACACATACGCATATAAGAGCGGCATACGTGAAGTATCTAGTTGATATTTCATCATATCTTGACGAGATAAAATGCATTGTGATATTCAATTCGTTACTCTAACTTAAATATTCTCAATAGTAGCAGGTATGTATACTAGTGTTGTGTATGCGATATATGCATGTGTAGCTATCATATGCATATGTCGTATACACACTAATATTATTTTGCTTATAACTTGGAATGGGTCATTACATCCACTTGTCCCGCTACTGTCTTAAGGCTCTCGTAGCTCAGATGTGATCCAAGAGATGAGTTGTTCAAAGATCTCACCTTATCATTTTGTAGCTGCTCTACAGATCCATGTTGCCCCACTTTCGTGGTTCATGAGCGCTCATGGCTGCATCATCTTCTGACCCATCATCTGCCACAACAACCTTGGAAGAAGAAGCTTTCGTGTCCTTTTTCTTCTGAGGCCAATTGTTGGCAAAATGTCCTAGTTCGCCACATTGGAAGCATTTGATCTTTGATAGATCCTTCTTCTTCTTTCCCTACTGCCTCTTTGATGCCAAGGCTGCATCTTCTTCATCTTCCTTCTTCACTTTTCTCGATACCGAGATATACTGCTTCTTGGTAATTCTGTGGAGTTCTTCTTGACACATGATTGCCCACAAGCTGTCCCAGTCTAGGAGGTCCGCTCTTCCCAAGATTCTTTGGACAAAGGTTTCCCACTCATCTGTGACTGCATTGAAAGCAGTCCTAACCATCACATCATCTTCCACCTTAGTACCCGTGGCAGTCAACTGGTCTCTGATCGATTGTAATTTAAAGAGGAAATGTTCCATGTCTTCTCCCTTGGTCATCATGAATGACCGCCTCTGAGTCTCCAAGAACATCTTCCTTTGGACAAATTTTCCCTCATATAGGGATGTTAAGGCCTTCCACATCTCATTAGTTGTTTTCTTCTCAGCTATATGTGGGACAATATGGTCCTTAATTCCATCCATTATCAGCCACCTGGCATGTCCAGCATCTTCATTATGCTTCCTTAGGAGATCTTCATTGGTCGACGTGGCCAGAACTTGTTCTGCATGGTCTCTTAGATGATACTAGGACTATCAGGATCCTGGCCTTCCAAACCGAGAAGTTGGATAGGCCATCCAATCTGTCTTGATCACGCAGTCCATGAGGATCCATTTGCTCAGAAATTTGTCGAAGCTCCTCTTCTCTCTGCTAGAGATCTGGATCTAAGGTCCTTGGCGAAACAGGCACCTTCTACTCCCTCTGACAACTGATTTCCCTTCTTGGAAATCTGCCAAATCAATAATGATTCAGCTCTCTAAGATCCTCTGATCGATCTACAAGTTTCTTTGGCTACAAAGTCTCTGAGAAGCTGACCTCCTCCCGCTCTTTGTCACTAGTGCTTAGGCTAAAATTCTGAAAACTTCAGAAATTTAACCCCACCAGCACCTTTTGAAGTTCTGCAGCTCTGCTTCAGGCACCTCTGGATCCGACAGTTTTAGATCTGCATCACCCTGGCTAGCTTCATACAATCTAGCATTGTCTTTGCGGTGCCTCTGCGCAGTAAGTGCGTGGGCGTGCTGGGAGAGGGCGTAAGACTGCGTCACCCTGCCCTCTGCGTAACTCTGCTTCTCTGAAAACTGCGTTGTCCCTTCAAATGTGCCCCTCTGCTACTGTTGTTGCACCTCCTGCTGCTTTCCGCAGCAAGATCCTTCAGTTTTCTACTAGTGACCCTCCTAGATCTGCAATTTCTCCGATACCATGTGAAAATTTCTAAATGTTTCTAATGCAGAAATATATTGTTAGATCAGGTTATGCTTCTTCTACTTAAATAAGTTATTAACTGAAAATTTCAGATTAATATCGAAGCAAAACACGTAACACACTTTCACCAATTTAGATCTATAAAAAGTACACACACACATAAACAAAGTGACACTATGATTTTCTAGACAAATAGTCCCCAAAAAAATCCAATGCTGGAAAACCGGTCTGCTAGCTACTGGAGGGTTTTATTATTAAGAGTATTTCTGAATACAGCAAATCTGGGTTCCAGATCTAGAAAACCCAACAGAGAAAATATAGATATGTGCTAACCTGTTGTTCTAGAGACCGAAAACTTGACTGATCCACACCCTCAAATGGGATTTACAAGACTCAACCAATTTATGTCTCTAGAAACCCCAACGCTGCCCCTGAAGCCCCTGCGTTAGCCTTGCTAGCCTCTGCGCTGGCCTGGAGAGGGCTGTGTAACCCAAAACTGGGTGAACGCTGCCCTGGATGGCCTCTGCGTAACCCTGGAGGTCTCCTGCTGGCTCAGCACTGCCCTTTCTGGGCCTGCGTAGCACCTACGTAGTGGCTGAAGCCCTCTGCGCTGTGCAGCTGCTGCTGCCCCTGCTTCTCTACGCTGCTCCTAGTTGCTGCTTCTTGCTGATTCTTGGCACTAGGATCAAATCATCCCCTTTGCCAATACTACCCCTCTCCGCAACTGAAACACTTCTGAAAATTCTTAGTACCCTAGAATTTCAACTTAGTCTTAGTGCTCTGCCTCCGTGTGTGTGTTCTCCAACTGACCCCAAGCCTTTTCTTTATACTTTCTCGTTGGGAAACCAACGGTCATGATCTAATCTTGAATCGATGGCTCAGATTAAAAGAAAACTCGATCCGTGTGACTTGAGTCATTTCCATCACATGTTTTAATATTAATATTTTAATTTTCCTACATTAGACTTAGGGTCCTTAATGAAAAATATTAATTAATTAATTATCTCCCAAACTGGATGGAATTTCCCAAATCCCTTTCTAGGTCTTGGAGACATCATGTACTCTAGTCCCTCCACAAATTTTGGGAGCTAGAGCACATCCGATGCTACTAGATGCTAGAGCACATCCGATGCTACTAGATGCTAGAGCACATCATGTACTCAAGAAAACTCAACACCTCCCTGCTAGATGCTCATGTGTTTGACTGCTCCTCCTCAATGGTTGACCCTAAGGTTAGCTGCATATCCGTCATAGACTTAATGTGAGCCTCCATCTCGCTCTGCCCCAAACGACTATCATGCATGATGTGCATAGTCTCCTCCTTTGCTAACTCATGCTCCATCATAGGCTACTCTGGTAAATCGTCACAAGTGACTCATCACCCTGAGTATCTCCCATAGAGACACCCACTGCTCACCCTGCACACTGGAATACAGCTCCGGCCTACTGTCATCATCTCTGCATGATTGCTCTCGCTCCCCAAAAGCATCCTCATATGATCCCATGGACTCATCTCTTTGCCACTTCATCTGCATCACTCAAGCATGAGTGATCAGGCCTCCAAGGTTCTTTGCAGATGAAGCAAAGTCCCTTCCTCCTCAACTCATTTATGCTGCCTGATCCACCAAACTGGAGCAGCTCCTCCCTGGTCAACCGTCTCCTGAATAGCCCAATATTTTGCTCAACCAACCCTTGGGATAGCTCATAAGTAGTAGGTGAGACCAACTGCCCTCTCCTCCAAATGCCCAACACCCTAGTCTGCAACTCTCGGCAAATGGCCTCACCGTCTCTCATACATGACGACAGGATGGACTGCATGTGTGCTATGACTGTTTCGTAATGATGTCTCCTAATGCTGAAGAAGCATTGGAACATCTGCAGAATCAAGCCATCACACTCAAGATCAAACATAATGTCATGTTCTGAATGTGGCCATACCTCCTAAAAACTCAAGCTTCTTCCCAAAGGTAGAGCCTGCACTGTTGTCCAAATACTGAAAAGACTCTACTATCAATCTCATAATCCTCCTCATAACATCATCATTATATGGAGCTATAGGTGCAGTCAACTTCATAATGTTACTGAGGAATGATGCAACTGGAAGTCTGAACCCCTCACAAGGTTCCTCCAAGAATTTGGGTTGTATAAGAGCAAGCATAGCATGTTTTAGAGCCCAAATCAGTTTCTTCCCTCTACTTGGCTTATTTTGGACAGGAGTTCATTAAGCTCACCAAGTTTGGATAGAACTCTCCATGTCATCTTCAAGTGTTTCAAATCTGTCCCAAGTGCAAGAATTTTGTGACCATTACTCAATTATTCCTGCAAATCTTTTGGCTTTTCTTTTAGAAGGATGGCATATATTTCTCTTGAAAAGGGTCTGCCATTCAATTTTACTTCTGGTCTATATGGCAGTCCCTTGAGGTAATTCTTTGTTGGTTCATGAGGTGTTTTAAAAACCCCATTCTTATAAATAGAGAAATTTTAATTGTAAAACTATGATTTAGAATCTCTCCCCAAATGATTCAAAATTCAAATTCTGAGTTTTCAGTGATTGTTTTAGCTAGGCATTTAGTCAAACAGTTAGGCAGAAAACATGTTATAGGTGGCTATCATCATTTTATTTTCCAGAACAGCTCATACAGTGCTCAACATATTCCCAACAGACTTAAAAACAATGAATGTATAGTATGTGGATAAGAGTGATATAACCTGGAAAATTGACTGGCAAATTACCTACTGTTGTAGCCTTCAATCCAGTCCACCACATTCCAGCAGCTGCTTGTGAAAACACGTTGCCCTCAGCAACGTTCACTAAGTAGAAGACACTAGACTTGGTTCTATAAGAAGTAGGCTGCCCAGAATCAACTTGCGACTGAAGAGGAGGTAACCCATCCTCACTAGGGAATTCATATTTGTTGTAGGAAACTCAGATTTCTTTAATATAGTATCATATTTCTCCTGCATATCCACCTTCTTGGAGGCATCAAATCTGGTATTTCTTCAGCAATAACTCCAGCGATCCTTTAACAGTGGATTTCTCAGGTGGATGTTCTCAATGGTAATGTGCAATAACCCACAAATATAGCCTCCCAATAAGCACTAGATATGTACATAGCCAGCAAGAAACTTGTGTGCCACTTAGACTGATATGAAGGTGCTCAACTTCTCCACCATCAATACGCACAGACCCAAGTATCAACAGTCAACCTATTCACTGAAATATTGAACCATTCTAAACTGAAATATTGGACCAAACTTATTGTAAAATCGTACTTGCTTGTTGACTGCCTCCTCCAGCAGTAATACAAAGCAGTCCTAAAGTTTTCAGCAATAATGGAAAATAGTGATACCACAGTGAAATAAGAGAATGTATGAGCTCTAAATGAATAACAAAACCAGAATACCACCAGAAATGTTTCAGCAGAGCTTTAACATCTATATTTTGCAGAGTTTTCTTAAAAATGCTCGCATATAACCAGGTTGTTTTCCACCCAAATGACAGCCTTAACAGTGGTGGCACCCACTGCCAAATGGACCACACGAAAAGAGCAGAGCAGATAAACCAAAACTAACACGCTGATCTCTGTGAAGTGATTTGATCAACAAAATATAGAGTATTGTAGCCACGAAGTTGAGGAAGGTTCTGTGATGGATCGCTGGAACCACACTTGATAATTATATCAGAAATCACAAGATCAAAACTCGGCCTCTTCAAACATTTGATCTGTGGAGAAGGGAAAACCGTGGCCTCCAACAATGATATATTTCGCTCTCCCTTTGGTACTAATATGTGATGAAATTTTGACCTGGTGGTTGAGAGCAAAATTTCAGCCTTCCAACTGATCAGTAATTCGATTTCTCTGATAATGTCGACAGGGTTCCACCTTAAGATCAGTTATGGAAGTCAGTTCTCCAAGTGAATGCAGTTCGACCATGAGAATATGCAAAAAGCAGATTCGGCTTCCTCTGAAATTAAACTCGTCCTTACTGCTCAGACTAATGCGACTACCCCTGTTACAATCTTTAAACCCAAATGCAAAAGAAAATTTCTGCTTTACCAAATAAACATTGTGGCTATAGTATGAGCCACCCAAACAAATTTGACGGCTCGATGAAAACCCTGTCCTCGACCCTTCAATTCGCTCTCGGCTCCTATGTGTAAAATTTGACTATCCATGCAATTGACAATTTTTCGTTGCAGGATTCCTTCCGAGCATCAAATTTCCACAATCTGCAGGAGTCTCGACTTCTGCTAATATTCACCGCCTTTGCAAATACAATTCCCGTGGATGATTAATCAGTCCTTCAAAATTAATTTCACAACAATTAAAAGTTGGTCCTTATGTCTGATGGAAAAATTTAAACCATGGCTTTTATAAACCTTAGACCTTGGCTTAATTACATTTTTATTCCACGCATTGTTCTCGCTTTGTAGTCGCGCATCCAAGTCACTACAGACTCGAACTCCCTCATTATCCATGCAAGTTGAATGTCATATGGGGAATTGACAATGCGATGATTTGCGATTGGCTCAGATTTCCCACTGAATTGCCTGCGTGCTCAATCGGCCACGTCCTCATCCACTTCGATCAGCAACTCGGGCTTCAATAAAATCGACCCCATGGCCAACCGTTTCAATCATTTGCTTGGCCCCATGATCTTGACTTGAAGTTTTATATGTGGCCTTCATATGCGAATTTGAATCTACTGCTAAATAATTCGGCCCGCCCTGCATGAAATTCAACCAACAATTTAACTCAGTCTTTTAGCAAGGATACGCTCTGTCTTCACAAACTGGCTCGCAGCTTTGACTGGCGAGTTATATTGACCCCTACATTTGTTGCTACAGATGGGATCACTAACAAGCGATCAATCCCATCACTTCAACTCTGCTCCCAAACACTCAGTCAATTGGGCCAAAACAATTGTTACGACACAGCGAGGGAAAATGTCTCTATCGCGGCAACTCTGCTTGACTCAAACACCAAGTATACAAATGCAATATATTTTGGTTTTCAAAGAATAGAAGATTTCTGGTGCGGAAAACCTTAGAAATGTGCCCTCATAGACTTGGCTCGGAGTTGGTTTCTAATAAACCCTCAGGCTGGTAGGAACACCAACTCTGATACCACTGTAGTATCCCAAATGGGATATTTTAACTAAAATTGCAGAAAATAACTTAACCTAACATTTTGCCGTAAAATCTACATTTATTTAACAGAAGATTGCCATCTAAAATAAGATAAATCAAGCATATGCAATAACATGTCGAGTAGAAACGATCTCATATTTTATTATATGAAATAGCGGAAAGATTGTACATGATAATATAGCTGAAGTATCTGAGATGGATGGTCTGATCTCCAAAACTGATCTGCTCTGACGCTGAAATCAACCCTCCCAAATCTGAACTGCTACACTCTCCCTCCAGCAACAGTTGCCGCTGAATCAACTGAAAAACAATGAAACACAAGTTGTAGATCTGAATGATCCTCACACCAATCCCTGAAGCTCCGCGAAACTTCTGAATGAAGTCTCCTCAAAGAGAGTTGGGTTTTCGTCCAACACTCACAAATCACTTGAGGGTTTCCGTCCTGGGGCTACCAATGGAGTAGAGAACCAAGTTCTCAAACCTCTCACACAAGAAAGTGATCTAATCCAACGTATCCCTCAATGGCCTCCTCCTTTTCTTTTATTGATCTCCTGAATCCTTTTAGAGCCTTATTTTATTATTATTTTATTCATGGAGCACTTTTCCCTCTTATTAGAATATTTCTTTTTAATGCAAGAAAGAGTAAATCGGCTACCATGTTTCCCCAGGTCACTGAAACTCATGTCCAACCATCCCATCATGTAGGTATCCTCGTCTCGGTTCCAACGAGCTAGTACACTATGGTGTTCTATCATGTATTCCTCCCAGAATGTCACCTTGAGTGTAATTAATTGAGTTAAGCCCAAAAATAACTCAGTTTTCCGAAAGTTGTCGGAATGTACCGGAACGAAAGGCAAACTGCTCGGATGATGGAATATATCAAGAGAATCCCACCGGACCTCATAGAAACTCCTCAAAACTCCTCCAAAAAGCCCCTAAGTCCGCTAATGACACCAACTTGTACCTGTGACCTGTCTGCTCCTAACTCTGGAAATCCATCCTAACCCTGTCATAGGTGACACCAAAAAAAGGAATATTAGACTCTGATGAAATGGCATTTAATATATATGTACTTTGACCTGTCATGAATCACTAGATTCTCAGAGAGCTTTATGCAACTCTGATTATCATAGTAGGCATTGGTCGCTTCCATCCTCTGCCTAAACAAACTTACTAGCAGCTTCCTAAGCCATATAGCTTTGCACGTAGTTGTGTTGGTTGCCATATACTCTGCTTCTGCAAAGCTCAGTGCTACTAACTTCTACTTCCTGCTACACCAAGAGACCATCCATGATCCAACACTGAAGCAGTACATAGAGGTACTTTTCCTGTCCACTGAATTGCCTGCCCAATCTGCATCTGTAAATCCACATAGTCTGACGTCATCCCCTCGAGTATACCTCAACCCATCCTCAACTGTGTCGTGCACATACCTCAAAATGTGCCTCATTGCTGCCCAATATATCCTCTTCGGCTCTACCATGAACTAACTTAGGGTATTGATTGCAAAGCAAATGTCTGGCCTAGTGTTGACCAGATACATGAGAGACCCAATGAGCTGTCTATACAAGGTGGGGTCAACATCATTGT
Organism: Pinus albicaulis; assembly: GCA_034641835.2. Lineage (NCBI taxonomy): Eukaryota > Viridiplantae > Streptophyta > Pinopsida > Pinales > Pinaceae > Pinus > Pinus albicaulis. Next base: position 1,042,819,458 of record CM076572.1, read on the forward strand.
CATCTGATGCATCTATCTTCTTCCAATTTCTGATCATGGGCGTAATCATGGGTCTGCAATCCTACATTTTGAACCTCTTGGGACAACCCCTGCCCTGAGCGATTATCACGGTGCCTGTACAATCCAGGCAACAAGAAGTAGCATAAGATCATTTCTTAGTTTCTTCTTGTTTAGAAATTTCATAACACACTAGTCAATAATGGTAGTGTTTCTTTAAATGCTGGTCACTCCATTAACCAAGTTACTCCACCTCAAAGTGATAGCCCCCGCCTGTAATATTCCCAATTAGCAATGGCTAATTGGAATATTCGATTTTGGTCAATTTTGCCTTATGTAGTTAGATTATAAATAAAAGTGAGTAGAGGGGGACATAACTCACTCTAAAAATAAAGTGCACTCCCTAGTAGACACAACGTTTTAACTTAAGTGAGCCAAGGGGGCCAAGAGACCACGTAGAGAGGGGGCCCACGTAGACCACATGGAGGGACTGTGTAGGCCAAGTTGAGCACGTGGCAAAGGGAGGCTACGTTGGAGGAGGTGGGCCTTAGGGTTTGAGAGAGGCCAACGCTATATAGAGAGGAGAGCCTCCTCATTTTGGTCATTCGATGTTTATGATATTGAGCTGGTCATTTCGACTTCTTGAGCACGTTGGTTGTTTAGCTAGTCTGCAGCACTGTTTAGTGCATCGAGTGTCTCCAGTCGGAGATCTCACCCTCAGCCCCGGGGGACTTTCAGTGCTTGCTCGGATGAGGTGGTCCCATCATTTTGCAGGAGGATTGGTGTTTGGCTTTCATAGAGGAGCAGTGCATTCATAGACTGCGCAGTCCTGAGAGGGAGGACACAGTCCATTTCGTGGGAGCTCCGAAGCGGGTTTCTTTCGGAGGTTTTGAGCTTGGAGGTTGAGCAAGGGGCCAGCCCTTGCCTGTTGGAGGATTTTGGTAGAGTTTGTGGCCGTATTTTGGTGGGTTCCATTCAACCTCAGCACAGAGCCTTGGAGGATAGTGTAGATCCTCAAGGGGGTGATTTTCAGGGGTCGGTCATTTCAAAAATGCTTTCTGGGCTTTTCTGGGTTTGGTGAGTAGAGGTGGATTCCCGAGTTCCAGCATTTTCCGAGTAGGGAAGCAGCCCCAAATACTCATTTTGATTTCAGAAGTAGCAGCAGCACAGTAGTTCTCCGGTAGCTTGGATGCAGATCAGAGAGCAGCCATTTCTTGGTCATTCAGAGAGCTTTTCTTCACTTGCCTGGTGCAAGTCTAGGTGCCATCACTCTGATCACCTATTGTACTCATTTCTATTCTCAGTATAATAAAATGGCTCAGCATTCTCTCTGCATTTCTTGAGTATCTATTACATTTTTTGTATATGCTATTGTATGCTTGCACTACTGTTATTTTCCTCTTCGAGCATTTCAGTTATTATACCACTTGGTGTGTTTTCTCCGTACTCTTAGACAGAGTCTGGAAAGGGCCAGGTAGCCTCCAAATCTCACCCTCTTCTCAGAGGTGAAATATCTGGTAAATGCCCTCCCAGTCCATCTCTGGTTGGAGTTTGCTTGTGTTTGAGGAATATCCTTGAAAAGGAATATTACAGTGGTATCAGAGCATAGATCTGGCTCAGCCTGTGGAGCTAGTTGTCTATGACACCGGGGGAGAAACTCTAAATCTGCTACAAAGGTAGGAAGTACAGAGATATTGAGCGTAGGTTGGAGAACACCTACAGAGAGGGTGATTGCGTTCGAGTGGTGGACGCAGAACAGGAGGAGCCTGTGAGAGACGCAGAACAGGAGGAGCCTGTGATAGATGCAGAACAGGAGGGGCCTGTGGTAGATTCAGAGCAGGAAGTACCAATGGCAGATGATAGTGATGCAAAGAGGTTTGGGGAAGCACTGCTCAAGTCAGTTCAGGATCTGTCGCAACAGATTGAGATGATGGGGCAGAGATTCACTGCTGTGGAGGCTAGACAGCATGAAACCCCAAGGGGTTTCCATGTTGGTGAGGGGTCAGGGACATCCCACCATTTGCAGGAGCGGGATGCCACTCCGCACCAGGCATCACATGCACCCACACGTTCCACTATGCCCACTTTTCTGGGTACAGACACAGGGGTAGGAGCACAGCAGGAGCCAGAGCCTGGCCACATGGGTGATTATTTTGCTGAGTACCGGCATATGGGCAGGAGTTCAGGGATGCCCTTTCATTCAGAGACTTTGTTCAGCTTTAGCAGGACAGCAGACCCCGCGACCATCACAAGGGGCATCGGCATTATTATGATGGAGACACCCAGCGTACAATGAGCCGATTCCATTTGCCTACGTTTGATGGATCATCAAACAGTTCGGCAAAGTCTTGGGTAGAGAAGTTGTACATATACTTCCAGCTCAACCAGATGGCAGAGACAGAGGCCATCAAGGTGGCTACACTGCATTTGGATGGTGAGGCCCAGGATTGGTGGTTCCATGGGATGGTGACACTCGAGCATTCGACAGTGACCACATATGCCGAGTTCACTCAGAGACTGATAGAGAGGTTTGATCGGAGGGATCTGGAGGAGCACTTTGCTGAGCTGACGAGGCTCAAACAAACCCGTAGCCCAGAGACATATATTGCAGATTTCTTGAGGCTTTCAGTAATGGTGCCCGATTTATCCGCGGCACGAATGATATACATGTTCATTGAGGGGTTAGCAGAGCCGCTTCGAGGTTTGGTCAGATCCACCAGACCAGCCACACTCCAAGACACAGTTGGCAGGACCCGGGATTTACAGGATGCTTTAACCCGGACCAGGACACCTTACCCCCAGAGACAGGCTTTCGAGCCAAAGGGGAAGGATGCGAGGATTCCGCCTCTTAAGGGGAATCCGGGTAAGGGACAGCTAGATGAGGATGCCAGGAGGGAGTTGAAGAAGAAGAGGTTGTGTTTTACCTGTCAGGAACTGTGGGCGTCGGGACACAGATGTGCTGCTGGCAAAGCACATTTTATCGAGGTCTTCTCAGAGAGCAGCGGGGAAGAGGATGAGTATGAGGATGGGGAGGCAGGAGACAGTCCAGCAGCGCAGCACCATTTGCCACCTCCACCTCCAGGAGCAGGAGGTGCAGCTTTTGCACCCACAGGGGGGACCCTTGCAGCATTGCGGGGAGTACCCAAGTATTTGACGCTGCGCGTCCAAGGGACAGTACGTGGGTAGCGAGTTTCAGTTTTGGTAGACAGTGGGGCAACCCACAACTTCATCGATGCACAGATGGTTGAGCGGAGAGGCCTACCGACAGAGAGCTTCGATGGATTTTTCAGTGTTGGTCCCGACTCCCAAGAGATCAGACGATGCAGTGTGCCAGATATGTTCCAGAGCTGGCTGTGACGATGGGTACCTACACAGTGATCGACCACTTTTTCGTGGTCAACATACCAGATACCAATGTGGTACTGGGTGTATAGTGGCTGATTACTCTAGGGAAGGTCACCACAGATTGGGAGGCATTGGAGATGGAGTGGGATGATAAGAAGACCGAGAAGCATGAGAAGATACGTGGGATGCACACTTACCCACCCCAGACTGTTTCAGCTCACCGGATGGAGGCAGACTTCCGGAAGGGAGACATAGAGTGGGCAGTAGAGTTGCAGGCATCAGAGGCAAGGACTACCGGGCAAATAGGCCATCCTTGACAGGTATGACACGGTGTTTGGGGAGATACCGCCAGGATAGCCACCAGATTAGGGGTTTGAGCACACTATTGAGCTAGAGAAAGGCATCCAAGCCGTTATTACCACACCCTATAGGCACCCCAAGGCCTATCGGGATGAGATTGAGCGGGCTGTCCAGGAGTTGCTAGCTCTTGGACATATTTGGCCTAGCACTAGTCCTTTTGCTTCTTCAGTGGTGTTGGTGAAGAAGAAGGACGGCAAATTGAGAATGTGCATTGATTACAGGGCCCTGAATAAAAAGACCATGAAGAACAGGTACCCTATACTGCGGATTGATGAGTTGATGGATGAGTTGAGAGGAGCACAGTTCTTCTCAAAGATCAATTTGAGGTCCGGGTACCACCAGATTCGCGTGAGGGAACAGGACATTCCCAAGACCGCTTTCAGGTGCCATTACGGCCACTTTGAGTTCTTGGTTATGCCTTTCGGGCTAACCAACGCACCAGCCACTTTCCAGTCATGCATGAACCATATCTTTCGCAGTCATCTGAGGAAGTTTGTGCTGGTCTTTTTCAATGATATACTGATATATAGCAGGACTTGGGAGGAGCATCTCCAGCACATAGAGGCAGTACTGCATATCTTGGAGGAGCAACAGTTTTATGCTAAGCTCTCCAAGTGTGAGTTTGGGTTGACGGAGATGTATTTGGGACACATCATAGGAGTGGACGGAGTGAGGGTCCACGAGGAGAAGATCAGGGCCATCATAGATTGGCCAGAGCCGAGGAACGTGACAGAACTTCGAGGATTTGTTGGTATCTACACTTATTACAGGAAGTTCGTCAAGAGTTTCTCTCAGCTTGCTGCACACCTTACAGATTTGACGAAGAAAGGGACATTCATTTGGTCAGATACAGCGCAGCGGGCCTTTTACAGGCTCAAGGAGGTTATGAGCAGCTGCCCAGTGCTTGCGTTGTCAGATTTTACGCAGCCTTTTGTTTTGGAGTGTGATGCGTCAGGAGAGGGGATCGGCGCAGTTTTGATGCAGGGAGGTCACCCTATAGCCTATGAGAGCCGGAAGCTCCTTCCTCATGAGCGGTTGTATCCTATATACGACAAGGAGATGCTAGCCATTATGCATGCATTGGCCAAATTTCGGCAGTACCTGGTGGGTAACAGGTTCAGGGTGAGGACTGATCACAACAGCCTCAGGTTCTTTTTTGAGCAGAAACAGCGACAGGAGAGGCAGCAGAAGTGGATCAGCAAGATCCAGGCTTATGACTTTGACATTGAGTATGTCAAGGGGAAGAACAACGTGGTAGCCGATGCACTTTCACGTAGACCAGCCACGTTGTCTCTGATGAGTTTGGATACAGATTGGAGGGCTCGACTCTTGGTGGAGTACTCCAAGGACAGATTTTCCTGTGAGGTTCTAGATGGTCAGGTGACAAATGACAGATATAGGGTGATAGATGAGATCATCTACTACAGAGATAGGATCTTCTTGACTGAGGGCTTTTAGCTCAAGAAGAATATACTTCAGGCGTCATATGACTCACCATTGTTCGGCCATCAGGGGTTTACCAAAACCTACTAGGCCATCAGAGAGAGGTTCTCATGGAAGGGCCTAAAGGAGGACGTGCTCCAGCATATCAGGGAGTGTGAGGTTTGCCAGAGAAACAAGGGAGAGATGAACCATCTCGCAGGTTTGTTGCAGCCTCTTCCCATTCCGGAGGGGAAATGGGAGAGCATTTCGATGGATTTCATCACAGGGTTGCCCATGGTGCAGGGCAAGGACTGTATATACGTCGTCGTTGATCAGCTGACGAAGTACACACTTTTTCGCCATATCCGCACACTATTCAGTAGCACAGGTGGCGAAGCTGTTCTTCAGAGAGATCTTCAGGTTACATGGTCTTCCCAAGACCATCATCGGTGACAGGGACAGCCGCTTTATGGGCGGATTCTGGCAGGAGCTTTTCCGGCTGGTGGGGAAGGAGTTGACACCGAGCACCAGCTACCACCCACAGACAGACGGGCAGACAGAGATAGTTAACAAGTGGCTGGAGGGCTACTTGTGTAACTATGTTAGTGGGCAGCAAAGAGCGTGGCTGAAGTGGCTGCATCTAAGGGAGTACTGCTACAACAACACACATCACATGTCCATCGGTATGTCTCCGTTCTATGCTTTGTATGGATACCATTCTTTATCTTTTGCTGATGTGATGTTTGGTGCTAGCAAGGCTCCGAGAGCCAAAGATTGGATCCAAGAGAGTCAGGACATTCTCCGAGCTCTCAAGGATAACATGGCTACAGCGCAGAACCAGCAGAAGTTGTATGCCGACAGGGGTCGGATGGAGAGACAGTTTGAGGTAGGAGACTTGGTCTACCTACATTTGCAGCCATACCGACAGTCGTCACTAAAGCAGAAGGGAGCTGAGAAGCTCAAGCCCCGTTTTTATGGGCCATACAGGGTGATACGCAGGGTTGGACAGGTTGCTTATGAGTTGGAGCTGCCCCAAGGCAGCAAGATTCATAACATTTTCCATGTATCATGCCTGAAAAAGGCATTGGGGCAGCAGGTGACAGTGACAAAGGAGCTACCGCCTACAGATGATGAGGGGCATTTGGTGTTACAGCCCGAGGCCATTATTGATACCAGGGAGAGGCAGCTGCAGAACAGGACAATCCAGGAGTTCTTGGTGAGGTGGAATAATTTGCCGGATGAGGATGCCACTTGGGAGAGTGAGAAGATCTTGCAGCATCCATCACTACAATTGCTTGGGGTCAAGCAACATTTTGCCAGGGGAGACTATAATATTTCCAATTAGCAATGGCTAATTGGAATATTCGATTTTGGTCATTTTTTCCTTATGTAGTTAGATTATAAATAAAAGTGAGTAGAGGGGGAAATAACTCACTCTAAAAATAAAGTGCACTCCCTAGTAGACACAACGTTGTAACTTAAGTGAGCCAAGGGGGCCAAGAGACCACGTAGAGAGAGGGCCCATGTAGACCACATGGAGGGACTGCGCAAGCCAAGTTGAGCACGTGGCAAAGGGAGGCTATGTTGGAGGAGGTGGGCTTTAGGGTTTGAGAGAGGCCAACGCTATATAGAGAGGAGAGCCTCCTCATTTTGGTCATTCGATGTTTATGATATTGAGTTGGTCATTTCGACTTCTTGAGCACGCTGGTTGTTTAGCTAGTCTGCAGCACTGTTTAGTGCATCGAGTGTCTCCGTTCGGAGATCTCACCCTCAGCCTCGGGGGACTTCGAGTGCCTACTCGAGTGAGGTTGTCCCATCAGTATTTTGCAGGAGGATTGGTGTTTGGCTTTCGTAGAGGAGCAGTGCATTCATAGACTGCACAGTCCCGAGAGGGAGGACGCAGTCCATTTCTTGGGAGCTCCGGAGCGGGTTTCTTTCGGAGGTTTTGAGCTTGGAGGTTGAGCAAGGGGCCAGCCCTTGCCTGTTGGAGGATTTTGGTAGAGTTGTTGACCGTATTTTGGTGGGTTCCATTCAACCTCAGCGCAGAGCCTTGGAGGATAACGTAGATCCTCAAGGGGGTGATTTTCGGGGGTTGGTCATTTCATAAATGCTTTATGGGCTTTTCTGGGTTTGGTGAGTAGAGGTGGATTCCCGAGTTCCAGCATTTTCCGAGTAGGGGAGCAGCCCCAAATACTCATTTTGATTCCAGCAGTAGCAGCAGCACAGCAGTTCTCCGACAGCTTGGACGCAGATCAGAGAGCAGCTATTTCTTGGTCATTCTGAGAGCTTTTCTTCACTTGCCTGGTGCAAGTCTAGGTGCCATCACTCTGATCACCTATTGTACTCATTTCTATTCTCAGTGTAATAAAATGGCTCAGCATTCTCTCTGTATTTCTTGAGTATCTGTTACATGTTTTATATATGCTATTGTATGCTTGCACTACTGTTATTTTCCTCTTTGACATTTCAGTTATTATACCACTTGGTGTGTTTTCTCCGTACTCTTAGACAGAGTCTGGAAAGGGCCAGGTAGCCTCCAGATCTCACCCTCTTCTCAGAGGTGAAATATCTGGTAAATGCCCTCCCAGTCCATCGCTGGTTGGAGTTTGCTTGTGTTTGAGGAATATCCCTGAAAAGGGATATTACATTGCCCTGAGCGGCTGTCGTGGTGCCTGTACAATCTGAGCAACAAGAAGTAGCCTAAGATCATTTCTTAGTTTCTTTTTGTTTAGAAATTTCATAACGCACTAGTCAATAATGATAGTGTTTCTTTAAATGCTGGTCACTCCATTAACCAAGTTACTACCCGCCAACCCCTTTTTCTAAAACTGCATTGTTGTTTATACATTTTTCTATCATTTTTCTATATAAGACAAACTTTCTTCTTAATCTAACAATTTGTAAGCTTCAAACTTTTATAACAAGCAGTGATTTCCAGGAAACAATTATCATAATTGCATCCTAAGACAATTCACACTGAAATCAAATGCTATGAAAACACAACATTGTGAAATAAGTTCTCATTCACCTTCTCCCGTATATATTCCAATTTTTCCGTTAATTTTTGTAACAAATCATTAGGAATGCCTCTACAATCATAATACTTGATCTGCACATCGGGAGTGTCAAGAACGCCCTCCAATTCCGTTGTATCTTCAACTGTGTATACCTTACCAAAAAAAGAAAAGGTAGCATTAAGATGCAAGTAAAAGTACACATTTAATTGGTTAACATAAACATTAGAAGAGCATACCAAGAAGAAGGTTTCAAAACCTTTAAAGCATAACGTTAATAATGCTTCTTCCAAGGAAAATAAATATCAATATTTAAGTAAGCAATTATCCAATGGCTTACAATAACATTATTGACAATAAATTACAAAGTTAGTCTATTTGACAAGGTATGACATAAGTCATCAACAAGCGACTGAAGAAAGCTATGGTCAAAAACAGCCACGCAATATATAAGCATCTAGGCAATGATGAGAAACAAACATTGATTCTAAAATCCTGACTATTTCTATATTAACAACAATTAAAATTTGTGATATTTGTAAATAGATGCTTAATACACATCATTTATATTTCATAAAAAAATATGCTTATAAGAGCACTTTGTTAGATCCTAAGAATTCAACATGCCTTTTAATCTGGATGTTTACCTAGCTCCAATCATTACAGAATTGAAAATAGCATAGAAACTTCATGTGATTAGTTAATCAACAACAAATAAATCAAAAGATCTCAGGCTTTGGAAGAGTTACAGAATTTTCTAAGAAAATTGAATCCATTGTATTGCATCAATGTTTCAGACCAGACCTATGTGGTCCATCAGCAACATTATGAGAGACTGCTGACAAAAATATAAATTTTGGTTAAATATAATTATTCATGTTTCTATTAATATTTTGCTAGAAAATTATATTAATACTAACTTCCTAAAATTGATTTTCTCTTCCCATTTCTTTCATAATCCTGATGATGGACCACATTCCCGTGGTCCAAAATGTTCACGAAATAACAAAGAACAGGGTTTACCTGGAAAATTCTGCAAACAATAAATAAAAAGAGCCGTATAACCTACTAAGAAAGTTATCTTTGCATTTTAATTTTTTTCCAAAATCACAAGGTGGTTTGGGGCTAATTAACATTTCCACAGAAAGGAAGATTTCGGAACCCAGGTGGGTGGTTCGTTGTATTGACAATGAGGCCCCATGTAAAAATTTACTTGTTCACAGGTTCATGTAGGCAAATGATCAATCACACATTCAAAGTTTAGGGTTAATTTGCCTTATGCAGCATTGTTATTTCTGCACATGTTTTCAATTCCACAGCTTGATTATCCTTGGGAGCACTTGGGATGCATGGAAATTCATTATTAAATGATTTTCCTAGCACTTTTTAGGCAGACAAAGAGGTCAGGAGCTCCCTCTTCATCCGATCTGAGGTTGGAAGATTTAAGGCCATTACCTTTGAATTTTCAAGGTCTGCGGCAAGGAGACTCAGTAACAAGGGACTTTTTCTATCAAGGGATCTTTCAGCTGCAGATAATAGATCTTAAGATGGCACAGAGGAATTTGGTCCATGCTAAGGCATTATTGTCTTCTAACAAAGTGGCAATCTGGCAGTTGTGAAAATCTTATAACAATTGAGGCTCTCCCAAAAACACACATAGACATTGCATTTCAATTTTCAACATTTGAAGCAAGGAAACTCGGTAAGAAGGGACTTCTTCTATAAAGAGATCTTTCAGATGCAGATCACAGATCGTAGATGGCATGGAGGAATTTGGCCCATGCTAAGACATTATTGCCTTCTGACAAAATGGCCATCTGGCAATTGTGAAATCTTATAACAGTTGAGGCTCTCCCAAAAATAAACATAGCTTTCCAGATCCTCATTTAGCATGATTAGTTATAAGTTTATGATAACCTCAAATTTTACGATACCTGTAAAACACATTATCTATTTATAAGAAAAACCTGATAGGACCAGTTTTAAATGAAACATTGTGCACCTTAGATGCTGAATTTCAATGGATAACTTGCTTGAAGAAAGTATGTTCTGGCAATGTACTTACAATTTCAAACTCTTTGCATTTCTAGCGTGGTACCAAGGAATTCCAACAATTCTATGCTTGACAAAAGTGGCTCCAGCTATGACAAGTGCTTTTTTGTCAGAAAACTGAAACACTTAAACATATCTTCTAGGAGTGTCAATATACTGAACAATGTTGGAGATTATTTCAACAGAAACTTCCATGCGTGTTCCAAGGAACTATCCAATGGAAGTTGTTGCCACCTAATCCACATCTAGGCTAATGTGGAGAAAATCTTTAATCCACTTGGTATGGCCTTGGGGACAAGTCTTGACTTCACTCAAGAGAAGCTAAGGCCTAGCCTTGGAGATGGTAACATAAGAAGCAGTAGCAATGGACCAAAGGTGGAGAAGGAAGAAGAGAACGTAGCCCTTGCAAGTAAGGGAAAGGCAAAGAAAGGTCCTAGTCAGGGACAAGACTCAAAGGGAGAGAAGAAGAAGAGGGACCTGTCGAAGGTCAAGTGCTTCGGATGTGGTGAGTTTGGTCACTACGTCACCCAGTGTCCAAAGAGGAAAAAGGACAAGAAAGGGCAGCAGATAGCAACTTCGGCAGAGATCAATGAGTTGACCTCTAGATTGGAGAAATTCGCATTCATAGCAGCAATACCTCTAGATGGAGGAGGATTTTGATGCTCCAAATTACCAGTACGGGCAGGGTCCAGGGAAGAGCAACAGGAAGTCCAAATCAGATCCAGTTGGTGTATATTCTTCACATGGATCAGTACCTTTGCTATGGGAGCCCAAGAGTTAAAGTAGCAGGAGGAACAGTCATGATATGGGAGGCACAAGAGTTCAGTGTCAGCGGGGTGCAGTCAGATACTCAAGATACAGTTATAGAGCCAGAACCAGGCGCAGTCAGGTATTCGAGAAACAATTGCAGAGCCAGAACCAAACGCAGTTAGTTACTTGAGAGACAGTTACAAAGCCAATTGTGAGGTGCAGTTAGATACTCAAAAGACAGTTGTGGAGCTAGTTGCAGTGACACAAGCAGTACGAATTGGCCAGTTGCAATTAGCAGGTGTAGTTCCAGTGTAACGACCCATTCCCAAGTTATACATAAAATAATATTAGCGTGTATACGATATACACATTTGATAGCTACACATGCATATATCGCGCACATCGCACTAGTATACATACCTACTAATATTAAGATTACCTAAGTTAGAGATTAATCTTAAGATTAACTAAGTATAAATTATATGTAAATGGACTAATAAAAGAAAATAATTTAAGTTAATTAAAAATATATATAAAGTTAATTAGTTTAAGAATAAATATTCAAATATAAAACATTAATCGTAAAGATACTCAAATTAAAGTCATATGCTCCATAAAATTAGGTAACCGTAAATCACATCTCCTCATTTAATATAAATCACATCTCCATAAATAACATTCATTTCTACATTAATGTAAATCACATCTTGATGGAGAAAACGCAGTGGAGGAATGTTATGGCGGTGGAGAGGAGTGTTATATAAATGATGAAACATGGAGGAGAGGGGGACGGTTGTTATGGCAAAAATTGGGTGTTCTGCTAAATTATGCTGGAAAGAGATAAGCTGTTTTGAAAGGGAGTCTCCTAGATCTTGGAATTTTGGGCACGGGGGTAGAGGAGGCGTCCTCTGGGCTTAGGATTGTTTCCTAAATTGGCTGGGAGGAACCGATTGATTCTGTAATCTGTTCGCTGCGTTGAAGAGAAGATCCACAGCTCAAGCAATCATCAGTTCATTTCAGGTTTTGTTTCAAGCTTTCAGGTATTCCTCTGTGTAAGATAGTTACTTATGCACGCTTAAATTCTGTTTCAGGTTTCAGGCACTTCTACTTTTGTAAGACAGTTACTTATGAAAAATAAATTGTACTGCTGGCCTCATGTAGTTTGAATTTACGTTTACATCTGACAAGGAGGTAAGTTCATGTATAAATTGATGGACCGAGTCCTTACACATGGTATCAGGGCTAGTTTTCAAACTCTCGGACCTTTTCAGCTTGTCATTTTTTTCAAATAATTCATGAACCACTAATTGTACGTACAATAAATTTAACAAGTGAGGTATGCATAAGTCTAGGCCTGAGTTAACATCCACTCCTTCTCAGGAGAGTATCTTTGTGTTGTTTAGGATTCATTGCACGTTCTGTTCTAACTCGGATTTATATTTTCCTTCAATACAGTTTTTCTGAAGGTTCACTGTTTGGTATTTTCAGAATATTTAATTGTTGTTGTTACTTGTGATGTTGTGGAATTTACCACTATTCTTATATAGAATCTAATCTCTCAAATTATTTGCTAAATCTATTGCTGTCCGTTATTATCTAGAAAGTGATGTGTCCTATTGTAAGCAGAGTTGGCTTTATCTGGTCTGTTATCTCAGTAATATTAGTCTACCATTAGATAGTTTATGGGTTCACAATATTTTGACTCATATTACAATTTACATTGCAGTTCAATCTACCAGTATAAGGTTTCTGGGTTCATAAATACTCAGTTTCATAATAAAATTGAAGTGTGTTAACTAGCATCATTCTGACTTGGGGATAGGGTATGATATAAAACAAATTCGCCAACCTATCAAGACCTCCTCTTTATGTATTAAGAACATTGCTTGAGGTAAAATCTTATAGTTTTAATTAGTTTAGGCAATTGTTTGAAACTGAGAAAGATTTTTGAAGAGCCGTCTGTTGCTTCAAAGAGGTCATTTAAGGGCTAGGAATAATCTCAAAAATTATTTTCATCTCTCAAGAGATTTTTTTTTTTACAAGCTCAACACGACTATGTTATAAGGCAGATACCAACTTTAGCTGGTGAAAGAAGTTTATCACCCTAAAATAGCAGGCACTTTGGAGTAAAAACAATTTGCAAAGGTATTTCTACTAGCCAAAGATGGAAGCAATAAAAAAAAAGTTTGCAAAAGGATGTGCTTTATATTCCATTTTAAATCTGTGTATATAACTGTCCATAAAATCTTCGTTCTCTTTCCAACTTACAGCAAAAGTATCATGTTACAATTATCAACGGTTGAAAGATGTAACGTATCTTATTGAAGTTGTCAAGGACATTTAATGCAAATCGCCTTACGAAATTAACCACTTGGGTATCCACGCCGCTTTTATGGTATACTCGATGAGAGATCTCAGGCAGGCAGCCACCAAATAAGGGATGAACATCTGAAAACCGTGGAGCTTCAGAGCTTCAAACTGTGAACGTAGATGTGCCGAAAGTTCGCAATCAACGGCCAAATTGAAAGTTGCGAGGGTTGAATAGAAGATATTTATCCCTTCTTTGCAAAGAACAACAACTTGAGTAGCCGCTTATGTATCTTCATATACACAGGTTGATCGATCCATGGACGGATTTGGGAACAGGGCCCTTCCAACTCCGATTGGACTCAGATGCAAACAGTGTCAGCGTTATTATCTAACTGAGTTTTTGAAGGCAACTTGAAACCTCTGTTTCATGCAACCGCTCGTCACTGTGCCTGCGTGAGAATTTGAGGAAAACACATGGACATTGAATTGCTATCTGGGTTACATATGATTCGTTGTTGAAAGCTCAAAATCGATGTGTATTTAAGGTGAAGCCACGCTAAGGTTTACGCCACCGATATGTCACCGCATATATATTAATATATCGTGTCACCCGAGTAAGGATATAACATATCCAAATTTTAATGTGCATTCTTGGGTTTTAAATATAATAAAATGTGGAGATATATATATATATATATATATATATATATATATATATATATATTAATTTAAATTAATACTTGACCATATAATTACTTTGAACGAAACTTGCCAAGGAAACTATAATGTTAATAGATGTAGACTTAGGTAATTTAAATGTGCCAAGTTTTAAAATTCAGCTGGGTTTTAAAATATAATAAAATGTGTTTAATACCACGCCCAAATTTAATACGAATCCATATATGCCAGGGTATAATGTTAGTTTATGCGAATCATAAGGTTGGTTGTAATATTCACCCCTCCAATGTATCAAACTGCCAACGCACATTAAAATGTAATATATCTGATGTCTTAATGTATCCTATATATACGACCCTACCATATGTTATAAAACCTCCAACCGTAACATATGGAATTTATTATTCGAAAAATGAAATTATAATGATATTTATTCCCACATATTATATTATAACTTAAAGAGCGTATATATTCAACTATGGTTAACTTAGAAAATAGTTTAAATCACAAAACTAAATACTTCACTTCAAAGATGGGTGGAGATTTGATAGTTTTGTATATGATGTAAAAATTAAATACTTGTATCTATCACTGAAAAGGTATAGTGTGTATTTGTTTATATACTTTATTAAAAATAGTAATTATTTGTAAATATATATATATAAGCTAATTGTAAATTGAGCAATGCATAAACATTTACCAATATATTTATATGATAACAAATTTGTTTGAAAGTTCGATTTTGTATAAAATAAATTTAACAATTGTATTTCAACTCTCATTTATTTTGTTACAAAAGCAGGTAAAGAAAATCAATATTCAAGTATTAGTCATAGTCATAAATAGCTGAAAATCAATAATCCCTTCTATAACTGCATATAGGACTGAACATTCTAGACAAAATTTTCGAACCCACACTATGATCTATGAAAACCCCTACATCTCACTCTAGAGTTAGTATGCATAAAATACCCTGCATAGGACAAGGAGATCACGTTGCCACCCTCCTTGACCTCCGTATCAGTAAGACCTGCCTGCAGGTAAAATAGCAAAAGAACTATACCCGTATGCAAGCTCAAATTTTACGAAAAATATATTTAGTCAGTCTAAAATTTACCCATTTCTCATAAATTTATTATGTATTTCAGGAAAAGTTACAATGTTAAGAACGTACCAAAGGCGGCAACGCCAGCGAAATGCATTGCCATCACCTCCACCCTCGCCATCACCATCGCCACCTTGTAGATCGCCGTCAGCACTTGTCGCTCCAGCACCCGATCTTACTACTGTGATGAGCTCATTAGAAGCCATTTTGGAAACATTAAAAGAGTCGCAGCCGACTAGTAGCAAGGAGGAACAGCGTCATCTAGATGAAAGACATACAGAAAAGCCTAAGGATTAGGATTATAAGCCTCATAGAGAAGATATTTCGCGGGAACTGCAAAATATTGAACTCCCAGAATTCTTTGGAGGACAAGCTGGAGAACATGCCAAAGCATGGTTGGAAGGGATGATAAGATGCTTCGCATTAAGAGAATATTCTTTCGCTTCTAAAAAAAAAATCGATGTATTCCAACTCAAGGGGAATGCTCTGATTTGGTGGGGAAATCTGGAAAACAGCTGCATCTCACTTCAGATACCGTTCCTTGGGAGTTGTTTGTGAACTGATTCCGTACGAAATACTTACCACCTTTCTTTCAAGAGCAGTAAGCCAGAGCCTTCCATACTCTAATCCAAGGTAGTAAGACTATGGAAGAATACGAGATAAAGTTTATGGAACTTGTAAAATATGTTCCTTATCTAGACACGGATGAACGCCAAGTCGAGCGTTTCGTATATGGATTAAATCCTCGAATCAGGGCCATGGTAAGAATGTGGAAGCCATCGACAGTAGCAAGGGCGGTTGAATGTGCTCGTTATGTAGAAGAACATCTGGGGATTAAAAATGATTTCAGGCCAGCTGAACCAATACCGCAGGCATTTATAGGAAAGACTCCCCAAAACTTCTTCCGAGGAAATAGCTCGAGACCACTTCCTTATGGAAACAGGTTTACCCCAAGAGGAGCGGGGGCAGGAGCTCCCATGACCATAAATGCTATAGCTTCTGAATCCTCAAACATCAGTCCTTGGAAATCTCGAGGAACTGGTAATCGGGGAAGGAATGGGAGAGGAAGTGGCACCAGGGGACAGAGCTCTTGGTCTGGAAATTCACCGTCACACTCAAGGGGGCCAGCTCAGGTGGACTGTTGGGGGTGTGGAGAACCTCATCTTCGGCGTGATTGCCCGAAGAAATCCCGGCAAACAAGAAAAGGACCATTATCAGATACCCAAGGCAATCATAGAATCCATGCCATCATCAACAACAACCAAGCAGCACATCAATCCACTGTAGTGGAATCTTGAGGTACAATCAACGGAATAAAACTCAAAATTTTATTTGACACTGGAGCTACTGATAGTTTTATTTCATCTTATGCATTAAATAAATGTGGGTTGGCCGCCTACAAGCAAAACGATTTCAAACAGGTAGAAATGGCTTCGGGAGAACTTCAATCAGTGGAATCAAGTGTTGAGGATTGCACAGTGGATCTAGGAATCTGTTCGACCAAACTAAAAGTATATGTCACGGCCCTAGGAACTTACAACCTGGTGATAGGAATGGATTGGTTAGAGTCTCATCGAGCATGGGTAGATTGTTCCGGGAAAACAATATTTTGCATGAATGATGAGGGAGAGACAATCCAAATTCAAGGTATTAAGAGAAAAGTATCCTTGCGTTTCATCTCAACTATGCAAATGAAGCGGTGCTTAAGGAAAGGTTGTCAAGTGTATGCAGTTCAAGAAGTAAGCAAAGAGAAAGAGTCTTCCTTAGAACAGTATCCGATTCTATCAGAATTTCCGAATGTTTTTCCAAAGGAGTTACCAAGACTGCCTCCTAAGAGAGAGCTAGACCTCACAATAGAATTGAAACCTGGTACGGAACCTATATCTAAAACACCTTACAGAATGACCGCCACGGAACTCCAAGAATTGCAAATGTAGCTGAAAGAACTATTAGATGTAGGACACATTCGACCCAGTGTTTCACCTTGGGGCGCTCCTGTAATCTTTCTCAAGAAGAAAGATGGTTCATTACGACTGTGTGTGGACTATCGAGATTTAAACCAAGCCACGGTAAAGAATAGGTATCAAATGCTTCGCATTGACAACCTTTTCGATCAAATGAAAGGAGCTACAGTGTTTTCAAAGATCGATCTGCGATCAGGTTATCATCAGCTAAGGATTAGCGAGAGTGATGTTTCTAAGACTGCATTCCGAACTTGTTTTGGGCATTATGAATTCATTGTGGTACCATTTGGTTTGACCAATGCACCTGCGGTCTTCATGAACCTTATGAATAGCGTTCTCCGCAAATATCTCAACCAATTTGTATAAGTTTTCCTGGACGATATTCTCATTTACTCTAAGAATGAGAAAGAGCATGAAGAGCATCTTCGGATAGTATTATCCTGTCTCAGAGTACACAAGTTATATGGAAAATTATCCAAATGCGTTTTCTTTCAAAAGGAAATTTGTTACTTACGTCATATCATATCTGGCGAAGAAATCTTTGTAGATCCTGAGAAGGTAAACACAATTAGGGAGTGGCCGATACCTAAGAATGCACATGAAGTGCGCAGTTTTATGGGTTTAGCAAGTTACTACCGAAGGTTTGTGGAGGGATTCTCCAAAATTGCAAAGTCGATCACAAACCTCTAGTGCAAAGGTGTTAAGTATGAATGGACTGAGGAATGTGATAAAGCTTTTTCTGAACTTAAAAGATTATTGACTAATGCACCGATTTTGCAAGTACCTGATATGGATAAAGAATTTACTGTGTGTACCGACGCATCTAAACATGGGTTAGGTGCAATATTAATGCAAGAAGGAAGCGTAATAGCATATGCTTCAAGAACTTTATGCTATGCATGATTTAGAGTTAGCCGCAGTGGTTTTAGCTCTAAAGATATGGAGACACTACTTGGTAGGGAGAAACTTTGTGGTTAAAAGTGACCACCAAAGTTTACAGTACTTGTTCACCCAGAGAGACTTGAATGCAAGACAAAGACGATGGAGTGAACTCTTAAGTGAATATGATTTTGTGATTGCATATATCAAAGGGAAGGAGAATGTTGTAGCAGATGCTTTAAGTAGAAGACCTCGGATATTCTCCCTCATACCTATCAGGGGTGAACTTAAGAGATCAAGTATTTGAACATCTTGTAAGAGATAGTTGGTACTTAAAAGTAAGGTCGGGGTTTGAGAGCAACCATTCAAAAGAACCTAAGTTCGAAGGATACGAGCTGGAAAAAGACGGAATTCTTCGATTTCATGGAAGGATGTATATATCGAATCGTGGAGATCTCCGAAACACCATCTTGAAGGAAGCACACAGAGCAGTGTATTGTGCCCATCCTGGTGTGTAAAGAAGATATATGCTGACACTAAGAGACTTCTTCTGGTCAGGCATGAAAAACAACATTGTCCAATTTGTCACTAAGTGTCTTGAATGTCAGCAGGTAAAGGCTGATCATTGTCACCCAGCAGGTCTCTTACAACCTCATGACATCCTGATGACCAAGTGGGAAATAATTTCTATGGATTTTATCGATGGGCTGCCACTTACGCAACAAAAGCATAATGCCATTTTGGTTGTGGTAGATAGATTAACAAAAAGCGTCCATTTCATTCCGGTAAGAGATACTTATGAAGTAGCTGATGTAGCTCAGGTATTCATAAATGAAATTATCAGATTTCATGGAGTACCTAAGAAAATCATATCAGATAGAGATCCTAGATTCACATCGAGATTCTGAAATTGTATGGAGTCAGCCTTAGGGACTCAGTTAAATTTAAACACAGCATATCATCCTGAAACTAATGGGCAAATAGAAAGGGTAAATCAAGTACTTGAGGATATGCTAAGGATTTATGTTATGGACCAACAATTGCACTGGGAAAAGCAAGGTTGCAAACATTGTGATCGAGATTAAACGGCGAGGGAAAAAAAATCGTAAAAATCGGGAAAAAATCGGCACATACAAAAATATTCATTTTTTTTCAATTTTTTTAATATCTAAAGCATCTATAGCATAAAATAAATGCATTGACACATAAATATGAAAAAAAACTAATATATAAGATGTGTAATATCATGTCTAGTGCTACATCACACATAAAACTGAATCCTGTCCTGAATACTAAGTCCTGAGTTTCAAGAGTCAACTCAGCCTCAAAATATCAACAAAAAATATAATAATGTATCTCATATCATGAGTCATAATGTCATATACAAAGGAATGTCAATGCACCATATAACCTATGGTCCTATACTACTGATTTCCTCTGCCCCTCTTGCAAGAAAATACAACAGCTTTGCCCTTCTCTCTAGATGAAGAAGCTGGCGGGACTGGCAATGGGCTCTGTCGTGCTCTAGAAGTAGAAAGTGAAACTAAAGCACCAGAACGGGAACCTGAAGCACTAGGAGCTAAAGGAAGCAAACCACGTCCTCTACCGGTAGTAGTGGTAGGTGGTGTCACCTCCTCCTCCTGCTCCTGCTCCTGCTGCTGCTGCTGCTCCTCCTCCGAGTCCTCCCCCTCCACTACCTCCTGCTCTATCTAATCAGAGGCTGACTCCATGACAGGCCTCTCAGCCTCAACCCTCCATTCAGCAGTGGTGTCAATCGCATCTAAAGAGATGGCCTCCATATCAGGGGTCCTCTCAAGTTGTCTCACCCACAATCTAAGATTGTAGTAGACGTAAACCATGTCATTGAGCCGCTGGGCCTCCAACCTGTACAAGGGTCATAAATTAATAAATTAAATATTTAAAAAAAAAAATTTAATGAATTCAAAAAATCAGTTGGAATATTTTAAGTTTTTTACCTGTTGCACTTTTTGGTGTGTATTTTTTCAAATACACTCCAGTTGCGCTCGCATCCTGAAGCGCTACATGTTTGGCCGAGTATTCTAATGGCAAGTTTTTGGAGTTTTGGTAATCTGCCACCGTAGCTCCTCCACCATGCATCTACAAGTTACAAGTTACAACAAATAAGATAAACTTATAAAGTTACAAACATAAGAAAATTTTTTAAATAATGAAAATCTTACTTGGCATTTCAGTAGTCCTATCCTGGACAGCCATGTCGAAGCTCAAGGTGCCACCTGCCATTTTGTATACCTCCATCTCTTTGGATATCTCTGCACGTTCTAATGGATTTGGCACCATCTTCTGAACACAAGTGAAAAAGCCATCCATGACCTCAGCATCAAATAGAAAACCACATGAATAAGCAAATGCGGGGTTCACAAAGAGCCCTACAGCATGAATGGGACGATGGAGTGTGTTGTTCCATCGATCATCAATCACTTCCCATAAAAGAAGTTGTCTCTGAAACCCCTTATCACCCTTATCATCATAATAGCTGCGAACAGCTTCTTTGGCGCTATCCATGGCCTCATACAAGTAGCCCATTGCGGGCTTGTCTCCATCCACCAATCTAAGAACCTTTACCAAAGGTTCACTAATGCTGCACACCTCTTCCACTCTAGCCCAGAAGCTTTCCTGATATGACACCAACTTGCAGATGGCCTGTCCCTCTGATTTGCGGCTGATAATCAAAGCACGCCACTCATCTGAAAGAAACATTCTCTTCAAATCCCACTTAGAATTCAAGAGGGATTGAAGAGAGATAAAAGTAGTGGCAAATCGTGTAATAGCAAGCCGCACCAACTCCTTTTTGTTGGTGAATGTCCTCATCAAATGAAGCACAGATGCATGATTATATATAAATTTTGTGATTCTCTTTGATGATTCTACAATCTCTTTGACAAAATCAATCTTTCCGATGTCCTCCAACATCAAATCAAGGCAATGTGCAACACAAAGTGTCCAAAATATGCTCGGATACCTCTCCATAAGCATCTTGCCAACAGAAACATAGTTTGCAGCGTTGTCCGTTATGATTTGGACAACATTTTGGGGCCCAACCTCCAGAATGAATACATCTAATAAATCACATAATAATCTTGCATCTTTGACATGTGCAGATGCATCAACAGATTTCATAAACATTTTCCCCTTGGGACAACTGACCAAGAAGTTAATAAGGGTCCTACCCCTTTGATAAGTCCAACCATCTGACATCACAGTGCATCCTGTGACTTCCCATGATGCCCTTAACTCTTCCAATCTCTTGGTGCAGTCAGCGTTCTCATTTTGCAGAATGCGCCTTCTAAGGTCATTATATGAAGGGGCTTTGTATCCTGGGCCAACAACAGCAATAGCATCAACTGTAGCTTGATAAAATGGATTGTTCCTGGCAACATTGAAAGGAATATCATTCCAAAGAAACAGTTTGCCCAACAACTTATCAGCTTCTTCCTTCTCCTTTTTTTTAATAAGGGAGGAGATAGATGGCTGTGTCCTGGGAGTGGTTCTAGGAACAAAAAATGAGGAGGCAGCTACGGGGCTGCCTGTAGAAGAGGCTGATGCTGAAGAGCCACTACCACTCGCACGGTCAACTCCAAACCCTGATATTTGACTCTTCAGAGCTGCTTTGCTGAGTTTAGTGGTTTCTATTTCTCCCAATGAGTTCATGGCTCTTCTGATTATTTCTGGATTGGTGTTTGTGCAAGGGCCTACTTCATGCCCAGGAATTTTTGCCAGGTGTTATTTCAACCTGTATACCCCCCCTGTCATGTGATGACCACATAATTTGCAAGTCAAGTTTGATCGGTCAAACCCCTGATCAGGTTCACCAAATTCCCATAAAGGATCTAATTTCCTTGGCATGTTGGAAACTTTGAACTTTGAATGTTGAAATTTGAACCTAGGGCACAAGAAAAATTGCAAGTTAAAAAATAAAATTAAAAAAATTACAATTTTACATACAACATTTTGATTTTTTTCACAAAAAAAAACCCTCAACTCAATGCAAAAATAATGGGAAAAAACACATGTTGAAACACAAGCAAAAATAATGGGAAGAAACTAAGAGCATAAGAAGAAATATAAAAAACAAAATTTAACAAACAATTTTTTGCATTTTTGACCAAAATAAACCCTCTCCTCTCAATAAAACAAAAACAAAAAAAAACACAACCAAATGCAATCACAAATGATGAAAAATACATGGGTAATAGAAACCCATGCAAGAACAAAACAAAAACAAAAAAAATGGGTCAAATTTGATGCCCATACCTGGAAAAAATGTTTTGCCAGAGACACTTGGTCCAAATTTGATTTTTGTTCGCTTGGCTTGCAAGAAATTCTTTACTTTTGTCCAATCTTGGGCTTGTAGATCACGTATCTCCCTCCTTGGCTCTCCTCCTTCACTCCTTAGCTCTCATAACCAAACCTGTCCAAGTAAAAATGAAAAACAAAAACACCAAAATTGCATTATAACCGCGCTATTTTAGGAGGCAACGATTTTTTCTGTTCGAATCGCGATTTTTTGGCGATTAACAATTTTTTCAAAAAATCGGGAAAAAATCGCCGATAAAATCGATAGCCGGAAAAAATCGCGATTTTTAAAAAAAATCGCGATGTTTGCTTCTTTGGGGAAAAGTACTTACCCTTACTGGAATTTGCTTACAACAATAGTTATCACAGTTCAATCGGGATGCCGCCATTTGAATCATTATATGGGAGACCCTGCAGACTGTCGTTGAGTTGGGACAGATTAGAAGACCGAGTAATCGTCGGACTAGAATTGATCCAAGAGATGGAGGATCAGGTAAAACTGATTAGGCAATGATTGAAAGAGGCACAGGATAGATAGAAAAGTTATGCTGATACCCACCGGACAGATAGAAACTATGTAGTGGGAAATCAGGTTTTCATCTGCATCAAACCAAATAAGAGCACCATTCGGTTTGGGAAGGGGACAAAATTATCCTCCCGATTTATAGGACCGTTTGAAGTCCTGGAAAAAGTTGGACCTGTCGCTTATCGTCTTGCACTGCCACCCCACTTGCACAAAATTCATAATGTATTTCATGTATCTACTTTACGACACTACATTACTGACAAATCTCATAATATTCAATGGAAGGAACTGCAGATATCACACGAGGGAACCCTTATGGTCGAACCATTACGTATTCTGGAACGTAGGATTCGACAGCTCCGAAACCGACGGATAGACCAAGTCAAAGTCCAGTGGGACAAATATAGTCCTGGATCAGCGACTTGGGAGGATGCTGAAACCTTATGCCAGAATTACCCTAGCTTATGCTAAATTTTGAGAACTGGAAATTTTTTATGTATATGACTACTCTATTTTGATACTTGAAACTTTACTTTGAGTTATCACGTAAGAATGAATTTTACTTGCTATTACATGGATAGCCGTAAAGAACGAATGTTACTTAATTCTAGTAATACAGAATATATGCTATTGTTTGACTTTACAAGTGCATGGATACCAATATGCAATATGTCATTTAAGTTATCATTGCGGGAATATGAAATCTAGATCATAGATCACATTATAAATGACGTTATCTATCAATTCATTTTATTTGCATCTCCATACGATTGAAGGAAAGGAAATAGAAGAGTAACTACATTTTAAATATCAAAGTGAAACATATTGCTATATAGGTTGAACAGGGTTAAAACAATGCATCATAGATAGAACATATATGAACTAAACATGAGCAGTATCTAAACGAGAAATTGTATTAGACATATTGATACATATGTGGACAAGTGTTTTAACCAAGTATGTTATATAAGTTCTAGGGTCAATATCATAGATAGCAATATATTTGGAATGTGTAAAAATTGTTATATGGGTAACAATTTGTTATGAACAATATAGATGCATACGTTGTAATGTGTGTACGAGTGTTTACATTGCAGTTTGTGTACAAGTGAT
Source organism: Pinus albicaulis (assembly GCA_034641835.2). Lineage (NCBI taxonomy): Eukaryota > Viridiplantae > Streptophyta > Pinopsida > Pinales > Pinaceae > Pinus > Pinus albicaulis. The sequence continues at coordinate 1,042,843,308 of CM076572.1, forward strand.
TACCTTGCAGAATACAGATTACAAAAACAATCTACGTGATAACAGAATTCCAAGAACCATTGAGACTCTCTAAGATTCTACGATAGGGTGTTGACCCTGATCCTACTGGGAGGGGTGGAGGTGTTGCCCACCGTTTATCCTCAAATACCTGGAGTCATGGGAGAACTGTGTGAATCACGCTCCCCTAGATGTGTGATAATGACTGCCGAATGCCTACAAGCATGTCAGGTCGACGGAATCGACGTTGATATCTTTAAAGTCTATGAATGGATCAGTAAAACTGATGCCATGACATATTCCTGTAAATGACGGATAGGACGGGAGTGGAAGAGATTAGGAAGAATATGATGATTTTAGAATAGTTTGGAGATTCGGTTGAGATGGGAAGTAACAATTAAATTACAGATACATACTTATTCAAATGGAAATTCAATCTTAAAATACAAGCTTTCTACAATCACCGTAATCTCTAAAAACACAATTATTGATATGAGTATATGAAACTCTAAACTTCGAGACGAAGTTTTCTGAAGGGAGGAAGTATGTAACGACCCATTCCCAAGTTATACGCAAAATAATATTAGCGTGTATATGATATACGCATTTGATAGCTACACATGCATATATCGCGCACATCGCACTAATATACATACCTACTAATATTAAGATTACCTAAGTTTGAGATTAATATTAAGATTAAAGATTAATATTAAGATTAACAAAGTATAAATTATATGTAAATGGACTAATAAAAAAAAAAAATTTAAGTTAATTAAATATATATATAAAGTTAATTAATTTAAGAATAAATATTCAAATATAAAAAATTAGTCATAAAGATACTCAAATTAAAGTCATATGCTCTATAAAATTAGGTAACCGTAAATCACATCTCCTCATTTAATATAAATCACATCTCCATAAATAACATTCATTTCTACATTAATGTAAATCACATCTCGATGGAGAAAAGGCGGTGGAGGAATGTTATAGCGGTGGAGAGGAGTGTTATATAAACGATGAAACATGGAGGAGAGGGGGACGGTTGTTCTGGAAAAAATTGGGTGTTCTGCTAAACTCTGCTGGAAATAGATAAGTTGTTTTGAAAGGGAGTCTCCTGGATCTTGGAATTTTGGACACGGGGGCAGAGGAGGCGTCCTCTGGGTTTAGGATTGTTTCCTAAATTGGCTGGGAGGAACCGATTGATTTTGTAATCTGTCCGCTGCGTTGAAGAGAAGATCCACAGCTCAAACAATCATCAGTTCGTTTCAGGTTTTGTTTCAAGCTTTCAGGTATTCCTCTGTGTAAGATAGTTACTTATGCACGCTTAAATTATGTTTCAGGTTTCAGGCACTTCTACTTTTGTAAGACAGTTACTTATGAAAAATAAATTTTACTGCTGGCCTCATGTAGTTTGAATTTGCGTTTACATCTGACAAGGAGGTAAGTTCATGTATAAATTGATGGACTGAGTCCTTACATCCAGCCAGGAGGTTTTATAGCATTCCATTCAGGAAGGAAGACAGAGTTGAGGGAGCAGCCCTATGGTAGCTTGATCTTCAGATTCTGAGGCGGTCAGCGTACACAGTTGCAATGGTAGCAGCAGTGCAAGGGTACCAGCAGTGAGAGATCAGAGATTGATTCAACATAGTTAGCAGTAGGTGAATCAGAGTATGCGCTGTAATTGCCCCTTAGGAACCCCTCCTAGGACCCCTGCTAGATTGGGCAGTAACAGGTCCTTTGTCCTTTTTTTGGGCGTGGATATTTTCTTTCATCGATCTTGTATCTCTAAGCCTAGCCACAAGGCTAGAGGCCTCTCTAACCTTGGCCGCATAACTATTTGAAGGTATGATCCATGGCATATTAGATTAGGGCTAACGAATTTATGGTTGCAGGTTAGTGGTCATCATTTGGAAGGGTTTACAGACTTGTTTGTGGTCGGAACATTGTAATTTGTGTACTCATCTCGGTATACGTGCCTTTGAAGGAAGGACCAGGCTCTTAAGGCCTATTTCCTCTCCACTGTGACTTTATTATAGGTTGTCTACCATTTCAGATCTGAAGATTTCGTTGCAGACCCTAATAAGTCCTAAAAAGACTAAAGAATCAATACATAGCAGTCATAAGAATTATAATAAGTGTTGGTTCCTGTTCTCACACCTTTGAAGGCTTATTTCTGTCTCTTAATTAAGGACTGATCCTACCTTATGGTGGCCCATTTGTTGACTGTCCATTTTGCAGATCTGAAGCATTCATTGCAGACCTTAGTCACTGAGGTAACACATAAAAGCAGGGCCTAAAACACTCTAATCTGCCCTGTAATAATCATAAGATAGATAACAAGTGGCTGTCTCTTACCTCATGCGATTTTGGTAACTAACTTTGCTCTTCTAATGATTGATCTTAAGCTACAGTAGGCTGATTTGATCTTACAGTGATCTGATATATATAAACAAAAGCTACAGCAATTTGATCTCTGGTTTACAGTGGACTAATATTGGTATATATCAAGGTCTGGTGCATTCATTAGTCCTTCACTGGCCTTCTCATGTATTATTGTGGCAGTTGGATAGTCCAAAGAATAGTAGATCTGTGACTGCATTTGTTTTCACTCCTGCCAAAGCATCAAGGATAGCCTTGTCATCCTTTAACTCTAACTACCTCATTGCCCTCTTGTGTTGCATTGCATAATATTTCTCGTTGCTTTTCATGCTCTAATCTCACTGTTGGCAATCTCATTTAAATTTACTTATATTGTGATTTGTAATCTTTAAAGGTTAATTTTGTTCTGGGTGACATATCTAATAAGTGGCAGACAATCCTAATAAGGCACATATAGGTAATCATTATTGCTAGCATTGTTTCATTGAAAGTGTTCCTCTAAATCATAATTTGCATCTTGTAATCTTGATTGGTAAAGGGTGTTCGAATATATTAGTAATTTTGTCGGAACACTTTCATATTTGCAGTTTCATTAAAGCAGATCCTAATTGTGACCTCATCTTGCATTTCTCTCTTGATCGCTAGTTGCATCTCATCCATCCAATATTTTTCATTTCTCATTGATTTGTGAGCTTTTCTAATTCACTTGCAGGTTGCATTTGTCTTATACTTATCAATTATTCTTGTCTTATAATATCGCTTTAAAGTGAAGGCACTTTCATTTGCAAGTTATCTTCTGCTCACATATAGGTATTGTGTCCTACACTAACATTTCCCTTGCAGCACCGCTTGTCCCATAACTTGGCCTTATTTCATTGTTGTGCAAGTTCCTAATTTACTTTGAGCATTGTATTAAGGCATTGGTCTCTTCATTCAATCTTAAGTGTCTCATAAATAATCTAATCAAATATATCTCACATTGTTCATTAATCTGTAATATTCCCAATTAGCAGCAGCTAATTGGTAATATTAATTTTTGGCCAGTTTACTTTAATAGAGTTAAATCAGTTAATAAAGTGGGTGATGAGATACATAGCCTACACTTAGGAAATAAACATTCCCTAAAGTCACTTGAGCATATAATTATTTGGCAGCATGGGGCCCAGGAGGACGAACTGGCAGCGTGAGGGAAGTGGCAGCATGAGCAGCGTGGGCCCATGACAGCGTAGTGAGAGAGGGGCAGTGTGGGCCAAGAGGGACAGTTCAGTTTGGTGGGACCCGGGTGAGAGCAAGGCTCTCAAAGCATAAAAAGGGGAAGAGACTCCTCATTCTCATTCTATTATGCATCTATAATTTCTGTCTTTTGACATTGAGCACGCTTTTGTTGTTGAGCGAAGTCTGCAAGTGTTGTTTAGCACACTGGGTGTCTCCGAGGGGAGATCCCAACCTCAGCCCCGGGGACTCCGAGTACCTACTCGGGTGAGGAGTTCTATCCATAGTTTTGCAGGAGGGAGCCATAGCATCTTCAGCCAGGAATTACGCATTTGCTTGGGCAGTGCAGTCTCTGGGAGAGATCATGCAGTTTAGGGTGGAGGCAGTTCCGGGAGTGAGGATTCATCAGAGGATTCAACCCGAGATAGTGTGAAGGGATCAGCCCTTCACTATTTCATCATTTTGGTACAGGAGGAGGCCATTATTTGCAGAGGATCATTCAGGGCCAACATATTTCACTAGGATAGCGTTATTCCTCAAGAGAAGTCAAATTTCGGGGGCATTCATTCTGACATTCCTTTCTGGGCTTTTCTGGGTATTTGGAGGAGAGCTCATTCCCAAAGTTTCATATTATTTTGAGCAGGGGAACAACCCCGAAGAGCTATCCCATTCCAACAGTAGCAGCAGTCCGACAGTAGCAGCAGCAACCTTTAGAGATTACACAGTCCTTGACAGAGCAGCCATTCCTTGAGCATTTCTAAGAGTATTCCCAGCTTTCCTTGAGCAAGTCAAGGTGTCATCATTCCGATCACCTTTGTACTCATTGTATCTTTCAGTTACATAATAAAATGGCTCAACGTTTCTCCATATTTGCATTGTTTATGTGATATCTCTCTATTTGCTGTAAATGCTTGTTTATGTTGTTTTATATTACTGTTTATTTCTATTCGGAATATTACAGTGGTATCAGAGCTCATAGATCTGACTCAGCCTATGGTGCAGATTGTCATGACACCAGCGGGAAAACCATATATCACTTATCGGGGAAGGAAATACAAGGACCAAGAGCGGAGGCTTGAGGCCACTTTTGGAGAGGGAGACTGCGTTCCAGTAGTGGACGCAGAAGAGTAAGAGCCAATGGCAGAAGAGAAGAATGAAGGGAGAGAGTTCAGGCAACTCCTCCTAAAGTTTGTGCAGGAGCTATCGAGGAGGATAGAGGAGATGGGGCAGAACTTTACCGCAAACCAGAGACAGCATGAAACCCCAAGGGGTTTTCACATCGGAGAAGGGTCCGACATTTCCCACCATTTGCAGGAGCAGCTCACAGTGCAGCAAGTTGTTTCACTTACTCCCCCATGTTCCACGATGCCAACATTTCTAGCTATGGGCACTGGAACGGGAGCACCTCAGGAGCCGGAGCCGGTTCATATGGGGGATTATTTTGCCGAGTATCAGTCCTATGGGCGAGAGTTTGGAAAAGCTCTCACTTTCCATGACTTTGTTCAGCTCAAGAAGGACAGCCAACCCCGTAACCAAAACAGAGGGGTAGATACACATAGGATGAAGACATGAAACGTACAGTGGGCAGGTTTTTCTTGCCAACATTTGACGGGTCCTCAAAATGTTCGGCAAAGGCTTGGGTGGAGAAGCTGGATATTTATTTCCAACTCAATCAGATGGCAAAGGGAGAGGCCATCAAGGTGGAAGCGCTGCACCTGGAGGGAGAGGCCCATGATTGGTGGTTCCATGGGATGGCCACGCTGGGTCAATCAGCCGTGACAGCGTATGCAAAGTTTACACAAAGACTGGTAGAGCGGTTTGACCAGAGGGATCTGGAAGAGCACTTTGTTGAGCTGACCAAGCTCAAGCAGACTGGGAACCTGGAAACCTACATTTCTGAGTTCTTGAGGCTTTCCGTGATGGTGCCTGACTTGTCCTCAGCTAGGATGATATACATGTTTATTGATGGGTTGGCAGAACCTCTGCGTGGATTAGTCAGATCCACGAGGCCTGCTACACTTCATGATGCAGTTGGGAGGACCAATGACTTGCAGAATGCTCTACCCAAGACCAGAGCTCCTTTCCCCCAGAGATCGACATTCCAGTCGAAGGGGAAGGACACGAGGGTTCCACCTCTAAAGGGGAACCAAGGCCAAGGACCTTTGGACAATGATACCTGGAGAGATCTGAGATGGACGAAGTTATGCTTCACATGCCAGGAACCATGGGCATCAGGACATCGATGTGCCGCTGGGAAGGCACACTACATAGAGGTCTTCTCGGACAGTGACGAGGAAGAAGATGCATGAGATAGAGGCAGGAGGTAGCACTGTAGTATAGAGAGGGGATCATCCACCACCTCCACCACCAGGAGTAAGAGGGGCAATGTTTGCACCTACTAGGGGAGTCCTTGCTTCTTTGCGAGGGGTTCCCAAGTATTTGACACTGCGTGTCTGGGGTACCGTGCAGGGACAACATGTTTCAGTGCTAGTTGACAGTGGGGCCACCCACAACTTTATTGATGCACAGTTGGTAGAGCGGAGGAGCATACCGACAGAGAGCTTTGATGGATTTTCAGTATTGGTACCGGGTGCCAGAACTATGCAGTGTCACAAATATGTACCGGCATTGGCAGTGACCATGGGGACTTACACTCTGACGGATCATTTCTTTGTGGTGGACATTCCGGACACCAACGTGATACTAGGAGTTCAGTGGTTGATCACGCTGGGGAAGGTCACTATGACCTGGGAGACCTTGGAGATGGAGTGGACAGACAAGAAGACTGGTAAGCATGAGATGATCTGAGGCATGCACACATATCCTCCGCAAATAGTTTCAGCACACCGGATGGAGGCAGACTTCCGAAAGGGAGACATAAAGTGGGCAGTGGAGTTGCGTGTTTCAGAGACAGGATCTACAAGACAGGTCGTTCACCCAGATATGCAGTCGATTTTGGACAGGTATGCTACAGTTTTTGGGGATATACTGCCAGGGCAGCCACCTAATCGAGGGTTTGAGCACACCATTGAGCTTGAGCAGGGCATTCAAGCTGTGATTACTACACCCTATAGGCATCTCAAAGCATACAGGGATGAGATTGAGAGAGCTATTCATGAGCTCTTAGCATTGGGACAAATCTGACCCAGCACTAGCCCATTTGCTTGTTCTGTTGTACTGGTGAAGAAGAAGGATGGCACGCTGAGGATGTGCAACGATTATCAGGCTCTCAATAAGAAGACCATGAAGAATCGATAAACCATCTCGCGGATTGATGAGTTGATGGATGAGCTGAGGGGGTCGAAGTTCTTCTCGAAGATTGATTTGAGGTCGGGCTACCATCAAATCCGAGTGAGGGACCAGGATGCCCCCAAGACAACCTTCAGATATCACTACGGCCACTTTGAGTTTTTGGTGATGCCCTTTGGGCTAACCAATCCACCGGCCACCTTCCAGTCCTGCATGAACCACATCTTCCGTGGTCAGCTGAAGAAATTTGTGCTGGTATTCTTAGATGACATCTTGATATACAGTCGAACATGGGAGGAGCACCTACAACACATTGAGGTTGTATTGTGCATTCTAGAGGAGCAACATTTTTTACGCTAAGCTCTCCAAATGCGAATTTGGGTTGACAGAGATGCTCTATTTGGGGCATATCATTGGGGTGGACAGAGTGAAAGTCCAGGAGGAGAAGATCTGGGCCATCCGGGATTGGCCAGAACCGAGGAACGTGACTGAGCTTCGGGGGTTTGTAGGCATCTACACCTACTACTGGAAGTTCGTCAAGGGGTTTTCCCAACTTGCTGCACCCCTCACAGATCTTACCAAAAAGGGGGCATTCAGTTAGACAGACACAGCGCAGAGGGCCTTTGACAGGCTCAAAGAGGTGAATAGCAGTTGTCCAATTTTGGTGTTGTCGGATTTCACGCAACCCTTTGTCTTGGAGTGTGATGCATCCGGAGAGGAGGTAGGCAAAGTCTTGATGTAGGAGGGGCACCCCATAGCTTTCAAGAGCAGAAAGCTATTGCCGCATGAGAGGTTGTATCCCATATACGACAAGGAAATGTTGGCTATCATGCATGCATTGGCCAAGTTTCGACAATACTTGGTGGGGAATAGGTTCAGGGTGAGGACTGATCACAATAGCCTCCAGTTCTTTTTAGAGCAGAAGCAGTTGTAGGAGGGGCAGTAGAAGTGGGTCAGCAAGATCCAGGAATATGACTTTGACATCGAATATGTCAAGGGGAAGAACAACATGGTGGTCGATGCTCTTTCACGTAGACTGGCATCGTTGTCTCTGATGAGCTTAGACACAAACTGGAGGGCTCAATTACTGGTGGAGTACTCCAAGGACCGTTTTTCCTACGAGATACTAGATGGACAGATCACGAATGACAGGTATAGAGTGATGGATGAGGTGATATACTTTAGGGACAGGATATTCTTGACTAGGAGCTCTCAGCTCAAGGAGAAGGTATTGCGTTCCTCACATGACTCACGACTATCAGGCCACTAGGGGTTCACCAAGACCTACAAGGCCATCAGGGAGAGGTTCTCTTGGAGAGGCCTCAAGGAGGACGTACTTCAGCATGTCAAGGAGTGCGAGGTGTGTCAGCGAAACAAGGGGAAAATGAACCATCTAGCAGGATTGCTACAGCCACTTCCCATTCCGGAGGGAAAATGGGAGAGCATCTCGATGGATTTCATCACAGGATTGCCCATGGTGCAGGGCAAGGATTGCATCTTTGTAGTCGTTGATCGGCTGACAAAGTATGCACACTTATTCGCTATATCAGCATGGTATACGAAAGCACAGGTAGCGGAGTTGTTTTTCAGGGATTTTTTCAGGTTGCATGGTCTTCCGAAGACCATTGTTAATGATCGGGACAGCCGTTTCATGGGCGGCTTTTGGCAGGAAATCTTTCGTTGGTGGGTATAGAGTTGACTCCGAGTACTAGTTATCACCCTCAGATGAATGGGCAGACAGAGATAGTGAACAAGTGGCTAGAAGGCTACTTGCGAAACTATGTCACAGGGCAACAGAAGGCATGGTTACGCTAGTTGCATCTGGGAGAGTACTGCTACAACACCACTTTCCACATGTCCATTGGTATGCCTCCGTTCTATGCTTTGTATGGATATCATGCTTTGACTTTTGCTGACGTGATGTTTGGTGCTAGCAAGGCCCCCAAGGCCAAGGACTGGATCCAAGAGAGGCAGGATATACTCTGGGCTCTTAAGGATAACTTAGTTACAGCTCAGAACCTGCAAAAGCTGTATGTCGACATGGGACGGGTTGAGAGGCAGTTTGAGGTAGGGGACTCGGTTTATCGACAACTTCAGCCATATCGGCAGTCCATGCTAAAGCAGAAGGGGGCCGAGAAGCTCAAGCCCCGCTTCTATGGACCTTACAAGGTGATCCGCAGGATTGGGGAGGTTGCATATGAGTTAGAGTTGCCTACAGGTATACGAATCCATAACATATTCCATGTATCATGCCTGAAAAAGGCATTGGGGCTTCAGGCATTGGGGCAGCAGGTGACTACAACAGAGGAGCTTCCACCGACAGATGATGAGGGGCATCTGGTGTTGCAGCCAAAGGCCATCATAGACACCAAAGAAAGGTAGCTACAAAGCAGGATAGTCAGGGAGTACTTGGTAAGGTGGAGGAACTTGCCAGATGAGGATGCCACTTGGGAGAGTGAGAAAATTTTGCAACATCCATCCTTGTAATTGCTTGAGGACAAGCAACATTTTGGCAGGGAGGACTGTAATATTCCCAATTAGCAAGTATCTCGTATTAGGACTGTATCTCGTCACTCACTTTATTAACTAATTTAACTTTATAAAAGTAAACTGGCCAAAAATTAATATTCCCAGCTAATTGGGAATATTAATTTTTGGCCAGTTTACTTTTATAAAGTTAAATTAGTTAATAAAGTGGGTGACGAGATACATATCCTACACTTAGGAAATAAACATTCCCTAAAGTCACTTGAGCATATAATTATTTGGCAGTGTGGGGCCCAGTAGGACGAAGTGGCAGCGTGGGCAACATGGGCCCATGATAGCACAGTGAGAGAGGGACAGCGTGGGCTAAGAGGGACAGCATAGTTTGGTGGGGCCCGGGTGAGAGCAAGGCTCTCAAAGCATAAAAAGGGGAAGAGGCTCCTCATTCTCTCATTTTATTATGCATCTATAGTTTCTTTCTTTTGACATTGAGCACACTTTTGATGTTGAGCGAAGTCTGCAAGTGTTGTTTAGCATACCGGGTGTCTCCGAGCGGAGATCCCAACCTTAGCCCCAAGGGACTTCGAGTGCCTACTCGGGTGAGAAGTTCTATCCATAGTTTTGCAGGAGGGAGCCATAGCATCTTCAACTACGAATTACACATTTGCTTGGGCAGCACAGTCTCTGGGAGAGATCACGCAGTTTAGGGTGGAGGTAGTTCCGAGAGTGAGGATTCATCGTGGGATTCAGCCCGAGATAGTGTGAAGGGATCAACCCTTCACTATTTCATCATTTTGGGACAGGAGGAGGCCATTATTTGCAGAGGACCATTCAGGGCCATCGTATTTCACTGGGATAACATTATTCATCAAGACAGGTCAAATTCTGGGGTCATTCATTCCAGCATTCCTTTTTGGGATTTTCTGGGTATTTGGAGGAGAGCTCATTCCCAGAGTTTCATATTTTTCTGAGAAGGGGAACAGCCCCAAAGAGATATCCCATTCCAGCAGTAGCAGCAGCAGCCTTTGGAGATTACGTAGTCCTTGACAGAGCAGCCATTCCTTGAGCATTTCTGAGAGTATTCCCAGCTTGCCTTGAGCAAGCCAAGGTGCCATCATTTTGATCACCTTTGTACTCATTGTATCTTTCAGTTACATAATAAAATGGCTCAATGTTTCTCCATATTTGCATTATTTATGTGATATCTCTCTATTCGCTGTAAATGCTTGTTTATGTTGCTTTATATTTCTGTTTATTTCTATTCGGAATATTACATAATCAAACTTGTCAAGTTACTGAGATAGGTGGTCACATCTCCTAGAACTTGTTGACTCTCAATTTTCCACCTATAGTGACTACCCCCCTTATCTTGCCTAGGAGATAGCTTAAACATAGAGAGCAGTGATCAAAGTGACAACCCCTGCCCCGAGTGTTGTCACATTGGGTGTACAATTTGAGCAACAATAGCACCCTCAGTGAAGTTGTAAACCAAGTAGCTATATTTGTCTTGCTTACTCACTCTCACAATTATGTCTATCTCCATCCCATCAACTTGCTCTTATAATCTCTCGTTGGAGCATCAACGGCCAAGATCCAATCACGATTGATGGCTTAGATCAATTTGACTGCATCAATACACTTTTCTAGAAGTCTCTAGAGCAAAAATTGATTTCGTCAATTAATACCATTAATTAATCAATTTTCGTAAGTTAGACTTGGGCATTTTTAATTATTGAGAAATTAATTTAATTGAGGGGTTTCTAAGTGTTTTCTTCTGAAACCTTTTCTAGGTTTCAGAGATCTCATGTTCCTTAGCCTCTTACACACAAACCGAGACTAGAACATCTGTCTGATGCTACTAAAAATCCATAAACTAACAAACACCATGGTGGATATTTGTTTTGTAGTGAACACCTTGAGCCAATATGTAAATTTTTGAAGATGTCCTATGTTTGATGCAACTTTACTTTTATCCCCAATGTCAGTCAACAATCACATAAACAAAAAAGTAAAGTGTTGATAGAACATACCAGTAGATCGACAGAAGACAAACCAGAAAAATATAAGTGTGTTGGTGCGTTACGACAGTCAATAGGATGCTTCAACCAGCAAAGTCTCAATACGGTCAGCCAACCAGAAGTGTCACACACACAACCCTTAAAGACAACTCATCAAAAATCAACATAATTCAACAAAAGAATCCCACATCCAGATTTACGGCATCATCCATATTTACGGCATCCATTTCCGTCATCATCCATAATTACGGCATCCATCCAGATTTACGGCATCATCCATATTTACGGCATCATCCATAATTACGGCATCCATCCAGATTTACGGCATCATCCATATTTACGGCATCATCCATATTTACGACATCCATTTCCAGCATCATCCAGATTTACGGCATCATCCATATTTATGGCATCATCCATAATTACGGCATCCATTTCCGTCATCATCCAGATTTACGGCATCATCCATATTTACGGCATCCATTTACGGCATCATCCATATTTACGGAATCTAGATTTACGATGTCCATTTCTGGCATCATGAGGATGTGTGTGATGAGATGATTGAAATGTCCTCCAACGTTGACTCTATTTATATCAATCATTGAGGGTGTGTGACACATTTGCTGGGGGTGTAAAACCTTAAGGCCGACCTACACATATTTTGAAAGTATTAAAAATAAATTCAAAATAAATGTTTTGCTCATCAGATCAAGATGATCTTTAGATCGATCTTGCACCTCTTCGAAAGAGGAACCCAATAAAAATATTGGTGTCTTCATCTGAGCATCACAACATGGAGTTTCGAGCTAGTTGTCCAATTTTAACACTCCCTCTCAACTACGGAGAACTCCATCCACCTGTGCAATCAAACATCATGTGTCATCCCACCATAACTTGCTTTGCTGGCCTCTTTATTTCAGAATAGAACTAGGTCAGTCACAAAGACATCATTCCCGGCTGACAGATTCAACCCAGAGGTCCGAAACCTCTATAGGACTCATAAAGAGTCTCATACGAACCCGGAGTCAGTTTATCTGACCCGAAGTCAGTAGGAGGTCCGAAACCTCACTTGGACTCAAGAGATTCATATATACTAACCTGAAGTTAGTAACACTGACTTGAAGTCAGTTGGAGGTCTGAAACCTCACATGGACTCAAAGAGTCACATACCAACCCAAAGTTGGTTTATCTGACCCGAAGTCAATAGGAGGTCCGAAACCTCACAAGACTTGATCCCAGATCAAGTGGTTGGACACGTGTCATCCTAGATAGAGAGTACGACAATCTCCGATGCGTCCATCAGTCTTTGCTACTAGTCTCTAGCTTTTCCCACCTCATTGGCCAAATGAGAGGTACTTCCCATGAGTCTGAAACTCAAATGGGTAGGATGCATACGGGGCACAAATCATGAGAGGCAAACCAACTCAATCATCATAACGGTGGGGCCCAAGCACACCAACAAGGTTCGAAAAGCCTAGTCTTGTGGTTGCTTATAGCTCCGAGAAGCTATCCCCAAAGCCCCCCACAGCTCCCAGAGCTCATTGTCCAACAAGACCCTCAGAATAGGGTCGTTCCACGATACCAAGATTCTCACAAAAGGTTAGGAACATGACCTTCCCCAAGGGCATTGTGAGAATATCCGCGACTTGCTCATCAGTTCCTATATGATCAAGCCTTACGGCGCCTCGCTATACCATATCCCGGATAAAGTGGTACCAGCCATCAACATGCTTGGATCGTTCATGGAACACGGGATTCTATGACAAACAAATCCCCCTCTAGTTATCACAAAGGATAACGGTGGCATCTAGCACATGCTCGAACAGCTCACTGAAGAGCTTACGCAACCAAGTGACTTCACAACAGGCCATACATGTTACAATGTATTCGGCCTCAGCGGTGCTCAAGGTTACCGACTTCAGTTTCCAGCCCGAAGCAGATCTACGTGTGAAGTAGCATCCAGATGTGCTCTTGCGATCCACCACACTGCCAGCCCAATCGACATCAGTATATCCATGGAGTGTCATACTCCCGGCAGTGTATCTCAGCCCATGGTCTATCGTGCCTTAGAGATATCTCAAGAGTTTCTTGGCACCAACCCAGTGAATGTTATGATCAACCATGTGTTGATTCAAAGTGTTCACTGCACAACATACGTCTGGATGGGTGTTCACTAAGAACATCAGGGCCCCTACGAGTTGAAGATACTCAGTAGGATTTGCTAGCACGGGTCCAGTAGCGCTGCCACTCAACTTCTTAAAGTTGAGCTCCATTGGTGTCGACACGGACTTACAGTGCATCATACTAATTCTTTCTAGAGTGCTACAAATTGATGTTGTGCTTTTTCATTGCTGTTTCTAAGGCTTCCATCTTCTTAAAACATTTGGACTCTATATGGCCATCATGATTGCAAAAGTTGCAATGTCTATCTATCTTCTTTCCTTTGTTTTTATATGCCTTATCATTTTGGTGAGTTGCTTTTTCAGTTTGCGGCTGAAATTGCTTAGGACCCTTGTTTGGTTTCAGACCATACTTTTTAGGATACGGCTTCTTGGGATTCTTTTGATATGATTGATGTTGGGCTACTAAGGCTTTCTTAGAAGCATTTCCAGAAGTGATAAGACCAAGGTGTAAGAGTTTTCCTTGTTCTCTTACCAAAGAATCGCAAAAGGAATCAAAAGACGGATTCTTGTAGGTAGTTCCTGAAGAAATGATGGCTTCTCTAGTGGAATGGAAGGCGGAAACAAATACAGAGTATGCAGGGCCAAGCTTAGAAAAAATGCAATAAATGAGGCTACCATCTTCCTTTTTGACCTTACAACCTTCTAAAAAAATTCTAAGGATCTTGAATTTGGACAAAAAATCCTCAATAGAGGAGAAATTATTGGGATCAAAAGTAAGCAACTCATTTTCAAGCTGATGGGCCCTGATTTGATTTTGAATGCAAAAGACAGTATTTAGCTTGTCCAAGGCTTCATGAGGGGTGTCAATGTCAAGGATATGAAATCGAAGATCTTGAGCAATGGACATTCCCATCAACCCTCGTGCTTGATCTTGTTTATTTTCCCATTTAGCGACTTTATCATCATCAGAAGGTTTAGTTTCTAGCCCTGTGGCTATTCTGTAAAGCCTTTTACTTCTAAGTATATCTACCATGTGAGGTAACCATTGGAAATAATTGGTCCTGTTAAAAATAATCGGGCATGCACTTTCCATTTTTTTTTTAAATAAGCTGAGAAAAGTTGAAACTAACTGCTCCAATGGCAAGATCTCGAAAAATTAGGCCATTTCAAAAAAAACGGCTCGAATAACGGCTTCCGAATGAAGAAGTTATGCCTTTTGAAAAATTTGAGTTGTAGATGCTGAATAGTTACGAGAACGGAATGAAGTGCGACATTTAAAAAAAAAAATTCGCCCCTTTGAACAAATTTTTTTTACAAAAGAAGCTTCAGAAGGAGACTTGAACCCAAGACCTCTATTCTCATAAACTAACCCCTCACCAAGTGAGATAGTAAAAGGATCACGTTATTGTTTGAAAGGAGGAAGGGGTTTCTTTTTTTTTCTCTTCGGTGTGCGTGCCTTTTCCTGCACAAAAAATACTCAAAAACCGAGCTAAAAAAAACGAAATGCAAAGCCTTACGGCAGAATGTCAGATTTTCGATTAACCTTACCGGCAACTATCAATTTTTTCACTATTTCTGATTTCCCGAGATCGCACAAAGACGTAGGGAAAGAGCACACGTAGCAAAAAAATCCCTTCTCCCTATTTCTGATTTGCCGACATCGCATGCAGCGCACAGCAAAGAGCATACACAGAGAAGACAGTCTAGATCCGACAAATAAATAAAACCTAAAAACCGAAAATAAAATAAGGGAACCGAAATAAGCAGAACTATTAACAAATATAACTACAAAACATATGCTTTATACCTCCGGATCTAAACTGTCATAACTTGGGCAGCCGGAAACCTTTTCGCATGAAACGAAAGGCGTTCCTCATTGTAACAGATGCTCCGGACATAACCGAGCAGTTCCCCAAGCCCAAAAATGTTCAAAAATAGTAGATCTACAAAATGGCATTCGCATACAGTCAAACCGGCTTCGGATTTTGATCAACAATGGACACGGCCCTCAAAATAGCTCTGATACCATGTAGGAATTTACTGGGTAAGTTTCGTAGATCAAAAACCAAAGGTCACCGCTCACAAATCAGTACACCAGTATAATCATGTGGTTAAAACCCTCAAAGAGAGAAACAATCCACGGCCTAAGCCAACGCGGCCACTTCAGGCAATTTATTAATATAAAAAGAAAAGTTACATATATTTCTCTCATAAACGGTTACCGGACAAATGACCTTCCATGCTCTTTAAATAGAGATCATGGATCAATTGGGTGTTAAGCCACGGATCAAGTGTCGTTAATACCGAGGTGAGAGATAACCGTTGGATCACTACAAATCGTGACCGTCGGATTATAAGTTACAAATGTACATGGCAAAGAAACACACTTTACCTAAATCTACACTATTCTAAGTTATTCTTAACTATTTCCTTTGTGTCGGAATATCCTAACAAATTTCAGCCTACAGAAAGAATTTCCTTATTACAATGATTTCAGACATTTTAATATGCCAAACACTGAGAAATAATGAAGCCATAGATTTCTTTGTGCCAAAATTCACTTCCTGTACATGGTAACACAATTAACAGTTGGAAATGGTTGCAAATGTAAATGATAGAGTAAATGTGACATGGAACCTTTGCATTCAAAGTCTTTTCTAAATTGCAAACCTCAGATGCACAATCTGCAGCAGAACTTAATCCTGCATAGAAAATCAGATGATGTCACATACCTTAATCACAAGTCAAGACAAATTCTAACAATGGAACAAAAATGCTAAATTCGATTCCATTGGAGACGTGACAAGCTCTGTAAGGCAAAGAAAATTCAACCATCTACAGATAAAAATCTTTTAAGCATCACATTATAATGAAAAAAATTCAAGTCACAAATTTAAACTTTTCTTTGGCTCTAAAGGAACTCGTACTTCTAGCAAGCATTAGCCTTCACATTCATATATGCTAAACTTCAATTCAGATACACATTCCCTAATTCCATGTATACATCTTACCTTTACGATATATTGGAGAAGCAGTCATTCCAAATATTCTCGGAAGGATTGTCCCATTTCCGACATTTATTCTGTGATAAAATTCCTGAAAAAACAACTTATAAAATTAAGAGGCTTTGCTTCAGATTCATTAACAATTGTTATGATTATTATGGCTTAAAAAAAAAAGCAATCATCCACCTACTGCCACTGGCTCCCATCTCTCCAATAACAACTCATAAATTGAATGAAACTGAAAGAGAACATCTAAAGCCATCTACAGACCAGAAAGAACGAGAAATTGTTGAATATTTGTTCTAAAAGAAATAAGATTGATAATACATCAGTCAGTACAAGCCCTCAATTGTGGTCACTATTTTCAGCAGTATATTAAGCTTGAATATAGCTTGAATATTTGTTACTTCCAGACCTACACTCAAAGATATTCAAGTCCCTGCACAAGTGCAACCCTAGGGCCACATGGGAAGGTTGTCTAAAGTCACCACAGCAATTTTTTTTCTGAATTTAAAGCAGTTCATTTTCAGCACAAGCAGGGAAATTGTAGAAAAGAAGTTTATGATATTACTTCAAAATAAAGGGATGGTGAACTACCAAGACTAGTGTCCATCCAATTGGGGTGTGGAAACAAAATTAAAATGCAAGAGGGTTTGAATAATATGGAGAAGATGTGATTAATCCAATCTAGATGTGAAGTCAAGCTAGAGACGCAAGCTACCTGAGCGAATTCATCTTCCAATCTAGAAGACAAATCCATATTATCCTGGTCTCTGAATATTTATGTGGCTTGTTGACCATAATTTTTCAACACTCCGAGAAAGCAGTATACAAGGAAGTCGAGAAAATGTTTCAAAGATCAAAGTCATCAGTCAGCGTTAATATATCATTGTAAACCCAATTTCTGCAAGGTCTATTGTAAATGATGCTAGTATGACCATTTAATTATGTAACAACACCTAGGTAAGCCTCTGATTTTGGCAAAGGATTTCATCCTAGGAAGTTTGTTAACCTCCCTGAATTATGTGTGTTTGTAAACATGCCTAATCAAAAGAGTTTTTCTTCCAGCTCTAACCCCAAAGCTAGGGTGGAATTCGTTGACAAGGTCTTAGGCGAGTTCTAGTGTTTATCGAGTCTATTGTAAAAGTGTGTTTAAGAATAATTCTAGTGCATGGTCAATCAAAAAGTCATGGCTAAATTATTTTATTATAAACACACTTGGCTTCATACTAGATCATATTGTGTCGCAAAATTCATTAATATCTTGAGGATTTGCTCTAAATGTGTATTTCCCCTTCTAAGGGTTGATATTGTAATTATTTTGATATAAAAAAAAAATTATTGCATGGTCCCTCACAATCAGGAACCATGGCTAAAATGTTTGAGGGTGGAAAAATTATTAATTCCTCTAGAGTCAATTACCTAATTTTTCTGGCTAAATTAAATAAAAATCCTAAGCCAAAAAATTAATTAATTTTGAGTCAAAAAATTAATTATAGAAAAATTAATTTTTCTCCAAGTGGAAAAAAAGCAAAAAATCGTGGGTCTAAATGAAGTCAATTTTTGAAGGTCCTCCACCAAGGAAAAAATGGATATTTTAAGAAAATTTGAGCCCTTGGACCTTGGTGGTTAAGTCAAAGTCAATTTTTTAAGGAAATTAATCCAATATAATAATTTTTGGATTAATAAAATATAGTTTTTAAGAAAAAATCGAACATTTACTCAAAAACAAAATGGACAGTGGAGGTTAAAATACGATCAAACTATTTTCAACGATCAAGATTATTTTGACAAGAATCAAGCCAACTAGCCATTATTTTCCACTTGGAAGGGTTTTCTCTATATAAGGAAGTCGTTTAACTTCTATTTCTCATATTTGGATCAGGTGATTATGTAATGCATGTACTGAGTTGTTGCTCTGCTGGAAACATTTTTCTCATAATAGAAAGACTTTGGGGTTCAGTTCATAGTGTTCTCTCTGTTGATCTGTGGTATGTGCTAGTTATGTGTTTATCCTATATTGTGTTGCATATTTAACTGTTATTTCATTTGTCGGAGATGTTACCACTTAAACCAGCAGGGGACCTAAAGGGGTTCCTAATAGGGCAACGGTGGAGGCTTAGCAAACTGTCACCATGGCTAAGATTCCCTGCTCTTTACGGACTTTCACTAATGGGATGAGTCTTGATGTTTTTGGGAAGCCACTTATAAAGGATATGTCAATGGATAAGTATGAAGTGATCCCAATAACCCCTTCCCAAGGAGAAGGTGAAGAAATGGTGTTTGCTTGCTCTTTAAGCAAAGGACTTGCCTTCCAAGGGAGAAGGCGTGAGGATAAGGGAGAAGGGCAAAACTAAAAGAGGTACTTGTCAATCCCTAAAATCCTATATGAACTTGGTGTTGATTTTTATAGCATCAGAAAGAGCTCTAAGTCTCAAATTTTGTAGAGAGGCTTAGACACTTGTATTCCAAAGAACACAGAAAACCTTTATATGGAAATTCCACTCAGATTTTATTTTATTTGAAAATTTAATTATTTTAATGGGGACCCTAGGTCTAAACTTAGTGAAATTAAATAATTAAAGAGCATTAAATAAAACAGTGTGAATCTTTTAAAGGACATCGATCAAGTCATATTATGATCTTAGCAGTTGATTAGACATCTAATCTGGGCCGTTGATATGTCAACGAGAAGACTATAAAGGAAGGCTTGAGGGTCATTTGGAAAATACACCGAGACACTGAATTGATCTAAGATCGAAATTTTTGGGGTGGGTTTGCTAAGAAATTCAAACTAGAGATCTGAGAAGTGAGGGGCAGAGATAGCATCCAGAGAGGAAGAGATTTTATTAGTCCGATGGAGCATCAATAAGAGAGAGACAGAGGTGATCTAGCCTAGCCAGCGTTGAAGGAAGGGGTTGACGCAGTGACTGCGTAAGCTCACGTAGAAGCAGTGTAGAGGCAGAAGGAAGGGTTTTCGGAATTTATTGATGGATCGATTTCGGAGGCCGGGATCCGGAAAGTGGTACCGGGAGGTTGTTCCTCAACATCCACAGGGGCAAAACAACTTGGAAGAGGGCTAACGTTGAGCCTGGAAGGGGTGACATAGTGGCTAGAAGTTCCAGCGCTGAATCTGCGCAGAGACTATTCGGGGCAGTGTTTTCTTCATCCAGATCAACCAGAAACTCAGTGATTGAGTGAGGTAAATCCTCACAAATTCTTCTACCAGTATTTCTCTCTATAACTGAATTACCCAAGGGTATTCAGAGATGTATTCAGACATTTCTACTGCATAATAATAAAACCCTTGATCTGCTGCACCGATTTTCCCGCATTGGGTTTTTCCAGGGACTTAATCCAAAATAAAGGTGTCATATGTGTGAATGATTTCCTTGTTTATTTTCCTTGTTTCTGAATCAATTTTAGTGTAGGATGCTTCAGTAGTTGCTTCAATAATTCAGATCTAAATTAATTATGTAATGTAATTTACTTAATAGGAGAAGTACACTCAGTTGTTGCAGTAGGATTCCTTAGATTGATTGAGATCTAGGAATTTTCACATGGTATCAGAGCATTGATGTGAAACAGGAAGGACGGATCTAATTTCTGAAGTGAAGGGCATTTTGTTCCAGTGCCGCAGAACGAATCCCCAAAGAGATTTCGCAGATCTAGAATCTCACGAGCTTCGTGATCAGGATCGGTTGGAGGGCTCCTCCGACTACATGATCTAGAAGGAAGGGCCAAGTTTCTTCTAGATGAACATGATCTGAAGGCGTTCGTGGATAACGTGGTAGTTGTACCTGTAGATCCAGATCAAAACAAGAAGTACAAGGCTAATATGGCGAAGACAAAGAGATTGCTCCTTGATGGTGTCAAGGATCACATCGTCTCACATGTGGCTAGCAAGGATACTGCCCGACAAATGTGGGTAGATTTGCATGACCTATATGAAGGATATTTCGAGTAGAGAAAGTTGTACTTAGAGTAGAAGCTCTATATGATCCAGATGCCAAAAGGGGAGCGAGTGGCTTCATACCTCATGCGGTTTTAGGAGGTTCGAGATCAGTTGTCTACAGTGAATGCTACACCTACAGCTGCAACCATGGTACGGATGGCCCTTAACAGTGTCATGGAGGAGTGGCAAGTGTTTGTCCATGTAATATTCCCAATTAGCAGCAGCTAATTGGCAATATTAATTTTTGCTCAGATTTTTCTTTTCTAATGTTAAGCCATAAAATAAAGGGGTGATGGGACCCATAACCCAACTTAGGATAAATAAGCTCCCTAAAGTCACTTAAACATTATTATGATTTCAGCGTGGGGCCCAGGGGAGCCAAGTGATAGTGTAGGGAGAGGGGCAGTGCAGGGAGAGGGGCAACGTAGTGGCAGCGTGGGCCAGGACAGTGCAGTGTAGGCAGGGCAGCGTGGCATGGGGAGACAGCGCAACATAGTGGGGCCCAAGGGAGAGCTAGGGTCTCAAGCATAAAAGGAGGGAGAGGCTAGCTACTCATTCATTCTATTATGCATCTTCAGAATTTCTGTCTAATAGATATTGAGCACGCTTACGCTGTTTATATAAGTCTGCAAGTGTTGTTCAACACACAGGTGTCTTCAAGTGGAGATCCCAACCTCAACCTCGGGGGACTTCGAGTGCCTGCATAGGTGAGGAGCTTCACCATTGATTTTCAAAGCAGAGAACGCAGAGCCTTTCAGCCAGGAGTTATGCAGTCACTAACGCAGCATAGTCACACTCAAAGATTACGCAGTCTTGGAGGAGGGCAACACCAAGAGTGAAAGAGGATTAGGAGTTTCAATCTGGGAGAAGTATGAGGGGATCAGCCTTTCATAAGTCATCTTTTGGAGTAGTAGGAGGCTAGCATTTCCAATCATTTAGTTCAGGGGCCAGCATACTCACCAGGAGTGCGTGATTTTCCCAAGGGGGTCAAATTTCAGGGTCAGCCTTTCCAGAATTCCTTCCTGGGTTTTTCCGAGTTTTTGGAGGATATTTCATACCCGATGTTTCACAATTTTCTGAGCAGGGGAACAGCCCCAAAGAGCAGCTCTATTCCAGTAAGAGGCATCATTTTCCAGCAGCAGTAGCAACTCAAGGAGTTACGCGGTCCAGAGAGAAAGCAACCATTCCCAGCAGAGTTTTGAGAGTCATTTCAGCTTGCCTTGAGCAAGCCAAGGTGCCATCATTCTAATCACCTCTTATACTCATTCCATTTTTAAAATTTATAATAAAATGGCTCAGCGTTTCCCAATGTTTGTATTGTTTTTCATGGTCTCTTTCTATTTGTTGTATTGTTTATGTTGCTTTGTATTGTTTTTTATTTCCTATTCGGAATATTACAGTGGTACCAGAGCTCATAGACTTGGCTCAACCTTTGGAGCAGATCAATCTATGACACGTGGAGACAAAGAATACATCACTTACCAGAAGCAGCAGTATAGTAGCCGAGAGCGGAGGCTCGAGGCCACATTTGGAGAGGGGGACTACGTTCCAGTTAAGGACGCAGAGGAGGAAGCACCTATGGCAGAAGAGATAGATGACGAGAAGGACTTCGGGAATCTCCTCTTGAAGTCTGTATAGGACCTCTCGAGGAAGATAGAGGAGATGGGTCAGACGTTTGGTGGGGAGAAAGACAGCGTGAAAACCTAAGGGGTTTTCACATCAGAGAGGGATCTGGCACTTCCCACCACACACAGGGGCAGAACACAACACAGCAGGTGGTGCTACGTACTCCCCCACGTTCCACTATGCCCACATTCTTGACTGCAGGTACAGGAACGGGAGGACCCCAGGAGCCGGAGATGGCTCATTACGGGGACTATTTTGCAGAGTATCAATCATATGGGCAAGAGTTTGGTGAAGCTCTCTATTTCCACGATTTCTGCCAACTCAAGAACAACAGCAGACCCTGCAATCAGAACAGAGGTGGTGGGTACATGCAGAGAAGTGACCTGCAACGTACCATGGGCAAATTTTTCTTGCCAACTTATGAAGGGTCATCTAAATGTTCAGAAAAAGCTTGAGTGGAGAAGCTAGACATTTACTTTCAGCTAAATCAGATGGCAGAGGTGGAGGCCATCAAGGTGCCAGCGTTGCACCTTGAGGGAGAAGCCCGTGACTGGTGGTTCCATGGGATGGCCATGCTGGGTCACTTAGCAGTGATAGCGTATGCATAGTTCACCCAGAGATTGGTGGAGAGATTTGACTGAAAGGATCCGAAGGAGTATTTTGTCCTGCTGACCAACCTCAAACAGATCGGGAACCCAGAAACTTACATTTCCGAGTTCTTGAGACTTTCAGTGATGGTGCCAAACTTGTCCGCAGCCAGGAGGATTTACATGATCATTGATGGGTTGGAAAAACCTCTGCATGGGTCAGTCAGGTCCATTATGCCTGCTACAATCCAGGATGCAGTCGGGAGGACAAGAGACTTGCAGGATGCTTTGCCCAGGACCAGAGCTCCTTTCCCCCAGAGACCGACATTTCAGCCAAAGGGGAAGGACACGAGAGTTCCACCGCAGAAGGGGAACCAAGGCCGAGGGCCTTTGGATGATGATACCTGGAGAGACTTGAGATGGAGGAAGCTATGCTTCACATGCCAGGAGCCATGGGCAACGGGTCATTGATGTAACACAGGGAAGGCACATTACATAGAGGTCTTCTACGAAAATGAGGGAGAAGAAGATGCTTATGAGGAGATAGAGGGAGAGGCTAGCGTTGTAGTACAGAGAGGAGATCATCCACCACCTCCTCCCCCGGGAGCAGGAGGGGCTGTGTTTGCACCCACAGGAGGAGTCCTTGCATCTCTGCGAGGAGTTCCGAAGTATCTGACACTACGTGTCCGAGGCACCGTATAGGGATAGCGTATTTCAGTTATGGTAGATAGTGGGGCCACACATAACTTTATTGATGCCCAACTGATAAAGAGGAGGGGCATACCGACAGAGAGTTTTGATGGCTTCTCAGTGCTGGTACTGGGTGCCAGAACTATGCAGTGTGCGAGATATGTCCCGGCATTCGCAGTGACCATGGGGACCTACACTATGACAGACCACTTCTTTGTGGTTGACATCCCAAATACGAATGTGGTATTGGGAGTGCAGTGGCTACTTACATTGGGTAAGGTCACCACAGACTGGGAGGCACAGGAGATGGTGTGGACGGATAAGAAGAGCGGAAAGCTTGTGATGATCAAAGGCATGCACACATATTCCCACAGACAGTTTCAACACACTGGATGGAGGCAGACTTTCGGAAGGGAGACATAGAGTGGGCAGTAGAACTGCGCATTTCGAAGGCAGGGGCCACAGGGCAGGCAGTTCACCCAGATGTGCAGTCAATATTGGACAGGTACTCCATGGTTTTTGGGGACATACCACCGGAGCAGCCACTGGACCGAGGGTTTGAGCATACCATTGAGATGGAGTAGGGGATCCAGGCAGTGATAACCATAACCTATAGGCACCCCAAGGTCTACAGGGATGAGATTGAGAGAGCTATCCATGAGCTCTTAGCGCTGGGACACATCTGGCCCAGTACTAGCCCATTTGCTTCTTATGTTGTACTGGTGAAGAAGAAGGATGACACACTGCGGATGTGCATCGACTATAAGGCACTCAGCAAAAAGATGATGAAGAACCGATACCCCATCCCTAGGATTGATGAGTTGATGGATGACCTGAGGGGATCGAAATTCTTCTCCAAGATCAATCTGAGGTCGGGATACCATCAGATCCGATGAGGGACCAAGATGTCCCCAAGACTAGTTTCAAGTGCCATTATGGCCACTTCGAGTTTTTGGTGATGCCCTTCGAGCTAACCAATGCACCGGCCACCTTTCAGTCCTACATGAACCACATCTTCCGTGGTCAGTTGAGGAAGTTCGTGCTGGTGTTCTTTGATGACACAATTATATACAGTCACACGTGGGAGGAGCACTTGCAGCACATTGAGGTTGTACTACGTATTTTGGAGGAGAAGCATTTCTATGCTAAGCTCTCTAAGTGCGAGTTCGAATTGACAGAGATGCTCTATTTGGGGCATCTCATTGGTGTGGACGGAGTGATAGTCCACGAGGAGAAGATCCGAGCCATCCGGGAATGGCCGGAACCGAAGAACGTGACAGAACTCTGGGGATTTGTAGGCATCTGCACCTACTACCGAAAGTTTGTCAAGGGATTTTCCCAGCTTGTTGCACCCCTCACAGATCTCACCAAGAAGGGGGCATTTAGCTAGACTGATACTGCGCAGAGGGCTTTTGCCAGGCTCAAGGAGGTGATGAGCAGCTGCCCAGTGTTGGCTTGCCAGATTTCATGCGTAAGAACCTTAAACTTTCAACTTTCAGACTTTAACCATCAATCTCAAAATACATAAGTGTAAAGCTCTTAATTTTCAAAATTAACAATCATTCACAAAATTCATACTACAGAATTCAGAGTGATATTTTTGAAACAGAATATATATCAATTGACTAATTAATACTTACCTGGAACCGTGTTTGAAGGTGTTCCTAATTTGTCATGGCTCCAACTTCCGTTACCAAACCGTCGTTTTCCTCCAAGCCTATCTGAGGTCAACCTCTCCAGTCCCCAGATCCAGAAGACAAGTCTTCTGGCCCCCGTGCCCAAAACCCCAATAACAATCGAGAGCATTCCATAACTCTGTTAGAACTCTCGAACGCACTGCGTATGTCCCATGTAGTTAGAACTCCTTTGACAACATCCGGGTCAGTTTACCCATGCTCATCAAGTTTACCCCTCTTCCCTATTTATACACAAACTCCATTCCTGATATTTATTAGAATATGGTCTTTTAATAAATATCTTTGAAAAACATCTTAAAAATATTATATTTTAATAAATATCTCAGATTTATTAAAATATCTTAGATTTATTAAAATATTATAGTCATTAATGTAGATATTATAGGCATTTATGGGGATATTGACTTATTGACCAAGTCATTTATGGAGATATTGACTTTACTTAATTATTTTAAGATTTATTTATTTATTTTGAATAATGCTCTACCACGCATACTCATATAAGAGTGGTACATGCGTTCAGTCTCTAGTTTGACATTCCATCATATCTCGGTGAGATAAATGCATTACGATATTCAGTTCGTTACTTCTAACTTAGTTAGTTTCCATACTAGCAGGTATGTATACTAGTGCAACACACGTGATACATGCATATGTAGCTATCATATGCAGGTCTCATATGCATACTAATATTTCTAAGTTCCATATAATTTGAGTTGGGTCGTTACATACACCCCCCTTCGGAAAACTTCATCCCAAAGTTAAGTTTTATGTCGTATATCATTAATTATATCAATGATTAATATAATCATATATGGTTGGTGTATCATAGTTAAATATGTGAGAACACTTTTAACATTTCTATTTTGATCATTTATTGGTTCACCAATTTAGTAGTCATGTTTTGACCCAACAGTGTCCCCAAGCTATTCTAGAATCATCCTATCCTTTCTAATCTCTTCCGCTCCCATTCTATCCATCCTCTACAGGAATATCCCATGGCATCAATTTTACTGATCCATCCATAGACCTTGAAGGTAGCAGTGTCGATTACGTCGACATGATTTTTGTAGGCATCCAGCAATCATCATCACACGTCTAGGGGAGCGTGACTCGCACAGTTCTCCCATGACTTCAGGTATTGGAGGATAAACGGTGGGCAACACCTCCACCCCTCCCAGTAGGACCAGGGTCAACACCCTATCAGGAAATCTCAGTGCATCTCAATTGTTCTTGGAGTTTTGTCATCACGCGGTCGGTTTGGTAACGATAATATATGCAATTTAAAACACTTGTCCACAAATTATAACATATGTATCAATATGTTCAAAACAAATTGTTACCCATATAATAATTTCTACACATTCCAAATATGTCGCTATTTGTGATATTGATCCTTGAGTTCATATAACATACTTGGTTAAAACACTTGTCCACATATGTATCAATATGTTCAAAACAAATTGTTACCCATATAACAATTTCTACACATTCTAAAATAGGTCTGTAAATTCATTTTTACCCTAAATAGTCAAGTGTAATCACTCTTTTATTTCTATCTCATCATTTACGTTGATATGTAAAATTATAGATACCATATCCACAACATAATTACTAATTTATATTACTATCCCTATACCAACAATGTTTAAGCAAAACTTTCTTCATATTGGTATCCATGTACCAGCAATGTTTAAGCAATTTAACATATTCTCACATGTCATAGTACAAAGTGATAGTCTTAAGTATCCATCCAAAACACGATAAGATTAACCACAGTTATAAATGTTACATAGAATAATCGAACACGGATATACAAATAAGGATGTATTCACTATTTTCTATACTCTATTAAACGATTAATCCTTATAAAAGTCACAGGTTGAGGCTCTAAATCTAAATGGAAAGATGCTCCAACCTTTGCATATATATAGAAACGAAACGAATTGAAAAAAGAGCACAAAACACTTACTGTTTAGTCGAAGCATGATATAATTTCTTGATACAGGTTGATTAAGAACTCTAAAACACAAAACTACATATGGATCCAGCCAATCTCTTAATTCTTGTTACTTATTTGTCTTCTAAGTCTAATTATCTTTGATTTGTAATCTGGATCCCAAGAGATAATAATATCATTAACTTCTTTATCATGTTATTTTAGTTCATCTTCAGCCTAAAATTCTAGAAGCCAAGGAGTAGGGTGTTGCAGGGCTAATCATTAGGGTTATGCTGGAGATAGAGGAAGAGTTAATTGACTACTCTAAAAATCCCTTAGCGAGCAGTTTATTTTCATTGAAGGAATTTGTTACGGCTTGAAATTGCATTACTCACTCTCCATTATACTTGGTTTACTAAGAGTGTCATGTTTTCAACAAGATGTCAATTGTTGACAAAATAATAATTTCCTCTTTCAATAAGAAATTCACAATTTCCAAGGTATGCATAGTCACATTATTAGTATGTTACAGTTTCGACATAGTCTCTTTATTTTCAAGTTTCACCATTTAGAGTCTTAACTCTAGCTAGGATATTACTAGCTTTACCATCATTCATTAAACTATTATTTCACTTCTATTAGATTGACTCATTTAATCCAAACACATAACACATCACTGGTATACCCTCTCCTTATTATTCACATTAATCGTTTTCTCATTAGTTCTTAAGTCTCATCTCATTGCCAAATGTATCTTCTTTTCTAACGGTGTACAATTATTATCTTTAATATTTATTTTTAAACATTTTCCCAGTTCGTCACTTGTTATTCTTAACAGATTAGGAGTATTCACAACTCCTTATAGGTCATTGTTTTGACCTTTACCAAATCATGTTACTCATATCCTTAAGAAAATTCTTCTTGATAGAAACATCTTTTCACTTCCTTATACCCAATATTCCTAAAATTCTATGTCTACTTCAATTTGAAAAAGAACACATTATCAAATTGACTTTGTTTTCTCACCTCTAGTCATCATGGTTTTCTTTCCTTTAATGCATAAAATCATTACACTTCGAAATGTCGTTACTATTCCCCGACTTGGGTAAGACCCTATAAAGAAATTCACTAACTTGGATATCAAAATAATCTACTTATCATTTCGGGTTTTAAGGCATTACGGAATAGAATTTCCTAATCATACTCCTAGATGTCCACAATCCATCGGTATAGTTAGACACTTAAGGAAAATTTTATAACGTGGCTCTCCCATTAGAGGGAGAAACTATTATAGATGTCGCCATGCACATAATTATCCTATATTTGATCAATGTTATTGTAGATTCACTCTTTAATCTAATTTCATTGACTTCTTATATTGCCTTGTGAAACTTCCACTCACTCACCTTTGGTGCTATTTTGTCGATCTCAATATTCTAAGTTGATTACGATAACTAACATTTATTATCCTTATTAGAAGTTCGCAATTTCGTTCTTTTCTTGTCCTCCCTAGGTACTATATTGATTATATTATGGTAACAATGGAGATCAAACTTTGAAATTTTCCACTGCACTCTCTTGGTAACTATATTGTCTTGTTCTAATAATGTGTTTACTACTTTACATGGTGGTTTCTTACCACCTTAATACATTGTGGTTTCTTACCACCTTAATATATGTTTCATCCATCAATTCACCTCAAACTAGCATAGCCTTTTATCAAGTTGACTTAAAATAGATAATCTTTAGTCCAAACATGAACTCCTTTCAAATAAAATATTTGAATTTATGCAATAAGTATTGCTAAACAGATTAAATAGCACCAGGGATAGGTAATGCTTTCGACCTCATCCTTGTATTCATAAGTAACGCTTCATTTTTTTTTACTCTCTTTTCACATTTGTGGGGCTTTATGCAGTGCTTTTGAGACTACTGCTACACATATTATGTTATTACTTGTCCTAAATGACTGCCTTACCTATAGACAACATCACCTTGTTAAGAGAGATACATCTTCCTTGCCAAAATTACTTAACTTTCTCCTGGCATAGCACAGGATACTTCCGTGATGTCGACCTCTTATTTGGCCAAGTTATGACAAAATCTATGGTATTTGATGAGGGTGGAATATTTTATAGTTGTTCTTCACTTGGTAGGAGTCCCTTCAATGTAGCTATATGTTACTTCATTAGTATTGTGCCATTTGTATTTTAATATTTTATTTTCATAGTTTTATGATGAAAACGGCTTAAGCGCATTCCTTCAGTATCTTGTTACTGGGTGTACTTTATTGACCTACCTTTTTAATCATTCATGGGCATTAATAATACTAGTATAGATCCATCTTTGACCCGGATCTTTTAAGCACTACGGATTTTAGACTGTGACTAAACTCCACAACAACTACCATGGAACAATAAATAAGCCAAGTATAACCTAGGTCAACCTTAAGCACTGCACTGTCTCTTTTAATCAAACGCAATTCATCAAAAACTGCAAAAGAATTTTCTTTTGACCCTACTCTCTCAGTAGTGCGTATTTCCCTTATCTTGCCTATGGATTTGTTATGACCAACTTACCAGAAATATCTAGAGAAATATGGAATATGGGAAATATAGATGGGAAGTACAATGATAATGTTCAGTTGAACAGATTTTTGAAGAAATAGGGAAATATCTCCAATGATCTCCAACGAATTCGGAATATTAAATACATCTCTATATCTCTTTGTGTGAATTATTAATATAATCTAATACATGTTGTGTGTATTTCTGTGTGTGAGATTGAGAGAAAAAGATCCCTTTATTTGCTAAATGATCAAATCCGCATAGATTTCTGGGAACCTAACAGAAAATCACTGTTTCTGAGGCTGAATTGTTCTCAACAAGGAGGCTGACTTCCTGAAGGTCACATCTTCTTCTTAAGGCCGCATTATCCAGAAAACCACCAAGGCCAAGTTGAATTTCACTGTGCCATTCACTCAGCCCCAGGATCAGAGTTTATTTCCATGATTTATACATCAAAGAGAAGTTGAATCTTAGGCATGATGAAGCTGGGTTTCCCATTAATTTAAGAGGCTGAATTGTTTTGATGCATTTCTAGAGATTGGTAGCCAACTTTAATATTTTTTGATGATAAGTTAGAATTGAGATATAAATTGGCTCTAACCATGCCATGGGCTAGCCTCTACTTCATTTTAGGCCTGAGAGAGAATTTCTGTTATTAAATGGCTTTCTATATCTTAGAAGCCATGAATTTACATTCCCAGATCATTATTATTCCTCGGTGATAGTTTTCCCGAGGAAGTAGAATCAAATTAAGAATATAGCATGCCTGAGGGCAATGTTCCAAAAGGATGGTAAGGACATCTGTAATAGTTGAACTGTTCCCGACTTACATAAGACATGTGCACAACAAAACTTTGGGTTCTACTTTGAAATCACATTTCTTGTAAACCAACCAGCATATGGCCTAACAACTAATGTCTCTGGTCAAAATAAAGGGTGCAAGGAGGAATAACCACATTGAGTAGGTGGTAGTATTGACACCATAAGGTAGCCGCGGGAATCAAATCCTTGGCCTACTACTAGAGAGGCATAATCTAGAAGTGAATAACTAGGAACATGAATACTTTGCAACACACCGAAATCTGTGTCTGCCATAGGCATTAAAGAACGACTCTTCTTTAATAAATAGAGGTATTTGCCCATCTCGCATCTAATCTATGACACCAATACATATGCAATTGAATCACGTTTGTTTTGTTTTGTTTTTTTTTTTTTTAAATTAAAAAACATTATAACAAATTTTCATAACATGACATTATGACATTATAACAATTTCTTATTATTATTATTTTAATTTATACATGTTATATATATGATAACATGTAAGACCTACTTATCCCGCGTTCTGACACCGAGTCGTATGGATTTTTAACTCTTCAGATTAGGAGACGCCTGCATCTAAAACTTTCTTACATATTTATCCTGTGTGGCATAGAAACCATAACAAGCAGGCCTTCAACATGGCTCCAATGCTGTGCAGAAATAATATGTACTCAAATCAATCTGTTGCCTTCAAAATAATAAAAGTTTACACCATAGAATTCTACATACGTATTGTAATGTAATCGGGAGCATATGATAAACCTTATCCCAAGGTATAAGATATATGTTAATACATATATGATGCGATATGTATTAACGTAACCTTCATATTTATTAAAGACACCGTATATTTTAATACGCTGGAACCATAGTGACACACCATCGCATATAACATTATTGTGTTACTAAATATATCAACGGATATATGGTTCGTATAAAAGTTTTAAATGCTGCCGCATATTTATGTTGCCATAAGCCACATATCAAACGTGACCGCCGGAATTCCAGACAGTAAGCCCGCATATATTTGTTGTTATATATAGTGTGAAACAACTAACACGCATGCATATATTACAACCGGATATGTGACAAACGAAACCACCGGAAACCTTTATCGAAGCCGTCGTGATATATATCAAATGATATATATGATACTATATATAATGTGCAAACGGATATGGATACGTAACCGCCAGACCTTATTATAAACGCCACCGCATATAATTTAATATATATGTTTGCATACATATGTATTCGTAACAGATGGGGATTATAAGGTTGGGAAAGGCAGTTGGAGGAGCCGGTGGTTCCAAGAAGTCCACCTCGTGGAGCAGCGAGGCCAGCAAGTATGCTGAACGAGTGGGAGGAGGCGCCCCTGTTTACCTCGCGGCTGTTCTTGAATACCTGGCAGCCGAGGTTCTGGAACTTGCAGGTAACGCAGCCCGGGACAACAAGAAGACTAGAATAGTTCCCCGTCACATACAGTTGGCCGTCAGAAATGACGAGGAGCTGAGCAAGCTGCTGGGTGTTGTAACCATAGCCAACGGTGGTGTCATGCCCAACATTCATAACATTCTGCTCCCTAAAAAGACTGGTTCTTCTGGGGCTCCATCCAAATCTGGCAAGGACGAGGAGGAGAGCTAAGAGCCAGGGGAATTTCTCCGAGCTCTTCAGCTTTGTATCAACAGTGTGGCTCTGTAGGAATAGGCCCTTTGGTTATATGGTTTCTTATTTAAGCCCTAGTTGGTTTTTTAGCATTTCCTAGCTAGGCAGGGAATCCCACAGAAGGCATTACTGGTTTGTAATACCTCGTTATAGGTTGGTGATGCCTTCAAATTCAGATTAAACATGTTGAAAGACAGTCAAATGTGATTTCTATATTCGTTGCTTGAAAATTGGGGATTGGATTTTTGTAAAAAAAAAACTTATCGTCCATTGCCGTCAACATGGATCCCATAACTCCCAATACATTCGATAATGTATATCACCAGAATTTGCAATCCGGGAAGGGTTTCTTCACCTCTGAGGAAGCTCTATTCACAGACAAACGTTCACGGAGCATAGTGACCACATATGCACAAACTCCAGCTGTGTTTAATAATGCCTTCGTGAACACTATGATTAATTTGGGTCGTGTAGATGTTAAGACGGGAACAGAGGACGAGATCAGACTGGATTGCACCCTGGCAATGATAATATATTGCACCAATGGAGATTTCAAGTCTCTCCACGGATCAGTTCTATATTTACGCTGATACCGTTGCAACTGAGTCCGTCATTGTTTTTTTTTTCGAATTTCTTTAATTGATCCCTTAGAACTCAGCATTGCATTCAACCTGAAATAGTTTTTCTTTCTTATTTTTATCTCTGTTTTTATGCCATTGTTTGAACAAGAAAAGAGAGCTTGTTCTTCTTATTGATTTTCATTGAGTTTGGATGTCCTCTAGAGCATTCATTCAATGGAAAATCTGCAACGGATTTGGATTAAATAAAAGAAGGTGTTTATCAAAGCAGTCTCATTCCTGAGCCCTTCTTGGCCCAATTATTTTGCTACTCTGATCAGCAACTAGAGGTCAGCTCTGTGGTCTCACTACAGGTCTGCATATACTACATTTCGGTCTAAGAGACCTCTCTACTTTAGCGCTCTAGCTTGAGGCAAAACTGTCCTCTAATCCGCACTCACACAAGCCCTTGTGTGACTTCTTAACCAGCAGATTAGGGCCTCAGCCCTCCTTTCACAACTGTAGAGATCTAGCCCTTAGACGGACAACAAAATCCTACTTTAGAGATACGTCATACCTTCATGCACTGAGATCTAGAAAAGTTTAAACACAGAACTTCTAGGACCATATATTGAGGTTATGCACAACTGAACTGTGCCCTAACTAGGGCATGCCAATCCATAGATCCATGACCTCCTTGAGCTCAACTGGACAAGCTGGAGTGTTTAAATTTGAAGATACAGCTACAATTCATCCACATTGATGCCAGTTCTAGAACGGTGTTCGTAATCTGTATGAACAGCGTAGTACCATACTCGAAGGCTATAATGTAAAATAGGTAAAGATTATGAAAAGGAAGGTGAGTTATGCATCCAAGTGTGTTTCTCTCTCAAGAAGTTGTGTTACCTCAGGCAGCCGCAGTCTCAAGGAGGAAAGTCATGGAAGTTTGAAGGCCTCTCTCAAATTTGTGAAAGGGCCAAGTTAGCCCAGATTGAAGGCAGACGATCTCTACAGCTTGTAAGGAATAACTTAAGAGGAATATGCACTGAAAGATTGACAACGAAATTAGCCGCCACTAGTACCAGGGTTTCTTTCAAAAGTACCCACAAGAAATAATTGCACTGAGTTTTGAGACAGAAGATTTTCTTTGATTATGATTATTTGGCTATAAGAAGATTTAAAGGCAGCAAATATTGAAGAGATGGAGGCAATACAAGCTTGGAATCCATACAAATGATTTATAATACCCTAAGATCCCCAGAGTCTGAAACTGTGATTTGATACCATGTGTAAGAACCTTAAACTTTCAACTTTCAGATTTTAACCATCAATCTCAAAATACATAAGTGGAAAGCTCTTAATTTTCGAAATTAACAATCATTCACAAAATTCATACTACAGAATTCAAAGTGATATTTTTGAAACAGAATATATATCAATTGACTAATTAATACTTACCTAGAACCGTGTTTGAAGGTGTTCCTAATTTGTCATGGCTCCAGTTTCCGTTACCAAACCGCCGTTTTCCTCCCAGCCAATCTGAGGTCAACATCTCCGATCCCCAGATCCAGAAGACAAGTCTTCTGGCCCCCGTGCCCAAAACTCCAATAACAATCGAGAGCATTCCATAACTCTGTTAGAACTCTCGAGCTCATTGCGTATGTCCCATGCGGTTAGAACTCCTCTGACAGCATCCGGGTCAGTTTACCCATTCACTACCCATGCTCATCAATTTTATCCCTCTTCCCTATTTATACACAAACTACATTCCTGATATTTATTAGAATATGATCTTTTAATAAATATCTTTGAAAAATATCTTAAAAATATTATATTTTAATAAATATCTCAGATTTATTAAAATATCTTAAAATATTATATTTTAATAAATATCTCAGATTTATTAAAATATTATAGTCATTAATGTAGATATTATAGGCATTTATGGGGATATTGACTTATTGACCAAGTCATTTATGGAGATATTGACTTTACTTAATTATTTTAAGATTTATTTATTTATTTTGAATAATGCTCTACCACACATACTCATATAAGAGTGGTACATTGTAGTATCCCCAAAGAAATAACGAGTAATAAACGAGAAGAATTGCAGGAGACGGATATAGAAAATACAATCTTGAAGCCCTTGAACAGATCCAACGAACGTAAGTACATAGGATTCGAGCCCGAGCCATTTTATTAATCTGAAAGTACATAGAGAGGAGTACAAGAAAATCAGAGTAAGTGCACCTATCCTTGCCCTAGGCAAGTGGAGGCCCTCTCAGACAGAATAATGGCTGCAACAAGGACAGCGTCCTAGCTGCTCTGAAGACTGAAGACTGGAAAACAGCTGATCTCAACTCCAAAACCCTCACCAATGGAAAACGTTGTCTCTGCTAGTGACAGCGCAGAAACAGATGAAGCACTAGGCACAAAAACCTCCAGTGAAGACGAGATAGATCGACTCTTGGAATGCTAGGAAACGGCTGGGCCCTCTCACCTGGGCCCTGCTCCCCGGATCAGGCGTCCTACCTTGGTCCTCTGAATCTCGGGTCTGGCTGGATCGAAGCCTCAATCGGTCTGCGTCCTATCCCCCACGATCTCGTCCTCTGGGTGGATCTGCTACCAAACCGTCGGATCTATCTTGGATCGACAATATCTTCGAATCTGCCGGCCTCAAGGCTGTGGATGCAGTGTTATCTCTTCGAGATCACGGGGCTAGATGCGCAGCCATCCTCCTCGAATCTGCAATCTCCCAAAGCTTGATCTAGTGCTATACCTTCGAGATACGCAACATACCAAACTAGATGCAAATACTCTTTCCGGATCTACCCTCTCAAGGGGCACGGATCTATCAATGGCCTTCGAATCTGCGTCCTCCTCTTGAGCGGACGGCGTCTCACTCCCAAAACGTCTGCGTCCCTCCTCCTCCTGGAACAGCGTTTCTCTGCTCAGATCTGGACTGCGTCCTCCCTGGAACAGCGTCCTCACTCTCCAAGGCTGATCAGCGTCCTCTCTTCTCCTGAAACAACGTCCCTCCTCCTCAGAACTGCGCAGCCACAAGAGGGCTTCTTCCTCTCCAAATCTGCACCAGAAACTGCTGCTACTTTGCTGCTGGAACTGAAAAGTGTACTCAGAACAAACCTTACTAGGGCGGGCACTCGAAGTCCCCCGAAGCTAAGGGTGGAACCAGAAATAACCTTACCAGGGCAGGCACTCGAACTCCCCCGAGGCTAAGGGTGAGATCTCCGACCGGAGACACTCGTGCACTAAACAGTGCTGCAGACCGACTAAACAACTGGCGTGCTGAAGCAGACAGAAGTCTAGCTATCAATAATAATCTCAAATCATGAATGATCCAAATGAGGTGAGAACCTCTCCTTTTATAATGCCAAACTCCCTCCAAAACTTAACTCTCCTTTGACCTGCGCAGTTTACCTTGGGTCAGCCTGATGCCTCCCCTATCATACTCATGTGGACCCCCAAGGCCCCCTCTTTAAGTTATAACGTTAATCAACTAGGAAAACACTTTATTTTATAAAGTGAGGTGACTAAAGTGAGGTGACCCCTCTTATTTCTCACTTTATTTATTATTTCTAGCTAAAGCGGAAAAATAAAGCAAAAATGAAATATTCCAATTAGCAAGGCTAATTGGGAATATTACAGTCTCCCCCGGCAAAACGTTGCTTGTCCTCAAGTAACTGAAGTGATGGATGCTGTAAGATTTTCTCATCCTCCCAAGTGGCATCCTCATCCGGCAAATTCTTCCATCTCACCAAGAACTCTCTGATCTTCCTGCTCCGCAGCTGTCTCTCCCTGGTGTCAATAATGGCCTCCGGCTGTAACACCAAGTGCCCCTCATCATCTGTCGGTGGTAGTTCCCCGGTGACTGTCACGTGCTGGCCCAATGCCTTCTTCAGGCATGATACATGGAAGATGTTATGAATCCGGCTGCCTTGGGGCAGTTCCAACTCATATGCAACCTGCCCGATCCTACGTATCACCCTGTACGGTCCATAAAAGCGAGGCTTAAGCTTCTTTGCCCCCTTCTGTTTGAGTGAAGACTGTCGGTATGGCTGTAACCGTAGGTAGACCAGGTCCCCTACCTCAAAGTGTCTCTCCACCCGACCCTTATCAGCATACAATTTCTGCTGATTTTGTGCTGTGGCTATGTTGTCCTTGAGAGCCCGGAGGATGTCTTGGCTCTCTTGGATCCATAATTTGGCTCGCGGAGCCCTGCTAACACCAAACATCATGTCCACAAAAGACAGGGAATGGTATCCATACAACGCATAGAAAGGTGTCATGCCAATGGACATGTGGTGGGTTGTGTTGTAGCAGTACTCGCCCAGATGTAGCCATTTCAGCCATGCTCTCTGCTGCCCACTGACGTAGTTACGCAAGTAGCCCTCCAGCCACTTGTTAACTATCTCCGTCTGCCCGTCCGTCTGGGGATGATAACTAGTGCTCGGTGTCAACTCAGTACCCACTAGTCGGAAGAGCTCCTGCCAAAAACCACCCATAAAACGGCTGTCCCTGTCGCTCACAATGGTCTTGGGTAGACCATGCAATCTGAAAATCTCCCGGAAAAACAACTCTGCCACCTGTGCTGCTGTATGATGCGCCGAAATAGCGAAAAAATGAGCATACTTCGTTAGCCGGTCAACTACTACGAAGATGCAGTCCTTTCCCTGCACTGTGGGTAATCCCGTGATGAAGTCCATCGAAATGCTCTCCCACTTCCCCTCCGGAATGGGAAGCGGCTGTAACAACCCCGCAGGATGGCTCATCTCCCCTTTGTTCCGCTGGCAAACCTCGCACTCCCTGACATGCTGGAGCACGTCCTCCTTGAGGCCCTTCCATGCAAATCTCTCCCGGATGGCTCTGTACATCTTGGTGAACCCCTGATGGCCCGCCAATGGTGAATCATGAGAAGCATGGAGTATCTTCTCCTTGAGCTGAGACCCCTCAGTCAAGAAGATCCTATCCCTGTAATAGATGACCTCGTCAGCCACCCTGTATCTGCTATCTGCTATCTGTCCATCCAGCACCTCGCATGCAAATTTATCTTTGGAATACTCAACCAGTAGTCGAGCCTTCCAGTCAGCGTCCAAGCTCATGAGTGATAACGTGGCTGGTCTACGGGAAAGGGCATCTGCTACCACGTTATTCTTCCCTTTGACATACTCTATGTCAAAGTCGTAAGCCTGGATCTTGCTGATCCACTTCTGCTGTCTCTCTTGTAACTGCTTCTGCTCCAGAAAGTACTTCAGGCTGTTATGATCTGTCCTCACCCTGAATCTGCCACCTACCAGGTACTGCCGGAATTTGGCCAATGCATGCATGATGGCCAACATCTCCTTGTCATAGATGGGATAAAGCCTCTCATGTGGAAGGAGCTTCCGGCTCTCGAACGCAATCGGATGACCCTCCTACATCAAAACTGCTCCAATCCCTTCCCCTGATGCATCGCACTCTAGGACAAAGGGCTGAGTGAAATCTGGCAATGCCAACACGGGGCAACTACTCATCACCTCCTTGAGCTTATCAAAAGCTCGCTGTGCGGTATCCGACCAACTGAATGCCCCCTTCCTCGTCAGCTCCGTGAGGGGTGCTGCAAGCTATGAGAAGCCCTTGACGAACTTCCTGTAGTAAGTACAGATACCAATGAACCCTCTCAGTTCTGTTACATTCCGTGGCTCTGGCCAATCCCTGATAGCCCGGATCTTCTCCTCGTGGACTCTCACTCCGTCCACTCCTATGATGTGTCCCAGATACAGCATCTCCGTCAATCCAAACTCACACTTGGAGAGCTTGGCAAAGAACTGTTGCTCCTCCAGAATATGTAAGACCGTCTCAATGTGTTGGAGGTGCTCCTCCCAGGTCCTGCTGTATATAAGGATATCATCAAAGAAAACCAGCACGAACTTCCTCAGATGATCCCGGAAAATATGGTTCATACAAGACTGGAAAGTAGCAGGTGCATTGGTCAACCCAAACGGCATGACCAAAAACTCAAAGTGCCCATAATGACACCTGAAAGCAGTCTTGGGAATGTCCTGTTCCCTCATGCGTATCTGATGGTACCCGGATCTCAAATCGATCACTTTGAAGAGCAGTGCTCCCTCTCAACTCGCCAATAAATGCCGTCGATCACGGGAATAGGTGCCCTGTTCTTGGGGGGTCTTCTTGTTCGAAACCACAATCGATGCACATGGCTGTGTGCCGTCCTTCTTCTTCACCGACACTACGGAAGAAGGAAAGGGGGTGGTCTTGGGTCGAATGTGCCCAGGAGCTGCTGGCCCGAATGGCCAGCTCTATCTCATCAGATAGGCCTTGGGATGCTATACGGTGTGGTGATCCTTGCATGTCCTGCTCAGCACATTCGTGTGCCAAGCCTGATCCCGGGTAGGTACATCCACAGTGGAATGTCTCCAAAAACTCACGCCCTGTCGAAAGTGCGTAGATCGGGGTGCATCAGGTCCGTATCTACTACCTCTGGAAACACGCTCTCTTGCCCACTCTATATCTCTCCCTTGCAGATGTCGCCTCATCTTTGTGTCATGTGGAAATCTTTATCCCAGGGTGGTCTTGTGTTTACTCGTATCTTCTCATGCTTCCCCGTCTTGGGATCATCCCACTCCATCTCTAGGGCCTTCCAATCCGTCGTGACCTTCCCCAGGGTAATAAGCCACTGGACCCCCAATATCACATTGGTGTCCGGAATGTCCACCACAAAGAAGTGATCGGTCAATGTATAAGTGCCCATCGTCACTGACAACTCGGGTACATATCGAGCACATGCCATAGTCTGATCTCCTGGTACCAAGACAGAAAACCCATCAAAGCTCTCCGTTGGTATGCCTCTCCGTGCGACCATCTGGGCATCAATGAAGTTGTGGGTGGCCCCACTGTCGACTAAGACCGAAACCCGCTGTCCGCGCACTGTCCCTCGTACGCGCAATGTCAGATACTTGGGGACTCCTCGTAATGCTGCTAGAGCTCCCCCAGTAGGTGCGAATGAGGCTCCACCTGCATCGGGTGGTGGAGGTGGTAAGGTACTCTGCGCTGCATAACATTCTCCTGCCTCCTCATCATCCACCTCATCCTCTTCCCCGCCGCTCTCGGAGAAGACCTCTATGAAATGTGCCTTCCCTGCCGTACATTTGTGTCCCGGTGCCCACGGCTCCTGGCAGGTGAAGCATAACCGCTTCCGTCTCAACTCTCTCCTGGCCTCATCATCAAACTGACCTCGTCCTGGATTCGCCTTGGGAGGCGGGACCCTCGTGTCCTTACCCCTAGGCTGGAAAGCCTGTCTCTGGGGATAAGGTGGCCGAGTCCTAGGCATGACATCTTGTAGGTCACGAGCCCTACTGATAGCATCCTGTAGCGTAGCCGGTTTGTTTGACCGGACTAGGCCACGAAGTGGTTCTGACAGCCCCTCCAAAAACATGTAGACCATCCGAGCTGCCGATACATCAGGTACCATCACTGAAACCCTCAAGAAATCTGAGATGTATGCCTCGGCACTCCCCGTCTGTCTGAGCTTGGTCAACTCACCGAAATGCTGCTCCGGATCCTTCCTGTCAAAACGCTCCACCACTCTCCTGGTGAACTCAGCGTATGTCGTCACTGCGGAATGTCCCAGTGTTGTCATCCCATGAAACCACCAGTCCTGGGCCTCACCCTCTAAATGTAATGCAGCCATTTTAATGGCTTCCTTCTCTGGCATCTGGTTAAGCTGGAAATACATGTCCAGTTTCTCCACCCAAGATTTTGCCGTAGTCTTCTGCGAACCGTCAAACATCGGCAAATGGAACTTGCTCGCTGCACGGTGGCTATCACGGTGAGAGCCACGTCCCTTCTCCTGCTCATGGGCCTTGCCTCCACACCTGAACTGGAGATAGCGATCAAAGGGAAGAGCATCCCTGAACGCCTGACCTAGGCCCTGCCAGTCTGCAAAAACGGCCGCATGTTGGGCTGGACCCCCATCTCTTGGTGCTGTCGACCCTTCGTCTTCTACCAGAAAGGTAGGCATGGTGGGTCGCGTGGGAGCGGTATTGACCATCTGTGCTGTCACAATGGGAATAGCGTCTGGTATGTAGCTAGATGCGCCCGATCCTTCCCCCACCTGGAAAACCCTAGGGGGTTCTCTCTGTGCTACCCCTGCAGCTGCAAACCCCTTGGTTACCTCCTGCATGTGATGGATGAGTGTATCCAACTTCTCAGCTATGTTTTCCATTGGATTCCGCTGTTCTGTCTCTGGATCAGAATCACTTCCCCCGAAGAGACTCTTGTAGGGCTTATCCCTGGACGTCATAGACTGCTAGCACCACAGGCTGAGCCAGATCTATGCTCTGATACCACTGTAGTATCCCCAAAGGGAAATAACCAGTAATAAACAGAAAATTGCCAGACAGATATAGAAAATACAATGCTGAACCAGATCACTGAACAATTGCACATAGGATTCCAGAAAACTGAGCCATTTTATTAATCTGAAAGTACATAGAGAGGAGTACAAGAAAATCAGAGTAAGTGCACCTATCCTTGCCCTAGGCAAGTGGAGACCCTCTCAGACAGAATAATGGCTGCAACAAGGACAGCGTCCTAGCTGCTCTGAAGACTGAAGACTGGAAAACAGCTGATCTCAACTCCAAAACC
Source organism: Pinus albicaulis (assembly GCA_034641835.2). NCBI lineage: Eukaryota > Viridiplantae > Streptophyta > Pinopsida > Pinales > Pinaceae > Pinus > Pinus albicaulis. The sequence goes on from CM076572.1 coordinate 1,042,884,556, forward strand.
CTCACCAATGGAAAACGTTGTCTCTGCTAGTGACAGCGCAGAAACAGATGAAGCACTAGGCACAAAAACCTCCAGACAGATAGATCAGCTACTGAATGCTAGGAAAACGCTGTTGAGCCCTCTCACACAAGCCTGCTCCCCAGATCAGCGTCCTACCTTGTGGATCTACCTCCTGAATGCTCAGATCTGCTGGATCTGAAGCCTCCAATCAGATCTGCGTCCTATCCCCCCTGATCTGCGTCCTCCTAGGTCAGATCTGCTACCAAACCTTCAGATCTATGCTGGATCTGACAATATCTCTTCAGATCTGCAGCCTCCAAGGCTGGATCTGATGTTATCTCTTCAGATCTGGGCTAGATCTGCCAATATCTCCTCAGATCTGCAATCTCCCAAGCTGGATCTAGTGCTATACCTTCAGATCTGCAACATACCAAACTAGATCTGCAAATATCTGCTCAGATCTACCCTCTCCAAGGCTGGATCTATCAATGGCCTTCAGATCTGCGTCCTCCTCTTCAGAACTGGACAGCGTCCTCACTCCCACAGCTGATCTGCGTCCTTCCTCCTCCACAGACGGGCGTTTCTGCCCGCTCGGTCCCCGGAGCTGCGTCCTCCACAGAGCAGCGTCCTCACTCTCCCCGGGCACGATCGTGATCCTCTCTCTGCCAGAAGCTGGCCTCCTTCCTCTTACTGACCCCAGCAGCGACCCTGAGGGCTTCTTCCTCTCAGATCTGCTGGCTTCTTTGCTACCTTGCTGCAGGCGAAAAGTATACTCAGGACAAACCTTACTAGGCGGGCACTCGAAGTCCCCCGAAGCTAAGGGTGAAACCAAAAAAACCTTACCAGGGCAGGCACTCGAAGTCCCCCGAGGCTAAGGGTGAGATCTCCGACCGGAGACACTCGTGCACTAAACAGTGCTGCAGACCGACTAAACAACCGGCGTGCTGAAGCAGACAGAAGTCTAGCTATCAATAATAATATCAAATCATGAATGATCCAAATGAGGTGAGAACCTCTCATTTTATAATGCCAAACTCCCTCCAAAACTTAACTCTCCTTTGACCTGCGCAGTTTACCTTGGGTCAGCCTGATGCTTCCCCCATCATACTCATGTGGACCCCCAAGGCCCCCTCTCTTAAGTTACAACGTCAATCTACTAGGAAAAGAACACTTTATTATAAAGTGAGGTGACTAAGTGAGGTGACACCTCTTATTTCTCACTTTATTTATTATTTCTAGCTAAAGTGGAAAAATAAAGCAAAAATGAAATATTCCAATTAGCAAGGCTAATTGGGAATATTACATACATGCGTTCAGTCTCAAGCTTGATGTTCCATCGTATCTCGATGAGATAAATGCATTACGATATTCAATTCGTTACTTCTAACTTAGTTAGTTTCCATACTAGCAGGTATGTATACTAGTGCAGCACACGTGATACATGCATATGTAGCTATCATATGCAGGTCTCATATGCATGCTAATATTTCTAAGTTCCATATAATTCGAGTTGGGTCGTTACATCATGTAGCCATTCATTTTGGAGTGTGATGCTTCAGGGGAGGGGGTAGGCGCAGTATTGATGCAGGGAGGCCACCCTATAGCTTTCGAGAGCAAGAAGCTACTACCACATGAGAGGTTGTATCCAATACACGACAAGGAGATGTTGGCCATTATGCATGCATTCGTCAAGTTCCGGCAGTATCTGGTGGGCAACAGGTTTCGGATGAGAACTGATCACAACAGCCTCCGGTTCTTCCTTAAGCAGAAGCAGATGCAGGAGAGGCAACAGAAGTGGGTCAGTAAGATCCAGGCTTACGAATTTGACATTGGGTATGTCCAAGGGAAGAACAATGCAGTGGAAGATGCTCTATCACGCAGACCAGCAGCGATGTCCTTGATGAGCATAGATACAGACTAGAGGGCTCAACAATTGGTAGAGTACTCCAAGGACCGCTTTGCTTGTGAGATGTTGGACGGTCAAGTTACAGATGACAGATACAGGGTGATGGATGAGGTCATCTACTACAGAAATAGGATTTTCTTGACTGGGGATTCTCAGCTCAAGGAGAAGATACTGCATGCATCCCACGATTCACCAGTATTAGGCCATCAGGGATTCACGAAGACTTACAAGGCTATCAGGGAGAGGTTCTCTTGGAGAGGCCTCAAGGAAGACGTACTCCGGCATGTTAGGGAGTGCGAGGTGTGTCAGAGGAACAAGGGGGAGATGAGCCACCCAGCCGGATTACTACAGCCGCTTCCCATTCCGGAAGGAAAGTGGGAAAGCATTTCTATGGATTTCATTACTGGGTTGCCCATGGTGCAGGGCAAGGATTGCATCTTTGTGGTCGTTAATTGACTAACAAAGTATGCTCATCTCTTCGCCATATCAACATGGTACACAGTTGCACATGTGGCAGAGTTGTTCTTCCGTGATGTTTTCAGGTTGCATGGTCTTCCAAAGACCATAGTCAGTGACAGGGACAATCATTTCATGGGCGGCTTTTGGCAGGATCTTTTTCGTTTGGTGGGTACGGATTAACTCCTAGTACCATCTATCACCCTCAGACGGATGGGCAGACGGAGATAGTGAACAAGTGGCTGGAAGGCTACTTGCAGAACTATGTCACGGAGCAGCAGAAGGAATGGCTGCATTAGCTGCATTTGGGAGAATACTGCTACAACACCACTTTCCACATGTCTATCGGTATGTCTCCATTTTATGCTTTGTATGGATATCATGCTTTGAATTTTGCTGATGTTATGTTTGGAGCTAGCAAGGCCCCCAGGGCCAAGGATTGGATCCAAGAGAGCCAAGATATACTCTGGGCTCTTAAGAACAACTTAGCCACAACGCAGAATCAGCAGAAGTTATATGCCGATAGAGGGCGGGTAGAGAGACAATTTTAGGTAGGTGACTTGGTCTACCTTCGACTTCAGCCTTACTGGTAGTCTACGCTGAAGCAGAAGTGGGCCGAGAAGCTCAAGCCCAGATTCTATGGACTTTACAGGGTGATCTGCCGGGTAGGGGAGGTTTCTTATGAATTGGAGCTGCCAGCAGGTAGCAAGATACATAACATTTTCCATGTATCATGCCTAAAAAAGGCATTGGGGCAGCAGGTGACTGCAATGGAGGAGCTCCCACCTACAGATGATGAGGGGCATTTGGTGTTACAACCAGAAACCATCTTAGACACCCGGGAGAGACAGCTACGGAGCAGGACAGTTAAGGAGTATTTGGTGAGGTGGAGAAATTTGCCGGATGAGGATGCCACTTGGAGGAGTGAGAAGAATTTGCAGCCCCCATATTTGCAGTTGCTTGAGGACAAGCAACATTTTGGCTGGGAGGACTGTAATATTCCCAATTACCAATAGCTAATTGGCAATATTAATTTTTGCTCAGATTTTGTTTTTCTAATGTCAAGCCATAAAATAAAGGGGTGATGGGACCCATAACGCAACTTAGGATAAATAAGCTCCCTAAAGTCACTTAAACATTATTTTGATTTCAGCGTGGGGCACAGGGGAGACAAGTGACAGCGCAAGGAAAGGGATAGCGCAAAGGCAGCATGGGCCAGACAGCACAGTGGCGACGTGACATGGGGAGACAGCGCAACATAGTGGAGCCCAAGGGAGAGCTAAGGTCTCAAGCATAAAAGGAGGGAGAGGCTAGCTACTCATTCATTTTATTATGCATCTTCAGAATTTTTGTCTAATAGATATTGAGCATGCTTACGCTATTTAGCTAAGTTTGCAAGTGTTGTTCAACACACGGGTGTCTCCGAGCGGAGATCCCAACCTCAGCCTCGGGGGACTTCGAGTGCCCGCTCAGGTGAGGAGCTTCACCATTGATTTTCAGAGCAAAGAACACAGAGCCTTTCAACCAAGAGTTACGCAGTCACACTCGGAGATTACACAGTCTTGGAGAAGGGCAACACCGAGAGTGAAGGGAGATCAGGAGTTTGAGTCCGGGAGAAGTGTGAGGGGATCAGCCTTTCATAAGTCATCTTTTGGAGCAGTAGGAGGCCAGCATTTCCAGTCATACAGTTCAGGGGCCAGCGTACTCACTAGGAGTGCATGATTTTCCCAAGGGGGTCAAATTCTAGGGTTAGCATTTCTGGAATTCCTTCCTAGGTTTTTTCGAGTTTTTGGAGGAGAGTTCACACCCAAAGTTTCACAATTTTCTAAGCAGGGGAACAACCCCAAAGAGCAGTTCTATTCCAATCAGAGGCATCATTTTCCAACAGTAGCAGCTCAGGGAGTTACGCAGTCCAGAGAGAAAGCAGCGATTCCCAGTAGGGTTTTGAGAATTATTTCAGCTTGCCTTGAGCAAGCCAAGGTGCCATCATTCTAATCACCTTTTGTACTCATTCCCTCCTTTAGATTTATAATAAAATGGCTCAGCTTTTCTCAATGTTTGCAGTGTTTTTCAGGGTCTCTCTATTCGCTGTAGTTTTTGTTTATGTTGCTTTGTACTACTGTTTATTTCCTATTCGGAATATTACAGTCCAGAGCATACTAACCAGGGCAGCATTACCTAGTTGGGAGCAGTTGTGGTCAGCTTTTTAGGAGGAACAGTTGAGGAGAGATCTCGTCAAGTGCAAACTTGATGGCAGTAGCGGAAGCGGATCAAAATCCGTGGAGGAAGAGGAGAACGCAACCCTTGCATCGAAGGGACAACAGGCGCAACGAAAACCAAAGCGTGATGTTTCGAAGGTCAAGTGCTTCAAATGTGGCGACATGGGCCACTATGCATCTCAGTGTCCTCTGAAGAAGAAGGACAAAGATGAGAAGCATGACCTGAAGGTTGCAGCCGCGAAGATCGAGGAGGATGAGGTTGCCATGAGTGCCCACACTTCTCTTGGTGGGAAGTGGCGTGATATGGAGCTGTAGTTCTTTGAAATTCAGTTGGGCAGGATCCTTGAGGAGCCCACTTCATGGACCATACCTTGCTATGGGAGCCCATGATCAGCAATTGCAAGATGGAGGAGTGTCAGATGGAGCCGAGAAGTAATGGAGATGACAGTGCAGTAGATAGAAGCGCCTACTTCTGGAGCAAAGCAGAGTAGAGGCACCAGGAGCGTAGTGCACAAAAGTGCAGCACAATGCAGGACAATGTTGTGCAGTGCAAAGCAGCAACAACGCAATGCATCAAAAGGACAACACGGTATCTATCAGCGGTCAGAGTCTTCAGCACCGAGGTGCATCCATTGAACACTTGTTCAGTCTTGGGTGAGTTCAGTTGTTTCTCTCAGCCGCTGAGTTGCTGTGCAGATGCAGTGTTAGCAGTGGCAGTGTTAGCAGCATAGCAAATGCAGCACTTGAGAGGGAGCTGTAGTACAAATGCAACAGGGATATTGGCAATATCATGGGCAGCAACAGTGCAGTGTTTGTGATCAACATTAGTAACGCAGAGGATGCTTCAGGGTCAGAGCAGTATGCAACAGGCATAATTGCTAGAGCACTTTCCTCGCTAAGAGGGAGTGTTGATTTTTGTAGCATCAGAAAGTGTTCTAAGTCTCAAATTTTGTGGAGAGGCCTAGACACTTGTATTCCAAAGAACCTAGTAAGCATTTGTGGAAATTCCACTTGGATTTTGTTTTATTTGAAAAATTAATTATTTTAATGGGAACCCTAAGTCTAAACTTAGGGAAATTAAATAATTAAAGGGTATTAAATAAAACAGAGTGAATCTTCTAGAGGACATGGATCAAATCATATTATGATCTTAGCCGTTGATTAGACATCTAATCTGGGTCGTTGATATGTCAACGACAATACTATAAAGGAAGGCTTGAGGGTCATTTGGAAAATACACCGAGACACTGTATTGATCTAAGATCGAAATTTTTGGGGCGGGTTTGCTGAGAAATTCGAACTAGAGATATGAGCAGTGAGGGGCAGAGATAGCATCCGGAGAGGAAAAGATTTTCTCATTCTGGTGGAGCATCAGTCAGAGAGAGGCAGAGGTGATCTAGCCTAGCCAGCATTGAAGGAAGGGGCTAACGCAGTGACTATGTAAGCTCACAGAGAAGCAGCACAGAGGCAAAAGGAAGGGTTTTCGAAATTTGCCGGTGGATCAGTTTCGGAGGTCGAGATCCAGAAAGTGGCACCGATAGGCTGTTCCTCAGCATCCACAGAGGCAAAAATATTTGGAATAGGGCTAACGCTGAGCTTGGAAGGGGGTGACACAGTGGCTGGAATTTCCAGCACTGGATCTGGGTAGAGCCTATTCAGGGCAGTGTTTCTTCATTCAGATCAGCCGGAAACTCAATGATTGAGTGAGGTAAATTCTCACAAATTCTTCTTCCAGTATTTCTCTCTGTAATTGAATTACCTAAGGGTATTCAAAGATGTATTCAAACATTGCTACTGCATAATAATAAAACCCTCAGATTTGCTGCACTGGTTTTCCCGCATTGGGTTTTTCCGAGGACTTAATACAAAATAAAGGTGTCATATGTGTGAATGATTTCCTTGTTCAGTTTCCATGTTTCCGAATGAATTTTAGTGTAGGTTGCTTCAATAGTTGTTTCAATAATTCATATCTGAATTGATTATGTAATGTAATTTACTTAATAGGGGAAGTACACGCAGTTGTTGCAATAGGATTCCTTAGATTGATTGAGATCTAGGAATTTTCACACTTGGCTTCCCAAATAACCCTTGATGATTAGTCTTTGATAGAAAACAGGACCAAGTGGACCCAGCCCAGGTTCGGGAATGGAATATAGAAACCAATGATGTTCCTATCCTGGACAAGGTGAGGAGAAAGAATCAGACAAGAAATTTTGCTTCAAAAGGTCAAATTGATCCTACTAGGGTCTAGCCTTGGGGATGCCTGGGAAAAACTTGGTTCTAGAGCTAGGGCTTGGGATTCTCGGAGATTCCACCGTTGGAATTGCGTCAAATTCAGAGGAGAGGGAGGGGACCCAACATCGCAGTAGCCTCCAGGAGATCGAAGTTTTACTGTGGGCAAATTCACGGGAAATTGATGCCCTAGTTGACCTATCAAGGCTAGACCTGGGGAAAACGGGAAAATGACCACCCTTTTGAAGGATCAGTGCCTATTTCCCTTAGGGATATGGATTCAAGGATGATTATGATTGAGAATTCAGTTTCTTAATCAAGGAGGCTTGGAAAGTCAACTTGTCCAATGTTAAGGGAAAAAGAAGAAAAGTGACCTTCAAGCATTTATACTTCATGCAAATAGTGCAAGCCTATCGAGATAAAACAATCTATAGGACATTTCATTCATATAACAATGGCCTGTACGTTAAACGAGCTAAATAGAAACTTAATTCCACATTTCAATCATGCAGCAACTAGCCCTAATTATAACAAAGTTCAACAGTATGCAGCAACAAAAATATATCATCAAATTTCACTTACAGTGTTAGAGAGTATAGCCAACCCGCATCACATTTGCAAAAAACGAAGCTCCAAGATAAGAATGGCCCAAATCCATACATCAAAAGTCATTCATTTATCCAAAATAATCCTCTAAGAAGAAATGCGAAGTTCCTTAAAGATAGAGAGATTCCAAGTGAAGATACAAATGAATGTAGCTAACATCAATAATATACCCCTCTAAGGAGTTCGAATTAGCCTATGGGCCTACATTAGGCCCTAATAATAAAATAATGTGCAAATAAACTCCTATTGGTGACAAGCCCACCAAACTAGCTCATGAATGAAAAAAAAGGCCTCACAAGGGGCCAAATAATAATATGTACATGTCGTGGAGCCCTCCAAAGGCCTAGTAATATCTTGAAGTTCCATAATGAAGAATAAATTCCTCGAAATATGATGGAAAAGCGGGTGGCCCCTTGTTCTCCAAGTAGTAGAACTGTGGTGCTCCAAGTGGATGTGGGGGCACACAAATGACCCCATGGGTCTCCATATGAATCGGAGATGCCTCCAAATCCTCTGCAAGGGCTCAAGTGACAGAATGAACGTTGCCATGACACTGTACAAGCCCTGGGACACCTGCCAAGAGTGTGGGTCTCTTGTCAGGCCTGTTGGGCATAGTGTACCAAGCACATCATCATCATCCCAAAAGTGGATCGCTAGTAGTCTCTGAACATCAATGGGGATCCATGGAGTGTTGTTTGCTACTGTCGAGGCCCGTGGCTCTCTATGCACACCCTATATGTGCCAATGTAGCCCTCTGGGGGTTAGGACCTCGTATAGGGAGACCAAACCCAAATGGAAACCACCTACAATCCTGTTTAAGATCCAATGCGCCCCCTAAGCTTCTAGTACAACCAGTCATTAGAATAATCATGTAAAGGAGCTTACAAATCATGGATAACAAAGTAGGCACTTCACAATGGAATTCCCTTTAGTAGTGGGTTTTGGCATGTGCTAGTGTCTCCATACTCCAAAGAGGGTTATCCATGCACCTTATTAAGTGGTTTCAACCCTTAAAGGGGATAGTAGGTTCAAGGTACATCCTTTGAATGGGGGTGGTAAGAGATAAAGAGGTGAAATTGAGTAGGGAATGAGAGGGGCAATCCTGGGCCACATATTAGGGCATAAGGGCAGGCAGATAAGGGAAATCCCACGCCAGGGTTTATAATGGGTAGGAGGGAGCAATCGTGGTACATGAGGTGTCCCGCCCTTGATTTTTCAACCCTTCTTTATATGCATTTTGTGTTTTATGAATTTTCTTTAATTAATTGCTCGAGGCTCAAGGATAAGAGCATGATGTGTCAGATATAGCAGTGATTACCCCTTTTAAGGTAGGGCAGTTCATTGCCCTCCAAGGGGGTCTGGGACAATCATGGGTTCCTGTATAACAAAGGAGGCTCATCTAGGGACTATGGAACCAGGGTGATGGTCATGGGTAAGGGGTAGAGCTCATGCATTGGATTTTTCACACATGCTAATGATTTTTTTGCCCCGACCATCTTTTGCATTTTGTGGTACAATTTCCTGTTAAGTGTGGCCAATTATGCTTTTTTTTTTTTCTTTTCGCTGCTTCAACCTCCGGGGCATCATTCTAGGCTTGACCCAAGGCGGGGGCAAGGGGATAGGGAGGACCCTCTGCCCATACGTATGGGCATAGATGGACTCTCTGCCCATACGTTGGTGGCTCAACATCACCCTCTGCGTAGTGACTGCGTAAAGATCTAGTGGGTTGTGTCTCTCCTCACGTTGCCTCTTCCTGAATTTCTTCTACACTTCTCGGACCATTGTTGATACCCTCTCTCTCTCACTTGCTACTCACCCTTTGGCTTTATCTCCTCTGTTGAACTTCAACCATTGAGAAAATCGATTTTCCTGGGCAGCTGACTAACTGCACTAGTGTGTTCTCCATCTACTCATCGACTTCTTCTTATAATCTTTTGTTGGAGCACCAACGACCAAAATTAAAACATAATTGATGGCCCAAATTATTTCCCTGTCAATCCATGTGATTTTCTAGAACATTCACACCATGACTTAATTAATTTTGATCAATTAATCATATTTCCTAAGTTTAGACTTAGGAAATATTAAATATTTATTAATAAATCTAATTAAGTCATCTCTAGATGAAATTTCCAGAAACGATTTCTGGGTATTGGAGAATACATGTATTCTAGCCTCTCCACCAAATCTTGTGGCTAGAAAACATTTGATACTACAAAAACTAATAGTTTAGAGATTGCTTGAGATTCACCTATTGGGTGAGAAAGATGCACCTAGTTCACCTTGCCCAGTCGGCCCCACAGTTGTACCATGCACTTGGCAAATCACCCAGGACTTGTATGTTGATGTGGCATTATTTACACCATCATCTGAGCCCTTCATATGGTCTACAAGCATCTTCGATTTACTTGAAGACACATGAGGTTATTTTTGTGCCCCCACACCCATTGGGAGCACCACAGGTTTATTATTTGGAGAACAAGGGGCCATCCCATTGTCCACAACTTTTGGGAGTCATATTCATCATTGTAGAACTTACGGACTTCATCAAGCTTCTTAGAAGGACCAACGACATGTATCATTCATCATTCAACCTCTTAAGAGGCTTATTCTTTTGTTTATGAGCTAGTTTGGTGGTCTTGTCACCAAAAATTAGTTATTTTGCACACTATTTTATTTTAGGGGTTAATGTAGGCCTAACTAGCTAAATCAAACTCATTAGAAGTTTATAAATACAAGTGATGTGAATTCATTTTAGCTTCATCACTTGGTTTGGACTTGTATCTCTTTGGAGAACTTCGCTATTCTTCTTGGAGGACAAATTTTTGGAGCATGGAATGAATTTTGATGTTTGGATTATTTTCTCTTGTCTTGGAGCTTCTTGATTGGCAAGGTTTTGATAGTTCGATATACTCTTAATACATGTAAGTACATTTTAATGCTATTTTCTCTTTCAATTTTGTCACATACATTGTTGTTGGGATTTCACTATACTAGGGCTAATTTACTGCATCCGTTTATGTGAAGTTGTGGCAATTTGATTTCTAGATAGTGATGCTTCATGTATGGGCCATGTATTATGAAATAATGTTCCTAGAGATGCTTCTTCACTGAAATTCATCTTGATAAGCCATCTATTTTGTAAACGAAGTATAAAGCTCTTGAAGTCGCTTTTGTTGTTGTCCTAGTGCTATGCGAAGTTGTCTTTCAGGCCTCCTTGACATAGAAAATTCGATGTCCATAGTCATAATTACTCTTGACTCCAAAATCTCCCCAAAGGACTAGGCACTGATCCACCATCAAGGTGATCACTTTAAAATTATTTCCTTCTCTCACCTTCTCTTTTCTGGGTCTAACCCCATAGATCACCTAGGGCATCAATTATCTCGCAATCTAGCCATCAAAACATTTCGATTTTTGGTCCACAATTGCACCGGTACGTCCTCAAGAATCCCTCCAAATTTCATGAGATTCCGATGGTGGTATCTTGAGATATCGAAAGCCCTAGCTTGAAGACCGATTCTTTCCCTTGGATTCCTTAGGCTAGAAACCTCACTGGGATCATTGCATTACCTTTCATTGAAAATTTCTTCCTTGATCCCCTTCTCCTCCCTGATTAGGTCAAGCACATCATTGGTTGCTCAACCCCATTCCCTTGACCTAACCTTAGGTCCACTTGGTCCTATGTGGTCCCACAACTTACTGAAGCCAATTTTACAAAGACCACTTGGAAGCCAAGTTTCCACAAGGATTTTAGGAGCTAAGAATCTTCTTGACAATTCATATACTCAAACCCTAGCTCTTAGAATTCCCCTAAGCCCTTCCTAGAGAGCCTTTCATCTTGCTTTCAAAGCAAGCAAGCCATATATCTGAGCCTCTCTTGTGAATAGGATTTTAGGTTCACCTCTCACCCTATCATTGATCCATTCAATTTTGTGATCCTTGTTATAATGGGTCTCCTCCCATCGATGAAATTCTATAAAAAGTATGGAGCCTTAGCCGAGGTGACAGTGGGGTATTGCTCTATTGTTGCCCTTCAAGGATCCCCTTTTAGGACCCCTACTAGTTTGAGTGATAACAGGGATAGTATCCATCCACAAAACAACAGAGGAATAGCCACTAAGGTGACAGTGTTGGCTGATCCCATTGATGCCTTTGACCTAGAGTGCCTAGTGAGGGCCTCTAGGATGTTGTATTTTACGCTAATAGAAACTATAATGTGAAGAGTGGTTTGAATGTTGGAACATAGGGGAGGTAAGATGATTGATAAATAGGAAGAAGTTGAAAACTTACTCACAAGACTGGTATAGAAATAGTAAATGAAAAGGAAACACCAAAGATAGATAAATGAATTCAATTGATGCGAAATCATGTACAAAAATATCCTAAATTAGACCTCCTCTGAAGAAAACAATAGATACTAACCCAATTAAAATCAAACTCACATAGCCTAAGGTGTGAGACAAGAAATATCAACATAACTAAAATACTCATCTTATCATTACCTTCAGAAATAATATATAATAAGCAAAGTAAATAAAGTATTTTATTCTAGCTTTTACTATTGAATTTGATTAAGTGTTCATTCGACTAACACTAGAATCCTATCACTTAGCAGTTTTTATTATAAGATTGACCATAAATGTTTTTCAATTGCGGTAGAACATTCTTACACGCATGATAAGAGCATAAGGATTCTTTTTGCGAGCATGATGGCACTCGTCAAATATTAGAAGTCTAATCGTATCCAATGTGAAGAAGCAATGCCTCAAATTGTCTAACAAAATTTGTGGAGTCATCACAAACACCTACACAAAATCAACAAGTACCACATTAGACAAAATGTTAAAATGCAATTATTTATCAAATAAATTATAAACACGGAGATATCTACTCAAACAATGGATTTAAACATAGGCATTCAATTAAAAATTTTGCAAGATAAAAACAATATGCTAGACTACACAAGAAATGCTTATGAACAAGTAATTAAGTAATCAAAGGAGTCATCACAAACAAACATCTATACAAAATCAGTTTTATCACATTAGACAAAATGTTAAAATGCAATTATGTATCAAATAAGTTATAAACACGGATATATTTAATCAAACAATGGATTTATACGTAGTCATTCAATTAGCAATTTCGCAAGACAATATATATATATATATGAGAAATGCTTATAGATAAGTAATTAGGTGACCAAAGACTAGTGAGTCGAAGAAAGTTGTAGCGTATATTCACTAAAAAAAGTTTCACCTTTAAATTTAAGCCATGATATCTAAATTTTTTTTTAACGACTCTTACATAAATGGTAGAATGTTCCAAGCAACATTACATAGACAATTATTTATGAAGGTCAAGTGTAGAAGGTAGTGCATTATAATTACAGTAACAAATATAGGATAGAGTTACGCAATCGTCATTTATGAAAAAAAATTGTGGTACTAGAGTGCCCAAATAATGCATGTGTATGTCGATTTGTGAATGACTCGTGAACTACATTTGATAAGGCCAATATTTGTGAGAAACAAAAGATATTTCAAACGCCATAAAATAGCTCAATTGGGTTACAATTTCATGATCAATAGTCCTCAATGGTTCTTGATAATTTTGCTTAGTTTTATTGCCCCATTGCAATTTGGAGTCTCACTGATTATTTGTGTTTCTAAACACGGATGATCGACAGAGTTTTTCCCTCCAACCTCACCCCAAAGCTAGGGTGGAATTTATTGTCGAAGTATTCAGTAAGTCCTACTGTTTTAGTTGAGCCTATTGTAAAAGTGATTTGGGAATAATTTAAGCTAAATCGCTAAATTATTTTATTACATATCACTTGGTCTACTAGATCATATTGTGTCGCAGAATTGGGTAAGTATTTTGAGGGTCTATAACGAATGGGCATTCCCCCTTTGAGGGTTGGATTTGTAAAATCTTATGTAAAAAATATTTTAGTGCATGATCCCTCATACCTAGACACCATGGCTAAAATATTTGAGGGTAGAAAAATATTTAATCCTCTCATGTGTCAATTAATTAATTTTTCTAGCAAAAATAAAATTAAATCCTAAGCTAGAAAATTAAGTAATTTTGAGTCAAAATTAAAATGTGGAAAAATCCGTGGGTCTAAAAGAAGTTAATTTTTGGAGGTCCCCCCACCAAGGGAATATTGGAAATTTCAAAAAATTTGGACCCTTGGACCTTGGTGGTTAAGTCAAAGTCAAATTTTTGAGGAAATTAGCTCAAAATAATTATTTTTGAGCTAATAAAAAAAGGTTTTAATGAAAAATTTGACAAATCCTCAAAAATAATTATTTTCGACTGCAGAGATTAAAAGTTGATCAAGGATTTATCAATGGTCGAGATTCTTTTGATGGGGATCAAGCCAACTAACAGTTATTTTCCACTTGGAGGATTTTCTCTATAAAGAAGTCTTAGGAATGTCCTGTTCCCTCATGCGTATCTGATGGTATCCGGATCTCAAATCAATCTTTGAGAAGAACCGTGCTCCTCTCAACTCATCCATCAGCTCGTCGATCCTGGGAATGGGGTACCTGTTCTTCAGGGTCTTCTTGTTCAGAGCCCTATAGTCAATGCACATGCGTAATGTCTGAGTCCTTCTTCTTCACCCGGCCTCTTGAAGAAGCAAAAGAGTGATCTTTGGGCCATCCCCAGCCATGTGCCCAGAGACTCAACACCCCAACTCCTGAATAGCCCGTTCTATCTCATCCCGATATGCCTTGGGATGCCTATATGGTGTGGTAATCACAGCCTGTATCCCATGCTCAAGCTCGATCGTGTGCTCAAACCCCCGATCTGGTGGCTGTCCTGACGGAATGTCCCCAAAAACTACTGCATATCTATCGAGAATAGACTGTAGATCAGGGTGCACCGTCCGCCCTGTATCCATTGCCTCTGAAGCCCGCAACTCGACTGCCCACTCTATATCTCCCTTGCGGAAAGTCGCCTCCATGCTGTGTGCCGATACTGTCTGGGGTGGATATGTGTTCTGCCCTCGTATCTTCTCATGCTTTCCCGTCTTGGGATCATCCCACTCCATCTCTAAGGCCTTCCAATCCGTTGTGACCTTCCCCAGAGTAATAAGCCACTGAACCCCCAATATCACATTGGTGTCCAGGATGTCCACCACAAAGAAGTGATCGGTCAATGTATAGGTGCCCATCGTCACTGATAATTCTGGTACATATCGAGCACATGCCATGGTCTGATCTCCTGGTACCAAAACAGAAAACCCATCAAAGCCCTCCGTCGGTATGCCTCTCCGCTCAACCATCTGGGCATCGATGAAGTTGTGGGTGGCCCCACTATCAACTAAGACCGAAACCCGCTGTCCGCGCACTGTCCCCCGTACGCGCAATGTCAGATACTTGGGGACTCCTCGCAATGCTGCTAGAGCTCCCCCAGTAGGTGCAAATGATGCCCCACCTGCATCGGGTGGTGGAGGTGGTAAGGTACTCTGCGCTGCATAACATCCTCCTGCCTCCTCATCATCCTCCTCATCCTCTTCCCCGCTGCTCTCGGAGAAGACCTCTATGAAATGTGCCTTCCCTGCCGTACATTTGTGTCCCGGTGCCCATGGCTCCTGGCAAGTGAAGCATAATCGCTTCCGCCTCAGCTCTCTCCTGGCCTCATCATCAAACTGTCCTCGTCCCGGATTCGCCTTGGGAGGCGGAATCCTCGTGTCCTTACCCTTAGGCTGGAAAGCCTGTCTCTGGGGATAAGGTGGCCGTGTCCTGGGTAAGACATCCTGTAAGTCGCGAGTCCTGTTGATAGCATCCTGCAGTGTAGCCGGTCTGTTTGACCGTACTAGGCCACGCAGTGGCTCTGATAGTCCCTCCACAAACATATAGACCATCCGGCCTATCGATAAGTCAGGTACCATCACTGAAATCCTCAAGAAATCCGAGATGTATGCTTCTGCACTCCCAGTCTGTTTGAGCTTGGTCAGCTCAACAAAATGCTGCTCCGGATCCCTCCTGTCAAAACGCTCTACCACCCTCCTGGTAAACTCGGCATATGTCGTCACTGTGGAATGCCCGAGTGTCGCCATCCCATGAAACCACCAATCCTGGGCCTCACCCTCTAAATGCAATGTAGCCATCTTAATGGCCTCCGTCTCCGACATCTGATTAAGCTGGAAATAGATGTCCAACTTCTCCACCCAGGACTTTGCCGTAGTCTTTGATGAACCATCAAACATAGGCAAATGGAATCTACTTGCCGCACGGTGGTCATCCCGGTGGTATCCGCGCCCCTTATGCTGGTGCTGCTCATGCTCAGGGGGTTTGAGGCCGTACCGATACTGGAGATAGCGCTCAAAAGGGAGAGTATCCATGAATGCCTGGCCTAAGCCCTGCCATTCTGTAAAAGTGGCTGCCCATTGAGCTGGACTCACCTCTCTCGGGGCTGTCGACCCCTCGTCCTCTACCAGGAAAGTAGGCATGGTGTGTCGCGTGGGTGCTGGATTGACCCTCTGTGCACCTCCCCGTACTCCTGTCTCTGTGTCTTCTGGTGAGAATGTGGGCATAGTGGATCGCTGAGCTGTCACAATGGGAATAGCATCTGGTATGTGGCGAGACATGTCCGATCCTTCTCCGACCTGAAGAATTCTAGGGGGTCCCCTCTGACTGATCTCTATGGCTGAAAGCCTCTGTGACGTCTCCTGTATGTGACGGAGGACCGCCTCTTTAAACCTCACATCATCTGCCATTGGATTACGCTGTTCTGGGCCCTGCTCAGGCTGCTCTGCCTCAGAATCTGTCTCAAGTGGCTCCTGATCCGAATCACTTCCCCCGAAAAGACTCTTCCGATAGGGGTTATCCCCGGGCGACATAGACTGCTAGCACCACAGGCTGAGCCAGATCTATGCTCTGATACCACTGTAATATCCCCAAAGGGAAATAACCAGTAATACACAGAATATGCCAGACAGATATACATAAAACAAATGCTAGAACCAGATAATAGATCAAGTACACATATAATGCCGAGCGAGCCATTTTGTGTCTGAAAGTACATGAGAGGTACAAGAAAATCGAGAATGGAATTACTATCCTTGCCCTAGGCAAATGAGACCCTCTCGGAACAAATGATGGGCAAATATGGACGATACACATTGGTGGAGAGGCTGCTATGAAGAGCTGCTGAATGCAATGGCTGTGGTGAAGACAGAGGATGGGTGATGTCGGTCCTCCAAGCCCTCACAGGGAAACGGCGCTATGCTGCTGGTGACGGTAGCGAGAAGATGGAGTGCTAGTCACCAGAATCTCGAGATGAATGGATCGGCTCTTTGGTCTTTAGAAAACTATTTGTCAAGCCCCTCTCACACAATCCACTGCTCACCGGAAGTGCGTCCTCCATTTGATGGATACGCGTCTGCCTTTCAGATCTCTGGATCACGAAGCCTCGATCAGTCTGCGTCCACCTAGATCAGATCTACTGTTGTCCCTTCAGATCTATGCTGGATCTGATAATATCTCTTCAGATCTGCAACCTCCAAGGCTGGATCTGATGTTATCTCTTCAGATCTAGCCTGGATCTGCCAACATCTCTTCAGATCTGCAATCTCCCAAGCTGGATCTAATGCTATATCTCCAGATCTGCACCCTACAGAACTAGATCTGCAAATACCCTTTCAGATCTGTACTCTCCAAGTCTGGATCTATCAATGTACCTTCAGATCTGCGTTCTTCTGTCTCCTAGAACAGCGTCCTCTCTCTAACCCTGATCTGCGTACTTTCTTCTCCTGGAACAGCGTCCCTCCTTCTCAGATCTGAACTGCGTCCTTCCTGGAACAGCGTCCTCTCTCTAAGGCTGATCTGCGTCCTCTTTTCCCCTGGAACAGCGTCCCTCCTTTTTAGATCTGCGCAGCCACAAGAAGGGCTCCTTCCTCTCCAAATCTCCACCTGAAAATGCTACCAATTCCCACTGAAACTGAAGGATGTTGCTCAGAAAATAACCTTACTAGGGCAGGCACTCGAAGTCCCCCGAAGCTAAGGGTGAAACCAGAAATAACCTTACCAGGGCAGGCACTCGAAGTCCCCCGAGGCTAAGGGTGAGATCTCCGACCGGAGACACTCGGGTGCACTAAACAGTGCTGCAGATCGACTAAACAACCGGCGTGCTGAAGCAGACAGAAGTCTAGCTCTCAATATCAATATCAAATCATGCATGTCCAAATGAGGTGAGAACCCCACCTTTTATAATGCCAAACTCCCTCCAAAACCTTAACTGCGTCCTTACTCTCCTTGGCCTGCGCAGTTAACCTTGGGTCAGCCTGATGCCTCCCCATCATACTCATGTGGACCCCCAAGGCCCCCTCTCTAAGTTATAACGTCAATCAACTAGGAAAAGAAAACTTTATTTATAAAGTGAGGTGACTAAAGTGAGGTGACCCCTCTTATTTCTCACTTTATTTATTACTTCTAGCTAAAGCGGCAAAATTAAACAAAAATGAAATATTCCAATTAGCAAAGCTAATTGAGAATATTACAGTCTCCCCCGGCAAAACGTTGCTTGTCCTCAAGCAACTGAAGTGATGGATGCTGTAAGATCCTCTCATCCTCCCAAGTGGCATCCTCATCCGGCAAATCCTTCCATCTCACCAAGAATTCTCTGATTTTCCTGCTGTGCAGTTGCCTCTCCCTGGTGTCGATAATAGCCTCCGGCTGCAATACCAGATGCCCCTCATCATCTGTAGGCGGTAGCTCCTCGGTGACTTTCACATGCTGGCCCAGTGCCTTCTTCAGGCATGATACGTGAAAGATGTTATGAATCCGGCTGCCTTGGGGCAGCTCCAACTCATATGCAACCTGCCCGATCCTGCGTATCACCCCGTATGGTCCATAAAAACGAGGCTTTAGCTTCTCTGCCCCCTTCTGTTTGAGCGAAGACTGTCGGTATGGCTGTAACCGTAGGTAGACTAGGTCCCCTACCTCAAAGTGTCTCTCCACCCGACCCTTATCAGCATACAACTTCTGCTGATTCTGTGCTGTGGCTATGTTGTCCTTGAGAGCCTGGAGGATGTCTTGGCTCTCTTGGATCCATAACTTGGCTCGCGGAGCCCTGCTAACACCAAACATCATGTCCACAAAAGATAGGGAATGATATCCATACAACGCATAGAAAGGTGTCATACCGATAGACATATGGTGGGTTGTGTTGTAGCAGTGCTTGCCCAGATGTAGCCATTTCAGCCATGCTCTCTGCTGCCCACTGACGTAGTTACGCAAGTAGCCCTCTAGCCACTTGTTAACTATCTCCGTCTGCCCGTCCGTCTGGGGATGATAACTAGTGCTCGGTGTCAACTCGGTCCCCACTAGTCGGAAGAGCTCCTGCCAAAATCCACCCATAAAACGGCTGTCCCTGTCGCTAACAATGGTCTTGGGTAGACCATGCAATCTGAAAACCTCCCGGAAAAACAACTCTGCCACCTGTGCCGCTGTGTGATGTCCCGAAATGGCGAAAAAATGAGCATACTTCGTTAGCCGGTCAACCACTACGAAGATGCAGTCCTTGCCCTGTACTGTGGGCAACCCCGTGATGAAGTCCATCGAAATACTTTCCCACTTCCCCTCCGGAATGGGAAGCGGCTGCAACAACCCCGCAGGATGGCTCATCTCTCCCTTGTTCCGCTGGCAAACCTCGCACTCCCTGACATGCTGGAGTACGTCCTCCTTGAGGCCCTTCCATGCAAATCTCTCCCGGATGGCCCTGTACATCTTGGTGAACCCCTGATGGCCTGCCAATGGTGAATCATGTGAAGCCTGGAGTATCTTCTCCTTGAGCTGAGATCCCTCAGTCAAGAAGATCCTGTCCCTGTAATAGATGACCTCATCGGCCACCCCGTATCTGCTATCCGCTACCTGCCCATCCAGAACCTCGCATGCAAATCTATCTTTGGAGTACTCAACCAGTGGTCGAGCCTTCCAGTCAGCGTCCAGGCTCATGAGTGATAACGTGGCTGGTCTACGGGAAAGGGCATCAGCTACTACGTTATTCTTCCCCTTGACATACTCTATGTCAAAGTCGTAAGCCTGGATCTTGCTGATCCACTTCTGCTGCCTCTCCTGCAACTGCTTCTGCTCCAGAAAGTACCTCAGGCTGTTATGATCTGTCCTCACCCTGAATCGGCCACCTACCAGGTACTGCCGGAATTTGGCCAATGCATGCATGATGGCCAGCATCTCCTTGTCATATATGGGATATAACCTCTCGTGTGGAAGGAGCTTCCGGCTCTCGAAAGCAATCGGATGACCCTCCTGCATCAAAACTGCACCAATCCCCTCTCCTGATGCATCGCACTCTAGGACAAAGGGCTGCGTAAAATCTGGCAACGCTAATACGGGACAACTGCTCATCACCTCCTTGAGCTTGTCAAAAGCTCGCTGTGCTGTGTCCGACCAACTGAATGCCCCCTTCCTTGTCAGATCCGTGAGGGGTGCAGCAAGCTGAGAGAAGCCCTTGACGAACTTCCTGTAGTAGGTGCAGATACCAATAAACCCTCGAAGTTCTGTCACATTCCGTGGCTCTGGCCAGTCCCTGATAGCCCTGATCTTCTCCTCGTGGACTCTCACCCCGTCCACCCCTATAATGTGTCCCAGATACAGCATCTCCGTCAACCCAAACTCACACTTGGAGAGCTTGGCATAGAACTGTTGCTCCTCCAAAATGTGCAAGACCGTCTCAATATGCTGGAGATGCTCCTCCCAAGTCCTGCTGTATATAAGGATATCATCAAAGAAAACCAGCACAAACTTCCTCAGATGATCCCTGAAAATGTGGTTCATACAAGACTGGAAAGTAGCGGGTGCATTGGTCAACCCAAATGGCATGACCAGAAACTCAAAGTGCCCATAATGACACCTGAAAGCGGTCTTGGGAATGTCCTGTTCCCTCATGCGTATCTGATGGTACCCGGATCTCAAATCAATCTTTGAGAAGAACCGTGCTCCTCTCAACTCATCCATCAACTCATCGATCCTGGGAATGGGGTACCTGTTCTTCAGGGTCTTCTTGTTCAGAGCCCTGTAATCAATGCACATGCGTAATGTGCCGTCCTTCTTCTTCACCAGCACTACCGAAGAAGCAAAAGGACTGGTGCTGGGTCGAATGTGCCCAAGGGCCAGCAACTCCTGAATGGCTCGTTCTATCTCATCCCTATAGGCCTTGGGATGCCTATATGGTGTAGTGATCACCGCCTGTATCCCCTGCTCCAGCTCGATCGTGTGCTCAAACCCCCGATCCGGTGGCTGTCCTGGCGGAATGTCTCCAAAAACTACTGCATATCTGTCGAGAATAGTCTGTAGATCAGGGTGCACCGTCCGTCCTGTATCTACTGCCTCCGAAGCCCGCAACTCTACCGCCCACTCTATATCTCCCTTGCGGAATGTCGCCTCCATGCTGTGTGCCGATACTGTCTGGGGTGGATATGTGTTCTGCCCTCGTATCTTCTCATGCTTCCCCGTCTTGGGATCATCCCACTCCATCTCTAAGGCCTTCCAATCCGTTGTGACCTTCCCCAGAGTAATAAGCCACTGAACCCCCAATATCACATTGGTGTCCGGGATGTCCACCACAAAGAAGTGATCGATCAATGTATAGGTGCCCATCGTCACTGATAATTCTGGTACATATCGAGCACATGCCATGGTCTGATCTCCTGGTACCAAAACGGAAAACCCATCAAAGCCCTCCGTCGGTATGCCTCTCCGTGCAACCATCTGGGCATCAATGAAGTTGTGGGTGGCCCCACTATCGACTAAGACCGAAACCCGCTGTCCGCGCACTGTTCCCCGTACGCGCAATGTCAGATACTTGGGGACTCCTCGTAATGCTGCTAGAGCTCCCCCAGTAGGTGCAAATGATGCCCCACCTGCATCGGGTGGTGGAGGTGGTAGGGTACTCTGCGCTGCATAACATCCTCCTGCCTCCTCATCATCCTCCTCATCCTCTTCCCCGCTGCTCTCGGAGAAGACCTCTATGAAATGTGCCTTCCCTGCCGCACATTTGTGTCCCGGTGCCCACGGCTCCTGGCAAGTGAAGCATAATCGCTTCCGCCTCAGCTCTCTCCTAACCTCATCATCAAACTGTCCTCGTCCCGGATTCGCCTTGGGAGGCGGAGCCCTCGTGTCCTTACCCTTAGGCTGGAAAGCCTGTCTCTGTGGATAAGGTGGTCGGGTCCTGGGTAAGACATCCTGTAAGTCACGAGTCCTGTTGATAGCATCCTGCAGTGTAGCCGGTCTGTTTGACCGTACTAGGCCACGCAGTGGCTCTGATAGCCCCTCCACAAACATATAGACCATCCGGCCTGCCGATAAGTCAGGTACCATCACTGAAATCCTCAAGAAATCCGAGATGTATGCTTCTGCACTCCCCGTCTGTTTGAGCTTGGTCAGCTCAACAAAATGCTGCTCCGGATCCCTCTTGTCGAAACGCTCTACCACTCTCCTGGTAAACTCAGCATATGTCGTCACTGTGGAATGCCCAAGTGTCGCCAATCCATGAAACCACCAATCCTGAGCCTCACCCTCTAAATGCAATGTAGCCATCTTAATGGCCTCCGTCTCCGACATCTGATTAAGCTGGAAATAGATGTCCAACTTCTCCACCCAGGACTTTGCCGTAGTCTTTGATGAACCATCAAACATAGGCAAATGGAATCTACTCGCCGCACGGTGGTCATCCCGGTGGTATCCGCGCCCCTTATGCTGGTGCTGCTCATGCTCAGGGGGTTTGAGGCCGTATCGATACTGGAGATAGCGCTCAAAAGGGAGAGTATCCATGAATGCCTGGCCTAAGCCCTGCCATTCTGTAAAAGCGGCTGCCCATTGAGCTGGGCTCACCTCTCTCGGGGCTGTCGACCCCTCGTCC
Source organism: Pinus albicaulis (assembly GCA_034641835.2). Classification (NCBI taxonomy): domain Eukaryota; kingdom Viridiplantae; phylum Streptophyta; class Pinopsida; order Pinales; family Pinaceae; genus Pinus; species Pinus albicaulis. Next base: position 1,042,906,870 of record CM076572.1, read on the forward strand.
TCTACCAGGAAAGTAGGCATGGTGTGTCGCGTGGGTGCTGGATTGACCCTCTGTGCACCTCCCCGCACTCCTGTCTCTGTGTCTTCTGGTGAGAATGTGGGCATAGTGGATCGCTGAGCTGTCACAATGGGAATAGCATCTGGTATGTGGCGAGACATGCCCGATCCTTCTCCGACCTGAAGAATTCTAGGGAGCTCTCTCTGACTGATCTCTATGGCCCGGAGCCTCTGTGACTGCTCCTGCACCATCTGTGATGTCTCCTGCATCCTCTGAGACGCCTCCTGTATGTGACGGAGGACCGCCTCTTTAAACCTCACATCATCCCCTGCCATTGGATTACGTTGTTCTGTCTCTGGATCTGTTTCAGGTGATTCCTGATCAGAGTCACTTCCCCCGAAGGGAAACTTCCCCCTATCCTCAGCTCCTCTGTGCCCTCTCCGGTAAATGTAGGGGTTATCCCTGGGCGTCATAGATCGCTAGCACCACAGGCTGAGCCAGATCTATGCTCCGATACCACTGTAATATCCCCAAAGGGAAATAACCAGTAATACACAGAAATATGCCAGACAGATATAGAAAATACAATGCTGAAACCAGATCATGGAACAAGTACACATAGAATGCCAGAAAACTGAGCCATTTTATTAATCTGAAAGTACATAGAGAGGAGTACAAGAAAATCAGAATGAGTGCACCTATCCTTGCCCTAGGCAAGTGGAGACCCTCTCAGAACAAATGATGGCTGCAAATATGGACAGCGTCCTAGCTGGCTGGAGAGCTGCTGCTGGAATGCAATGAAACTGTGAGCTGAAGACTAGAGGATGGCTGATATCGGTCCTCCAAACCCTCACCAAGGAAAACGCTGTCTCTGCTAGTGACAGCGCAGAAACAGATGGAGTGCTAGTCACAAAAACCTCCAGATGAATGGATCAGCTCCTGAATGCTAGAAAACGCTGTCAAGCCCCTCTCACACAATCCTGCTCACCAGATCAGCGTCCTCCCTGATGGATCTGCGTCCTGTATGCTCAGATCTACTGGATCTGAAGCCTCCAACCCAGATCTGCGTCCTATCCCTCCAGATCTGCGTCCTCCTAGATCAGATCTACTGTTATCCCTTCAGATCTATGCTGGATCTGACAATATCTCTTCAGATCTGCAACCTCCAAGGCTGGATCTGATGTTATCTCTTCAGATCTAGGCTAGATCTGCCAATATCTCCTCAGATCTGCAATCTCCCAAGCTGGATCTAATGCTATATCTCCAGATCTGCACCCTACAGAACTAGATCTGCAAATACCCTTTCAGATCTGTAATCTCCAAGTCTGGATCTATCAATGTGCCTTCAGATCTGCGTTCTTCTGTCTCCTAGAACAGCGTCCTCTCTCTAAGCCTGATCTGCGTACTTTCTTCTCCTGGAACAGCGTCCCTCCTTCTCAGATCTGAACTGCGTCCTTCCTGGAACAGCGTCCTCTTTCTAAGGCTGATCTGCGTCCTCTTTTCCCCTGGAACAGCGTCCCTCCTTTTCAGATCTGCGCAGCCACAAGAAGGGCTTCTTCCTCTCCAAATCTCCACCCGAAAATGCTACCAATTCCCACTGAAACTGAAGGATGTTACTCAGAAAATAACCTTACTAGGGCAGGCACTCGAAGTCCCCCGAAGCTAAGGGTGAAACCATAAATAACCTTACCAGGGCAGGCACTCGAAGTCCCCCGAGGCTAAGGGTGAGATCTCCGACCGGAGACACTCGGTTGCACTAAACAGTGCTGCAGACCGACTAAACAACCGGCGTGCTGAAGCAGACATAAGTCTAGCTCTCAATATCAATATCAAATCATGCATGTCCAAATGAGGTGAGAACCCCTCCTTTTATAATGCCAAACTCCCTCCAAAACTTAACTGCGTCCTTACTCTCCTTTGACCTGCGCAGTTAACCTTGGGTCAGCCTGATGCCTCCCCATCATACTCATGTGGACCCCCCCAAGGCCCCTTCTCTAAGTTATAACGTCAATCAACTAGGAAAAGAACACTTTATTTATAAAGTGAGGTGACTAAAGTGAGGTGACCCCTCTTATTTCTCACTTTATTTATTACTTCTAGCTAAAGCGGCAAAATTAAACAAAAATCAATGACATCAGACTATGTGGGTTCACAGATGCACAATGGGAAGGCAGTTCAGTGGACAGGAAAAGTACCTTTGGGTACTGCTTCAGTGTTGGATCAGGGATGGTTTCTTGGTGTAGCAGGACGCAAAAGTCAATAGTACTGAGCTCTGCAGAAGCAGAGTATATAGCAGCCAGCACAGCTACGTGTGAAGCTATATGGCTTAGGAAGCTGCTAGTAAGCTTGTTCAGGCAGAGGATGGAGGCGACCAACGTCGACTGTGATAATCACAGTTGCATAAAGCTCTCTCCATCTAAGTTTCCTGATAGCTTGAAGCACATAGAAATTAGATACCATTTCATTAGACCATGTACAACATGGGGCAATCCAGCTACAACATGTTCCCACCGGAGAGCAGGTGGCAGACATACTCACGAAAGCTCTGGGGAGAGCTAAGTTTATCGAGTTCAGGGAACAAATGGGTATGGTGGAGAACCCGTTTCAGTAGCAAGAACAGGGTATTTTGGATGATTCTCAGTTGCAGATGTTGCAGTTGCAGCAGCAGCAGATGAGAGGGAGTTGTAGTGTAGATGCAGTGTTGGCAACAATTCAACAGGGTCAATAGCAGCACAAATGCAGTTCATATCAGAATTGTGCAGTGGTTAGTGAGCAACAGTAGCCAGACATCAGCAACGTGATAGTAGATGATGCAGATACGAGGTACTATGGCAACAGGTGCAACACTAGAACACATTCCTCGCTAAGAGGGAGTGTTAGTTTTTGTAGCATCGGAAGTATTTTAGCCACAAAATTTTGTGGAGAGGCTAGAATACATGAGTTCTCCAAAACCCAGAAATCGTTTCTGGAAATTCCACCTAAAAGTGTCTTAATTATATTATTAACCAATTTTTAAATATTTCCTAAGTCTAAACTTAGGGAATATGGTAAATTAATCAGTATTAATTAAGATAAGGTGAGAATCATCTAGAAACTCACACGGATTGACAGGGAATTAATCTGGGCGATTGATTATGTTTTAATCTTGGTCGTTGGTGCTCCAACGAAAAATTATAAGAAGAAGTCGATGGGTGAATGGAGAATACACCAGTGCAGATAGTCAGTTGCCCAGGTAGTTCAATTTTCTCAGTGGTTGTGATTCAGCAGAGAAGATAGAGTCATAAGGCGAGTGGCAGGTGAGAGAGGAGAGCAGCAAAATTCGAGGAGGAAGATTTCCAGCTTCTTGAAGAGGTAGAGTGAGGAAGGGAGAATTCCACAGTAACTCTACGCAGTCACCGCGCAGAGAGTGACGCGGAGGTTCCAGCATGAGGATAGAGGTTCTCACTTCTTGAGAGGACACTGTGTGGCATAATTTCCCATCTCGCCACACCAGAAACATTTGATCTTGTAAAGGTCCTTCTTCCTCCTATGTTGCTCCTACTGCCCCTTTGATGCAAGGGCCACATTATCCTCCTCCTCCTTTGGTTTCTTCCCACTACTGCTGCTGCCCTCAAGTTGACACTTGAGTAAGTCCCTCCTCATCTATATTTGCTAAAGAGCTTCCCACATTGACTCCCAGTCCGACAAATTCTCTTGGCCCAGGATGCTCTGGACAAAGACCTAATAGTCTTCGGGCACTAAGTTGAGGGCCAATCTTACCATCTCTGTGGCCTGAGGAGCTGATCCCACAACTTCAAACTGATCTTTGTTCTCTTGACGTCTAACCAAGAACGGATCAATGCGCTCACCCTTCTGCATCCTGGTAGTCTGCATCTTCTCCTCCAGATACATCTTCCGCTGCTCAGAACATCCTTGATATAGCTTCTCCAAGGCTTGCCACATTTCTCTAGTTGTCACTTTGCTAACTATGTGATACACAACATGATCCCTCACTCCGTTGAGGATCAAGCACTTTGCCTTAGCCATATTTTTCTTGTATTCCTTCAGAGGGTCTACATCTACTGGAACAACCACCACACCTTCGATGAAGATTTTGAGATCATGCTCATTCAACAGGCATTTGATCCATGCCTGCCAGATCACATAGTTGGAGGCTCCCTCCAACCGATCTTGATCTCTCAGTCCACTTGAAGCGATCTCTGCTGATTGAAACAAGATGTCGAACTAACTCCCCCTCTCTCCTTTGCGCAGCTCTGGCCTGGCCTACGCATTCCCTACTGGAGATAGTAGATCTGCCACCCAATACTGTTGCTCAGCTCTCGAAAAATAGAATTCCCTAGCTACGAATTCTATAATGACCCATTCCCAAGTTATACGCAAAATAATGTTAGCATGTATACGATATACGCATTTGATATCTACACATGAATATATCGCGTGCATCGCAGTAGTACACCTACCTACTAATATCAAGATTACCTAAGTTAGAGATTTAATATTAAGATTAAAGATTAATATTAAGATTAACTAAGTATAAATTATATGAAAAAAGGACTAATAAAGAAAATAATTTAATTTAATTAAAATATAAAGTTAATTCATTAAGTTAAAAATGAATATTCAAATATTAAAAATTAATCTTAAAGAGTACTTAAATGTAAGTCAAATGCTCCATAAATAAAACAACTGTATATCCCACCTTAATATATATATTCATATCCACGTTAATGTGAATCACATCACCATAAATACATATAATATCGACATTAATGTGGATAAGATCTCGAGAGGTAAGAGGCGGTGGAGGAGGATTATTTAAGTGATGAAATATGGAGGAGAGGGGATCGTGTGTTTTGGGCAAAAACAAATTCTGCTTGAAAGAGATAAATTGTCTGGGAGGGAGACTCGGTGTTCTTGGAATTCTGGGCACGGGGGCAGAGGAGGCATCCTCTAGGTTTAGGATTGTTTCCTAAATTAGCTGGGAGGAATCGAGTGTTTCTGTAATCTGTCTACTGCATTCACGGGAGAACCACCGCTCAAGAAATCTTCAGCTCGCTTCAGGTTTTGTTTCTGGTTTTCAGGTATTCCTCTATATATAGATAGTTATTTTGTAAGTTGAAATTTCAATTTAAGCTGTTAAGCTCCTCTCATTAGATTTTATACTTAAATCAATCGTAGGAACGAGTCCTTACACATGGTATCAGAGCTCTTGTTCAAACTTTCGAACCTGTTAGATTGAGGTTAAACCTGCTTGAGTCTTCAGTCTTAGTTATG